>CM062817.1:1983557197-1984757197 GCA_031772625.1 Pinus tabuliformis | reverse complement strand
ACTCAATACCATGGTCCAAAACCACTTAGAACCGATACCTTGGACCAAATACCTAGGGTCAACACGTCAGACAAGATACCTTGGACCAATACCATGGATTACAATACCATGGTCCAAATACCACGGACCAAAACCAAATTCTCGAACATGTACGTGCCTTTCCTTGCATGAAAGTGCGTGTATTAAATATCCGTATTTTGGTCGTCGAACCTGTGTGTATACGTGGCTTGGTCAATGGGAACCCACATATATCTCCTTTTCCTTCATTCTGTGAGCCTGAACTGTGATCTGTCATCTGAGTGAGTTGCCATCAAGGAAAACACCTATGTCATAGCGTCGAACATGTGACATAATGCCAACAAAAATGTTATCTTCAACTAAAGTGATAAATGAAAATAGACGCACAAATTTCTATCCCAATATTTCTAATTCTCATGCTTATGTTACACTGCAATTTTCATTTTATCCAACATAATCAAACATAGCGGAGCTAGCAATTTCTAGTGAGAATTTCTCATGCTCCGTTTTTGTAGTTGTATTGTTTCCTCTAGTTATCTTTAAGAAGTAGTAACACTTCAACCATAAAATTGGTTAATAGAAATCTAATGGGTGGAGCAAAGTACTACTAACACAAGAGTATAATAAGAAAATAAAAAAAAAATAAGACAAGGATTTGAAAATTATGATACTAACTGGGAATATAGCTTCATTATAGTAGCTTTCAATTGTTAGCATACTATTCTAGGGTAAAAAGAATCAAATTCCCAAAAGCCAACAAACTATGTGTGCCCCTTGTTTTCCTTGTAATTAATTGAGTGAGATTAGCACATGCAATTTCCATCTAGAATCTTTGAAATGATTCTATAAATATTCAAAGAAAAATAAATGTTACTCATTCATTTTTCTCTAATGTAGATAAAAATGAATATGCTAACCTGTTTTTGAGTTGAGGGGTTATGCAGTTCATCATGTCCAAAATCATTTCTGATTGTCATGATTGTTTTTTTTAATGCACAAACAATAGGCCTATATTTGATCAATTTTTTTCTAATTGAAAGCTAAATTTCCTTCGAGTTTATGTTAATTTTAGGTATGTTCTACGCTTAGAGAAATTTATTTCAATTTTCATAGTTAGCTCAATATCTTTCCTAGATTAGCAATCACATAGGCATTAAAGTAAACTTCAGATAGAACATAAACATAAATCGTAGAAGACAAGCTAAGACAAGAGGACACAAGATGTAAACCTAGCCAAGGACAAACCCCAATGTGGGGAAACCCTCGATCAATTATTCTTATATGTTCTTCAATAATTCAGTAGAGAGAGAGATAGTACGTTTACAACAGAAGTCAACACTTTGAATTATCTAGATAAGAGCATAGATCATCTCTAAGAAGATGATACATGAGATGAGTTGAAGACATGCTACTTCAACTAATTCTCCAAGGTGACTCCTTCGCCTATCATTGTGTTGCATTTCATCATCATGCTGCGCCTCATCATGCTGCACCATGTTGCACCCATTATGACTATGCTGCATCTCATCATTCTTCATTAATCATGATTGTACCCATCACTGTACTGCATTATGTGCCATTGCTGCACCATGTTTCCATACTAACCTATGTGTTGGCTGCATCTTGCTTGCTTGTTGTCCCTATCATGCTTGTTGTCCTTTGCATGCTTGTTGTTGCACGCTAGCTATCTCTTGCATGCTAGCTGTAACATTTCATGCTTGGTGTACTTACTGCTAAGTACTATACAACTGTCCCAATGTTAGTTATTTGTCCCTTGCATGCTGCTCTCCTTCAGAGATAGATGCTCTCGTTGTTCCAGTAGTTTTGGGAATTTCGATTGTTCCTAGCAATTCCATCAGTTCCAGCAGTTTCGGCTATTCCTGGCAGTTCAAGCAGTTCCATATTTTCTCAGAAGTTCCGGATTCTGCCATCTGCATCATCTTTCCCAGCTATTCCAATAGTTCTGGCTATTCCCGGCAGTTGCAGCTATTCCCAGCAGTTCTGGCAGGAAATTTTGGTTATTTCTGGTAGTTTCGGCAGTTCCCGGTAGTTCTGACAATTCTGACAATTCCGTCTATTCCTGAAAGTTCTGAAAGTTCTGGTAATTTTGAAAATTTTGGCTATTCCCAGTAGCTCTGGCAATTCCTGGCAGTTCTAGCAGTTTCATCTCTTCCCGGCAGTTCCGGCAGTTCGACAGTTCCGGCTTTTCACGACAATTCCGACTTCTGCCCTCTGGATCAGGGTAGTGTTATCCCTTAGGATCTCTCCTCCTACTAAAAATAAAAGACAAGTACAGAGGAATAGATCCCAAGTGTGTTGAAATGACTTGAAGGCCACCTCTATTTATACTAAAATGTTGAGCACAAGTGGGGTTTATTTGGTTGCTGGTCGACTTTGATGAATTGTCCCATAACAGAAATAAATTCATATCTCCATGAGTACTTATCGGAATTGAATGATATTTAGATCAATCCTACACCTCTTGATGAGATGGGTCCAAGAAAAATATTATCTTCCATTAATAAGATGATCCACATGGAGTTAGGCCCTAATTGCCAATTTAAACACTCCCTCTCAACTAGGGAGAACTCCATTCGCTAATCCATATGTCCGACTGTACTATCTCTGCCATCAGTGCCCTGCACTACTCTGCTCTGCTCTATTGAACCATGAAGAAGAAGAATTGATTAAGAATGTCTCATACCATTCTCTACTGACCCAAAGTCAGTTTCATATGAAGAGAGTGTGTCACATCACTCTTACCGGCCCGAAGTCAGTTTTATTGATCCCAGATCAGTTTCATTGATCCCAAATCAATGGAGGTCGTCGTAGCATAGGGAGTACGGTAGACACATCGATGCATCCATCGATAGTATTACTATGGTCCCTAACCCCATTTCCCTTCTCATTGATTAGATGAGAGGTACTTCCCATGATTCCCAGACTGCATGGGTAGGATGCCTCGACAGGAGAACTAATCATCCTATCCATAGGAGAATGAATCATCTTGCCCCAAAATCACCATGGGAGAACTAATCATCCCGAACCACAAGAGAACTAATCATCATGTTTCACAGTTGCCATGAGAAAAATAATCATCCTGGCCCACAGGAAAACTAATCATGCTATTTCATAGTTACCATAGGAGAACTAATCATCTCAGCCCACAGGAGCACTAATCATCTTGTTCCACAGTTGCCACAGGAGAACTAATCATCCCGGCCCACACGAGAACTAATCATCCTATTCCATAGTTTCCACCAGAGAACTAATCATCCTGTTTCATAGTTTCCATGGGAGAACTAATCATCCCAGCCCACAAGAGAACTAATCATCCTTTTTCACAGTTGCCACAGGAGAAATAATCATCCCGGCCCACAGGAGAGCTAATCATCCTATTCCAAAGTTTCCATGAGAGAACTAATCATCTTGACCCACAGGAGAACTAATCATCATCTTCCATAGTCGCCATGGGGTATCACAGGCGAAGGTTGAAAGTGTCATCTTGTACATAGCACACCACTAGGGGAGGGTGAGTCACCCTGTGGTTGTATGTTGCTCCAGTAAGTACCTCAAGCCCCTAGAGCTCCCAAAGCTCAATGCATGCAACATGCAGGACCCTTATAAGAAGGTCTCTCATAGACTCCAAGTCATTCGGGAAAGTCACAGATTTAACCTCTCCCCAGGGCTTTGACAAAATGTCTGCGACCTGTACATCAGTCTCAATGCGATGGAGCCTCCTCGCTCATCAACTTACCATATCCTAGATAAGGCAGTATCTAATTTCTATCTGCTGGACCAATCATCGAATACGGGATTCCTCAATAATCGAATCCCCCCTCTAGCTGTCATAGAGAATCACAGTGGTATTCATCATGTGAACAAACAACTCACTTAAGAGCTTCCGCAACCATGCAACTTCACACGAGACCATACTTGTAGCTACGTATTTGGTCTTGGTGGTGCTTATAGCAATCGACTTATGCCTCCTTCTCATCCATGATATCGAAGCAAAATCCATAGAGAGCCAGCACTGAGAAGTGCTCTAGTGATCCTCCACACTTCCTGCCCAGTCAGCATTCGAATAATCATGCAGTTTCATATCTCTGGTAGTGTATCTCAATCCATGAGAGATTGTGCCTCGAAGATATCTCAAAAGTTTCTTGGAACCAATCCAGTGAGGCTCAACCAAATATGAGCTCACCGTGGTAATTGCAAAACATATGTCGGGATGGAAGTTCACCAAGAACATCAACGCGAATGAGTTTATGAAACTCAGAGGCATTTCCCAAATCTGGTCCGACATCACTACCATATAACTTCTGAAAGTTAAGATCGTCAAGGTAGTCACAGGCTTGCAGTTTATGGTTCCACATCCGGAATCCAACTCCCTCTTACTTCTACAAATGATAAGGTTTGCACCTGTCAAAAATATTTCGTCATCATAAGGTGTTGGTATGAGAGGTCTATCATCCACAACCTTCAGACAATGGTTTGGATCAGCTTCACTGTTAGTGAATCTCATCTTCATCTGACAGCTATCAATCCTCTCATAGTATGCCCGAGGAGTTTTGCTTCAAGCCATAGAGGGATTTCTTCCACCTGCATACGTGAGATTCCTGATCATCAATCTCAAACCCCTTGGGTTTTTCCAAACCTGTGGACCTACTACATGAGGGGAATGGTCCCCTTGTAAGATTTTCCTTCGATACATCTAAGACATGTACTTTCATGCTCTTTTTGAATTCAGGCATCCTTGTCACCATCTGACTCACAAACCTCCAGTGCTATGTGTCAATGGACATGGTCCCTAGTGGACTTCCTACAACTTGATACAACCTTGAACTCAAAAACATTTTTGAAAATTCTATTTTCAAACACGTATCTTTCCATCGATGAGTGCCACCTCGTAACCTTTGACTTCCATTACTAAAATGGACACCAGGTTCTTCTTACGATGAGGTACATAAAAGAGATTCTGTAAATGAATCGCGTTATCCTCATTCAATTGAGGGGTAACATTCCCTACACCCTTTCTAGGATAGGTGGCATCGACTCCAAGTATAATCCCATGATTGTTTCCATCTCTACCAAATTAGAGAGTGCACCCTTCTATCCGATGAAGTGCCTTGAAGCACTACAATCAATAAGCCAAATTCCAAAAGAATCTGAAGGAGAGGGCGAATACAAGATAACGCTTCTTTATATTATCAAAAACAATAGTTGATTCTTCATACTTGGGGTTCCTTGCTTTCTTTGAAGAGTCATCCATTTCCTTGATGACCTGCATTACCTATCATTCTTTTGATCATTGAAGATGTCCCTGGAATGATTGTTATCTTCATCAAGAGATGTGTCTCTTCCATTCGAACACTCCTTCGTATAATGGCCGAACTTATTAAAACCAAGGAATATGCCTTTCCTTCCACCCTTAGATCTAGACTTCCCATTGAACTGATCTTTAGGTAGGCCATCAGAAACTTCTACTGCACCATTCTGATAATATTCTCTGCTTCAACTTCTCTGTTGGTGATGTTATGCCCCTATACCAATAGGTGTCATATTTCATGATTGACTTGGTTTAGCTTTGTAATATGTTCATACCTTTACTTGTTGCAAAGGTTTTCCACATTTGTAAAAAATCAAAAAATTAAAAAAAAATGTAAAGAGGGTATACCCTAAAAGAAAAATCAAAGGGTGAAAAGAAATAAAGAGAGGTAAAAAAATGATAGATAATGAACGCCACCAAAAAATAAAAGACCAGGAAAGTGTGCAAGTCTAAATGCCACTACTTTTTACTTTTGCACAATAAAAACATTATGTGCAGCTTGTCACTTATGCCACAATTCATGAATAGTCAAACAATTTAAGATTGTCTAGTTCATATTTTCAATTTCATGTCTTAGAAGTAGAGAATAAAGATTTGACCAAACAATGTATTCTTGGCAGATAAGTAGATAGGTAGAGTGAAAAAAAGGAGCTCAACAGTTTAATCTGAGCCCTTGGATGTAATAAGTGTAGACTTAGGTAGGCATCACCATGTAAAAGAAAAGAAAGTTTGATAAGGGTTTTCCAATCTAAGTGCACCCTAGTAAAAGAGTGAAAATGCTAGGTTAAAGTAGGTAGGGTAAGTAGATGATGGTTGCAAAATAATATGTGGTGAATGATGAGTCTAAATGTGTAAATATTTTACTTTCATCACAAGGCAAAGACATGTATCACATGGAAGGCACATCAAGCAAGAAAAGTCAAAAATAATTAACTTCCCTTCTCATTTCCCCTAAATTTTCACTAATTTCCCCTAAGTGCCAAGGTATCTATCAAAGTTAGAGGGGCTTAGAGCATTTCTCTAACTTTTGGAGGGACCAGACCCTCGGCCCGATAATTTATAATTCCTAAGTGCTTAAACCCCTTCATCAATATTCACCATTTCATAAAATCATTCATTCCCTTAATAAATATTTTCCTAAGTAAAATCATATTTTACTTAGGGAACATAAAACACTCTACATAAAAACCTTCATGTTCACTTAGCCTAAGTTTTAAATATACACATGAAAATGTTTTAGACTTAGTGATTTTTCCATTCATTTAGTCATATTAACTACTAATTTATGTTAATATATAGTTCCCTATAAAGGTTACCCACTCTGGTATTATTATAACTATGTAAAAACCCCAAATTCTTATATATCCCGCCCCTCGGTTAAATATAACCATAATAGAGTTAATAAATGGGATTAATTAGTTAAACCTTAACTAATTAAGAACCCCGACCCTGCCATATTAAGTGAGGATTAATTAATAAATCAACAACCAATCCCATCGCTCCCGATGTAATTAAAAACCTTTAATTATGTTGGGCCCGCCCTCCATTAACTTTCCACCACCTCACCTCCCTGATAGGCGTCCGATCGGATCCTTCAGATCCGATGGTTGTCGTGCATATTGCACGACCGTCTGCGACTAAACTTTAGTGCGTGATCGCGAGTGGTTTTCTAAACAGTGCCATCGCTATGTGTCAAGTGCTGTATGGAATCGCGTGGTCACGGCCAAATACCACGTCTCCTCCATTAGCGTGGCCATGAAAACCGCTTACCATTTCCCGCCACCGAAAAAATCTCAAATCATTCTCTTGCTGATGCCACATATCCAAATCCAGAAACCAGCAAAAGTTGACTTTGCATAAGAAAAAAAGGTAATTAGTTTGTCATCCTATTCTGCCAATGCATGCATGCAGCAACCTGAAAGTTGAAAATCAACAAGCTCGTGCACCCAACCGTCAACTACCCTCAGACTTGCGGTTCGACACCACTCCGAGTCTGCCATTCACACCCAGTGTACCTGCATTCCATTACCCATCCCTAAAAATAGGTATTTACCAATTCCCGTCAAGAAACCCTGTAAATACTTGCTTTCCTGTACAATTAATTGGAAAAAACCCAAATTTCACGATAATTCTGTTACTGCATTTATAATTCAAGTTCCCTAGACCCTCCGTTTTCACCAATTTCACATAAAAACCCCAGTTTCCTATCTGAATCCACAAGAACCATAATGGAAACCCTTGTGGCCCTTAATGTAGCCCCTATTACTAGCCCCCATAGTGATTTAGACTATCTGCCCCTAACAGATAAAGATTTTCAAATAAAAGACCTAGAAACTGAAAAAGACCACTTGAAAGTATTTTGCCAATGCTAGGATAATTTCATGAATGGCTATGATGCCATAGGACATTAGGAATCTAATCTCCCAGTGTATTTTGTCCCCTCTATGCACATTTTTCCTGACATTATCCATCAATGTCATGCCAACTATGATCCCAACCTCAGAGCAGAAATGTCCCCAAATCAAACTGTCCTCTTCACAATTACTACAGACTCAATCAATGAGATGCTTCAGTTTTAGCTTGGCCAAGCCCTCACCCACATTTCCCTTTGAGATTTCCTAGAGAAATCATCCAAATTTTCCCAGTCTAAACTCAGTCACCTTTGCCAGACCTTCATTGATAAATATCATCAACCAAAAAATCCCCCTCCTTATTTGTCAGTTCTCTTCACAGAGATAGGAAAAACTATAGTTGATATGATAGCTGCAGTACCAGTGAATATGTGGATGAATTGACCCTAGTCTTGATGTCCATCTTTACCCCTGGTCAGCCTCCTGCTATCAAGTACAACTATGCTGCATTTATTGCTGAGAAAATCCATGACTAGTTCCTGAGGCTGGAAAATGAAAAATTGTTCAAGTACTCCACATTCATATATCACCTTATCCTTTACTATCAGTCTAACAAGTTCCCATTTTCTATAAGTAAACTTGATACAAAAGGGTAATCCTAGATCAATCATTTTTCATACTTCTATCTTTCACCATTCTTTCGCTTGTCCTTATTCATATAATGAATTCATTTGCTAGTTTGTCCACCCAGTGACCACCATGCTGACAGGAAATCCTCCTCCTAGAATTAGTGATGAAATCAAAACAATCCTTCAGCTATCCAAACAGTACAAGGTAGGTGATTGGTACTTGTACCAGAATCACATAGAGATCAGGATATATGGCTGTGAACTTCCTCCATTCAAACTACCAAAATGTGTTCCTATGAGGTTGCTTGCATTGGAGTATTATAGACAAATGATAAAATCAGATCAAATTCACTTTACCAAGGCCAAGAAGAAAGCACAATTGCGAATTAAGGATCACCTAGGCCCATTTGTCTGCAACAATAGAGAAGCAGGCCAAGCAACAAAAGAAATCCTAGAACGCATGAAAATGAACAAAATTTTTGGTTGGAGATATGACCCACATAGTTTCATTTGTGATAGGAGAATGAAAAATAGGTTATCACCATATTTTCATCACAGAATCCCTGAAATTGATCAATATACCAATATGGATAAATGGAGGGAAGGAACTCTTCTTGAAATAAATAGTGATAAGGTCAATGTAGATAATGTGATTAAAGACCTAGAAAAGAGACTTGACTTGGACTCTTTGAATAGGTACCAGTTGGGACTTCTTAGAAGCCAACACCATGAACTAGTGCCTCTATAGCAGATACTTCTCAAAGGAACTCACAAGAAACTAGTGCACCCCTTGTAGAACCATCACAGGGGAAAGAACAAGGAACCAGTACTCCAGCATCAGGGCAATCAGAGATGTCAAGGCAGCCTGAAATCTCTGAAGAACAAGCTCAACCATAGACCAATCCAACTCAAGTTAATATGGGAGATCCCCCAGTTTTTCAAACTCCTATGAATGAGGAAAAGAGCTTAAAAATAGACAGGGAAGTAGCTACCCTTGCCAGTGGTCCTTCAGATCAGCCTGGTGTTAAGAGGCACATACTAAATCCACGTTCAGAAGAAGAATTTTTTGAAGAAACAACAAGGAGTTTGAGGAAAGAAGGTAGAGACAGTCTGCCTACATTCCTAGTAGGTGGGACATCTTCTAGTTCACAAAGACAGGAGCTTGAAAGACAGTAAAATGTTGAAGTTTAATCTTTCAGGTCTTCATCTAACAAGACCTTAGACATCAAATAAAAATTCAAGAAAATAAAGGCAAAGAATGAACAGCTAAAGGCCCAAACTTACACTCAATATTTGAGGATAGCTCCTACCAATCAAACTAGGTTGATGTCAGCTTATGACATCAAGGAAGGCATGCAGATGAGCTTTTTTAAACCTAAAGTACAGTAGCCCAAACTGTTGCAGACTACGTCAAAACTGATTTTGAGGTCTTAGGCAAGGACATTCACCCCATAGATCAAATAGAATTACATAAGCAGACAGGGGAAATTGTTTATTCAACATTGACAAGCAAGGCCATGATGGCACACAGATTGGAAAATTCACTGAGCAATACCACTACTCAATTATAGTTGGAAAGAGCCTCCTCACAGGGAAAAGACAACAGAATCAAATCATGGGAGGATTTGATTATTGAATTGGGCCATAACACAAAGGATGTTAAAGCTGCAGAGGCCTTGATAAAGAAGAAAAATGAAGACAAAGCTACCTTGAGAAAATAGTTAAAGCTGCCACCACTTATGCATCCATAGACTGCAAAAGTAGTTGAAAATAAGAATAAAGAAGAGCTTATGGACTTAGTCCTCAAGCTAAATGAGCAATTAAGGGAGACAGAGTAGGAACTAGAGAAATCACTACAAAGCAGGGAGAGTGAGTTGACCTCTCAGCCTCAAAAGGTAGTAACAGTGGTTTCCACGACAGTCCCTTCTACACTTGCAATAGCTCTTGCACCAAATGTCCCTCTAGAAATAGTTGAGACTATTGAAGGAATAGGCACAGATATAGGTACAGCACAGGTAGGAACCTCAAGTCAGAGCACTGAAGAATTAATCAAGTCCATGGAGAAGATGAAACTCCAAGTTTTTGAACTCCAAAAGGTAAAGGAAAAATTTGTCACCTTAGAGCAGAAGTATGATGTGTCAAAGATCAATTTTGCTGAAGAAGTGAGGAAAAATAAAGGCTTGGCTCAACAAGTAAAAACACTGGAAAAGGATCTCTCCTTTGAAAAGTCTCAAACAGATATCAAAAAAATTCTATGGGCCAACATCACTCAATCCATCAATGATGTTTGGTCATCAATTCAGATCATTTTTGAATAGATTGACGTAGTCAAAGTTGCTCTTCAAGAGATTGCGAAAACCAAGGAAGAGCTAGGAGGGAAGCCTAAGGAAGCTATCAGGTTAATAAACATTTTGAATAGCAGGAACAGGCATCAATTAGAACAGCTGAAAATTGAAGATAGAACTGGAAACATCCTTCAAATCAAGAAAGCTTGAGCAAAAGGACGTTAATGCAGAACCTGGAAAGGAAATGTCAGAATATACAGAAGGATATAGATGAATTTATGAAGAAATTTTTCCATCTACAGAGTAAAGGACTTCCAAGTCCTTTAGTTATCAATGATAAGTTAATGAGGCATGAGGATTATATCGAAAAACTGGATCAGTATGCAAATAACCAAGCCAGTTCCTCTACTAGTTCGTCTGCACCCAAAGCATTACCTACCGGAAGAATTCTCTATGATAGTTTGGAGAACCTTTTCTATGTTGAGCATGAATTTAAACACTTGTTTCTTGTACAACCCAACTTTGTAAAATACACAGACGCTGATGAAATCTTCAGGAAACTACAAAGAATCAGGATACCAAGGGATGATTGGTGGACTGACATGACAGACATCTTATGATTTACCTTGGTAAAAAGTAAATTGAAGTATTTACCATAGTCAGTTTTAGTAAAAGAAGTTGAATGAGGATAAAGCAGGTAAAGAGTATCAGAATAAGTTAAAGAGTATCAGTAAAAATCCAAAAGAAATCAGCCAGCATAGAATTACGAGCAAGATAGCAAGATGATCAATCAAAGGGCCTGCCTGCAGCTCATTCACAAAAACAGGGACATCAAGCCAGTAGTTCACTTTCAGTTTCTATCTTCGAGACCATCTATCTCTACTTTTATGTAAAATATATTTAGTTTTCGTAGAATATATCTCTCTCAGTTAGGAGATATTTTGTTGTAAATTTTTGTATACGTACTTCCTCATTCAGAGTACCTAGGGTGCATTTCTTAGACATTTCTGTAGATTCATTATTTTGGAATAGAAGTGTTGTTGAACAACTTTTGTATGGCTGGCTGGAAGAAATAATAAAGCAAAGGATTTTTATAGAATTCATGTGTCAAACATTGGACAAATACGTATTCTATATCTTATGTTTTACCATTTTTTGGTTTAATATTTCACATGTGTTTCATATCTGAATTGTAAACGAAAAAGCATATTTCAGAAAGTGCTTTACTACATTCTATCTTTAAAATCATTTATATTCTTAATATTTTCATCTAAGCTTTCATAGGCCGGGAATTCTTAATTGCTCCTTGCTTCTTAGTTTATCATTGCAGTTATTTAATAAGAAATTCTTAATTACTTTTTGTTAATGATCACCCACTTTCCCTCCTCTAAAAATTTGTTGAAGGATTCTTAACTGACCTTTCTCCCTTCCGAGACCATTTCACCCTTTCAAGTTACCATTTGTCTCTTGTTAGCTATCTTGCCGTGTGAAGCCCTCCTTTGTTGAATCAACCTAATCCAATTAAGCCATCCTGAGTTGACTCCATAGCCCAATGGCCTGCAATACTTTTTTTTATCCATCTGCTCTTGAATTACACCACCAAACAAAATCAAAACCCCCCAAGCTTTCATAACTAGCCTAATATCTCATAAACAAAGCTAAATCTTAAAGAGAGAGCCCTCTTTGAGTACAGATTGGCTAGATTTTGTACTTAAAAGTTGGTTTGTGGTTACCTCGGACCCCTTTCCTTCTTCTGACAACTTCAAGGAAAATCTGAGTGATAACATAGTGGTGACTCTGCTAGGGAAGACGATTCCTCAGTCGAAACAAATCTTTAAGAAAATTTAAACCCTAAATCTAAAAGCATCTTAAAGAAATCATAGAAGTTGTTTGTTTGATATCAGTTAAGAAAATAAAAAACATAATCCAAAAACCCGGCTTCAAAAAGGACTCATTACACTAGAGCTAATCCTAATTCCAATCCACCACAAGTGTTTGAGAACCCCAATCTGATCCCCAGAATTGTTAGGAGACAGGAAAGTTTTGTTAGTCCTCGACCCACCTTCAGATCATTGTGTTGTCCTATTAGGTGGATTTACCTCGAAGACCAACCCTTTGACGAATACTTTGAGACCTCTTTATTTAGGACTTCATCTGACTCTGAATTAGCAGACCTAGTCCAAGACCTAGTCTTCATCCAAGAATTAGAGCTCCAAGCTGCCAATTTGTCAATTGATAGATATTTGCAGAACTCACCACAATCTGATCTTACCACTGAAGGAACACCTAATCCCTCTATAATCACTACTATTTTTGCAAGTTCATCATCATTTCCTCATACATCTCAACCTCAAACCACTCCACAACAAACCATCACCTCCAGCACTCCATCCACAACTCAAAAACCCACTGTTATTCCCAGTTGTTGTTTCACCATTACCTATAGCAATGGCAAACATATATGCCTCCTTGGTACTACCATCAAACTTAGGTGCCTTACCCTAGGATTACCAAAGTAAGATCACTACTTTTGATGGCACTAGTACCTATACAGCCCAACAACACACCAAGAATATGGCTGATTATTTTGCAATTTATGAAATAGATACTAATGATGTGAAAATGAGAATATTTGTTCAGAGCTTATCTGGGGAAGTTAGAACCTAGTTCATAGGTTTAGCATCAAAAAGTATAGATAGTCTAGCAACACTCTATAGGCAATTCCTGAACCGATGGGAGAAAAAGAGAGATCCTCTTCAGATTCTATCTGAATACGAAAACCTAAAGAGAGGAACACAAGAAACTATGCAGGATTATTGCACTAGATTCAACAGTGTCTATAATTCCATCCCTCAAAATCTTAGACCCCCACCTGATTTAGCCTTAATCAAAATCCCAGATGGATTTGATTTTGATATGTCTTTCCAACTAAGAGAATGAGCCCCTCGTAATTTGGAAGATATGAAAAGCATAACAGTTAATGTTGAAGCCAATTTGATATCTAAAAGAACCAAGTCTAGGAGTGAAAGGAGAATACCATTAAAAGAAGAAGCCTCACCCTTTGAACAAAAGCCATATGCCATAATTAAAGGGATGGATAGACTAGGAGACTATATGTGGAGACAATTGAAAGGAGAGCTCCTTGGGATGGTCAGCAAACCAACACAGGGAGAAATCCTAATTTTAGGAAAAATCAAAACCCAAACATTGGGAAGAATGGTCCTGACCAAAACATCAGACCCCCTTTCCAGGAGAATTATGTAGAAGCTTCCAACTCTGAAGAACCAGAAGAAGATACTCAAATTAATCTGATGGGACTTGGTAATGAAGGAGAAGTTTTCTTGACCCAAGAGGATCAAGAGGCCCACATACTTAAACAGTTTCAAACTCAATCAGGGGAGTCATTCGACTTTAGGGAGGGTTATGACACCGCTATCTTTGAGGTGCACAAGCAATACAACCTAAGAAGTAGGAGAATTGATTTCCCTAAAGCAAATAAGAAAAATGTTCCAAATCAGCCCAAAAAAGGTAAGACAGTCACCACACCTGTACATATTCTTTCTAGATAGAACACTAATCCTTCTAGCCCAATAATTGAAGATGTCTCTGATAATCAACCAAACAATAAACTACCCTCCACTCCCCTTCCCTCTAAGGGAACTGTGGAAGAACCTCCAGAACTTGATTTAGGAAAATCAACAAATCATGATTCCACTCCTGAAAAGGACAAAAACTTAGAAAATACAGAAAACAGAGAGAATACTGCTGTTTGAAATCCAAAAGCCCAAATAGAAAAACACTTTAATATGGAAACTGAAGTAGGTAAGCTGAAAATTGTTATCCCATTATCTGAATTAGCTAAACATGATGCTTACCAAACTCAAATAAATAGATCACTGAAAATTACTGGAACTGAAGACTCAGTTAATCTTTTTGATGACCAACCCGAATTAATCTTTGGCCCAGAAGTGAATGGAAAACCATTAGAAGGAGGAATTCCTCCCTTCTATGTGAGTTTAAACATACATGATCAGATTCTGCACAATGCCATGTTTGACTTTGGGGCATCTCACAACCTAATGCCCAAGTCTGTAATAGAAAAGCTAAACCTAGACATCACTAGACCATACAAAGATTTGTTTTCTTTTTACTCTAGTTAGGTGAGATGTTTAGGACTGATAAAAGACTTGTGTGTCTCACTGGTTCAATACCCTGCAAAGACAATTTTAATGGATATAGTGGTAGCAGATATACCACCTAAATATGGCATGCTATTATCCAAGATGTTATTATCCAAGTCCTGGGGTGCTAAGCTTCAGGGATCTCTTCAATTGGATATGTCATATGCTACTATATTGGTTTTTGGATAGCCAAAGAAACTATACATAGAAACATTGATGAAATATGTAGTATGTAGTAAGGAAAGACACCAAAATTTCCCCATCTACTCAATACACTCTGATATGGACTCATTCATTCTTTGCAACGTAGAAACCAATCCTTCCAATACTTTAGAAGTTTTAGCAGTAGAACCAAAATAAATTAAAAAAGAAAAATCAAGTGTTCTTATTCAGGAAATATCAGATAAGAAAGAAAAGTCATATGAAAGTGAAAAACCAGATCTCACTGTTAAACAAATTCCTACTACCCCAGACACCAATTATGAGCATGAGATCCTATGGCATTTAGAATTTGATGGCTCAGTCAATAAACTAGGGGCAGGAGTAGGAGTGTGGGTGTACAATTTAGAAAATGATGATGCTGAAGGCCATGCCTACAGATTAAATTTTAAGTGCACCAATAACGTGGCAGAGTATGAGGCTCTCTTGTTGGGTCTTAAACTTGTTAAGAGATTAGGAGCAATCAAGGTGTCTGTCATAGGAGATTCATAATTAATAATTAAATGGATTAAAGGAAAATACTTAACTAGGGATCCTAGATTAGGATATTATAGAGGAACAGTCATAGAAATTCTCAACACTTTTTTGGAAACTCATCTTGCAGCTATCCCAAGAAAACACAACTTGCAAGCCCACAGTCTAGCCATGTTTGCCGGCACCTGCAAATTACCTTTTCAACCTAATCATCAGTTCACTGCTCAGATTAGGCATAGACTAGCCATCCATGATAATCTGAAGAACTGGTAGGTTTTTGATAGTGATGAGCATATCAATAACTTCTTAACTTTAGATGAAGAGTTTTCTAACAGTAACATAGATGTTGATACAATTATTAGTTCTAATCAAATAGATGAGGTAGAAAAAAACAATTTTGAGGAAAGTTCAATAAATATGCTTCATCCCACAAAATTCACACAAAAAGAAGTTCAAGATCTGAAACAAATCGACCTAGATGAAACAATTCAAGAAGAAACATAGGTTATAAACCTAAAGAACAATCATTTACGAAATGGATTCAATCCTCTAGAAGATCTGTTTGAATCCAATTACATTCCCAAGAAACCTAAAATGGAGCCATTAAAAGCAGATATTGAAGAATTAAACTTTGGAACATAGGACAATCCAAAAATGACAAAATTGTAAAAATCTTTATCCCCTAATCAGAAGTTAAAGTATGTTGAACTTATGAGGGAATTCTAGGATGTCTTTGCCTAGAGTTACAAAGATTTAAAGTCCTATTACACCTCTATTATTCAGCACACCATACCTCTGAAAGAAGATCAAAAGCCATTCAAGCAAAAACTCAGAAGAATTAACCTTGTCTTATTACCATTAATTGAAAAAGAGATCAAACGTATGTATGAAGCAAGGATTATTGCCCCTATTATATTTTCAGAGTGGGTGTCTAACTTGGTACCTACTAGGAAGAAAACTGGGGAAATAAGGTTGTGTGTTGATCTAAGAAATGTAAATGAGGTCTCTCTTAAAGATAATTATCCTTTACCGAAAACGGATCATATTTTGCAAAGGGTAGTGGGTTCATCAAGAATTTCACTTTTAGATGGGTTTTCAGGATATAACCAAATCTTGGTTCATCCTGATGACCAAGAGAAAACTGCTTTTACGACACCTGGGGCACTTTCATGTACATCAAAATGCCATTTGGACTAAAAAACGCAAGAGCAACCTTCCAAACGGCAATGGAAATTACCTTTGCCAAAGAAATTCATGATTTTCTTGTCATATATCTAGATGATCTAACTATTTTTTCTAAATCTGACCAACAACGCTTGGACCATCTCAGACAAGTTTCCTTAAAATGCAGAAAATATGGTATTTCCTTGAATCCAAAGAAGTCCTTGTTCAGTCTGGAGGAGGGTAAACTTTTAGGTCACATCATTTCCAAAGATGGCATTCGAATTGGCCCATATTGGATAGAAGCTATTCTACAGATACCTCATCTAAGAAGTATTAAGGAACTTCAAGCTTTCCTAGGGAAAATAACTTTTTTAAGAAGATTCATTTCTAACTTAGCAGAACTCATTATATTACTGAATAACATGTTAAAAAAGGATTCAAGTATCAAATGGATAGTAGAGGCCAAGCAATCATTTGAAGAAACTAAAATGGCCTTAACCAGAACATCAGTCCTCACCAGTACAAAATTTGATAGAGACTTCATCATTTTTTCTTTTGCATCAGAACACACCATAGCCGCAGTTTTATTACAAAAGGATGATCAAGGATGTGAAAAACCTATAGCCTTTTTTAGTAAAGAACTAAGAGGTGAATCATTAAAATACAAAATAATGGAGAAACAAGCTTTTGGACTGGTAAAAGCCATTAAGGATTTCAGAGTCTACATATTATACTCTCATGTGATAGCTTATGTTCCTAATACAGTTGTCAAAGGCATCCTAACTTAGGATGGATTTGAGGGTAAACAAGGAAAATGGATTGCTACCATCTTAGAGTATGATATAGAGATAAAACCTACCAAGCTACTAAAAGGTCAGGGATTGGCCGAACTCATGTCAGAAACTAATTGTCAAGCCCTAGACATCAATGAACTGGATAACAAGTAGGAGATGGCGACTCCACAAATCACCCAAACCTTTAAAGACTCACCTTGGTATGCTGATGTAATTTATGTTTTAAAAAAACTGCAGGCTCCTCTAGGGTTATCGAGAACCAAGAATAGGTTTCTAAAAATGAAAGATTCAAAGTTTTGTATCTTATATAATACTCTTTTTTGGATAAATCATGAGGGAATTTTATTGAATCGTTTATTAAAAAATAAAGCTGACAAGGCTATCCAAGAATATCATGTAGGAGACTATGGTGGGCATCTCTATTGGAAGTCAACTGTAGCTAAAATCCTAATGGATGGATTCTATTGGCCAACCTTGTTTACAGATGTGAAGAAATTTGTAACTTCTTGCCATCAATGTCAAATTTTTGAAGCCAAAAGAAAGTTGTTACTTTTACCCCTAAAACCCATTTCCACCGAGAAATCTTTTCAACAATGGAGTCTCTACTTCATCGAACAAATCCATCCACCCTCTTCAGGTTAAAACAAATGGATACTCACTGCCACTGACTATTTTACTAAATGGATAGAGGCCGTTCCCTCTCGACAAGCCAATGACACTGTGATCATAAGTTTCTTAGAGAACAATATTTTGTCCAAGTTAGGTTGCCCCACTAAAATCATTACTGATAATGCTTCATCCTTCAAGTCAAAGAAAATGATTAATTTCTGTAACAAGTATCACATTACATTGGGCCATTCCACTGCCTACTACCCTCAAGGGAATGGATTGGTAGAATCTTCCAACAAGAGTCTAGTTAATATCATCAAAAAAATGTTGGAAGAAAATAAGAAAACTTGGAACAAAAAATTGATCAATTCTCTGTGGGCAGATAGGCTTACAACCAAAAATTCCATTGGAACCAGTCCTTATGAATTAGTATATGGCATGGAGGTTGTTTTCCCTTCATCACTAGGAGTTCCTGTCATGAAAATACTCCATGAAGCTCAAGTGGGACCTAATGATATTCAAAGAAGGATAAACTAGACTATCAATTTGCAGCAGACCAGGGAGGAGGTGTACCAAAGATCCCTAGTGTTGTAGGAGAAACTTAAGAAGATATTTGACAAAAGAACCAAGGTAGATGATTTATTCCTTGGAGACAAAGTGTTAAGATGGGATTGCAGAAGAGAGGACAAGGGGAAACATGGGAAGTTTGACTTCTTATGGAAAGGACCATACATCATCTATTCTTTCAAAGGAAACAATGTATATTTTCTTAAAGAGTTAGATGGTACAGAAGCAGAAGAAGGACCAGTCAATGGTTGGATGTTAAAGAAGGACCAGTCAATGGTCAGATGTTAAAGCAATAATTTGATCCAACTTACTAATGTTACCATGTTCTTAATGTACATATTATATCCTTTGTAATGTCATAGTGTTGATTGGACAGTAAAATTTTGGAGTTGAAGCTTGAAGAGAAGGCCCCAAGCTTCAGAAGTATCACTGTCATACATACAATAAAGTAGCAAACAAAAGAATATTATAGAGCACAGTCAAAGTCATTAAGAGACAACTGATCTACTGTTCTTGACTTTCCACAGGGAAAGCCATCCCCAAGTGGAGCCACTGTTATGCCCCAATACCAATAGGTGTCATATTTCATGATTGACTTGGTTTAGCTTTGTAATATGTTCATACCTTTACTTGTTGCAAAGGTTTTCCATATTTATAAAAAAGAAAAAAATTTTAAAAAAATGTAAAGAGGGTATACCTTAAAAGAAAAATAAAAGGGTGAAAAGAAATAAAAAGAGGGAAAAAAATGAAAGATAATGAAACCCACCAAAAAATAAAAGACCAGGAAAGTGTGCAAGTCTAAATGCCACTACTTTTTACTTTTGTACAATAAAAGGATTGTGTGCAGCTTGTCACTTATGCCACAATTCATGAATAGTCAAATAGTTTAAGCTTGGCTAGTTCGTATTTTAAATTTCATGTCTTAGAAGTAGAGAATAAAGATCTGACCAAACAGTGTAATCTTGGCAGATAAGTAGATAGGTAGACTAAAAAAAAATGAGCTCAACAGTTTAATCTGATGAATCATTGACCGGAGAATCCACAGTTTTAACATTTTTGTACCAACGTTTCAAATCCCAAATGGGATCCATCATCAGGATATGAGAATGATGATAACAGAAGAGCAACAAAGAAATAATAAATAGTGATGAGGATAAATTTTTAGAACAACATACTGTCGGCTGTAATAATCATTAATTGATTTTAATTAATTTTATATAATTTAATATTAATTTGTTTTAATAAATTACTATTATTTGATTATTATTTAAATTTTTGGAAGAGTTCATAAATTAATACCAAACCTAAAGATTAAATAGGGACTAAACTAAGACTAAAGAAAGCCTAATAAATTAAAAAGAAGAAATAATTTCTATATAAAATTAAAATAATGTATTAACCTAATTTATATTAACAATTATAAATAATAAGTATTTATAATTGATTAATATAATAATTAATATATTAATTAATTGTTATATAGAAATTATTTTATTTTAAGGAAAATAATGCTAACTAATAAATTTAAGGGCTATAACTAAAACAAAAATAGGATGATGAAACTAAATAATACTAAATACTAGGGAAAATATTAATTCTTATATAATTTAATTAAAATATTAATATTAATCAAATTATATTAACCATTATAAATAATTAATATTTATAATTAATTGATATAATGATTAATATATTACTTAATAGCAATATAGAAATTAATATATTCTAGTATTTAATGGAAATTTTATACCTAGACCTAAATGAAAACATAGACTAATGACACAAGAAAGGAGAGGGATTAGAAAAAGCTGAAAGAAAGTTGTTGTCTCATGAGCCTAAGGCTCAAGACCAACCTAATTGTGGTATTGTTTTTCTACCATATATCCACGGGATTACAGACAAAATCGCTAAAATCCTAAAAAAGAAAAACATTATCACATATTTCTCAGCTCCAGGTACTATCAGACAAAGTCTGAAGTCTGTTAAAGATGATATCGACAATCATCAGCTTAAAGGAGTATATAAAATAGAGTGTTCCTGTGGAAAAAGCTACATTGGTGAAACAGGTCGCTCCCTCCAGACAAGACTCAAGGAACATGGCGCTGATATTAAGAACGGAAGATCTCGTACTTCAGCCCTCGCAGAGCACTCCTTAAAGACTAAACACCATATCTGTCTAGAAAGCGCATCAATTATCGCAAGGGAAGAGCAACATCAGAGACGAAAGATCAGAGAAGCGCTTGAAATTATCAAACATCCTCATAATCTGAACAGAGATAATGGTGTGGAGATTAGAGGGAGCAGGCTTCCCTTGATCAGGGAAATAAAAATCGCAAGCACATCCCCTGGTAAAGGCCTCAGCAGGTAAGTTATCCCTCTCCTTTCTTGTGTCATTAGTCTATGTTTTCATTTAGGTCTAGGTATAAAATTTCCATTAAATACTAGAATATATTAATTTCTATATTGCTATTAAGTAATATATTAATCATTATATTAATTAATTATAAATATTAATTATTTATAATGGTTAATATAATTTGATTAATATTAATATTTTAATTAAATTATATAAGAATTAATATTTTCCCTAGTATTTAGTATTATTTAGTTTCATCATCCTATTTTTGTTTTAGTTATAGCCCTTAAATTTATTAGTTAGCATTATTTTCCTTAAAATAAAATAATTTCTATATAACAATTAATTATTATATTAATCAATCAATTATAAATACTTATTATTTATAATTGTTAATATAAATTAGGTTAATAAATTATTTTAATTTTATATAGAAATTATTTCTTCTTTTTAATTTATTAGGCTTTCTTTAGTCTTAGTTTAGTCCCTATTTAATCTTTAGGTTTGGTATTAATTTATGAACTCTTCCAAAAATTTAAATAATAATCAAATAATAGTAATTTATTAAAACAAATTAATATTAAATTATATAAAATTAATTAAAATCAATTAATGATTATTACACCCAACAGTATGTTGTTCTAAAAATTTATCCTCATCACTATTTATTATTTCTTTGTTGCTCTTCTGTTATCATCATTCTCATATCCTGATGATGGATCCCATTTGGGATTTGAAATGTTGGTACAAAAATGTTAAAACTGTGGATTCTCCGGTCAATGATTCAAAAGTTTAATCTGAGTCCTTGGATGTAATAAGTGTAGACTTAGATAGGCATCACCATGTAAAAGAAAAGAAATTTTGGTAAGGGTTTGCCAATCTAAGTGCACCATAATAAAGAAGTGAAAATGCTAGGTTATAATAGGTATGGTAAGTAGATGATGGTTGCAGAATAATATGTGGTGAATGATGAGTCTAAATGTGTAAATCTTTTACTTTCATCACAAGGCAAAGGCATGTATCGCATGGAAGGCACATCAAGCAAGAAAAGTAAAAAATAATTAACTTCCCTTCTCATTTCCCCTAAATTTTCACTAATTTCCCCTAAGTGTCAATGTATCTATCAAAGTTAAAGGGGCTCAAAGAATTTCTCTAACTTTTGGAGGGACCAAACCCTCGACCCAATAATTTATAATGCCTAAGTACTTAAACCTCTTCATCAATATTCACCCCTTCATAAAATCATTCATTCCCTTAATAAATCTTTTCCTAAGTAAAATCCTATTTTACTTAGGGAAAATAAAACATTCTACATAAAAACCCTCATGTTCACTTAGCCTAAGTTTTAAATATACACATGAAAATGTTTTAGACTTAGTGCTTTTTCCATTCATTTGGTCATATTAACTACTAATTTATGTTAATATATAGTTCCCCTATAAAGGTTACCCACTCTCGTATTATTATAACTATGTAAAAACCCCAAATTCTTATATATCCCGCCCCTTAGTTAAATATAACCATAATAGAGTTAATAAATGGGATTAATTAGTTAAACCGTAACTGATTAAGAAACTCGACCCCACCATATTAAGTGAGGATTAATTAGTCACCAGGATTAATTAATAAATCAACATCTAATCCCATCGCTCCCGATGTAAATAAAAACATTTAAGTATGTTAGACCTGCCCTCCATTAACTTTCCACCACCTCACCTCCCTGATAGCCGTCCGATCAAATCCCTCAGATCCGACAGTTGTCGCGCATATCGCACGACCCTCCATGACCAAACTTTAGCACGCGATGGCGAGCAGTTTTGTAAACAGTACCATCGCTACATGTCAAGCGTTGTATGGAGTCGCACGGTCACGCCCAAATATCGCCTCCCCTCCATTAGCAGTGTGATGAAAACTGCTTACCATTTCCTGCCACTGAAATAATCACAAATAATTCTCCCATTGATACCACCTGTCCAAATCTTGAAACAACGAAAAGTTGACTTTGCGTAAAAAAACAAAGGTAATTAGTTTGTCGTCCTATTCGGAGAACGCATGCATGCAATAGCCTGAAGATTGAAAATCAACCAGCTCATGCACCCAACCATCAACTACCCTCAAACTTGCAGTTCGACGCCACTCCGAGTCTGCCATTCACACCCAGTGTACCTGCATTCCATTTCCTGTCCCTAAATATAGCTATTTACTAATTCCCATCAAGAAACCCTGTAAATACTTGCTTTCCTCTGCAATTAATTGGAAAAAACCCAAATTTCACCATAATTTTGTTACTACATTTAGAATTCAAGTTCCCCAGACCCTCTGTTTTCACCAATTTCACATAAAAACCCCAATTTCCTATCTGAATCCACAAGAACTAGAATGGAAACCCCCATGGCCCTCATTGTAGCGCCTATTACCACCCCCCACCGTGATTTAGACTATCTACCCCTGGCAGATAAAGATTTTCAAATAAAAGACCTGGAAACTGACAAAGACCACCTAAAAGTATTTTGCCAATGCCTGGATAATTTCATGAATGGCTATGATACAACAGGACTTTGGGAATCCAATCTCCCAATGTATTTTCTCCCCTCTATGTGCATTTTTCCTGACATTATCCATCAGTGTCATGCCAACTATTATCCCAACCTTAGAGCAGTAATGTCCCCAAATCAAATTGTCCTCTTCACAGTTACTATAGACTCAATCAATGAGATGCTTCAGTTTCATCCCGGTCAAGCCCTCACCCCCATTTCCCTTGGAGATTTTCTAGAGAAATCATCCAAATTTTCCCAGTCTGAACTTAGTCGCTTTTGCCAAACCTTCATAGATAAATAGCATCAACCCAAAAATGCCCCTCCTTATTTGTTAGTTTTCTTCATAGAGATAGGCAAAACTATAGTTGATATGATATTTGCAGTCATGGGATTTAATACCAGTGAATATATGGATGAATTGATCCTAGTCTTGATGTCCATCTTTACCCCTGGTCAGCCTCCTGTTGTCAAGTACAACTATGCTACATTTATTACTGAGAAAATCCATGACCAGTTCATGAAGCTGGAAAATGAAAAAGTGTTCAAGTCTCCACATTCATATATCACCTTATCCTTTACTATCAGTCTGACAAGTTCCCATTTTCTGTAGATAAAATTGATACAAAGGTTAATCCTAGATCAATCATTTTCTGGAATTCTATTTTTCACCATTCATTCACTTGTCCTTATTCATATAATGAATTCATTGACTAGTTTGTCCACCCGGTGACCACCATGCTGACAGGAAATCCTCCTCCTAGGATTAGTGATGAAATCAAAACAATCCTTCAGCTATCCAAACAGTACAAGGTAGGTGACTGGTATGTGTACCAGAATCACACAGAGATCAGGATATATGGCTGTGAACTTCCTCCATTCAAACTACCAAAATATGTTCCTATGAGGTTGTTTGCATTGGAGTATTATAGACAAATGATAAACTCAGATCAGATTCACTTTACCAAGGCCAAGAAGAAAGCACAGTTGAGAATTAAGGATCACCTAGGCCCATTTGTCTACAACAATAGAGAAGTAGGCAAAGCAGTAGAAGAAATCCTAGAACACATGAAATTAAATAAAATTTTTGGTTGGAGATATGACCCACACAGTTTCATTTGTGATAGGAGAATGAAAAATAGGTTATCACCATATTTTCATCACAGAATCCCTGAAATTGAGCAATATGCCAATATGGATGAATGGAGGGAAGGAACTCTTGTTGAAATGGATAGTGATCAGGTCAATGTAGATAATGTGATGAAAGACCTAGAAAAGAGACTTGACCTGGACTCTTTTGAACAGGTACCAGTTGGGACTTCTTAGAAGCCAACACTAGGAACTAGTGCCTCTACAGCAGATACTTCTCAAAGTCACTCTGTTATGAACCAGCTCAAGAAAAGATAGAAAAGAAAGATCAACGCCTTAGAATTCAGCCTCTTCGAGGGGGCAACCTCCTTTACATTACATAAATGAACAATTCTTGGATGATACAAATGACAAAACCTCCTTTCTATATATAGGAGTCTAAGGAGTCATAATATAATCCAGCCGACCTAACAATAATAATATAAAGCCACAAAAATAACAATAGAGGGATTCTCTGGGGCACATAAATAACAATATGGGGGTAATAGGGGCACAACAATATAAATAAGGGGTATAACTACAATAGTAATGGGGTAATCACTAGTATGATAGGGACCCAACATGAGCAATATGCCAATATGGATGAATGGAGGGAAGGAACTCTTGTTGAAATGGATAGTGATCAGGTCAATGTAGATAATGTGATGAAATACCTAGAAAAGAGACTTGACATGGACTCTTTTGAACGGGTAATACTTTGGTGATAGTTTATTATCCTTCTTAGCTTGCTTTAGGGACATTTGCTTATATGGTTGTAGCCGTAGGAATACCCAATCACCTACATCAAAACTTCTTTCACTGCGATGTTGATCTGCCTGTTGTTTCATTCTATTTTGTGCCAACACGAGGTTATCCTTTAAGAGTTGGAGGACTTGTTGTTGATGTTCGATGTGATGTTCCACTGCCTGAACCTTAGAATTTTTTCTTAAATATGATGTGATGGATGGTGGTTGGTACCCATAAAGTGCCATAAATGGGGTCATTTTTGTTGCTGTATGGAAGGAAGTGTTATACCACCATTCAGCCAGAGGCAACCATTTGACCGATTGTGTCTGTTTATCAGATACAAAGCAACGAAGATATCCTTCCAAACATTTGTTTACTATCTCAGTTTTCCCATCAGATTGAGGATGATAAGATGAGCTATGAGCTAACTGAGTACCAAGACAAGAAAATAATTCTGTCCAAAAATTTCCAGTGAAAATGGGATCTCTGTCACTTACAATAATCTTTGGGTTTCCATGTAGCTTTTGAACTGTTTCCATAAATGCAGTAGAAACTGTACTGGCTTTCATTGGATGTGATAATGCACAAAAGTGTGCATACTTGGTAAGTCTGTCAACTACCACCATGATGACACTCTTTCCCTCAGACTTGGGTAAACCTGTGATAAAATCCATTGAAACCTCCTCCCAACGTTGGCTTGGAATGGATAAAGGTTGTAATAGACCCGGTCTCTTAATTGTTTCAACTTTATTTTGTTGGCAAACCAAACATTCTGCCACAAACTTTTGAATATCTGATTTAAGGCCATCCCAAAAAAATTCCTTCTTAACCCTGTGGTAAGTTTTTAAAAATCCTGAGTGCCCTCCTAAGGGAGAAGTGTGCAATTCCATAAGAATCTTTTGTTTTAGCTGGGAATTCTTACAGAGGTATAAGCGATCTTTGTACCATAACGAATCATTTTGCCAGCTAAATGTATCAGAAGTACTAGAATCTTGTTGTAGCTTTCGAATAAGTGCCCACACTTCTTCATCATTTTTCCATTCCTCTTTGCTTCGTTTATCCAATCTGGTTGGATAATAGAAATGGCACACAACAATGCTTCTATATCCTCATCCTTTCTTGAGAGTGCATCTGCCACCACATTTTGCTTCCCTTTTTTGTAGATGATTTCAAAGTCATAACCCAACATCTTTGTGACCCACTTTTGTTGCTCTTCAGAGGATAATCTTTTTTCTAAAAAGTATTTAAGGCTATCATGATCCGTTTTTACCTTGAAGTGTCTTCCCATTAGGTAGGGTCGCCATTTCTTAAGTGCATGGAGTATTGCCAACATTTCCTTCTCATAAATAGCTTTGCTTAAAAACTTTCCCTTGATTGGATGACTTTCAAAAGCAATGGGTCTTTCATCTTGCATTAGAACAACACCAATTCCATTTCCTGAAGCATCACATTCCACAATAAAGGTTTTTGTGAAGTCCGGTGTAGCTAAGACCGGTGCTTGGCACATTGCTTCTTTAAGATGTTTAAAGGCCTTTGTTGCTTCCGGAGTCCATGAAAATGAATCTTTCTTCAATAATGTGGTTAGAGGTGCTGCTATTCTCCCATAATTCTTAACGAACTTGTGATAATACCCTGTCAACCCAAGAAATCCTCGCAGATGCTTTATGGATGTGGGGATTTTCCATTCTTTAATGGCTTTAATTTTGCTAGGGTCTACCTTAACTCCTTCATGAGATACAATATGACCCAAATATTCCACCTCCTGCACTCCAAATAAACATTTGGATCTTTTTGCATATAATTGTTTCTCCTCCAATAGTTGTAGCACCCTGTCAACTTGATCATTCCGAGATTTGTTGTAGATTAGTATATCATCAAAAAATACTAACACAAATTTCCTAAGGAATGGTTTGAAAATTGAATTCATCAAACCTTGAAATGTTGAAGGTGCATTAGTAAGGCCAAAAGGCATTACCAAAAATTCATAATGACCCACATGAGTTCTAAATGCCGTTTTTGGAATGTCTTCAATCTTCATTCTGATTTGATGATATCCCGAACGAAGATCCAACTTGGTGAAGTAAATTGATCCATGCAATTCATCCAGTAATTCATCAATGACAGGAATGGGGAACTTATCTTTAATAGTGAGCTTGTTGAGCTCCCTATAATCTGGACACATGCGCCATGATCCATCCTTCTTGTGCACCAATACTACTGGAGCTGAGAAAGAACTTTGACTCGGCTGAATTATACCAGCCTCTAGCATTTTTGCAACCATACGTTCAATTTCACTTTTTTGAACATAGGGATATCTGTATGGCCTGATGTTTGGAGGAACACTTCCTGGAATCAGATGAATAGCATGATCATGATCACGCATAGGTGGGAGACCTTTGGGAGTCTCAAATACCTTGGAATGATTGTCCAGGAATTTTTGGAGATCTAGAGAAATAGATGATTCCAATGTGGAAATATCTAGCGAACATAATTGTGCAATTACACCTCTTTGCTCCTTTTTTAGAAGCTTTGTCATGCCATTAGAGCTGATTATCTTTCCTGGTTTCCCTGCAATACCCCTTAATTCAACTTCCTTTCCTTCAACAGAAAATTTCATGGAAAGTTCTTGAAAATTAAAAGCTATTGTACCCAAGGATTGTAGCCATTGGACTCCTAGTATAACATCAACACCTCCCATTGGAATGGAAAGCATTGGGCTAGTCAATACATATTCTCCCATGGATAGCTTGATATTATGACACTTTCCAGAACAATTTATTGTTCCTCCATTTGCAATCATCACTTGACACTCTGGTGCTGGATATAGGAAGCAATTCAATTCTTTTGCTACCCTACAATGAATAAAATTGTGTGTGCTTCCTGAATCAATCAACACTATTACCTTTTTCTTCTTGATTTGTCCTTCTATCTTGATGGTTTGAGGAGTGGTAATTCCTGCCAATGCATTACAAGATATGGTTGGATTTATGTGCTCTTCATCTAGGCTTTGTTCCTGGAATATATCCTCTTCTTTTGACCTTTCTTGCTCCTTTTCTTCTTCCTTTTCAGAATCTATGTAGAATAATTTCTTCTCAGCACACTTATGACCTTTTGTGTATTTTCTATCACAATTGTAACAAAGCCCTTTTGCTCTTTTTTCTTCCAATTGTTGTGGTGTCAACCTTGTAGGTTGTGGAAGACTATGGGCAACAACACTTCCGTCTTTATAGTTGTGAATGGTATGCTTCCTAGTTGCCATAATTTTGCTTTCCATTTTTCTTGCTAATCTGAATGCCTTCTCTAATGAATCAGGTTCCCAAAAGCGCACATCACGTTGGATATTATCCTTTAAAGACCCTATGAACACATCAATCCTATGTTCCTCTGGAATATCTTTTACCCTTATGTTCAATTTTTGGAACTCCTCAATGTGCTCCATTATTGAACCCTTTTGTTTGAGACTTATCAATTGGCTAAAAAAATTGTTGCTTTTGGTATCCTCATAATGTTCTATCAATTCTTCCGTAAAAATTGCCCAAGTGATAAATTGTTTACGAGAACAAAGCCATTGATACCATACAAACTGATTTGGTTCCAAATATAAAGTTGCCATACGTACCTTTTGTGTGTTTTTCACATTATTGAGATCGAAGAATTGCTCCATCTGTAATATCCATGTGGCGGGATCCTTGCCATCAAACTTCCTCATATCGATTTTTGGAACATGGTGAGTCTTCGATCCAACATTAGAGTCTATGGAATCATGATTAGCATTTCTTTTGTTCTCATCATGAGTTTCCTTTAGTACTCTTTCACCCTTAGTGACCATTTCTTGTAGCAACTTATTCATATTTATCTTCAATTCTTCCATCTTATCATCCATGCCATCAATTTTAGCATCCATGCCATTCACCTTATCTTCCATGCCATCCATCTTAGCTTCTACGCCTTTCTTTAAACAGTCCATCTTAGCTTCTACACCTTTCTTTAAACCATCCATCTTAGCTTCTACATCTTTCTTTAAACCATCCATCTTAGATTCTGTTCCTTTTTGTGCAATGGACAGTTGTTGCACTTGGTCTTGTAATTTTGATATATCATGTTGCATTTCTTCCTCTTCTTCATGAGTCATGCTAGAGCTTTCAGGTTCCTTACTAGGTGTTTGCATTTTCTTTCCTTGGGGTATCAGTTACCGATAATAATGCTCTACTATGCCCTTTGAATTCCTTCAAAATAAATTTTCAAACCAAGCTTAAGCAAAAATTTAAAAAAATCTACACACCTTTTTTCACCAAGCTCTCTTTGTCCTCTTTCCAATGCCACCAGTCTGATCCAAATTGGATTCTCCAAGAAAGAGTTATGCACAATCTCCCAAGATGACCTGATTATAGACCTTTCCA
Source organism: Pinus tabuliformis (assembly GCA_031772625.1). Lineage (NCBI taxonomy): Eukaryota > Viridiplantae > Streptophyta > Pinopsida > Pinales > Pinaceae > Pinus > Pinus tabuliformis. The sequence continues at coordinate 1,984,727,412 of CM062817.1, read as the reverse complement.
GAAGAGTGAACTTGTATGAAGTGCCACGTGTACAATTTTCAACCTTTGGTTCTGTGAATGATATACAAGAAACTACAGTCTGTCTTCTTTCTGTACCTTCTGACGAAATTTCAATCTGATCCCTAGAGAGAAAGTTATGACGATTTTCCCTAGGTCACTTGTTTTGAATGTAATTCAGAAGTCTGCAAAAAGACCAACTTCCTCAGAGCATATCTCCGCAAATATCGCGCGAAAAGATCTGCAATTCGGACCCAAGGTTCAGCACGATTGCTTCTCAAATGGGTTGTTTTTGCGACTTCTGAAACATCACAGAAAAAAAGTTATAGCGAAAATTCCACGATGGCCTGTTTGGAGCAGCGAAACCCTAGAATCCAAAGCTCTGATACCAAATGTTATGAACCAGCTCAAGAAAAGATAGAAAAGAAAGATCAACGCCTTAGAATTCAGCCTCTTCGAGGGGGAAACCTCCTTTACATTACATAAATGAACAATTCTTGGATGATACAAATGACAAAACCTACTTTCTATATATAGGAGTCTAAGGAGTCACAATATAATCGAGCCGACCTAACAATAATAATATAAGGCCACAAAAATAACAATAGAGGGATTCTCTGGGGCACATAAATAACAATATGGGGGTAATAGGGGCACAACAATATAAATAAGGGGTATAACTACAATAGTAATGGGGTAATCACTAGTATGATAGGGACCCAACATGAGCAATATGCCAATATGGATGAATGGAGGGAAGGAACTCTTGTTGAAATGGATAGTGATCAGGTCAATGTAGATAATGTGATGAAATACCTAGAAAAGAGACTTGACATGGACTCTTTTGAACGGGTACCAGTTGGGACTTCTTAGAATCCAACACTAGGAACTAGTGCCTCTACAACAGATACTTCTCAAAGGCACTCACAAGAAACTAGTGCACCCCTTGCAGAACTACCATAGGGAAAAGAACAAGCATCCAATAGTCCAACATTAGGGTAATCAGACATGTCAAAGCAGCCTGAAATCTCTAAAGAACAGGCTCAACCACAAACCAATACAACTCAAGTTAATATGGGAGATCCCCCAGTTTTGGAAACTCCTTTGAGTGAAGAAAAGAGGTTAAAAAGAGACAGGTAAGTAGCTACCCCTACCAGTGGTCCTTCAGACCAGCCTGGTGCTAAGAGGCATAGGCTAAATCCACATTCAGAAGAAGAATTTTTTGAAGAAGCAACAGGGAGTTTGAGGAAATAAGGTGGAGATAGTTTTCATACATTCCCAGTAGGTGGGACACCTTCTAGTTCACAAAGACAGGAGCTTGAAAGACAACAAAGAGTTGAAGTTTCATCTTTTAGGTCTTGATCTAACAAGACCTTAGACATCAAAGAAAAATTCAAGGAAATAAAGGCCAAGAATGAACAACTAAAGGCCTAAACTTACACTCAATATTTGAAGATAGCTCCTACCAATCAAACTAGTTTGATGTCAGCGTATGACATCAAGGAAGGAAAAATGCAGATGAGATTTTTAAAACCTAAAGTATAGTAGCCCAAAACCCTTGTAGACTACCTCAAAACTGATTATGAGGTCTCGGCCAAGGACATTCACCCCATAGATTAAATAGAATTACATAAGCAGACAGGGGAAATGGTTTATTCAACATTAACAAGCAAGGCCATGATGGCACACAAATTGGAAAATTCAATGAGCAATACCACTGCTCAATTACAGTTGGAAAGAGCCTCCTCATAGGCAAAAGACAACAGAATCAAATCATTGGAGGATTTGATTATAGGATTGGGCCATAACCCAAAGGATGTTAAAGTTGCAGAGGCCCTGATAAAGAAGAAAAATGAAGACATAGCTGCCTTGAGAAAGCAATTAAAGTTGCCACCACTTATGCATCCACAGACTGCAGAAGTAGTTGAAAAGAAGAATGAAGAAGAGCTTATGGACTTAGTCCTCAAGCTAAATGAGAAATTAAGGGAGACAGAGCAGGAACTAGAGAAAACACTACAAAGCAGGCAGAGTGAGTCGACCTATCATCCTCAAAAGGTAGTACCAGTGGTTTCCATGGCAGTCCCTTCTACACTTGCAACAACTCTTGCACAAAATGTCCCTCTAGCAACAACTGAGACTATTGTAGCAACAGGTACATATACAGGTACAGCATAGGTAGGAACCTCAAGTTAGAGCACTGAAGACTTAATCAAGTCCATGGAGGAGATGAAACTCCAGGTTTTTTAATTCCAAAAGGTAAAGGAAAAATTTGTCACCTTAGAGCAGAAGTGTGATGTGTCAAAGATCAATTTTTGTGAAGAAGTGAGGAAGAATAAAGGCTTGGCTCAACAAGTACAAACATTGGAAAAGTATCTCACGTTTAAAAAGCCTTTAACATATATCAGAAAAATTCTATGGACCAACATCGCTCAATCCATCAATGATGTTTGGTAATCAGTTCAGATCATTTTTGAACAGATTGACCTAGTCAAAGTTGCTCTTCAAGAGATTGCCAAAACCAAAGAAGAGCTAGGAGGGAAGCTTGAGGAAGCTATCAGGCTAATAAAGTTTTTAAACAGTAGGAACATGCATCAATTAGAACAACTGAATATTGAAGATAGAACTGGAACCATCCTTGAAATCAAGAAAGTCTTGACCAAAAGGCTATTAATGCAGAACCTGGAAAGGAAATGTCAGAATATGTAGGAGGATATAGATGAATTTATGAAGAACTTTGGCCATCAAAAGAGTAAAGGACTTCCAAGTGCTTTAGTTATCAATGATAAGTTAATGACACATGAGGAATATATCGACAAATTGGATCAGTATGCAAATAACCAAGCCAGTTCCTCTGCTAGTTCGTCTACACCTAAAGCATTACCTACAGGCAAAGTTCTCTATGATAGTTTGGAGAACCTTTTCTATGTTGAGCATGAATTGAAACACTTGTTTCTTATACAACCCAATTTTGTAAAATACACAGAGGCTAATAAAATCTTTAGGAAGCTACAAAGGACCAGGATACCAAGGGATGATTGGTGGACTGACATGACAGACATCTTATGATTTACCTTGGTAAAAAGTAAAATGAAGTATTTACCATAGTCAATTTTGGTAAAAGAATGTGAATGAGGATAAAGCAGGTAAAGAGTATCAGAATAGGTTAAAGAGTATCAGTAAAAAGCCAAAATCAATAAGCCAGCACAGAATTATGATCAATACAACAAGATTTTCAATCATAGGGCCTGTCTCCAGCTCATTCACAAAAACAGGGACAACAAGCCAGCAGTTCACTTTCAGTTTCTATCATCGAGATTATCTGTCTCTACTTTTATTTAAAATATATTTAGTTTTCCTAGAATATATCTCTCTCAGTCAGGAGATATTTTGTTTTAACGTTTTTTATAAGTACTTCCTCATTTGGAGTACTTAGGGTGGATTTCTTAGACATTTCTGTAGACTCATTATTTTGGAATAGAAGTGCCGTTGAACAACTTTTGTATGGCTGGCTGGAAGAAGTAACAAAGAAGAGGAATTTTACAGGATTCATGTGTCAAACAATGGACAAATAAGTATTCTATATCTTATGTTTTACTGTTTTCTAGTTTAATATTTCACATGTGTTTCATATCTGAATTATAAATGAAAAAGTATATTTCAGAAAGTGCTTTACTGCATTCTGTCTTTAAAATCGTTTATATTCTTAATGTTTTCATCTAAGCTATCATAGGCAGGGAATTCTTAATTGCTCCTTGCTTCTTAGTTTATCATTGTGGTCATTTAATAAGAAATTCTTAATTGCTTTTTGTTAATGATCACCCACTTTCCCTCCTCTTGAAATTTGTTGAAGGATTCTTAACTTCCCTTCCTCCCTTTCGAGACCATTTCACCCTTTCAAGTTACCATTTGTCTCTTGTTTAGCTATCTTGCCCTATGAAGCCCTCCTTTGTTCAATCAACCTAATCCAGTTAGTACATCTTCAACTGACTCCATAGCCTAATGGCCTGAAATACTCTGTTTTATCCATCTGCTCCTGAATTCCACCACCAAACAAAATCAAAACCCCCCAAGCTTTCATAGGTAGCCTAATCTCTCATAAAAAAAGCTAAATTTTAAAGAGAGAGCCCTCTCTAAGTACAGATTGGCTAGATTTTGTACTTAAAAGTTGGTTTGTGGTTACCTCAGACCCCTTTTCTTCTTCAGACAACTTCAAGGAAAATCTGAGTGATAACAAGTGAATTTAAAGAGGGATAAGGAACACACTGATCCTTTTGTCCTTTCCCAACTATCTTCGGTGATTGCTCTTTCACTCGTGCTTGGGAATTATCTTCACCTCAACTCTGATACCATGTTAATTTTAGGTATGTTCTATGCTTAGAGCAATTTATTTCAATTTTCACAGTTAGCTCAATATCTTTTCCAGATTAGCAATCACATCAGCATTAAAGTAAACTGCAGATAGAACATAAACATAAATTGCAGAAGAGAAGCCAAGACAAGAGGACACAATATGTGGTGCTAGCCAGGAACAACCCCCAATGTGGGGAAACCCATGATCAATTCTTCTTTTATTTTCTTTAATAGTTCAGCAGAGAGAGATATAGTACGTTTACAACAAAAGTCAACACTTTGAATTATCTAGATAAGAGCATAGATCATCTCTAAGAAGATGATAGATGACATCAGTTGAAGACATGCTGCTTCAACTGATTCTCCAAGGTGACTCCTTCACCAATCGTTGTGTTGCATTTCATCATCATGCTGTAGCTCCCCGTACTGCACCATGCTGCACCCATCATCACTATGTTGCATCTCATCATGCTTCATTAATCATGACTATACCCGTCACTATACTGCATTATGTGCCATTGTTGCACCATGTTTCCATACTGACCTATGTGCTGGCTACATCTTGCTTTCTTGTTGTTCCTAGCTTGCTTGTTGTCCTTTGCATGCTTGTTTTTGCATGCTATATTTCCCTTGCATGCTAGTTGTAACATTTCATCCTTGGTGTATTTTCTACTAAGTACCATACAATTGTCCCAATGTTAGTTAGTTGTCCCTTGCATGCTGCTCTCCTTTAGAGACAGATGCTCTGGTTGTTCTGATAGTTTCAGCAATTTTAGTTGTTCCCGATAGTTCCGGTAGTTCCCGGCAGTTCCGGATTCCTCCCTCTGCGTCAAGTTTCCTGACTATTCTGGTAGTTCCAGCTGTTCCTAGCAGTTCTGGCTATTCTGGGTAGTTCCGACAGTTCTGGCAATTCCGGCTATTTCTGGTAGTTCTTGAAGTTCCTAGCAGTTCCGATAATTCTAGCTATTATTGGAAGTTCTGACATTTCCGACGATTCCAACTAGTCCCGACAGTTTTGTCAGTTCCTGGTAGTTCTAGTAGTTCGAGCTTTTCCTAGAAGTTCTAGCTTTTCCTTGCAGTTTCAATAGTTTCGGCAGTTCTGGCGTTTCCCAATAGTTCCAACTTCTGCCCTCCGGATCAGGGCAACGTTATCCCTTAGGATCTCTCCTACTAAAACCCAAAGACAAGTAGAGAGGAAGAGATCCCAAGTGTGTTGAAATGACTTGAAGGCCACCTCTATTTATAGTAAAACGTTGATCACAAGTGGGGTTTATTTGGTTGCTGGCCAACCTTGACAAATTGTCCCATAACACAAATAAATTCATATCTCCATGAATACTTATCATAATCAGATGATCTTTAGATCAATCCTACACCTCTCAATGAGAGGGATCCAAGAAAAATATTAGCTTCCATTAATAAGATGAACCAGAAGGATTTTTTCCCTAGTTGCCAATTTGAACAGTTTATGACATTCAAGCAAATCATAATCTATTTCCTTTAACAAGTCATTGTTGTAATACACTACTGAACAGAAAGCTATGTAATGAAGTTATTAGTGGTGGAATACTAATAAATCACAAATAAAGGCAAGAAATAAGACTAGTATGTCTTAGGCATGCCAATTCTTTATCCTCTTGGTTGGAAATATTACTTCATGAAAGCAACATATTTGACAAAGAGAACTTTTCTAAAACTAACCAACGCCAATGTATCCAACAACATTGACATTTCTATTAGCATGCCCTCAAAATGTGTGGAAGTATCAAACAAGTGTAGTGCACTTCCCTATACACACTCCTCTTTCTTCATGTGCCTTCGTAGGAAGCCCTCAAGTTTGATACTTTTGCAACTATTGCTACAAAGTTCTATCTCTAAAGTCACTCAAATTCCAAATAGATGAATGTATTGTATCTTAGTTCTAAATGATAGGCACGGTGATGGAAGCATCAACTAATCCTAAACTCAATTATATGTCTCTATGAAATAGCATTACAAAATTTGTTTCTATAAAGCTTTAGGTCCAACTCAACATGGACAAAGAAGAAAGGTTTGACTTAAAATCAAGCAAGACTTAAGAGTTAATTCAAGAAATTTCGTCAAAAGAAAATAACTTGGACACAAATTTTGTTTTTTAATTGTCAAGTTTTACCCAATTCTTACTGAGGCCCAAGTCAAATCCTGAGATAGTTCTACTCAAGTCTGAGTTAGTCCCTGAATTATGTCCAAGTTAAGCTTCGACTCCATTTGATCTACTCAGATTTAGATCCTAGTTGAGTCATACTAGCCAAGTTAACTCAGCTGAGTCTGGTAACTATGGCTACAAGTATCTTTACCAGTTAAGGTAACAATGGCCCAAATGCGATATGAAAAATAAATAGAATGTAATGAATCATTTGTTATGATTTAGGATCGATACATTTCAAATGATGGAAATGATATGTTGTCATGTATGGATAGGGTTGAAAAGGATATGGTGAAATGTTCAAAGGCTTCAGGATGTCACAAATAATGTTACTGTAATTCAAGACCATAACAAAACAATATCACAAGTAATTATCAACATAAGAAAATATTTCTGCCTTTCTAATTTTCTAACAGAAAGAACAAGTTTTTATATCAAGTTTTTAAATCATGTCAAGCCCACTAGAATTGCCTTCGTAAAAATATCATTATGTTTGTGGTGAAAATTTCTTCTATGGATCCCATAATGATTGGGCACAAGATGGATCATAAACACCATCCCACCAATGGTATTTGTAGCCAAAATGCACTGTTAGTTGTTTGGTGGTAGACATTAGCTATTTGAAAAGTATCGGGCCTCTACAAAGAGCTTCATTACCAAGAATTAGATTCGTATTAGACATCAAAATGAGAATTCCACCAATAAAGGGAATTTAAACAGAGACACATAGTAGAAATTAAAAAAGAATCCAAAATTATATTAGTGTAGTTGTGTAATTTAATTGGTTTGGATTATAATAAAGTTATTTTCACAAGGAAAATCATAGAAAAGTAAGCATACACTAACTAGAAAACCTTGAAGTAACTAAGAACAAAGAAACCCTTCACAAGCCCATGGTGTTGCACAAGAATGGAAAATGCAATATGCTAAAATATTTTCTAAATGTGTGCCTTGCAATAGTAATATATTGAATGACATAAAATAAGATTCACTGTGCTGTGTAATAGTAATATATTAAACAAAATCCAACAAGATTCTACAATGCTATTGTTGATGTCATTTATCTACAAAAGTTATCCATGTAGCCATAATGCATTTCTCAAGCATTTGGCTAGTATGGAAGGCATACATACCTGTGCTTAAGCTGACAAAGTCAGCGTTCATTTGTAATTTCATGCTTATCAGGAAACCACATTCTCACCATGGCTTCGAAGATCTGCCCATAAATATATCCTAATGGTAGTTAAAACTCAATAAAAATTAACTATAGCGGTCAATGGGGTCTTTGTATGACGATAATGAGTGTGTGCTTCATACCCTAACTGAGGTACGAAATCTCATATCCCTTTGCCTCATGGTCCATCTTGCCCATCTAAGAAAGTCATCATGCCTGTGTATGCAAGTCTTGTTGGATATGGGACTAGGTGCAAGCCCTTCACATATCTGGTAGAGGAGTCTCCCCATCTGTGGTTTCTTAACCAAGAGATTCTTTAAAAGGTTATAAACCAACTATATTTCATTGTAATATTCCTAATGCAGGAGCATTCAACGGAAGGAAAATCATTGTATTTTAGTAGACATGGGGGTTCTTGTATTTTAAGGAAGTTGGGTTCCTATGTTTTGAATTAATGTAATTATTTAATGTTTTGAGTTATTTTAATGAGAATAGGATGTAATTGAATATTGTGAGGCATAAGTGTAAATGTTCTCGAATGTAGGAGAACATGAGAGGTTTAGGATAGTTGAGAGATTGAGGGATTGAGAATTAATTGTAAAACTCAGACTAGGAGTTAGTTCATGATTTCATGGATTAGAGAGGATCCTTAGGGATGAGGAAGATATTTTAGGATTTTTTTGAGGAATCTATGGATCTAAACCAGGAATTGGTTTTAGAATCCTTTTGTATAAATGTAAGCCTAAAAGGCAAAGTAAGGGGTTAGAATGTAAGAAATTAGACAAGCTAGATAAATAGCTAGAGTGTGTCTACAAGCCTACAGGCAGAGTTGGAATAGAGGCCACTGGTATTAGAAGATCAGGCTAGAGAGACAGAGTCTCGATATGTAATCATTGTTATATGTTTATATATATATATATATATATATATATATATATATATATATATATATAGGGATTGATTCGAACCTGTATAAATGTGTGATTGAATATCGAATGATAAATTACAATGAATCAGAGATTTACATAATCTATATATGCATGTGGAGTTCAACGAATGCACAGAGAGGAAGAGAGAGAGATAGAGGCTCGTAACAGGTCATTGATCCATTCGAAGGATCAAATTAATGCTCTAGAATGACAGTGATTTAAGAACTCATAGAGTTTAAGCTCAGGAGGGAGTCACAGCAGAACAATGGAAGTCCCAGAATCATTGAGGAAACTCTAAACCATAGTGAAATACTAAAGAAATAGCAAAAAACCCGAAGTAAGCGAGGAATGAAGAAGTGAAACGTTAATGCACAGTAGCCGTTGGATCTTTATGATCAATGGCCAGGATTAAGTCACATCGGCGGAAACCCTATGGAGATATCAAAATCAGACCTTGGATAGTTGCGATGAGTGACTCCCAATTGGTCATGGACCGTTGGATTAGAGCCAGATCGAAGGCTGCGATTTAATCGCAAAACGGATATCGGAGAGTTCAAAGTGCTGGCAGTAATGGATGTTGCGATAGCAAAGTGCGATGGGCCAATATGTCGATAGCGATAAAGTGCGATCGACGATCGGGGTTTTAGAGATAAGAGTGCAGTGTTGTGGAAAGGTGATATGGTAGACCCGATAAGCTATATAGCATAGTTAATAGATTTTGAAATCCGATATTACATTATCGCATATAAGATGTGATAAAGGCCTTTGTTAATTAACCCCGCGGAGGAACGATTGCGATTAGCAATAAAGGTGTATCTCAATAACTGTGTAGAGGTTGTATAAAGGTGGAAAAGGTATGTTTATGCATATTTCCTTTGTAAATGGTTTATAATGGAATTAAGCACGGATAAGGTGTTATGTGTTAAACTATATGTAAGTCCAACATTATCAGAGGATATAAGGGTTTCATGCGATAAGTATGTAGCCAATGTTAAAGAGGAGGAAAGTTATATATATGCGACTAAGGGTTAAATGAAGGTTTAGAAAGGTGAATAAGTTTTGATATTAACAGTAATGGAGGTTTATAAGGGTTAGTAAGTCTCAATAGCAAGGATTTAGAAGAAAGGCTTTAATAAAGTCATATATGAAGGTTAAGGGGCGATTAAAGTTTAGAAACATGGATATTGTATAAGGGTTAGACTATGGTTGGGTGTAAATAAATCATTCAACATGAGATGTATAGAAGGGGGCCTTAAACCTCAAGTATTGAAGATTTAACTCAGTAGAGAGATAAAATTCCCAGCACAGATCAGATATATGCATAAGACATGCATACTGTGGGTGTAAGTGGGGGTAACCCTGCATCATTTGGTATCAAAGCAGAATTGTAATTTTAAACAATTGTTGTTAAAATAGAACAAAGAAATTCTATGTAAAAGAATTTAGAACAGAGCTATGTGTAAAGATGTTTATGCAGGCAGAGGGTATCAGATTCTAATCTCACAAATAGTAAACACACGGAGGTAAGGTATAATAGAATATTGGAACTTGTTGATGCAAGGAACAGAGGACAATCCTTTTAAAGAACAGGAAATGGTAGAACAAGATCATGCAGAGATCTTGAAGGTGAGGTGATATGTTTTGTTCTAATTTGAATACTGGAGAATATGTGGTTTTTATATGATTGCACAAGTAACAACATAAGGAGGTAAGAGGATTGTAGCAAGCATAGAGCAAGGAGTGCTCAATTGGTTTCAAAGGAAAGAACCAGAGAGATGCTAAAAGACTGAGCTCAAAGGAGAGAAGCTTAGTGAGGAATATGTAGCAAGGAGGAGACTTGTTACTGCAGAGGTATTGTTGCAGCTCACAAAGGCAATTCCACAAAGGATGTGGGTAGAATTGCCAAGGTAATGAAGGAAGCTGGTAAGACTTTCGAAGTGAAAGAAGAAGTGGTCAGAACCAAGTATTTCATGGTGATTAAAATAAAAGAGGAAAATTATGTTCTTGAGAAGGTGCAGATGAGTTGAATCCTAGAGGAAGCAAAGAAAAGTGCTCAAAGAAGGTTTGAGAGATAGAGAACCAAGTGCTTGCCAAAATACCAAGTACAGAGGAAAGCTTGGTGTGGTAAGTTGCAACAAGGAGGACTTGTTGTTGTAGAGGCTTTAGTGCAGCTCATAGTGAATGAGTGAGAAACTCATGATGATGGAGAAGAAGATGGCTACTGATATTCATAGTAGAGGTTCTAAGGAAGACCACAACAAAAGAAAGATGAATAAAGAAAATTCCAAGACAAATGGCAAGAGGATGAATCAAGAGGAAATTGACAAGGAGATTGCAGAGTTGAAAAAACAAGTCGATGTGTTAATGAGGATACTAGAGGAAAGTCAAAGACAAGGTTGGTTATTAAAGAAGAAGCTAGTGAGGTGGCATAAGTTGCAGAGAAGGCTACAGCAGAGGAAACTAAGGTGGCTAATGGGAAAACTCAGAGAAGCTCAGTTGGAAATGGAAGTGTCCATTTGTGAACCAGAGTAGGGTGAAGTTCTGGGTGAAGATGATGACTTGAAGACTGAAACTTCAAGTGAGACCAAAAGGTTTGATGATTTTAAATCTAATAATTTGTTTATGTTTGTAGGAGAAATATGTGAAGGAGGACAAATTGCTGATGTTGACATAAAAAGGGAAGAAAACAAGCATAATCTAAATTATGTTTTAAAAGAGGAAGTAGGGAAGGATATTAAGCAATCAAGTAAAGGACTTGATGCGATTGAGGAGAAGACCATCGAAATATTTCTAAGTCATGTAAAGGACTTGGAACAACAAGAGGAATTGGTGATTGAATCATCAAATGAAGTCATGAGGTCTTGTGGTTTTACAACTAACAAGGTGTGCATGAATGCAGGTACTGCAGAAGACAAACCATTTTATGGAATTTTCTTGAATGAAGCTGAAAATTTCCAGGTAAAGTATGATGATGGCTGCCTTTCAAATGAATATCAAGTTGAGTTATTACAACAAAAGAAGTTCATAAATTCCATGTTTAATGGAGGAAATATCTTCAGTAGGAATGAGACAGTTATGTCCTATAACAAGAAATTTTCTATTGAAGAGGATAACGAGGAATTTATTTTCTTAAATGATCAAAGGGAGAGTGATGGAAAAACATCTAAAACTATCAAAGGGATAGAGGATCAGAATTTTATTCTAATCAAGAATGAAGAAAGAGTGTTAATAAGTTATGCTTGTGACAAAGAAGAAGATAGTGAGGATTGTACAGAACTTTTGGGAGAAATTCAAAGCGAGATGGAAAATTTGTGGCGGGAGTTAAGTCTTTTGGAGAAAAGGCTAGAAGACCAAAAAGTAAGTGTTTAGGTTGTAAAATCAGAACTGAATGAGAATGAAGAAGTTCACTACAATGGATAGGGACAGAAAGACATTGTTAGAATAGATGGTGTGGAGGAGAGACTAGTTGATAGTCTCATGAATTCTTTTGAGAATTCAAATTAGCATACTGATGTGCTGATAGATGAGGAGAAAATACAGCAACAAAATAAATTGTTGCCAAAGGAGGAAAAGACGTAGAAGCCTTATGTTTCTTATTTTAATAATTGTTTTGTGAGTGCAGGTTTAGTTGCAGATGATTGAGGAATTTTGGCACAGATGAGTAGCCAAATAAAAATGAAAGAAGAAGATTATGTGGAAGAATTTAATCCATGGAATTGAGATGCTCAATTGTTGGAGAGAAGGCTAGAAAGCCAAGATTCAGTGTAGAAAGAGATAATCTTGATAGAGGGTAAGGATGAAAGGGAGGCAATTAGAATAAGTGAAGAAAAGGTAAATTAACAACTACAAAGTGCGAGTAACCTAGAAAAGTTTGAAGAGTTAGTGGACAGCAGCAACAACCTGAAACAAAAAGAAAGAGGTAGAATTAAGTGGTAGAGAATGAACCAGTCCAAGGATGTGCTGGAAACAGAGACTGAAAAATTATGGCAGATGATGATGAAACAGTACATATGGAGGAGAATGGTAGCAACAAGAGACATGATCAATCAGAACTTGAACCTGATTGACAAGGAGAGGAAGATGAAACAGAAAATAGTGGACATACAGCAGCAACAAAGGTGTAGAGCTTTTAGACAGTTACAAACTAAAGTTTGGGACCATGGATGTTTTCTAAAAAAATATCAAGACACATGATTAGGGGATTATGAAAATTTTCTACTTAGGGAGTCTGATGTAGGAGCATTCAACTCAAGGAAAATCATTGTATTTTAGTAGACATAGGGGTCTTGTATTTTAAGGAAGTTGGGTTCCTATGTTTTGAATTAATGTAATTATTTAGTGTTTTGAGTAATTTGAATGAGAATAGGATGTAATTGAATATTGTGAGGCATAATTGTAAATGTTCTCGAATGTAGGAGAACATGAGAGATTTAGGATAGTTGAGAGATTGAGGGATTGAGAATTAATTGTAAAACTCAAACTAGGAGTTAGTTCATGATTTTATCGATTAGGGAGGATCCTTAGGGATGAGGAAGAGATTTTAGGATTTTGTTGAGGAATCTATGGATCTAAACCAGGAATTGGGTTTAGAATCCTTTTGTATAAATGTAAGCCTAAAAGGCAAAGTAAGGGGTTAGAAAATAATAAATTAGACAAGCTAGATAGATAGCTAGAGTGTGTCTGTAAGCCTACGGGTAGAGTTGGAATAGAGGCCACTGATATTAGAAGATCAGGCCAGGGAGACAGAGTCTTGATATGTAATCATTGTTATATGTTTATATATGTATACAAGGATTGATTCGAACCTGTATAAATGTGTGATTGAATATCGAATGATAGATTACAATGAATCGAAGATTTGCATAATCTATATATGCAGGTGGAGTTCACCGAATGCACAGAGAGGAAGAGAGTGAGACAAAGGTTCATAACAGGCTGTTGATCCATTCGAATGGTCAAATCAATGCTCTAGAATGACATTGATTTAAGAACTCATAGAGTTTAAGCTCAGGAGGGAGTCACAGCGGAACAACGGAAGACCCAGAATCATTGAGGAAACTCTAAACCATAGTGAAATACTAAAGAAATAGAAGAAAAACCTAAGTAAGTGAGGAATGAAGAAGTGAAATGTTAATGCATAGTAGCCGTTGGATATTTATGATAAGTGGCTAGCATTAAGTCACGTTGGTGAAAACCCTATGGAGATATCGGAATTGGGCCTTGGACAGTTGCGATGAACAACTGCCAATTGATCATGGACTGTTGGACTGGAACCAGATTGAAGGTCACGATTTAATTGCAAATCAGATACCAGAGAGGTCAAAGGGCTGGCAGTAATGGATTTTGTGATGGCGATGTGCGATGGGCCAATACGCTGATAGCGATAAAGCGTGATCGACGATCGAAGGTATCGACGATTAGGGTTTTATAGATCATAGTGCAGCACTGTGGAAAGGTGATATGGCAGACCCGATAAGTTATATGGCGTAGTTAATAGATTTTGAAATACGATATTGCGTTATCGCATATCGCATGCGATAAAGGCCTTTCTTAATGAACCCCGCAGAGGAGCAATTCCAATTAGCGATAATGGTGTATCTCGATAACTGTGCAGAGGTTGTATAAAGGCAGAAAAGGTATGTTTATGCATATTTCCTTTGTAAATGGTTTATAATGGAATTAAGCATGGATAAGGTGTTTATGTGTTAAACTATATGTAAGTCCAACATTATCAAAGTATATAAGGGTTTCATGCGATAAGTGTTATGTAACCAATGTTAAAGAGGGGGAAAGTTATATATATGCAGCTAAGGGTTAAATGAAGGTTTAGAAGGGTGAATAAGTTCTGATATTAACATTAATGGAGGTTTATAAGAGTTAGTAAGTCCTGATATGAAGGATTTAAAAGAAAGGCTTTAGTAAAGTCATATATGAAGGTTAAGGGGTGATTAAAGTAACAATACATGGATAACGGTTAGACTATGGTTGGGTGTTAATAAATCATTCAACATGAGATGTATAGAAGGGGGCCTTAAACCTAAAGTATTGAATATTTAACTCGGCAGAGAGTTAAAATTCCTGGGATAGATCAAATATATGCATAAGACATGCATACTGCATATTGTGGGTGTAAGTCGGGGTGACCCTGTGTCAATTCCCATACTAGAAATGGACATGCTTGTAGCAAAGTTGAATTACCCAAATAAATAGAAATAATCTAGTCTCTATAGTTGTACAAAAAGATCTCAATTTACTGAAAAAATCCAGATAGATTCCATATGTGTTGTGGTACGAAATCAACCCAACTATCTAAATTCCATGCAGTCTCTATCCACTATGATTTTCCTTGTTTAAAACAAAGTAAGAAGGGAACACTAAAATCTCACCATGGAGATTGTTGAAAGGACTATGAAGAATGACCTTGGGAATAAAGAGAAGGAAGTTTCACTTTTGGTTCACTAGGCTTCATGAAATTATTCTAGTGTTGATGATTTAGTGTTTGAAACTATTGACGTGAAAGGAGTGGTGCAGATGGAGGTAGAGGTGGCGGATTTTGCATAGAAGGCCATACATATTGTCTCATAGGAGAAAGAGAAGAAAGTCTTCGTGATTGCTTCCTTTGTGAGAATGGAATGTTGCTCGATGATGGTGTCACATGCAACCTGAATTCAATGCTCAGGGTAGCAAAGCCAAGGGAAGATCCAGCATTTTCCCGAGATTTTGGTACCATATCCTAATGGAATTCCTATACCTGTTGACCTAGAGTCATTCACTGAAGCCACAGGATGAAAAAGACAATAAGTTAAATTGAATGAAGATGCCAAGCTAGAACTTGAATTGTTGTCACCAGGAACAAAAAGTTGAACTGTTCTCAACCTTGATTGTGAATTTGGGCTATTATTTTGATGTGACTGGTGAGTAGGTTGACCCATTACAGGTCGAAGTTCTAATGCACCTTGAGTAATTTGCAGCAAAGATGATATCTTTGTGGAAGTATCTTTGATATTTCGAGACACAATACCTGATTGTAGAAGAGAAGATGGATGGCACTCTTCGGACTCCTACAGAAAGAAAAATATCATTATCAGACATCGTTTATCTTTACATGCTAAGGAAATCACTAAAACAACAAGAATGAAAAAATGAAATGGGTAATAATTTGTCATCGAAATAATTAGATCAATAGAGAGAGCAGGGAGAAAGGAAGCATACCCTTCTAGGAGGTCATATGCCCTTCTCACTCATAATATGTCTATCCACATGAGACAAGGGTCCATGCATATGCCAATCAATCTCAAGAAGAGCAGGTTCCAGACCAATTATTTTCTCTCTCTCTCTAAGCCTAACCACTTCTTTTGATCACCAGGAAAATAATCATCTTTCCTTAAGTTATCGCTTCCTGTTCTATGATTTTCCAATCTTGGACTCAGATCTTCCCACAAGTATTCTTCTTCCTTAGAATTTCGCCAATTTCTAGACACCATTCTACTACATATTATATCAATTTCCTGAGGCGGTTGTACATGTGGAAGTAGTCCATGCAGATATTTATAGCCCCTGTAATTTTCATATGCATCATTAGAGCACCATGCATTAGTCGATGCCTTCAATCATAGCCATTCCTTGAACCATATGCCACACTCGTATTAACAGTGTCAAGTTGCCTAAGGAAATCGCCATAACCTTTCCAACCCAAGGCCTTTCCTAGCCAATATCTTTCTCTGCATTCTTGTCATTCAGCCTTCCAACAATCCTTGATGGAGAAGGAGTCCTTGCAACTCCAAGCCTCAATGATGCCAGAGGAGCATTCCTGCCAACAACACTTAATAGAGAAGGATCCCTTCCAATTACAACTCTTGGTTGAGAGGAAACCCTTCCACCTCTTAACCTAGAGAGTGGGGAAGAAGGTTTTCCAACTCTAATCCTTAACAGAGGAGAGAGAGGCCTTCCAAGTCTAATGATTTATGGAGAAACATTGAAATTGTAATCACTATAGCTTGTAGTAGCCTTCTCTCCATATCCAAGTTCAAGACTCATATCCATACTAGAGAAATTCATGTTAGCCTGTATAAAAGATTTTCTTCATTTCTTGCAACTTCACTCTTCTTTCAGCTATAATACAAAAAAATCACTGCCTTGTGAAATTAATCTCTTTCATGTCAATCTGTCACAGCTTACATATTGAAGTAGATTATAAATAATGGCATTGAAATGCAATATCCTATCAAACCCACTTGAATTGTCTGGGTAAAAAAATCATTATGGTTGTGGTGAAAATTTGTTTTATGGATCCCAGAATGATGGGGCATAAGATGGATCATAAACATCCCTTCCCACCTGTCATGCGGAAAGAGTCAATTTTGCGGACAAAACCGACCTCCCTAGAAGCTAAGGCTTTCTAGTGACAAACAAGACAACTAAACACTACCGTTATCTAAATATGCATTTAGAATACATGTAATCAGGTGTTTATAACATACCTTTAGCCCAACGCTTTGTAGTAGTCCAAACTCACCGATCCGGATGAGCTCCTCCTTCTCTTCGAAACCTGCATTCACTAACAAGCAAAAGATTACATAGCACCTGAATAACTCATAAAATAAAACATATTTATCATACAGACCAAGGAGTATATGAAACAAATCATGTATAACAATCTGTTGAGAAAAATAAGCTTAATTGTATTAAGTGGAAACAAAAGAAACCATTACAACCTGAGCCTTGGTGTTGTGCAGGTCCCTCCTAGGGTCCAGCAAGAGTTTTCCTTTACTTTGATCAGCTCACCCACTTCCAAATAAGGCTAGGAAAGGATGGGAATCTCTCCTCTCAAGCTCTATAAGAGAGTCCTAATTCCAGCAGCATCTACCCTTAGGAATGTTCAGCTTTCAACCTCTCCTCCCTTTGGCCCAATGCCTGTATTTATAGTGCTTTAGAGGAAGTTAATCAGGTCCACCATCAATGGGATAAGCCCCTCTTTGAATGGGATAGCTCCCCTCTTGATGGGATAAGTTCCTCTTTCATAGGGATACATGAACCATCTGGAGGCGCTCAATACACGTCAAACAAACTTCTAGAATGCTCTAGAAATGACCACAAGTAACTTTTTTGAAGTGAAACTTGCGCCTTTTGACCTTTACAGGAGTACACACCCACCCCTTTACAGACAGAGCGTACAAGTACGCAGGTATTGTGAACTTGGGGTGCGTATACGCAGGTAAGGCTAAGAGAAACTGCGTAACCAGAGTTGTTTGACTTTTTAAGGACTTTCTCTCTTTCTTGGAGTTTGACATGAAGAGCAGAGGTATGAGACTTGCCAAGGAGGATAGTATGACAGTTGATGGAGCCATACTAATTGCAAATAGTCATGGTGACAAATTTTAGTGTAACACCACCAATGGTATTTCGAGCTACAAGGTACTATTAGCTCTTTGGTGGTAGCCATTAGATATTTGAAAAATGTTGGGCCTATGTAAAGAGCTTCATTATCAAGAATTAGATTCGTATTAGATAGAAAAATGAGAATTCCACCAATAAAGTGAATTCAAATAGAGACATGTAGTAGAAATAAAAAAAATTCCAAAATTATATTAGTGTAGTTGTGCAAATTAATTGGTTTGGAGTCTAATAATGTTATTTTCCCAAGGAAAATTGTAGTTGAGTGAACATACGCTGGCTATCAAACCTTGAAGTAACTAAGAACAAAGACACACTTCACAAGCCCATGGTGTTTCAGAAGAATAAAGCTGATAGGTAAGATCCTCCAACGCATTTCAACATAACCATCGGTAAGATCCTCTGTAGCCTCGTAAGATATCTTGGGATGTCTACGTTGTATTGTATGATTGATATAAAATGAAGTTAGGGTTGATACATCCAATGTGTCCACTCGTAGGTCCTGTAATGCGAAACGATGTAATTTCAGTCATGTAAACTAGAATAATTCCCTCCAAGTTTCATATGAATCCATCCCAACTAGTAGACATAATTCAATACCTCAGGCTCTTCATAATGCAATGCAACAAGATGCCTTGCAAAGTGCTAATGAATTTTCTCATCATATTAATCAAGAACCAAGTAAATAAGATCAAACCTATAGGTGCAAACCATTATTTTTGTGGATTTGAAAAGTAAGCAAATCTCGTAAGGACTCATACCATGGCCACAACAATGACTAAACTTTCCCTGGAGAGCAATGTTGGAGGAAGTTGGATATTGTCAATGACTGAAAATCTCTGATTGTAGTGTGAACCACTAGGGTTCACACATGCTAACATAGATGTTCCAGCATTAAGGGTTTTTATGATCCCAACCTTGGCAAATGACATGGTTTGTTGTTCCATCACCTGCCTCAAATAGCATACCACATTAAGAAATGAAAAAAAAGTGTAGGAAATACAATAGAATGTGGGTAAGCTTGATCAAGAGAAAACCACTGAATGCATAATATTTTGTGAACTATTTTGAAGAAGGAAATCCCACCTCATGTAGCATGCTTCGATAATTATATGAAATCTTGTCAAACTCATTTATGTAAGAAATTACTCTATCACTCAATACTAGTGCTCCACTTTCCAATACCTATTAAATTCAAAAACTAATCAATAATCCAGAATTTCAATGGATGTGATAGTTCCATTGCTGCTTATTAAAATATTCAAAGATGCAACATCAGAGTCATTAAACATACAGTTTCACGAGCTTCAGGATCCTTTGACACATAAACAGTCAAGCCAACCACAAATCTTCCTCAACCAATTGTATAAATACCTCAAGGAGCCAAATTGTCTACATACTCAAGTAGTTGAGACTTACTCGTACCTGGGTCCTCAACAAGAAAAATGTTGATTTCACCATGGAAAGTGAAACCTATGTCTAACTTTACTGGAATTCCCCCAAAAAGTTGTTTCCAACAACAATAGTAACTCCAAGGGTTGGATCACAATAGAGGTAAAAGAAATTACTAGAAATTAAAGAGATAAAGAACTAACAACCTGGTTAACTTCTAGTAGGTATCAGGCTTCCATGATAGCTCTTTCAACTTCTCAACATAAAAATCAGAAATACATGTTATTGAATTCAGTAAATGTATTAGTATGATGAAAAGGTGAAGATGAGACTAAATTTACACCTTGGCTTCATACTGAGTAGCTGAAATATCACCGTCTTGAAAAGAAGAAAAGTTGTCTCTAGTGGCATCACACTTCATTGGATCTTTATCTTGTAGTCATGTATAGTCCTACTTCTTTAAGTGAAGGCGGTTGATGTAAGTCTACAAACAAAGAAAATTTATAACTTTCATTTATAATTCATAATAAAAATAACCAATATCCAAGAACATGAAAAACAACTTTGGGACACGATTATACCTTAAAAGAGGATTTTACTGTCCTCTATTTTGGTCCTAATCTAACACTCATGGCCCTAAAGATTCTAGTTACCTACAAAATATTCACAAGTCATGATCAAAACTCATTTCACAACAATATTTTTTCTACAAAAGATAATTTCCGAAAATCAATCTCTACCTCAACTCTATCACTAGGTTTGGCATCATACACTAGCTTGTCATGCATTAACAATATGACTGTATGTAGGGATTCCCCCTTTGGAATGGCATTAGGGATTTATTGCATGCTTACAATCTGTTTGTCAGCAAACCTGACCCCAAAATAAATTAGAAGGAGAATGTTGTAATAATGCAAATTCAACAGCTAGATTACTATTTAACTCAACTATATTGACAGTTACCTACACCTATTATGAGCCAGAGTCATTAAGTTCATAGCAACACATTTTGGCCTTCCACGTTGAGTAGGCTCATCAATTTGATCTGGTAGTCAGGTTATGAATAAAAACACCAGTTTCCAAATACATTTTTGAACCTCTTTTGAGACACAACCATGTTCATATAAAATGAGTAGTATTCACTAAGAGAGGTTGAGAACTACTTCCAATGGCATGAATAAATCATGAACATTAATGCATCACTCTAAAATTGAATTATTTTTCCTTCAGTATAAACTCTATTCTATGAAAGCAACTATAAGATCATGAAGAAACACAAGCTACGTTAAAAAGCTATAACTACATAACAAAATTATGGTTGCACTTAAGCAAATGAATACTTCTATCAACGAGCACTGGTGGTGGAGCATAGCCACAAACTAGGCATATGAAAAATGCCTCTTTGAATTCTGCAATTATTGAGCTACAAAGTATAATCATCCCTTTCACTGAAATAATTTTCTCAATATCTAGATTTCAAGGGTGACACAACCCAGGCTTATTTTCTACCAAAAAGAGGCATTGAAAAAAATGGCTAAAGAGATTAGATATCATAGAAAAAAAATGAACTCATCACCAAAGCCTATCCGAGGGATTCAAATCTCGCATGTTAACTATATATTTGAGATTGAATATTCTAGCTTGAATACAAAAGCAGTTATGTAAATAAACATAATTATTTTATACATTTTTATAGGGCAGTCAATTTGAAAGAAACATGCAAATAAAACCATAAGTTGAAAATGAGATATAGACGACACATGAAACTTGAGAGGATTGTAGTGTGCCTACCCATATGTGCTTCTCCCATAAAGGTTTAAGGAAAACACCAACATCCATCAAAATTATATCAAAAATACCAACAACTTCAAGGGGGTATATAACCATCTTCCCATAAAGCTCTTCATCATAATCCAAGATGTTCATTGCATCAATGCTCAAAGAATCACCTTCTACTTCCATTTTCTATAGGGGTTGTCAACCAAATGTAGTCAAAACAAAATATAAATGTTGTGTTATGAGCTTTGGGAAGGCTGTATTGTTGAAAATATTATCATATATAAAGTAGTCCACTCCTTCAGATCTTGGAAATAATTTGGACTGAAAAACATAACTGTTTTTTTCTTGAACTTGATTAAGGTGGTTTATCTGTCTGTCTTCATCTTTACAACTTTATCACACTTACTATCATTCTATTCTTGGGAAGAGTTTGGTTCTGCCGTAGGGATGATCTGATCACAAAACACACAATTTATATCAGTGCTAGAACCGAAATATAGAGGGTCATCTACAATGTCATATTTGTTAACAACTTCATAATTCTCAAGAATGTAGTAAACTTGTACGATATTTTGGTCATTGGAATAGTTTTAATTTACATATTACTAGTAGTTTTAACTAGTTACAACTTACTAGTATTTTTAACTTTTACTATTAAGGCATTGTAATAGCTTTCTAGATTAGTTGAGGTTATTTACCAAGAAATTGTTTGTACAATCCAACTAAAACACGAAATTATAATGAACATTCTGTTGGAGAGAGACTAGACATGTTCAGGGGAGGGTTGTTGAATTTCTTCCACTTTTATTAGGAGTTCCTTCTTCAACAACCAATGGACATGTGCTCCTCTAGGGAGTTCATGAGAACCTTAGGATCTTGTCATTGACCCATGAAAATGACTTCAATATCCACCAATCAGAAAAATCTTAGCACTTTATCAAAGGCAATGTCCTCACCCTCTATGCTTGATCACTATAGAAAACAAGGCCACATTGAGCTCTGAGTGCTTTTAATCTGGAGACTCTATGACTACCAAGTTGAGCCAAAATCTAGGTATCTAGACACCATTAGGTGCAAATCTACTCTAGTGATGACTATTGCATGTTTTTTCTATGTATATTTGCATAAGAAAAACAATTGTTGATATAATCCTTTCTGGTACAAATCTATTCTCAAGATCTGCAGCCATATTGGATGGCCAAGTATAATTTGAAGGCTTATCTTTGACAAGTAAGTCTTGCCACTAGTGCTATTGTTCATACCTATGCTTTGGACAATTTGATGTGAAGACTGAAACTAAGAGTATTGGAATGATTCATTCCACCATCAATTCTTGTTTGTGAAACCTACATTATCAAACAACCTTGGTAGACCTTTATCAACACAAAAGTCGTACTCAAATATAGGATTTGGGATTTTCAATTGCAATGGAGAATATCTCACCTTCTAGAGCACACAGAGAATGTATTCATTGCTAGGGTTCAGATGAGCTCCATACTATTACAAGAACTTGATACGTAAGAGTGAAATATAACACAAAAGTCATCAATTGGTTTCTTCCAGGACTGGTTGTGGCTTCATTGAAAGCACTATATCTTTTGTTATCACTAAGGGATGGAAGGATTTGAACCAACATTGTTGTGTTCCTCCATATGTTCCACTCAACTTCATCCTAGCATAGCGATAAGAGCACATGGTCAACACTTCTCCTTTCCACACTGTTTTCCTAAAGGGATTGTATGTGTACTGCTTCAGACTTATTTTGAATATCATCACCACAATTTTTCATCCTTCTTAAACCAAGGAACAAATGACCAATCATAGGAATATCCACGAGGATGTTTAGATTTGTCAATAGGAAAATATCAACCTCTCTCATTGCTCTAATTGCACAAATAATCATACAAGTTTGATGACCCTCAGGTGAACTATCATCTTTTGTTTCTTTTTCTAGAATTGGAAAATCGATTGAAAGGCATATGTTCATTTCATTGTTAAAAAAAATCCCTTTCTCTTTTATGATCTGTGACTAAATTTCACTGAAAAATCCTCTATACACCCACACCAATATTATCTATACGATCAAGTGATTTTCCATAGACATCAAATTGGCATAAATCAATTATCCTTATGGCTAGTTCACCCTTTCTTGATCCATGATAACTCTGGATAATGGAAAACTCCCTAGGATACAACCATGGCTCCAAAACATTATGTGTTTGATGTGAATGCCTATGATGGAATGTTTTGTTTGTGTCCCATGTGGTTTTAGCACACTATCATCATCATCAACAGGAAAAGCTAGTCCATAAAAAATCAATGGGTGATAACTGAATTTTTTATCCTTGGGAAACCATTTGAATGCCATCTTTCTGGTAATATTTAACCAAGATGTTATTCATTGCCAAGAAATCCAATTTTGTTCATGTTTCCATCATTTTCATATATAGGAACAACCATAATGGGAGAGAGGAAAAAGTCATTTTCTATTGTGACAGGAGACCTAGATTCCTTTTCATTCTGGTGGTAATTATCAAAACTTGGTGATCCCTAAAAATAAATTCATGTGACATTCCCCTGTTCTACCAAGAATGAAATTCCAAATGAATATCATTCCAATTGGGCCTATTATAGTTACTCCCTAGCCAACCAGGATTGTTGTGATTTTCCATTCCGACATCATAAGTTTGTTCAAATTCCATCTCATTAGTGTTGGAAAACTCACGGTCGTCTTCATTCATATTTTTGTCAATCCTGGAATCTGGTTGCTCTTTTAATGCAAAGTGAAAGAAAGAGTTGGACATCCTTGTCATGAAAGGATGATATTGGTAAATCATCTGCAGCAATGGTGGATGGTGGCTCATTTACAACCAAAGTGGCCTAGTTCATAGGGAAGGTATCAAGAACCTCGTAGTTAAAAGTGACGTCTCCTTTGGGAATAAATTTGTTCCCTCTCTAATGACTATTATTGTCAAATTGCAGAGCATTGTCTTGTTAAATTTTAGCACATGTATCATTACTAGCAAAGAAAAATAAAGTTCCCTTGCTACTTAGCTCTAATTCTGAGTGCAAATGTTGTTATGCGATCTGGGAAGGTTGTATTGTTGAAAATATTATCATATACAAAGTAGTACACTCCTTCAGATCAAGGAAATATTTTGGACTAAGAAACATAACTACTATTTTCTTTAGCTTAATTAAGGTGGTCGATCTGTCTATCTTTAGAATTATGCTTTGCAACTTGAACACACTTACTATCATTCTCTTCTTGGGTAGAGTTTGGTTCTATCATATGGATGATTTGATCACAAAAATCACAATCTATATCAATGTTGGAACCAGAAGAGAGAGGTTGATCTAGAGTGTCTTCTTTGTTAACAACTTCATAATTCTCAAGAATGCAGTAAACTTGTATGATATTTTGGTCATTGGAGCAACAATTTTGGGACAAAAGTATTATCATAAAATTATTTCCCTTGTAGGGGGGCTCCATATCAATGGATGTAACCTCACTCCTTTCTTGGAAAAAATAATCCCTAGCACGATCATCAATATATTGTGTTTTTTGACGAAATCAAGGCTCGTTGTGATGCCATGAGTGCTCCTGGTAAGTTTTCATCCTTCCTTATTTGTGTCATCATGACTATCATCTTCAAAAATACATTATCAGACTAATTCTATGCCATAGGAAAATGATAAAGTCATGCCCCTTCAATGTGATTCTGACTGATCAACCCAGTGTGTTGTTTTTCTTTACAATTCTTGTATCACGACAAGGGTCATCATTGAAAAGCATGCAAAAAAGGAATTTCCATGAGTTAGACACACATACTTATTTAAATCACATGATTTAGAGGCCAACTCTCTACAAAACTACATGATGGGTATCTTATTTGTGTTTCATGTTCTGCTACAGAACTACAGCCATAACCCTTAGTGGAATAAATCATAAGAATGTCATCTTCAGTTTTATCTCACCATTTGCCTCACCTTCAAAGTTTTCCTAGAGAAACTCTGGGTGGCCTTTCAGCCCCTGAAACTTACACAACTTCTGACTTATCGATTGGAAACTCATGATCTTCCCTTTTTGCAGTAATCAACTTTTCTCTATCAACAATATCTTCTTTTGAGTCTCCTGATTTGTGATGAGCCCCAAAAATGTACAATTATTTGGGCTCATTCAACCTCCTAATTTGACTTAATCCACCATTCTCATTTGTTTATTGCATGTTTTTGATTATTTTTATGTTAATAGAGTGAATTTGGTTAGTCATTATGCCAACAAGTCTAATGGGTGCTTTGTGTAGCCTTGTTGGTCAACTTGGAGACAAATTTGAAGGTCTTAATGAGCACTTGGCAGCCAAATTCGTGGGAGAACAAGCTAGAGGATTTGTAGGAAGGTGTCCCCCTCATTTATGGGCCCTTACCTCGAATTCTCCACCATCAGCTCGGAGTTCAAGGGCCACCGAATCAATCAGCTCAAGGGCAGCCAAGCAAGTCAAGTTGGCCCGCTGTTAACTCCAAGTCTTGGGCAGCCAAGTCCCTAACTTTTAGGAGGACTGTTGGGTCCTCAAATTGTATAAATAAGAAGGCTTGGGGCCTCATTTTGGTTAGCTAGTGGGTAGTCATTTTGTAGCTAGTTAGACATTTTGTTTTAGCCATTAGTTAGCTAGTTTGTAGTTCGATTTTTATGCAATAGGTTAGCTTTGCTTTTAGCTCATGTTCAAGTTCTCCTTGTGGACAGTTTTGATGTACTTTTCATTTCTTGATTAATAAAGATGGATCCAGCTTTGCACCAGCTCTAAATCTCTCTTGGGAGGCTGTAGTTCTTGGGGTTGGGCCCATCTCAAGCGCCTAGTACCTCCCTTGTTTATCTTTATGTGTTTACTGCATTCTTGAAATAAAATCTGCTCTTTAGATTTAATTCGTGCTTTGTTACTTAGGTTTCTTTTGATTGTTCAAGTAGCTTCTCATGTTTATAATAGATTGGTAGGAGTTTGTATGCATTTAGATCTTTTGGCATGTTCTTTCTCATGTGATGTATATGGTTCTCTTTTCAAACAAGGCTACTGTTTACTCATTCATTAACAGTTGGATTGAGTTAGCTAGGACTTGGTTTGTTTGCAAGAATTCATTGATTTGTTTGAATAAGCATTGTGTAGGGAATCTCTATCACCTTCATCACCTCCTCGTTCATCTGAGCCTCGTTCAGGTCAGCTCCTCCATCACCAAGTCTGTTTCTTCATCTCCCATCTGCTCTTTTGCCACGTAACCCTACCTTCTTTCTTTTCCATTGCCTAAACCTTCGTTGATGCAAGTCAGCCTTCCACATCATCTCACCTCTCCATCCATCAGTTCCTAGGTCACTTCAGACCCCCATACTACCTCCATAACCATCCATGCATCTTCCGTCAACCATCCATCCTCAAAAATCCCAAATCGTAAGCATCCTGTAGAAGAATTACATAACATCCTGTAGAAGACTTACAACACTTCCTGTAGAAACCCCTGCAGACTTCCTGTAGAAGTTCATGAACACGGTAGCATGTCATCCAGACTTTGTGAAACTCTCAGAAAGGATACTGGGGATCCCTTAGACTCTCTCTGTACCATCCCAACCTTTCCCAAAGCATTTCATCCCTTGATCCATCCCTGCACAGTGGAAAACTAGTTAGAAGCACATGCATGATAATTCCAACAACTTAATCAAAAATACAAAAAGATGTTTTCTTCAGATAGTGATAACTTAGACACATGCATTTTACGTTCCTAGAAGTAATGGCATCTCTTCTCATAGTTTGCATTCTCATTTTTGCATCAGTAGGACTAGTTGGTAGAATTAGGGTTTGCTAGGGTTTGCATTTCTTTTTGGCTTTCAGTTTCTTTCCGCAAGTAGATTAGCTTCCTTTGAGTTAGCTTTCGTCCATCACTCATAAAGCTTCTTCTGAGAGCATATAGAAGTTGGCTTGAGCCCTAGCGGACTTGTGCCAGCTGACCAAGTGACAACTGCGACAAGAGCTAGTACTTGTGCATACAACACCGTCGCTTCCAAGTTTGTACGAACTACCAGGTTGATAAAATTAAGAGACAGGAAGCCCCAGGAGTTGTAGTATTATTGCTACAATACTGGAGCTCACCATCTTTTTGGCGTCGTTGCTAGTGGGTAGTCAGAGGGCAGCAAAAGGAGAAATCGGCCGAGATTTTAGCTAAGGAAGCAGCACCTGTGTTGGCCACCCTAAGCACATCCATACCCTCCATGAACACTCATTTCTTTCAAGGTTCAGGCACAATTTAGTCACGGTTCAACCTTCTACAGGAAGCTACAGGACTTTCTACAGGATGTTCTGTGTTTTTACCAAAAACATCCTGTAGAAGCCTTTTGGCAGGCCAGAATCAGTTATGGAGAGGGATTTGAAGCTTGAAGTCTATTGAGGAGGCATGCAACCACTCTTTTCTTCCATCCTCCACTGGTTTCATCTCCTTTCACCACCATTTCTGCCATCAGATTGAATATACTTGCACAATCATACCCAAGGTGAGAATTCTTTAGGAAAAGGAGCAAGTAGTGGGAAGAAGCAAAGAAGCATGGTTTCATGACAGAGAAGAGGACATCACTTCAGAAGCTTGGCATGACAAGGAGGCCATCAGGGCCATCAAAGACAAGGGGAGAGATTTGGTTGCTCAGAGGATGAGCAACACTTTCAGTAGGGGGGTGATGATGAGCCCCAAAAATGTACAATTATTTGGGCTCATTCAACCTCCTAATTTGACTTAATCCACCATTCTCATTTGTTTATTGCATTTTTTTGATTATTTTTATGTTAATAGAGTGAATTTGGTTAGTCATTATGCCAACAAGTCTAATGGGTGCTTTGTGTAGCCTTGTTGGTCAACTTGGAGACAAATTTGAAGGTCTTAATGAGCACTTGGCAGCCAAATTCGTGGGAGAACAAGCTAGAGGATTTGTAGGAAGGTGTCCCCCTCATTTATGGGCCCTTACCTCGAATTCTCCACCATCAGCTCGGAGTTCAAGGGCCATCGAATCAATCAGCTCAAGGGTAGCCAAGCAAGTCAAGTTGGACTGCTGTTAACTCCAAGTCTTGGGCAGCCAAGTCCCTAACTTTTAGGAGGACTGTTGGGTCCTCAAATTGTATAAATAAGAAGGCTTGGGGCCTCATTTTGGTTAGCTAGTGGGTAGTCATTTGTAGCTAGTTAGACATTTTGTTTTAGCCATTAGTTAGCTAGTTTGTAGTTCGATTTTTATGCAATAGGTTAGCTTTGCTTTCAGCTCATGTTCAAGTTCTCCTTGTGGACAGTTTTGATGTACTTTTCATTTCTTGATTAATAAAGATGGATCCAGCTTTGCACCAGCTCTAAATCTCTCTTGGGAGGTTGTAGTTCTTGGGGTTGGGCCCATCTCAAGCGCCCAGTACCTTCCTTGTTTATCTTTATGTGTTTGCTGCGTTCTTGAAATAAAATTTGCTCTTTAGATTTAATTCGTGCTTTGTTACTTAGGTTTCTTTTGATTGTTCAAGTAGCTTCTCATGTTTATAATAGATTGGTAGGAGTTTGTATGCATTTAGATCTTTTGGCATGTTCTTTCTCATGTGATGTATATGGTTCTCTTTTCAAACAAGGCTGTTGTTTACTCATTCATTAACAGTTGGATTGAGTTAGCTAGGACTTGGTTTGTTTGCAAGAATTCATTGATTTGTTTGAATAAGCATTGTGCAGGGAATCTCTATCACCTTCATCACCTCCTCGTTCATCTGAGCCTCGTTCAGGTCAGCTCATCCATCACCAAGTCTGTTTCTTCATCTCCCATCTGCTATTTTGCCACGTAACCCTACCTTCTTGCTTTTCCATTGCCTAAACCTTCGTTGATGCAAGTCAGCCTTCCACATCATCTCACCTCTCCATCCATCAGTTCCTAGGTCACTTTAGACCCCCATCCTACCTCCATAACCATCCATGCATCTTCCGTCAACCATCCATCCTCAAAAATCCCAATTCGTAAGCATCCTGTAGAAGAATTACAGAACATCCTGTAGAAGACTTACAACACTTCCTGTAGAAACCCCTGCAGACTTCCTGTAGAAGTTCATGAACACGGTTGCACGTCATCCAGACTTTGTGAAACTCTCAGAAACGATACTGGGGATCCCTTAGACTCTCTCTGTACCATCCCAACCTTTCCCAAAGCATTTCATCCCTTGATCCATCCCTGCACAGTGGAAAACTAGTTAGAAGCACATGCATGATAATTCCAACAACTTAATCAAAAATACAAAAAGATGTTTTCTTCAGATAGTGATAACTTAGACACATGCATTTTACCTTCCTAGAAGTAATGGCATCTCTTCTCATAGTTTGCATTCTCATTTTTGCATCAGTAGGACTAGTTGGTAGAATTAGGGTTTGCTAGGGTTTGCATTTCTTTTTGGCTTTCAGTTTCTTTCCGCAAGTAGATTAGCTTCCTTTGAGTTAGCTTTCATCCATCACTCATAAAGCTTCTTCTGAGAGCATATAGAAGTTGGCTTGAGCCCTAGCGGACTTGTGCCAGCTGACCAAGTGACAGCTGCGACAAGAGCTAGTACTTGTGCATATAGCACCGTCGCTTCCAAGTTTGTACGAACTACCGGGTTGATAAAATTAAGAGACAGGAAGCCCCAGGAGTTGTAGCATTATTGCTACAATACTGGAGCTCACCAATTTGTCCTTGGTTATGTCAAGTTTCAATAGATTTTTAAACAAGATTATACGTTGATCACTATTCACGGGGTCCTCGGAAAGGTTTATCTCTACCTTTCTATTGCCATACTTTTTCCTACAACTGCACATAGTGAATTAACTGCTTCATATGCTTCATCCAGTCCTTGGGAAATCAAATCCATGGGATTGCTATGATAATTTTGCATAATGACATCAAATATTTTCCTTATTTCAACTTGAAGATTGAGAAACAAGTCCCCATTAGAGCTTTTGATAATTGTTCATATTACCTTCTATCTTCCTCAATGGAATCTTCAAAAGGTTAGAGACAATCTTTTTGTTGTAAGGCCACCATTAAATTTTAATGCGTAGCTTCATATCTTTGAAATCTTGGACCCCAATTTTTGAGGAAAAAGTCAAATAAATCTGCAATAGAAGATATACTTTATCGTGTGCACAATACATAAAGTTTGAACTGGTCCCCTTATGGATCTAATGAATAAGTGAATAATTCTATCATGTTGTCTTCATGAATCACATCTACTTCTGAGGTTTATTTCAAAGGTCATACAATATGAGGGATGGCTAAAAAAGGGTAACCATCAAATTTTGGACAATCTTCAACCAATCCACATTATAGTTGTTTGGGTACCTTGGAATACTCTTGCCACCAATTAGCCTTATATATCTCATGAATTTCCCAAGGAGCCATGTTTCATCAATACATGAGCTTAAATTGATAATAATGCAATCCTGTAACTTATCATAATGAGCAGAAAATGTGAGTTGTCAATGTCTTCACAATGATGATTCTCTCACGTCACAAGCATAGTCTTCGAAATCTTTAAAGAAGAAGGTATTTGTTCTTCCAATGGAGTCACCAATATGAGAAAAAAAATTAAAAAATGAATCCTCATCCAATGTTGTAGCTTTTCTATAAATGTCTTTTAGGAAATGGTCATTAGATTTGGCAACAATACCAAAATCTTTTTACGCAAACTTATACCTCTTAAGATAAAGTCCAAAAGTTGAAGTGCAGTTTGAGTGCAACTAAAAAGGGAGGCCATTGTCACCCCACCAACCCTCTTCTTCACTTTAGACTGGCTCTCCTCAAGCTCAAGGGGGTCTTCCATAGATTAAGATTGCTTGGTTTTAAGGAAATGAGTTTCAAGGTAATACAAAGACTAAAACTAACAAAATGGTTCTAAACGAGTTTTATATTATGGAATTTGATGGAAGGACTAGAGACCACTCTCTTTCCTTCAGGAAAACAGGGTCAACTAAGGACTCCCTTGGGAGAAAGTAAGTGGATCTAGGGTTGATAGGAGTCACAAATATGAGAAAAAATCTTCAAGAATTAATCCTCATCCAATGTTGTAGCTTTAGCCTTTTTTATATATGTCTTTTAGGAAATGGACTTCATCCTTGGCAATAATGGAAAAATGTTATTACAGAAACTCTTACCTCTTGATATAAAGTCCAAAAGTTTAAGTGTTGTAGGAATGCAAGTAAAAGGGAGGCCATTGTCACCACCAACCCTCTTCTTCACTTCAAGATGGATCTGTCCCCCCCTTAAGGGGGGAGGAGTGGGCTTCCCTAGGATAATATCACTCGGTTTTAAGGAAATGAGTTTCAAGGTGATATGAAGAGTAAAGCTAGAAAAATGGTTCTGAAAGGGTTTTTTGATACACGTGAATGTTGGTGGCCACCCACCTATCCCACTTGGACCCCCACAACTGTCTCTTTTAGATTTTCAGTTTCCTTAATTGTAGCACAATTTACTATTTTTAGCAGTTTTTTAGGTCCTGAACTTCCAGAGTCGTTTTGAGGCCCTAAACAACATTTTCTGGGAAATCTAGGAGCAACATGGGTCCACAGACCATGTTTTGTCTTCAAAAAGTTGTATTCCTTGGATAGATCTTTTTAACAAGCTATTTTTTGCATCAAACGGAGATTGTATGCCAAAGTTACAACCACAGGAAGTTGATGTACCAATTTACCCGAAATAGGGCCCACAATTTGGCGTTTCATCTCCTAGTGTTAGGTTTTTGGATGTTTAGGGTTTTCCATTATTTTTCAACAATAAATAGGTCTTTGAGCCTCATTGTAGCTCAATTTAGAGGCATGAGCCACCACATTTCTTCTTAGAGATAAGCTACCATCGCCCTAGCTGGTTTATTTCCATTTCTATTTGTAAGCATATTTCAATATTTTACATTAATGAAATGAATTATTATTTCCATTGCATCTCTATGTTTATGGTTATCTCTGTAATTTGTTGCATTCCTATTTAAATTTGGATCAGTGGTATTAGAGTGGTCTGCTCTTTCTCTGTCTTTCTTTGCATGTCCCCAATGAGGTCGGGATGTAAGGAGTTAGGGCTTGATTTGGTTGAACCTTTGCAAGACTAGCCTCACAAATCCCGACGGCCTCCCATGGTGGATGAAAAGAAAGATGAGGGGGTAGGAGATCCTATCAAAATCATGCTCGAAGAGGCCCTCGAGCAACAAAGGAATGTGATGATGGGCAACTTTGCCCAGATCCTTTAACGGCTACCCAGAGGCGATACATCGGCTTCCAACAGCTACTTTGGAAACACCACACCATTTAAGGTACAAGTTAATTTTGAAATACCCATATTCAAGGGTAAAATAGACGTAGATGTCATAGATAAATGGTTAAATCTGGTAGAGGGTTAATTTTCTGTTCATGATTTTTCCAGTCAGGAAAAGATTATTTTCACTCTTCTCAAAGCAGCTGCCCAGGTCAAGGACTAGTGGGAAACCTACTGCGAGAAGAAGGATGAAAGTATGAGCTCACTATTTTTAGCCACACCCACATAGAATTCATTCAGGGATGACATCGAGGACCAGTATTACCCTCTAAAAAATTATGAGGACAAATACATAAAGTGGACCACGCTGCGACATGGAAGGGACCAAGATGTGCCAGAGTTCATAAACGTTTTTCATACCCTTCACAGACAGTTGTGTATCAAGGACTCTGAGCTGCATTTGGTACTCAAATACTGTAGCTTCCTACATAGATACATCTAGGAAGAGATGGAGTTTTTGAACATATCCTCGCTCAGCACAGCGTACCGATACGCTATCAAAATCGAGTAGAAGTTCAAACAAAATAAGTGAGACTTTGGATCTGCAAATCTGAAGCAAGGGAAAGGCTTCCCCAAATCGCAAAACCAAGGACAAATCCAAGATGGGGCAACCCAAGACATCCTGTCAAAGCCACAAGAAAAGAACAACACCACAAAGTCGAAGAAGGACACAAGAAAGTGGTGTGAGTTCCATAAGAGCCCCACTCACAACACAAGTGAGTGTCAGACCAAGCAGTCACTGGTGTCTAAGTTAAGGGCTTCAGAATAAGATGCATGTTCGGACTCTAAGTCAGAACCCAACAAGGGGAATGGAATAGGGAAGAAAATCATTGACGCAGAGCCCAGTGCCACTGTTTCCATTACCAAGGTCCAGAAGAATGAGCCCAAAGACCCGGAGGAGGGGGATCGTCTTTTCCACTCACATATGTGGGTGAAGGGTTTGTCGCTGCAATTCATTGTTGATAGTGGGAGCCAAAATAACCTCATTTTAGCAGAGGCAATGAAGTGGTTATGCCTACTGACTGCACCACACTTGCAACCATACAATATAGGGTGGCTTCACCAAGGACGAGATCTCTGAGATCGCCAGCAGTGCCACCTCCCTAGTACATCAAACCATTCAGAGATGAGGTATTGTGTGATCTTGCACCTTTAGATGTTTGTGATGTATTATTAGGCCAACCATACTTCTGGAGGCGACATGTTGTGTATGAGTCAAGGCCTCATGATATCATTATTTCTTTGTGTAATTCATTATACAGGATACCAGAGGCAGCACCACCTACCGCCACCTCTCTGATCTCTACTAAGAAAGGGAGCAAGCTCATCTTCCACACTAGGAAATTCATTTTTTGTCTGGTTCGCTCCCAAATGGGTAGATCGTCACCACATCCATGACCCTCACAAAGGGTTCCTCCACGCAGCAATAACAACAGAGGGATATGGTCATGAAAGAACATAGGAACAACTTCTCCTCACCCACAGGGGTACCACACAAGTTTCATGTGGGCAACAAATTCTAGTTGCATCAACAGAAAGAACACCTTACCAGAACCCATCAGAAGCTCAGACCACTCCGACATGGTACTAACACGATTACCAAGGCTATCAGAAACAATTCTTTGGAGCATAACATTCCATCATTCCTTTGCTTTCACCAAGTACTCAATGTATGCCACCCTCTACCATGCTTCCCACCATTACTGGACACATCAGGGATTGCAGAACAGTTCACCAGGGACCAGGTTCAGTAGATGGAGGAACTCAACACAATGGGGACCATTTCTTCCTAGGGGGGAGGAATGATCCAGGTGGATGTTGGTGGCCACCCACATATCCCACTTGGACCCCCACAACTATCTCTTTCAGCTTTCCAGTTTCCTTAATTGTAGCACAATTTACTAGTTTTAGCAGTTTTTCGAGTCTTGAACTTCCGAAGTTGTTTTGAGGCCCTAAGCAACGTTTTTGGGAAAATATGGGAGTATCATGGGTCCATGGACTGATGTTTCTCTTCATAAAGTTGTATTCCTCAGATAGATCTTTCTAACGAGATATTGTGCGCATCAAACGAAGATCATATGCGAAAGTTACAATCCTGGGAAGTTGATGTACCAATTTACCTGAAACAGGGCCCACAATTTGGTGTTTCATCTCCTAAGGCTAGGATTTTGGATGCTTAGTGTTTTCCATTGTTTCTCAACAATCAATAGGCCTTCAAGCCTCATTGTAACTCAATCCAGAGGCATGTAGCCACCACATCTCTTCTTAGAGATAAGCTACCATCGCCCTAGCTGGTTTATTTCCATTTCTGTTTGTAAGAATATTTAAGTATTTTACATTAATGAAATGAAGTATTATTTCGGCTGTATCTCTATTTTTATGGTTATCTCTACAATTTTTTGCGTTCTTGTTTAAATCGAGATCATTTTCGATGAGGTGTATAAGCGTAGTTGGGTTTACCATTATATCGAAAAATACAAAAGGTATAATTTATTTCTTTTCTCTCTTTCTCACCTATAGATGGAATCCTTGGATTTAAATTGACATTTGTAGTATTTGGTTGAATTTGATTGGCTTCAAAAATAGGGTCCATTGAAGTACTTTCGGGATAGAATCATTTATTTTTTTGTCTTTTGTTTCTATTTTCAATATTGAAATTTTGTGTTTGTATATCAAAAATACTATTATTATAAATTTTCAAATTAGTGGACCTTGATAAGACTCCATTGTTTTCTATTTCCATTTCCAATTTATGATCTCATTTAGTAGGTGCTGGAATAATGGTATTCTATTGAAGCCAACCACCGCTTCCAAATGTCACAACTGGAAAACCAATAGAAAAAAGACGGGGATCATTATGAGTCCTAATTTGTTTAGAATTATGGGAATCTTGTATAAGGTCATCATTGGACTTGTGTTTCCTATCAATAAATCTTCCTACAACATGCTTCTTGTGATAACATTAGAATCAACATGGCAAGGAATTCAACAACCTTTCACCTAGGATCTATATTCTTTGGTTGGATTTTTCGAGAAGACCTGGTCATTACATTTGTTAACTTGCCTATCTCTATTGCACCCTTACTAGTATGGAAAACTGGTACTTCTAGCTCTTCTAAAGCACTGGTTTGAATCTTTAACCCCACAACATTGGATTCCATGTATGAGTTTAATTGTGGAATTTTTGAATCTACTATTCATTCATATATTGATCAAGCTAAATAAACAAACACAAAGTTTAGACATACAAAATCTTTTGCACAACAAATCTATTGGCAAGGAGCATATGTTATTACTTAAGTTTGAGCTTTATTTAACTCTTATATCTTACGATGGCTTCAATATTATCTAATTTCATATGGTACATTAGATTCCTTCCTAATATAGAACAATTGTAGCACCCAAAATTCCATAGTTCCAACCAGATATTGGAACAAGGACAACTTCAGAAGAAGAAAAAATACACCAAAAGAGTATTTTCTTTATAACATTCAATGACTTGTTTAATTAAATAATGGCTAATTAGTAGATATGGAGCAATTCTTGCACCATACACAAAACTGCGATTGTTGCTAATTGCAATTGGAGAGTAGTGTATACTAGAATGCTTGGTTTTGGTGGCTCTTGCTTGAACAATATCATAAAATGAGTTCGACATGATGGTCATATGAGGCTGGAAGCTACCTGGGGTAATTTCCCTTAAATCCTGAAAATGACATAGCAAAAATGTCATTTTTTATCGAAGCTTCTGCATACAAGAGACGTTCTCACATTTGAAACACAATCCTATTCCATTAGTATGAATTATGAAATGTTGTAAGCCAAATTGCAAGGCAAATTGCATTCATTTTAGGCAAAAGAAGAATATGACAATAAGTTCCATCCTAGGACAAATTATGCAGACAAGGTTGTTGAGTCAATACTTACCATGTGTTTCAGAGCCATAACGAAGGTTGGCTTTGAGAGTGTCCTCCCAAAGCTAGTGCTCTCTTGAGATGACATTTAATTCATTGTCTCTTAGGGTTGCAAGGTGGCATTGACAGACTTAGTTGACTTCTTTACTACACATTGAGAGAGATATCTCATTTCATCTATACCTTTCTACCATCTTGCTGCCAAGTGAAATGGGTATTGTCATGTTGTGAATTCCATTACCATGTAGTTTGGTATTCTGCAAAATAGACCTATCACCAGTAAGGTTGTCATAACGAACTCTTTCTCTCGCTCTTCTTGTTGACCATGACTATCTTCTTGGACTGCTTACAATAGGAGCTTCAGTTCTACATCGCACAAAGTTGGGGGCTCCAGGTGTACACCTATTAGCTAAAGTTTCCTTTTTTGGCATTGTGGTCCATAAATTTGGAGGTGTTACACCTGAAAACGTAG
Source organism: Pinus tabuliformis (assembly GCA_031772625.1). Classification (NCBI taxonomy): domain Eukaryota; kingdom Viridiplantae; phylum Streptophyta; class Pinopsida; order Pinales; family Pinaceae; genus Pinus; species Pinus tabuliformis. The sequence goes on along the minus strand of CM062817.1, from coordinate 1,984,690,501 downwards.
GTATTAAAGAAGGCTACAAAGGATTTGCTTTCACTTTGAGAGAAGTTCCTTGTGGCATTACTAAATTTAAAGATGACATGATGCTAGCTTTTCTCACGAAAGAAGGTTCTGGAGGAGGAACTAAATTCTTCTGACTTATTTTTGGCATGAAGATTGAAACAATGGTTTTGATGACTGCATGGATGGCCTTGGTGAGAACTTTGATGCAAAAAATACTAACTTTGAAGATGGGTTAGAAGACCTTGAAGAAGCTGTAGAGTTTGGTGTTTTCATATAAAGTTTATGTGTTGTTGGCTTTGATCCAGACATAATTGACCTTGAAGAGGTGATGGAAGATCTTGAAGAAGTTTTAGATTTGGTTGTTCTCATTGAAGGTTTTCATGTGGTTGTGTTCCTTAAACCATCATTGCCATAGGACGTCCTTGGTGCATATATTCTTGACCTTGATGTGGGGATGGAATACCTTGAAGAGGCTATAACTTTTGGTGATGTCACTGATGGTTTCTTTGTTATTGTGTTTGTTAAACTTTTTATGCCAGAGGAGGGTGTTCTCCAACGTGAATTTGAAATCCCCCTCACATTTTTCAATGAATATTTTATCCAAATGTTATGGAGATACACATTATATAAAGTCAATCTCATGTACCAAAAACTTCACAAGCATCCAAAAAGCACAAACAACCTATGTATGTTAAAATATTATTGTTTTCGTGTCGCTCATTGTTGTTTCTCCAAATATGAAGAGAGTGAAAACAAAGCGGTCTTAATGAGATATCATCATTCCCTCCACATGTCTATAATCATCAGGCACTAAGTTTATTGTTGTCTCCTAGTAAACAACATCACCTATAGTAGATTGAATTCGTGTGAGATGAGAATCTTCCATATGGAAAAGAAGCCCAGTTCTTTCGCTAAAATAGCCAAAGAGAACATGTCTAATAATTTCATTAGGGCCGTCACTTCTAGCCTTTAAGGTTGATGTATCTACACAAAGCTTAAGAAAAAATAAATCTTCCTCATTTATCTCCTTCTCTCCAATGCATCTAGCATCACAGAACATGGTTTCAATGGTTCTTGGATCTAAGCCCTAAACCAAACACAAGATTTCAGGACTTGAACATCGCATATTATATTAATTCAAACCATAAATGAAGAAGAAATATAACTTCTAAATTCACAAAAATGTGGATTTTGTACTTTATTAAGAACTAAGTATGAATGTAGGCTTTGGTAATTGGTTAATGAAAAACTGATAAAATTGAACTCTACAAAAATTGAAATTTGGCAATAGGCAGTGTGCAATTTCACTAAAACTATCAAACACATATTCTAGATATCCTACACATCTAGGACATATTAAACACATGATCCATCAGGTTCTATTTTTTCCAGGTTACAAAAATAACCATTCCTATAAAAGACCAACAAGAAAAACAGGTTTTAGCACCTATCTAAGAGTTTTCAAAAAATTAAATAAATAGATCATAACCTAAAACTAAAAAAAGTGTCTCAGATATGGCCTAAGTGAAAAAACTGAATCTATTAAAATATGGTAAAATCTAAAATTACCAATCCCTTCAACTAGTAAACAAAAACAAGAAAGCACACAGAGGACCACCAATAATAGTACAATAGAGAAAAAGAATAGTATCTTAACAACTATAATTGCAAGGCATAAATTAATGTTATATATTCCAATTGCAACAATGAAAGTAAATTAAAAATAACATAAAAGCAGAGACAACACTATATTACACAAGTAAACATTGTTAATGGAAAGATGCAACACGGATTGGTAGAATCATGTCTTTATTAGTAAAATTTCATGAGACCATTGAACAATTTCACATTAAAAATATTTAAATAAGTTAAAGGAAATCCTAGACCTATATTGTATGCTTTCTAGGATGGAAATGAATATGTAGAAATCTTCACTTGGTTTTAATTGGGTAGAGGAGAAATAACTTAGAATGATCTTGTATGTATTCTCGTTTTAGAGCTCAACTTTTCAAGTTTGCTTTAAGTATCCACATTTCAAGAATCACTGGAAGTGGTTGATAAAGAATATAGGAAAAAGTAAAATAAATAGCGGTATAATCAATGGCTTCCTTGGGAGGTAGATTGACATTGGCCAAGGGAGTGTTGGAAGCAAGTCCAATCTATTGGCATATTATGGCCTACATCCCTAAGGAGGATTGAAATAATTATAAAGAAAAGCCTTAAAGATTTTGTGGACAGGTAAGAGGCAGAAAGAGGGGATTCCACTTGTCAAGTGCTAGTCCTTGTCTAATCCAAAAGAAACTAGGGTTTGGGATTTCAAAGACATTCACTTTTTTGGCAAAGTTATAGCTATGAAAAGTCCATGGTATATTATTTCCAAATAGGGACTTTGGAGGCAAGTGATATACCAAAAGCACATTGAACACATTAACATGGAATAATGAGATAGGAAGGAAAACAAAACTATCCAAAATGGGTCTATAGTTTGGAAATCATTGGAACTAACTTTAACTTTGGTAGGTGTATGGTTAGTATGGGGAGTTGGCAAAGGGGATCCAATTAGAATAGGGGCTAATCAATAGGTTCAATGTGGTGAAGCGTACATATCACCATTGGATTTGGTTGCTACTTTGCAACGTCAAGGAATTCATACCCTCAGTTAGGGAGTTGATGCAATATCCGCCTCATTTTGCGAGCAAAGATGGAAGAAAGGAAAGGAGTTTGGTTTGAAAAAGAGGGAAATATTTCACTGGAGGTAACTACTCCTTTTACTGCAAGAGGTAACTTATTTCTAAATGATTCTCTTCTCCTTAATTTCAATGCAAGATTGGGTGAAGTACTAATAACTATGTTGAGTTGATATCTCTAATGATCTTAATGAAACTGGCATCATACATGGAGGAGACAAAATTGTTGATATTTGGTGACTATTATGTGGTTATACACTAGATGAAGGGCTTCTACAAAATGGAAAATATGAATTTGCACCTTATGCTAGCTCAGAGGAAAAAAAATGGACATGTTCTTCTCCAACATATTCTATCATCATGCTTGTAGAGAACCTAACACAAGAACAGATGATTTATCAAGATGACTACTTCTCGGAGTCAAGTAGGTGTGATCTTGGAGGTCGAAGAAGGAATCAACTAGCTAGAAAGCTTGAAGATAATAGTTGGAGTTTGAAGTTTCTTACTAAGTGAGTAATAGGATGTTAAAATTTTGGTTTACTAATTTCTGTAATTGTTGAAACTCAAATAGTTTCTTTATGAAAGACACATGTATATGGACTGTAATGTATTTTTGAGAACATGAGAAATCATGTACATTGATTTTTTTTTGGAAAGTTTGTTTGTTGTGAGACTAAATTAAGGGAAGTGTGAGTATAGTTATCAAAGACTACTAGTATGCCTCTTAGTTTTATGAATATGGTTATAATAATGTGAAAAAATCATAATAACCAAAGACAATGTGTGGGTGGGAGAGTGTAAAAATGAGAATGAAGATAGATATATATGCAAAATTATTGTTAGCGGTATCATAGAAGTTTGGATTTGTTCAAACATGGGAAAAACTAATTGGTCTTCCACTACTTTTCCTCTAGTTAGTTTTCTTTGTCTCTTCACCACGATTTCACCTGGATGCCTCCCAGATATCCACTCACTAGCTGCCGAAAAGTAAGTATAATCTAATTTCCTCTTTTTGGTAATTAATTGAACAAAATGTCCATTTGTAGTTTCTTGATGGATCAAGACTGGTCCATATTGTCTATTCTTTCCTTTAAATTCATCATGCTTCTCATTTATTATTGACAGCAGATATTCAAAATTTACATCACTAGGAAAGAATGGCAAAGATTGCATTGGTTAAGTCGATTTCAAATGGGGGTAAACTCTAGTGATACCTTGAAATTTACTAGCTTGTACAAGAGTATGGGGATGGGTAAATGGGGGCTTACATGCATGCCTTTGATGGAATCCATCCACACATTGACCTGTAAACCGTTGCCAAAAACCCAAGCAAGGTTACTACAAAGCCAAGGGACCGCGCTCCATAGGCTTCTCCAAGTTGCAAACATGCATGCAGTGGATGAAACGACATTGCTAATCCATTCCTCCAATCCATTGTTACGTAGATATTTTGTAGCCATGATTTTTTTCCATAGACCCTATTCTTTGAAGATGCACCATAGGTTGACAGACAAAAGATCCAAATTGAAAATTTTGAAATTAAGGATGCCCCAACCTCCAATCTTAATTGGTCTAGAGTTTAGATTGAGACTAGCAAGGGGGATTTTTCTTTTGGTGTCAAATCCTGACCATAGAAAATGTTGCACAATATTCTCCATAGTAGATTGATGGATGTGAAATATATGCATCCAATAAATAGTGATGCTTTGAAAAACAACTCGAATCATGACAACCCTGACTTCAATATTTAACCACATATGATCCCAGTGGGATAACATTTGCTTGAATTTGTTCACTAGCCAATCCCAATTTGAAAGCTTGTAATTGCTAGGTTTCAAATGGCATCCCAGGTATTTGAAGCCATTTGACAGTGGGAAAATCTTTATCTCAAACATAGCAGCAATTCTGATTACCTCCATCGAGGAACCATCATTAGAAATAAGTTCTATTTTATTTTTATTAATGTTAAGCCCAGATGCATTGTTGTATTTCAGAAAAAATCTTGTGGAACGCTTCCCATTCAAAGATTTTTGCCTCCCCAGCACATATGATATCGTCCATGAACATTAGATGTGATAGTCAACTATTTTTTGATATCCCACAACCTTTTATGGCACTGACCTCTTTCATGGAGTTGATCCCCTTGCTTAATGTGTTAATTAGAAGAATAAACAATAGTGGAGACTGAGCACAACCTTGTCTCAGTGCTTTGTTCATTTGGAAGAAATTTTTGGGATCCCCATTGATGAGAGCAGCCATAGGTGTGTATTTGATACAGGCCAATATACATCTGACATGTCTATGTTTGAAGCTGATTTTTTATAGGATCATAGTGAGGAACTCCCAATCAATACAGTCGAAGGCTCAGATGAAGTCAATTTTTCATGAAATGCAATTTTTGATTCCTTGTTTTGACTAAATGAATTCCTTCTTGTAAAAATTGCCAGTATATCTTGTGTTCTCCTATTGGGAAAGAAGCCAAACTGTTCTTGCAAAATATATGGGGAGATGATATTTTTGACATGATTAGTGGTAAGTTTGGACATCATTTTATATATAGAATTGCATAATAAAATATGCCTATAGTGATTGAGAGACAAAGAATTGTGTTTCTTAGCATTGAGAGTGAGAAAGGTTGAATTGCTTGCACCTGGAGTTTTACTAGAAGTTCAGACCACTTCCATCATCTCAACTAAGTCCCAACCCATAAATTCAAAGAACAAAATAAATAATTCACAAGGCTAGCTATCAGGCCCAAGAATTTTGTCCTTTGCCATCTCCTTGAGGGCTTGTAGCATCTCCTCATTGGAAATCTGTAATTCCATCGACAAAGTAATTTTGTTGTTGATCCAAGTAGGAAAGAGATCGATTAGTTCCATCTTATCAGCGATATGAGTATCCTCTGTTTCTTGAAATTGATTTTTGAAATGTTGATATGCTATCTCTTTGATGGATGTATAAGTGTGCCCTGCTTCATTTTTGATTGACCAAATTGAGTTTATTTGTTCTCTTTTGGATGCGTCCCTATGAAAATATTTTGTATTTCAATCACCTCCTTTGATCCATGCAAGTATTCTTTTCTTGCGCGAACCCTCTTCCTGTAATTTTAGGATTTTAGATTTTTTGGAAATCAACTCTAAAATTGTTGTGTGCTGATGTACAGAAAAATATCCCAGCACAATAGGATCCATCAATAGGGAAATTTCCATGTTTATTGATTGAAGCTCCATTTTGAGATTCCATTTTTTATTTTTAATCCACTTTCTTACCATAGTTTTAATCCTCGTCAACTTTGTAAAAACCACGTTTGACAGATCAATGTTATTTGGGGAGAGAGGTTTCAACGAAGATTGCACAACTAGGTCCTGGAAATCGGTCTCATTAACCCACATCTGATTAAATTTGAATGGTATTTTTATGTCCTCCAGGTCATCTTGCCATTATAGGATGATGGCATCATAATCAGTTATATCCGAGAAGAAAGTCCATGACTTGAGACTTTTCAATATAAGTGATAAGTTGGGGTCCACCAAAAACCTATCAATTCTTTTAGTAATGTCGCATGTGCCCATCCTATCGTTCCACCATGTTGGACATATTGGATTAGGAGACATATCATGGAGAGCCTTGCAATTGAAGAGATCTATGAAATATGCCACTAGAGGATCTGGATTAGCCTTATGCCCCAACATTAGCCCACACTCATTGTTAAATTTTAGTCCCATGTGTTAGCACCTAAATTTGTCTTAGGCTGAAGGAAGGCAAAATCAGGGTAACCACAAACCACGCTCAGTCTGGTAGCTAGCCCTACCAGAACAGGAGAGGGCTCTCTTTGAGTCACACTCAGTAAATAGGTAAGCAAAAAACGGTCTGAGATGACTTACAATGAAATATTTATCTTAGGCTAGTAAGTGAATATGGATGCAAGAAACAATTTGTATGAATGACCGAGCTTCTGGGATGGTATGGGACCAATGCTCAGCAAAGAACAAAGAATTTAATACAAAGGCATAGATTATTCCGTGAGGCAAGGCAGGCGGAAAATGTAGCAATTTAGTTTGAGGTAACGTGGAATGAATAGATTGCTGAAGAAAGTGAAAAGGGCATAGTTACATGAATCCTTTTCAACAGAAGAAGAGCAATGAACATGAAATTTTCACACAGGCAGAGCAATAAAATTGAATTCTACCTAATCTCACTCAGAAAATTTCACTGGAAATGAACATGAATTGAATTATGAAACATAACGAAATACATATGAAAACATAAGAGACACATTTGCTACACTCACAATCACAAGAGTCTCATGAAACAGAGCCGCTACCTTTCATTAATTCTCTGTCAAAATTACACAGTGAAGAAATAGAGTTTCTTTCCCACAAGTCTCCCAGAAGTTACAAGCCAACCAGCCCTTTGCAAATAGTTTGCATACAATATATAGAATGTGTAAGGAAGAGATATAATTCCCAAGGGTTGGGGAGTTACTCGAATCATTGCAAAATGGAGATGGAGAGCCAACCATCAGCTATAGGTGCAGTGATACAAGCATGACATTTGGCTTGGGTGACCGTTTGCCTTCCTTCGCCACTTGGATAGAAGCCAATCTGGAGAAAAAAAAACTTTAAATGCCACCTTTGGTGCCAAAAAAATGAAGTGTATATGAGTGGGCCCACTTGGAGAAGTCGTGAATCGAAATTTCGCGAAACGGAAGCAAATTTGGCAATTTTTCCTCTGTGCGCCACGCATTTTCTCTGTGCGTCGCACTACTTTGGGGCCTGTTTTGGGGCACTTGCAGGTGTCCAAAATGTGCCCAAGTGGGCTTGTTGGAAATCCTGTCTTGTGTACTTTCTAACCCAACTGGAATTTTTGAATTTGGTGCTCATTTGCCCCTCCAAATCTTCATTCTCCCAACACTGCTTCCTGTGTGTCAAAAAAGTGGCAAAGAGGCCATTTTTGGGTGTTTTTTGACCTTTTGGAGACTCATACCTTGCCAAAATTTCTTATCCAGACACCAATAGTCATGATTTTCCATGTTGAATCCAAAAATTCAAACCATTCCTCATTTGGAGCTCTAGAATTTTAGCGTCGCGCCAGTGGTGTGGCGCATAGGGAGAAAACCCTGTTTTTTGCCCAAAAATTTGTGAAGTGACCAAAATTTCCCCAAATGTCTTGAAATTTGGGCTGGTGGTTTGCTATGGGGTGTTATGATGGGCCAGGGAAGCCTCAGCCAAGATTCGAAGCCAATATTTCTCTTTTTCCACTTTTGCTTTTCTTGTTGCTTTCCTCAATTTCGCCTTCAAGCTCCTTATCCGGGCCCTTGAACTCATGTTTTGTGTCCTGTAACGATAATCCATGTGTCTCAGTAAGCCGAGGTCCTAATCGGCCTTGTCTAGCAGCCTCTCCAAGTGCATGTTCACACTCTCAAGATGGGCCTCCCGATCCTCATGGATCTCTTGTTCCAATGATGTGAGCTCAACTCTTCTCCTTTGAGCAGCTTGGCGACGCTCACGAATGTTTTGCAACTCCATAGTCACCTGCTGATCCTCAAGCTGCTTGTTTCTCTGATCCAGGTATTTCATGTTCCACTAGGTCCTCTCCAAGTGAAGGGATAAGGACTCAATCACTTATTGCTGCTACTGGATGATCTCTATAAGCTCTGCATTTGTTGGTTCTGCATTTGTCTCATCATCATGGAGGAGAACGAATTCGGTCTCTCGTTCACCTGATGGCCCTTCCTCCTGCACTGGATCCTTACCTTTGCCCTGCTCATGTGATGCCGATGTCGGAAGCGAGGCCCCTTCCACCCCGGGTGGAGATAACACTCGCTTTGCTACTGCAAATAAGGGTCTATTGCCTCTCTGATAGGTGATGTATACTGGCATAGTAGCAGTCTCATGTCGCTCACACTGATGAGATGGGCCACCTATCTCATGCTCTGCCTCTGATACTACCTGTGGAGCACTGAAGAAGTCATGGGAGATGAAATCCTCCCAAGCAATACCCTGCAATCCCAACTGATGGTCCACCAAAATCCGGATAAGAGCAAAGTGATAAACACTGTTGAGCTACTGTCGAGGGGTCTTGTGCTGCATGAAATTTTTCATCCTCTCTATGTTCCCGCAAATGAAAAATGGGAGGTTCATCATCCACACCCTGGTAAAGTGCATGAGCAACCTAATGTGATAGGCATAAAGGCGAGAAAACATCCCCTCACAACTGAAGTACTTCATGATCAATTTCATGAGCGGAGCATACTCATCTCTCAAAAATCTGAATGGAAAATCTCTCGTGAGCTAGCTCAAACAACTGGCCTTAATGTAAGGCTCATAATGATGCCTCTCCACCTTCTTCTTCTTATGCCACTGTTCTCCAATGTTTGGTATGCCTGTTGCCATTGATATGGTTTCGGGTGTCAATGTGAAAGTGACCCTAGCCAAGATAGACTGTCCTCCATGTAGGTGAAGTGAAAAAAGACGAGCCAACTCATGATGAACTATGACATTTTCCACCTTCTGACAAAATTAAAAACATGCTAAGTGCTGGAAACATGACATCGCAAGAGCGCATGCCCGCAACTCGGTGAGGGTGTCTGGCTGATCTATAACATGTTTGCCACTCTAGCGATGTCTCCTCGGGGCTTCTTCTCCTGAAGCTGTATCACTGTGGGTTTACTCCTCATATTCTGATGAAACCTCGGATGCCATGACTGTTGTTTTATAAGTTGAATTTGGGCTACCCTTTGATTTAAATGAAGCTGGTAGTTTCTTTGACAATCTGCCACCAAGGGGACAATTAAAAAGGGAGCATTAGGATGGGGGATAATATAATGGGAATAGGGGTTTATGGGAGAATTTTGTTTAGGGATATACAAGGGGTTTTGGGGTATTTTGATAGGGTAGGGTTTGTGTTGTTGGCAAGATAGGTTTTGGGTTTTTTGAGCAATAGGAGGAGGGGGAAAGGGAATATGATTTTAGTAGTGTTAGTGTAGTGATTTTGGGGAAAATGGCATAGGGGAATGAGTAATAGGGGTAGGGTAGGAAAAACACCTTGGCAGCAATATCACTGTAGCACAAACCCTAGCATCATGGTTTTCTTGATGTCTTCTTGTGTCTGTTTTAGAAAAAAAAATTGAATTTGATTACAATCATAAAACATCGTATCTCTTTCAAATTTGATGCACAAGTGGATGTAGGTTGCCTACCTTGCAATTGGATGAGCTCCACAAATTTTTTTGAGTGAAATTGGTAATTTCTGGGCGCTTTTCCCCTGTGCACCGTGCGCAAAGCCCAGTGCGCCGCACGCTCTGGGTGCACTCCGCCAGTGGTGATTTTAAATGGTGGGCAGGCTCTGTGTGTGTTGCGCCCGGTGAGTGCGCCGCGTTCCTGTCTCTGTGTGCCGCACACCTAGAAATCGCCCCAAGCTGCTCCAAATCGCTCCAACCTTAGCTCACGACCTTGCAACCTTCTGCCAATGCCTTGCTTGCACAATTAGTTTGTTTTATGATGATATTTGTGTATATAGGCTTGGAGGTCATATTTTTAAATTAACTTTTAAAAAAAAACCCACTTTTCTAATGTCTTGTTCAACACCTTTCACTGACTTTAATATAACCCTGATTTTCACCTTTTCTCTGAATTTTTGGCTCAAATGATGAAATTTTCGACACTTTTCGCAGGGATTGCATGACAGAGCGCTTGGCCACGGGAATCATGACTGCAACTGAAGGAATCAACTATCGACTCTTTTTGAACATTTTGTCACCAATAACACTGTTCGACTTTTCTTCAAAACAGTGTTTTGAAGAACCGTCGATTTTTGTCAATAAGATGATGGAGAGCTCCGTATCATTACTTTGCAAGAGCATCACTCTAGCCTGCATGGCTTTACTGGACATACTAAAGACCAAATTGATCAATCCTTAGACCTAATGACCAAAATGACCTTTGTTCGTTGAAGGGCCAGACCTTGACTGTTATGGACTTTTTTGATTATTTGACACAAAGACTTAAGCCAGCAGGAACCAGACATGAGGGGAAATGACTAGTATGAACTTCTCCATCAGATTATGGCATGCCCCTAGCAGAATGCAGCTGAGTGAATGGAGCGGGACACCTAAACATGAAATGCATAAAGAATTTTGATCTCTGATGGAGGACTGACCAGACCGACTCTAACATTGGCTCCAATGGGGGATGGTAGCTCCTTGGAGGTGCCAAGAACTGTAGATCTTTGGGTGAGCAGACAGTGCCTTTATCCATTGGGCTATGGAGTCAAAATACGAAAACTGAAATTATGTAGACAAACTCTGACTGAAGACTCAAATTGCAAACCATAATAAAACCAGACATGACTAAATCCTAACTAACAAACTGGAAAGATGCTCATATTTGAGCTTATTCAGCAAACCTACCCTAATTACTCTTTCCACCACTCAGTCAAGTGAGATGGAACAGCCAATGCAACCAGGTAAGCATTATGGCTGATATTTGATTTCTTCCCAAATGCTTTCGGATGTGCAAGAAAAGGGAAGAATCGAAAGGCAGCTCCCATGGAAACTTGGAATCAAGTTCACTGTTGACAAACTTGCAAAGCATGAATTGGCTAGATGACTTCAAGAATACTGCAAAAGGATCTTCATAAGCATCACCACTGATTTCCATTAACACATTACTACTGTGGTCCAAGTAATCTTAATAGATGGATATTAAACTTTTCCTCACATCTGCACTGTCTTTCTCTAATGATTGCAGCAAGCGGTCAAAAGAATCTTGAATTTCGTGAAGAACCAAAATCTGTTGTTGATTCCAAACAGAACCAAAGCCTCCTTTATCAATCTCCTCATATGACTGCAAACTTTGGTATGGGCTATGAAATGAACAATCTATTAAACAAGACAATGAAGGTGACCCTTGAAACAGATGATTATCAACATTCTCTTTTGTCTCCTGGTTGGTTGATGGAGAATAAGTTTTACAGCAAACAAAATCTAACACGTGAGCAAAAGGATCATCAAAAACTTGAGGAGACTGCTGCGATGTATCTATTGAAACTGTATGACATCCTATTGGTTGTTCATCCTTTTCTTTAGAGATATTACGAAGATTCTGCCTTATAAACTGAAATGCTTCGTAACACAAGGGTACAAAATCCTCTTGCATCATTAAATCATGTATTTCGGCTGCCTCACCTTCATCTATAATCTAACCTTGAATTGTGTTTGGTGGCTGCAAATCAGGTTCTCTATCCAAAATGATTTCAACAATCATTTCAGGGGAAGATTTCTTATTAACGACCTGCGCAAAAATTTCACCATCTGTCTCATCTTCAACATTAAAACTGAGAGATTGTTGATTTCCTACAAGATTTTCATTTGAAGATTTACTATGCAATTTACCCCGAAAAAACTGAAATGATTCAAAACAAAGAGGTAAGGAATCTTATTGTATCGTTTGATCATATAAGCTAGCTTCTATGTCTTCATTTGCAACCTGACTATTAATGGCATTTGGGGGCTGGAACTCTGAATATAAGAAGTTTGGAACAAAGTTTTCATCTCCCTCAAGAGGATCCAAATCAAGATTTGTCGATAGCTGATGTCTGATTGCATGGAAATTACCTCTGATGAACTGACATGAATCAAAGCACAAAGGCAAAGATCCTTCACTTACCTCAAAATATGCTGCACTTTCCTCATCGTTTCCATACCTAATATGCCTCGGTTGATCACTGTACTCGAGCTGTTGTAAGCAAACTTCCTCATCCCATAAACTGGCTGCTGATTTGTCTACAAGATTAGCTTCTGTTTGGAGAGCATAATCATCATCATCATACTGATCAAACTGAGGAAAATCGTCAGTATAAAACACATCGTCAAGCATACATGTCATATCAACATGTCTTTCTTCTCCAATATGATCTACAAAACAATCCTTATGACTACTGAGATAAGAAACAAAATGTTTTGGATCACCCACTTGTTCATGAATGCCATTTTCATCTTTTGCAGTCATTTTCCTCACCATCTCTTCTACTGCACTCACCAAAATGTCAAGCTTTTCCTCTGAAGGTGTAGTTTTCTCTGGATCCACATTTTTCATCTCTTCTTTCAACCTTGCCCTTCTGATCAACAAATGAGCCTCTACATTTAATGCATTGTTTTGCATCTCTTCAAGTGTTGCGACATTATTTTCTCTTAGCTGAATCTCCATTTCCGGACCAAAGGCACCCGGGTAGTGCAAGGGAGCAGATCCAGGAGGGGGTCTTATATCAACCGGCATTGAATAATAAACTTGATTAAATCTGGCTGAAAATTGTTGTATTGTCTCCCCTGGCAATCTCTTCAGCTGATTATACTCTTCTATGATAAGGAAAAGGTTCTGTCCGACCCTCCACCTGTCAATAAAAACTTTGATGAACTGCTGTAAATATGTGATGCTCACGTCAGGCAGGGCTTTGAACCAACTCTTGACTTTTCCTTGCAAATAAAGTGCAAAAAGCCTTATACTGACATCTTCTTCATCAATTTCAAAAAGGTCTAAAAAAGTCTCAACATTCTGCACATGTTGCTCGGCATTGACATTCTTACATTCACCATCGAATCTTGGCAAGTATAAATCATAGTTTTTGGGGAAAGTATGAAGAACATAAGGTAAAACAAGAGGTTTATACCTATCTGGGATTATAACAGCTGTAGGAATATGTACAAGAGCGATGGGATCAGGTTTGTTTTCTTTAGGCTCATCACTCTGAAGAGAGGCATCATAAGATGTGGGAAAAGTAAGGAGGCCAAGATCTAAGGGGAACTCAATATTTACACTTTTTGAATAGGTCGAGTGAAGATTCCGATCACCTTTATCATACAACAAGTTCTGAAAAACTTTCAGGGCAGCTTCAAGAACAACAAAGAAGTAATTCACAAGGAAGCTGAGTAGGTCCTGAATACCATTCCACTTTGGATACCCAAACTTTGTGTAAGATCCTTCCATTTTCATAGAGAAAACGTTAGTCCTCCAGTGGAGTCACCATGAAGCACCAATTGCTGGATTCTTCAGTGAATGGAGTCGCCAGGTGAAAGATTTTAGTTGTCTTCTGTCTGATCGTTGTCCACCATCAACCATCACATCTGAACTTGAGATATGTACTACGACAAGACAATATACAAGTAAACCATTTTCGTTCCCCAGCATGGTCGCCACTATGTTAGCACCTAAATCTACCTTAGGCTGAAGGAAGGCAAAATCAGGGTAACCACAAACCATGCTCAGTCTGGTAGCTAGCCCTACCAGAACAGGAGAGGGCTCTCTCCGAGTCATGCTCGGTAAATAGGTAAGCAAAAAACGGTCTGAGATGACTTACAATGAAATATTTATCTTAGGCTAGTAAGTGAACATGGATGCAAGAAACAATTTGTATGAATGACTGAGCTTCTAGGATGGTATGGGACCAACGCTCAGCAAAGAACAGAGAATTTAATACAAAGGCATAGATTATTCTGTGAGGCAAGGCAGGTGGAAAATGTAGCAATTTAGTTTGAGGTAATGCGGAATGAATAGATTACTGAAGAAAGTGAAAAGGGCATAGTTACATGAATCCTTTTCAACAAAAGAAAAACACTGAACATGAAATTTTCACACAGGCAGAGCAATAAAATTGAATTCTACCTAATCTCACTCAGAAAATTTCACTGGAAATGAACATGAATTGACCTATGAAACATAATGAAATACATATGAAAACATAGGAGACACATTTGCTACGCTCACAACCACAAGAGTCTCATGAAACAGAGCCGCTACCTTTCATTAATTCTCTGTCAAAATTACACAGTGAAGAAACAGAGTTTCTTTCCCACAAGTCTCCCAGAAGTTACAAGCCAACCAACCCTTTGCAAATAGTTTGTATACAATACATAGAATTTGCAAGGAAGAGAAAGAATGCCCAAGGGTTGGGGAGTTACTCGAATCATTGCAAAATGGAGATGGAGAGCCAACCATCAGCTACAGGTGCAGTGCTACAAACATGACATTTGGCTTGGGTGACTGTTTGCCTTCCTTCGCCACTTGGATAGAAGCCAATATAGAGAAAAAAGCACTTTAAATGCCGCCTTTGGTGCCAAAAAACTGAAGTGTATATGAGCAGGCCCACTTGGGGAAGTCGCGAATCGAAATTTCGCGAAACGAAAGCAAATTTGGCAATTTGTCCTCTGTGCGCCGCGCCATTTTCTCTGTGCGTCACGGTACTTTGGGGACTGTTTTGGGGCACTTTTAGGTGTCCAAAATGTACCCCAGTGGGCTTGTTGGAAATCCTGTCCTGTTTACTTTCTAACTCAACTGGAATTTCTAAATTCCGTGCTCATTTGCCCCTCCAAATCTTCCTTCTCCCAAGACTGCTTCCTGTGTGTCAAAAACGTGGCAGAGAGGCCATTTTAGGGTGTTTTTTGACCTTTTGGAGACTCATACCTTGCCAAAATTTGTTGTCCGGACACCAGTAGTCATTATTTTCCATGCTAAATCCAAAAATACAAACCATTCCTCATTTGAAGCTCTAGAATTTTAGCGTCGCGCCAGTGGCGCGGTGCATAGGGAGAGAAACCCTGTTTTTTGCCCAAAAATTTGTGAAGTGACCAAAACTTCCCCAAATTTCTTGAAATTTGGGCTGGAGGTTCCCTATGGGGTGTTATGATGGGCCAAGGAAGCCTCAGCCAAGATTCGAAGCTGATCTTTCTCTTTTGCCTCTTTTGCTTTTCTTGTTGCTTTCGTCAATTTCGCCTTCAAGCTCCTTATCCGGGCCCTTGCACTCATGTTTTGTGTCCTGTAATGATAATCCATGTGTCTCAGTAAGGAAAGGTCTTGATCAGCCTTGTCCAGAAGCCTCTCCAAGTGCATGTCCACTCTCTCAAGATGGGCCTCCCGATCCTCATTGATCTCTTGTTCCAATGATGTGAGCTCAACTCTTCTCCTTTGAGCAACTTGGCGACGCTCACGAATGTTTTGCAGCTCCATAATCGCCGGCTGATCCTCAAGCTTCTTGTTCGTCTGCTCCAGGTACTTCATGTTCCACTTGGCCCTCTCCAAGTCAAGGCATAAGGACTCAATCACTTATTGCTGCTCCTGGATGATCTCTGTAAGCTCTGCATTTGTTGGTTCTGCATCTGTCTCATCATCATGGAGGAGAACGAATTTGGTCTCTCGTTCACCTAATGTCCCTTCCTCCTGCACTGGCTCCTTACCTCTGCCCTACTCATGTGATGCCGATGTCGGAAGTGAGGCCCCTTCCACCCCGGGTGGAGATAACACTCGCTTTGCTGCTGCAAATAAGGGTGTACTGCGTCTTTGATAGGTGATGTATACTGGCATAGTAGCAGTCTCATGTCACTCATACTGATGAGATTGGCCACCTATCTCATGCTTTGCCTCTGATACTACCTGTGGAGCACTGAAGAAGTCACGGGAGATGAATTCCTCCCAAGCAATACCCTGCAATCCGAACTGATGGTCCACCAAAATCCGGATAAGAGCAAAGTGATAAACACTGTTGAGCTACTGTCGAGGGGTCTTGTGCTGCATGAAATTTTTCATCCTCTCTATGTTCCCACAAATGAAAAATGGGAGGTTCATCATCCGCACCCTGGGAAAGTGCATGAGAAACCTAATGTGATAGGCATAAAGGCGAGAAAACCTCCCCTCACAACTGAAGTACTTCATGATCAATTTCATGAGCAGAGCATACTCATCTCTCAAAAATTTGAATGGAAAAACTCTCGTGAGCTGGCTCAAACAGCTGGCCTTAATGTAAGGCTCATAATGATGCCCCTCCACCTTCTTCTTCTTATGCCACTGTTCTCCAATGTTTGTTATGCCTGTTACCACTGGTATGGTTTTGGGTGTCAATGTGAAAGTGACCCCAGCCAAGATAGACTGTCCTCCATGTAGGTGAACTGCAAAAAGACGGGCCAACTCATGATGAACTCTGACATTTGCCACCCTCTGACAAAATTCAAAACATGCTAAGTGCTGGAAACATGACATAGCAAGAGGGCATGCCTCCAACTCGGTGAGGGTGTTTGGCTCATCTCTAACATGTTTGCCACTCCGGTGATGTCTCCTGGGGGCCTGTTCTCTTGAAGCTATATTACTGTGGGTCTCCTCCTCATATTCTGATGAAACCTCAGATGCCATGACTATTGTTTTATAAGTTGAATTTGGGCTGCCCTTTGATTTAAATGAAGCTAGTAGTTGCTTGACAATCTACCACCAAGGGGACAATTAAAAAGGGAGCATTAGGATGGGGGATAATATAATGGGAATAGGGGTTTATAGGAGAATTTTGTTTAGGAATATACAGGGGGTTTTGGGGTATTTTGATAGGGTAGGGTTTGTGTTGTTGGCAAGGTAGGGTTTGGGTTTTTTTAGCAATAGGAGGAGGGGGAAAGGGAGTATGATTTTAGTAGTGTTAGGGTAGTGATTTTGGGGAAAATGGCATAGGGGAATGAGTAATAGGAGTAGGGTAGGAAAAACACCTTGGCAACAATATCACTGTGGCACAAACCCTAGCATCATGGTTTTCTTGATGTCTTCTTGTGTTTGTTTTATAAAAATTTTGCAATTGATTATAATCATAAAACCATCATATCTCTTTCAAATTTGATGCACAAGTGGATGTAGCTTGCCTACCTTGCAATTGGATGAGCTCCACAAAATTTTTTGAGTGAAATTGGTAAGTTCTGGGCGATTTTCCCCTGTGCCCCACACGCAAAGCCCAGTGCACCGCGCGCTCTGAGTGTGTCGCGCCAGTGGTGATTTTAAACGGTGGGCAAGCTCTGTGTGTGCCGCGCTCCTGTCTGTGTGCGCTGCGCGCCCAGAAATCGCCCCAAGCTGCTCCAAATCGCTCCAACCTTCAACTCACGACCTTGCAACCTTCCTCCAATGCCTTGCTTGCACAATGAATTTGTTTTATGATGATATTTGTGTATATAGGCTTGGAGGTCATATTTTTAAATTAACTTTTTAAAAAAAACCCACTTTTCTAATGTCTTGTTCAACACCTTTCACTGACTGTAATATAACCCTGATTTTCACCTTTTCTTTGAATTTTGGGCTCAAATGATGAAATTTTCGACACTTTTCGCAGGGATTGCATGACAGAGCTCTTTGGCCACGGGAATCATGACTGCGCCTGAAGGAATCGACTGTCGACTCTTTTTGAACATTTTGTCACCAATAGCACTGTTGGACTTTTCTTCAAAACAGAGTTTTGAAGAACCGTCAATTTTTGTCAAGAAGATGATGGAGAGCTACGGATCATTACTTTGCAAGAGCATCACTCTGGCCTGCATGGATTTACTGGACATATTAAAGACCAAATTGATCAATCCCTAGACCTAATGACCAAAAATGACCTTTGTCCGTTGAAGGGCCAGACCTTGACTGTTATGGACTTTTTTTATTATTTGACACAAAGACTTAAGCCAGCAGGAACTAGACATGAGGGGAAATGACTAGTATGACCTTCTCCGTCAGATTATGGCATGCCCCTAGCGGAATGCAGCTGATTGAATGGAGCGGGACACCTAAACATGAAATGCATAAAGAGTTTTGATCTCTGACGGAGGACTGACCAGACCGACTCTAACACCATGCAACGATTAATGGGTGAATATCCAATAAGACTCAATTGTCAATCAATTCCCATAAAGGCTTACAATTTCTATAAGGGCCATACATATTAATAATTCAGAGTCTACAACTCCAGCCCCAAGCATGTCCTGTTAGTATTATGCCATACATCATTTTGTAGGCCAAAAAGGATAAATAGGTAGGGTCCCATATTGCTCCAAGACCACCCGAATTTCCAAAGGAATTGATAGTGCAACCATGCCATGTCAGGTGTTTTTCGATTAAGATCACCAAGTATTTTTCGTTAGAGATCATAGTTTCTTGAAGGAGAACAATTGACAGATGTTTTTCCATGATGTGGTTGTTTATGAATCTTTTTGAATGGGCAAATCCCAACCCTCTCAGATTTAGGGACATTAGCTTCATTGGGAACGAGAGGATATGGGATTCGCTGCTCTAAGGTCCTGAATGTGTGTGTCTTCCCTTTGTTCAGTGGACTCAGTTAAGGGTCCCGATTGAAGGACATATATAGAGTCTCCTCCAAAGATTCTGAGAACCAGGAATTCATTTATGTTTCTAAGTCCCCTGCAAAAGTTAATTTTCTGAATTTAGGGGCTTTATTCCTACTATGGTTTTGAGATGAAAGAGACTTATTTTTGTCATTCTCTGGTCCTTTACAAAGTGTGTGGTTTCTCTTGGTTGACATCCGTTCTAGTCTAAGTCATAGGTAATACTCCAGATCCGGTATATCCATGTCATCCAAAATAAGAGAGGGGATCGAGTCAACAGTTCTTTTGTTACAAATAGGGGATAGGAGGGAAGTCCTGCTTGATTTCTTTGCTAAAATAACCAATTATTTCCCCTTTCTTTTTGTGGCAGTCCAAAGTGAGGGGAACTCCATTGTCTCATTAGTAGTTTTACCAAGCTCCCTATACTCAACTTCCATTGAAAACATCGAATCAACACTTGCATGATGATCTTTTAGGTAATTTTGTACAATTTCCTTTGTGATACCTAGTTTTGCAGTAGGGAGGCCACCCATAAAAGTTCCCTTATCTCTCCTGTCAGGTTCCCTATTGTGAAAGGTGATCTCCTTCAACATCCAATTCAAATCCCTGAAGCGAAAAGGACAATTAGCCATAATATGACTGGTATTATGTCATTTAGGGCATCTAAATAGGATTCCCCAACAGTCGACCTGTTGTCTGATGGAAAAGGTAGCCCAAAAGATGTCAATCGTTGCTGGAAGCCCTCTTGATAGATCCACTTCTACTAGAAACCATCCCAATTTCTTATCTAGTAGTCTTATTCATCCTTCATCAACATAATATAGTTTTCTTATTTTGCTAGGTAATTCCTTTATGACTCCCTCAACCATGGCTCAATGGGGAGCCCGAGAAGTTTTTTGCATATAATTTTTCTTTTTAGAGTCTCAACTACTGGGTCAAAGTTAACTTTCCAAGGTTGCATTACCAAAAAACCGTGACCTTTCACCCAAGGTAAATCTACAATCTTCATGGTGTCCTCCTCATTTAGGAAATGGAAGCCAAACTAGCCATTAACCATCCCATGTACCTTCGGTCGATAACCAAGAAGAGAAGCCGAGGTCTTTTGTGTCCAATCCTTCATCTGAACACCATTCATTTTGATGAGCTCCTATCTTCCTACAAACATATGGTTTCTGAGTAGAACCACATTTTACCAATATAAATTGAATCCTATGATTAGTTTTCGGATCTCTTTCAGGGCTTTGATTTATTTTTGTTGTTAACTTTTTTGAGTTTCCTATTGGGAAGGTTATCCTGTAGTGTCCTTTCCATTCCAATCACCTCTAAAGATTTTAATGAGAGCTTTGTCTCTGATAATGGATTCGGATTATGTATCCATGTGGGGGACACATCCTTCATTCCAAAGCCTCTTGTAGCAGATCATATTTCTTTTTTGACTGTATTAGATTTCTTCTACCAAGATCTGTATGAATTTTCATTTTCTGCAACCACAGTTACTTCTATGAGCAATTCCACATCAATGTGCAGGTCTGTAAATGGTGATTGGCCTTCCATTCTG
This sequence comes from Pinus tabuliformis, assembly GCA_031772625.1. NCBI lineage: Eukaryota > Viridiplantae > Streptophyta > Pinopsida > Pinales > Pinaceae > Pinus > Pinus tabuliformis. The sequence goes on along the minus strand of CM062817.1, from coordinate 1,984,670,133 downwards.
TAGGTTGTTATAGATCCATCAGTTGCAGGGTGAGGGCATGCACGATCAAATGTAGAAAAATATCGCTGATGGCTATGAGCAATTAGCAAGAAGTCAGCGTGCACCTGACCCCAATGAATTTGTAGGGTGAGACGCCCGAATCACCTGGATTCACCAAACTTTTTTGCAAAGATTACCATACATAGGGGAGCAGCCAATAGGAGGATTCATAGCAAATAATAGGGTTTAATGACCAAACCCAACCATTCGTTGTTATCGAAAAGACAAACGGAGGATATCTTACGAGTTTGTAGTTGCCTCTTCAGTACTAACCAATTGGTTCTAGGGTAGTATCAAATATAGGTATCTCTTCCAAGTAGACTTGATCTGTTTGGAGTATTTGTTCAAGAACCTAGAGTAGTTCAATCAGATGTGATTGAAAACAATGTTGGTCTAATTTATTTAATTTGTTCCATTTTGATATCCAACTTCAAAATTCAGTGGGACCGTTTGGTGGCATCCAATCCCACTTCCACTAGTTGCTTCTAAGATATTCGGCGTCTGTACTATAGAGATCCTTTGGTAGTGTTCTAGCCCTCAGACACCATGTCTTCTTGTTATGAAGAATTTGGTATCTACGGATAAATACTAATTCCCTACACAGTAGTTATATATAGAACAACAATTTAAAGCACTTTAACCTTTTCCTATAAACAATAGATAAGACAAAGAGAATGAGAGGACCTACTTGTACTTTCACTTTCCTATTGTCTCCTTTGTATCGATCATGTCACTCCTTCCCATACTTAACACAACAGAGAAGTACCTGTAGACATCAACAAAAGACAAAGAATCAATCAAAGCAAAAGATCTATTGATTACAAGTAAATGGAATCAGATACATTCACACATATAAGCATCACATATCAAGATAAGAATATGGAAAAAGGTGCAAATACATTATTGAATAGAAGAAAGAATTACAACCATGAAGCCTAATTCGAAGTCACTCCTCCAGCTTTTGTTCCATCCACATCACATCATAAGCATGAAAATCCAACAGCATAATGACACTTACAATAGTCTCAAATCTAAAACTAACATTATCTCCTTACAATCATCAAAGTCCATCCCCTGATCGCTTAGATGAGTGGTAAATTTATAGGAAGATGGAGGAGGTTTTGTCATCAATGAAGGTATTGAATGGCTTTCCATACTTAGAATTAGTTCCACGGACGAAGGGATGAGAGGATAGGATGTATCTTAACTCATTCCTCATCTATTTTCGAGCTCATAAGAGATGATAAGTGTGGCAATCCTCTAGAAAGATTCTAAAGATAAGAATATTCCCCAAACCCTATGTGAATTTTGCTCAAACTCACCCATTGTAGGTCAAAGAAGGCCTAAGTGCTCTGCAGAGCACCCTGGCATGGACTTAATTTCTCTATAGCGCACCGTTGCATGGGCCTAACTGCGTTGGTCCTTCTAGAGGTCATTTCAAGATGTCTTCATGCCATGAAACTGTGTGGGAAGGAGGCATTCAAAAGGTTGACTTGTTTAGGCAATCTAGCAACTGAAACTAGGGTTTGATGAGCCTTAAAACATTGATCTAGATGATTGGAGTGATGTGCCCAAATGGATCTCTAACAACTTCCACCTAGAGCATGAAGTGGAAAATGTAATGTCGAGTGAAATGCTTTACGATTTGATGAGGAGGTTCCAAAGTGGTTGGTGACCTGCATCCATTACAATACATAATATTATGATATTTTGATTTTTTCTCATGAATTGCTGAGGGAAGGCATACCCATGCTCAGCATATAAAATTTCATTACAAGTACATAGACAATCATCTACAAATATAGACCCATGATCAGAATGACCATCAATGTAAAGCCATTGTACGGATGATTTGGTACATTTCCTGAAATCCCTGCTTAGATGGATGAAACTAGATTTGGGGTCTTCTATCTCGTTCAATCGTTTACTTGAGTACAAGTCTAACCATGTGAATATGTGATCTGAAGTCAAACATGGGAAGACACCATCTGATTACCAACCAATGATGTAGGCTGTTAACAGTCACGACAGAAATAACTGATAATGAAAATGATCCTCAAGGTATTGCAGTACATTTTGCATGGTGTGAATAGATGTTTTGATCTTGAACACCATACAAAGTCTTTCAATCGAAGGCCAGTGATGTCAACCTATCACCAGAAGTGAGAAAATTGCCATTGATGTATGCAAGCCTCAAGTTACTGGAAGGGTGTTTCCAAGTCAACTTCTTGGATAATGTGCTGATGTCAACAAGAAGTGACTCATCACAGGAGGGCCTTGATGTATCCCACATCAATGATACGAAATGAGTGTAATGATTTTGGAGATGGAATTTCACTTACGACAGAAGGTTTAGGAATGGCGATCATGAAAATGAAGGTTTATGGTATTGCAAAGGATGAGTTTTAATTGAATGACTTCTCTTGAACATGTCAGAGACACTAAAATTAATTGGTAGCATTAACCGAAAATAAAGTGATGGATGGCGTCGTCCCTTAAGAAGCCAATTTCTTTGCTGTGTAGAAATTGTGCTTAAGACATTAATGTTTATTATTCTTGTCACTTATTTGTATGATGTATACTCAGGTGAAGGACCTGAAGGGCCTAACTTTTAACCCTTAATATTTAGCTGATATGAAAGTCTCAGAATGCCATGTGATTGCTGAATATAAATGCTGAGTAAAGAATGCTTTGAGAAGTTAGAAACAATATGTTGTTTTTCAAAGAAACTATTATCTATAACTTAAAAGAAATGTAGAAGTAGCAAATTTAAATATAGGAGCGCTCTTTAAGGAATTGTAACTTCATTCACATAAGTAAATGAAGACCTGCGACTTCATTACCATACTTAAACAAAGGAAGACACACGATGACACATAACAGAGAAATTACAAAATCATACCCAACAATGTGTGGAAAACCCTTGATTCTTTCATTAATCATCAATTTATCAAGAATACAATAGCATAGCCTCCAGGCTATTCAAAATTTGGACCTTTTTTATATAATTTTTCCTCTTCTTATACATTATGGGACAATTGGTAACCACCGAAACTGTCAAACTGCTTAACTATCTCCTAACTGTCTAAAGTAAAAGTCCTTACAGAACATTACATTGTAGGGTAAAAGACACCTCATTCTTCTCAAGAAAACAAAATAACAAGAATTAACAAAAATTAGAATATGATTGGTGATTGTTGTTCGTTGTTTGAATCTATGACTTGAGTATGTGATCCTGTTGATGCATCTTTGGTCTGCTCTATCATCCATTCACGTAGATGTTCTGATGATAGGTAAACTGCTTTAACACAACAAAGATGCATCTTTACAAAATTCTGTGCGTGGACTTGCTAATTCAGGTGGAAGTTCTTCTCGGATTTCCTTTGGAGTTTCAGTCATCCACCTGTAATTTTAATTATTCTGCTAAAAGAACGGAATTGGTTGATTTACGTAGAATATGGAAAACCTTCAGTTACCACGGAACCAAAGGAATTAAGACTCCAGTTCATAATATTATCGCATCCACCTTTTCCACAAAAATTTACCTTCCCCACGGAACCAAAAGGAAACAAAACTACAGTTCATAGACTTCTCGGGTTTGAACTTTATAATAGAACCTGTGCACATTTTGACACAATATCCATCGGATCTTGTCCCTTCTTGATGAGCGGTTGTGATCGATTCAGACTTCAACATATTAAATCACATTCCATAAACCATCGCGTGCATTTTCTGGACTAAACCTCGTCTTTGTTAACCATATGATTACCATCTGATTTGAATCCTTCAAGTGGACAACCCCGATTAACTGAGGTTTTAACTCAATTTTATAATTTCTTGCATCCGATTTTGCAGTTTTCCTCTGCACTTGTTAGCACGTGATTACCATTAGATCTCTTTCCTGTTTTTCGGATGGCTTAGAACTTCTCCTAGGTTTCTCACATTTGAAAGCCATCAATAATGTAAAACAAATCACTTCTTTCGGATTTCCAAATTCTCTTTTAATTCCGTTAGAACATAATATTTGAATTTTTTTATTCTTTTGTGAATAAATTGAAAACGAAATTTAAATGACAATGGATGCTACAACATCTGGCTCCGCCTGGGGATAGTGCTTTTGCCACAGAAGCACTAAGAACTGCAGTTCAATGCCTTCACCTTGGGCATGGAGTCACATATTGCTTAGCCAATTTAAATTCTATGGAATTTATACAATGAATTCACTCTGGTGTCTACAATGATAAGATGCTTGTGCTTCATAATTGAAAATAATGTTTAAGGTACTGCCCATTGACAGGCAGCTATAAAGTTTCACCATCAAGATTCTCCAGGAAGAATGTATTATTTGCCCTTGATTCTATAATTTTGAACAGGCCATACTAGAGAGGATCAAACTTCCCATGTTTTCCCTTATCTTCTCTTCTAGTATCCCACCTTAATACCAGGTCTCCAACTTTAAAATCAATTTCCCTGGCCTTTCTTGTCAAAAATACCCTTCATCTTTGATTGACACATAATCAAATTATCTCTTACCTTATCCCTGCTTTCACTCAACTCCACTACCTTATGTATCCTTCTTATCAAAGCATTGGGCTCTTCTTTTACCTCTTGAATCATTGCAGTCATAGGCTTTACAAGCTGACTTGGGAACAAAACTTGAGTTCCATACACTAACTCAAAATGTGATTTCCCTGTAGACCTTTTTGTAGTCACTCGGACATTGACCCATAGAGAAAACTTTAATTTCGAATCCTAGTCTTTCTGATTCTCTGCAATAGTTTTCTTAATAATTTTCATTATTCTTTTGTTAGTGGATATAGCCAATACATTTCCCTGTTTATCATAAGTTGTTGAATGAGATAGAATAACATTATACTTCTGACGAAAAGCAACAAACTTACTTGAACTGAAAACTTGAGCATTATCTATTATGAATTTCACAAAGCATCCAAAACTGCTGAAAATATTTTCCGCTAAAAACTTCATCACCACCTGGTCATTTTCCCTTTTACTAGGTATAACTTCTACCCACTTGGTGAAATAATCAGTAGCTGTAAGTACCCACTTGTGCTGTCCACTTGAAGGTGGGTTAATTTCTCCAACAAAATCTAGTCCCCATTGTCTAAATGGTTCTTCTATGAAGACTGGGATCAATGGCAAGGGAGCTAACCTCTTCTTCTCAGCCAAAAGCTAACACTTCTAACATCTTTTGAAAAACTTATATATATCACAAATAGGGTGGTCCAATAAAACCATGCCTAGAGGATTTTATGTGTAGTAGCTTTCCAGCTATAGTTTTTTTTGTAAGCTAGAGTAGAGCCTTTCATTTTCTATTAACTCGGGTTGAAATATGTACATGCATTTGATGACCTCAACCCACCCCGAAGGGAAACTGGGTCTGTTGGCCATCTTAAGTTTTTATATGCCATCCAAAAACAAAAAACAATAAGTCTGCTTGTCCATGCCAAATGTACTAAACAGCCAAAGAAACTAATCTTGTTTCCTATCAACATAAAGATCTATGACCAAAAGGGAGAGCTTGCTCTCAGTAATCTAGCAAAGAAAACCTTAAACATAGCTAGAGGGCTCAGTCTACCATGTTTCCAGGCAGATTGTCTTCTTCCTTTGTCTCAGGAACTATCTTCTTCAACTGTTGCTGGATCTCCTCGAGCTTGCTATCCTGCATGAGTAGAGTTATCTGAAGGTTCTTCATTTCTTTTTTCAAATTTGGAATGCCCTGGGCCATCTCTGCCATCTCCATAGCCACCTGCTCCATTGCTTTAGCCAGCAATCTCTTCATCACCCAATAAACATGAAGGGCCTGCTTATATAAAGACAGGCGGCCTCTGGTGTTTCCTGGGTCCGGAAGCAAGTATTCCCAATCCTCCATTTCAGGGTCCGACTCCTCCTGCATGGCCGCTGCCTCTAATTCCTGTATTATCCTTCGAATGTCAGCATTGGTTTCTTCACTGTATGCTCTTTCCGCCTCCTGCACCTTATGCTTCAACGTTTTCCTACCACGACGCTTTCCAACCGGTGATGGGGAGCTCCGTTCCTGGCTGCCAGCTTGGCCGCCTCTCTCTCTGCCCCTGCGCCCCCTTCCCCGACCTGGATGACCAGCTTTATTTTCATCCATTGCCTTGCTTCCCTGACCTGCTATGACAGAGGAAGTTCTAGAGAATCCTTCACCTCCATGCCCCTTAGTTTTCTTCCCCAGGTACATTGCCTCTCCTAGTTGCTTATCCTCTGGAAGCCTAACCTTCCCCATTCCACCTTTCCTCGTCTGAATGTGATAACCCTGTTCTGGAGTTTTCTCCTCCTCCCATTCGTCTTCCTTTCCATTCCCGGCTGCTTCTGTTCATTAACTTCTCGGGGATCGGCCATACTCCTATCCTGCCCAGTCCAGCACCCTTCCCTGCTTGAATTAGTTACACTCCTATCCTGCCCAGTCCAACACCCTTCCCTGCTCGAATCAGTTACTGCCTTTCTCATGCTTCCCTTTGCTATCTTTCGCTTGGTTTTACAGTGGATGGGTGGCTGGTCCTTCTCCTTTCGCCTACCTTCGACAAACCTTAAACCGCCGCCCGTTTCCTTACTCCTATCAGTGCTATCACAGAGAACATTGGCTGGTTTCTCTCCTACACACCTCTTTTCATGCCCGATTTCCTGATCCTGCTGCCCACCTCTACCCTTCTGCACCTCCTCCCTCTGCCGCATGCATTCTCCATGTTCACCCTCTCCTCCCTTTCTTAATCCTGCGCCAGCTAACCTGCGTCCCATCGTTAGAGCACCGCCTCTCTCCCCACCTCTTCCTTTCATTGCTCTGTCACCACTGCTCCTCGGAATTATACCCTGAGCTATTATGTTTATGCAAGGTGGCTTGTCCTGCCACCTTCTTGCCTTCGTAATAATCTCCCACGCCGCCGCCTTTTTCACCCCGATCGGGGACCATCGGTATTCCTTTTCATAGAGCTATGATTTCATCATTATCCTGAGTAATGATTGAGTTGAGAATCTCCCATCGAGGTTTATTCATAAAGGTTGGCCATATACTGTCTACCTTCCCATCCTGCTCGTTGCATCCCCAATTTGCGAGGAAATCAGCTGCTTTGTTTCCATCTCTCCTAACGTGGTTAATAATTTTATAATCAATGCGTTTCAATATATCTGCCAGGTCCTGAATTAACCCTGCAGTCCTCCAACTCTTTGCTACCTGTTCCCAGTCCTTCCCATTGTTCAGATTCCTTAGCATTTCTACTACTATCTGCGAGTCTCCTTCGATTTCCAGGTTTGTATATCCATTTCTTATTGCTATTCTGATGCCCTGGTAGACTGCCATCAATTCTACTTCATTATTGGTCATTATGCCTCCCCGGTCAGCATAAACCCATCTAGTGCATCTTTCATTATCTCTGAAGATACCTCTAAATCCTGCTGGCCCTGGGTTTCCTTTAGAAGCCCCATCAAAATTTAATTTTATGAAGTTTTCGCAGGGGTAATTGAACTTTGCTGGACTCTGGTTTCTTTTCCTTTGGGGATACACCATGTTATAATCTAGATTTAGGCTAGCTAAGATTCGACTTTCCTCTGGGATCGATTTCCAATCTTCTTCCTCCCAGGTCTCTGCTAGAACTGTTTCCCTTATCAGTTTTTGCGTTCTCTTCCAAATCATCTCTGGAGGACTGTCTTTATCCTAAAAGATTCTTTGATTTCTCTCTTTCCATATAAGCCATATATTGAATCCCATCGCTAGACTCCAGGCTCTCCTTACTACCGGGCTTGAGAATTGGCGTTTTCCCCATTGGAAGATGGTTTGTTTGATGTCAAGGGGGTCCCTGTTTGACTTTCCAAAAAGGTTCCGGACTTCTTCCCATTGATGCTGGGCAAAGGGACATGAGTTCAGAAGGTGTTCCTGCGTTTCATTTTCTTGTTTGCATAGGCTGCATCTGGGTGGTCCCTGGAATCCCCGCTTCTGTATCTGGTCCCACGTCAGGATTCTTCCTTTTCCTACTAACCAAGTGAACAGAGTTACCTTCGGCCACCACTTGTTCCTCCATATTTGCTTCCAATCTAGAGCTTCCTCTTCTCGTTCTTGTCGGGTGGTTAGATAGTAGGCTTCTTTCACTGTGAAGGTTCCCTTTGTGGATCTTCCCCATCTAAGTATATCTGGTCCCGTTCTAATTTTGATTCTTCTCAATTCCATTTCTTTTACTAGTATCTCTTTCTGCTCATGATCTATGTTTCTGTCCCATTCTTCTGGTCTCCTCCAAATTCGCCAAGTCTCATCTTGCCCCTCTTCTTTCCAATATTCCTTGACGTACTTTAATCCCTCTGTTATAGCCTTCTGATATGTATTCTGCAGGGCATGTATCCCTACCATTCTTTCCCTTTGCTGCCAGGCATCCTCCCAAAATTTGGCTATGCTTCCGTTCCTAATTTCCCATAAGGCGTGTTTGCCTATGATATCTCTGTTCTGACTGGCCAGGTCCCATATTGTGGATCCCTTTGGGACTTCCTCCAGTCTGAGAATACCTTCTGTAGTTGTGAGAATATTATATTTTTGGGTCCATATCCTTTTCCATAAATCATTACCACCCCTCATCCACATCCACCACAGCTTCCTCCCTAGAACTTGGTTCAAGATGCCTGGGTCCCTGAGACCTAGTCCCCCTTCTTTTTGTTTTGACAGACTTTCCCATGATACAAGGGCCCATTTCCTTTGTTGTTTAGGCCCTCCCTAGATAAATTTTATAAAAATTTCCTTCATTTTTATACAAATTCCTTTGATGACCGCCATCGTCGAGAGAGGATAGATGGGAATTTCCTGGAGAATTGATTTCAGGAGCACTAGTCTGCCCACTATGTTCATCGATCGAAAGGACCAGTTTGCAAGTCTATTCTTGAGTTTTTCCACCGTTTGCTGCCAGTTTGCTATCCTTAGAGGGTTTAAAGCTAATTGATTCCCCAGGTATTTTGTAGGTAATTCCCCAGATCGAAAGCCCAAAGTTCTGGTCAGGTGGGCTTTAATCGATTCAGGGGTGTTAAAGAGAAATGTACAGGATTTGTCCTTGTTGATTTCCATGCCCGAAGCTTCCATAAAGAGATCCAGAATCCTCTTTACCCTCTTAACTTCTCTTAGTGAGACAATACAAAAGAGCATGATGTCGTCGACGAATTGCTGATGAGTGATGGGTAAGTTGTTTCCCCATAGCCTCATTCCTTTGATTTTCCCCTCCCTCAGTTCTTTCTTAAAGTATCTTCCTAGCCCTTCCGCCGCAATAATAAACAAGAAAGGGGATAAGGGATCGCCCTGTCTCAGTCCTCTTGTGGCGTTGAAGGTCGAAGTTGGTGTCCCGTTCAAAAGGATAGAGAAGTTGGGCATTGATATCATGTTATAAATCCAGTCAACCCATCTGTTACTAAAGCCAAATGCCATAAGGATTGTCTTGAGGTAATTCCAATTTAGACGGTCATAAGCTTTTGAGAGGTCCAATTTTATCATCATTCCCCTCTCCTTTTTTTGTTTCAGAGAATGAATCACTTCCTGAGATACCACCAAACCATCTAGAATTTGTCTCCCTTCCACAAACCTAGTTTGTTCCGGGGAGATTATATTAGAGAGAATTGGTTTCAATCTCTTAGCCATTAACGTAGCAATAATTTTATAAATTACATTACAAAGGGCTATTGGACGGAAACCTTGGGCATTTTCTGAGTTAGCAGATTTAGGAATAAGAGTTAAAAGAGTTGAGTTAAGACCCGGCCATACCTTCTGGTGCCTGCGTGATTCCTCTACCACCTCCAGGATGTCTTGTCCAAGGAAGTGCCAGCCTGCTTGGTAAAATTCCACTGTAAAACCATATGGTCCTGGGGCTTTGTTTTTTTTCATTCCTTTCACTATATCCTCCACTTCTTCCAAGGTTACTGCCCTCATCAGGGCCATGTTTTGGTCTCTTGTTATCATTTTTGGGATTTCGTTGCAGAACCTTTCTATAGCTTCTTCTCTGTCATCTTGGGGTTCGGTCAGAATGTCTTTGTAATATCCAACTAGCACCTATTCCATTTCCTCATGCTGTGTTATACATTTCCCTTCTTCGTTTTTGATTGAGAAAATTCTATTCCTTTGTCTGTGTTGAATCATGGCTTGGTGGAAGAACTTTGTGTTCTTTTCTCCTTCATGAAGCCAATTTATACGAGACTTTTGTTTCCATAATATTTCTTCCTGTTTTCTCTGTTCCTCTAGTTGGCTAATCATTGTTCCCTCTTCTTTGCTTCTTTCCTCGCTTCGGCCTTCTGCTATAATTTTTTGTTGCAACTCTCCCATTTTTTGCTCTAGTCGCTGCTTCTCCACAAATATATTCCCAAACTCCTCTTTGTTCCATTTTTTGATTTTTCCTCTAAGTTCTTTGAGCTTTAACTGGAAGGTCTGCATCTTGCTTCGTCCTCTTTGTTGGCTCTGAGTCCACCATTCCTCCACCTTTGGCATGAACTGCTGATTCCTGAGCCAGAACGCTTCAAACCTGAAGGGGCATTTTTTTGGGCTCGTTTTGATGTCAATTTCCAATCTGATGGGCCAGTGATCTGAGCCCATGGCGGGAAGGATCATTGTTTCTACAAATACATCTCTGTTTATGATCTGCTCCGATATTAAGAATCTATCCAGTCTCGATGCTATTTGATTTCTGCCCCCTCTTCTATTGTTCCATGTATGGATCTCGTTTATTGTGGGAATATCTACCAATATTTGCTCCGTTATCATTTCACCAAAAGCCTCCATGTCTTGGTCCGGTCTTTTTGATCCTCCTCTCTTTTCTCCTATGGTTTTAATCATATTAAAGTCCCCCCCTGTAATCCAAGGAATCTCTGGGAAGATCCTTCGAATTGTTTTCATGTTTTGAAGGAAATTTTTGCGCTCACTTGATAAATGCGGGCCATAGACGCCTGTAAGGAGTATCCATTCTGATGATCCTATCATTCTAAAAGTTCCTGAGAGGATTCGAGGAAGGCTAACCCAGTTTTTGAAGTGCACTTCCTCAGGATTCCAAAGGACTGCCAACCCTCCTGCCGTGCCTGCTGCATCCTGACCCATTATCTCATAATGAATATTGTGTCTCCTTATTATTTCTTCCATCTTCTGGGAGCTGATCTTGGTTTCTTGAATTATCATTATACTGGGTTTATCTTTCTTCAACCTGTCCCTCAGATACCTCTGTTTTCCTTTACTATTAAGACCTCTGATATTCCAGCTTGTGATTATCATTTAAAAATTTTAGATGGTTGTTGAAATACCTCTGAAAGAGGTATAACTCTTCCTGAGTTTACCAGCATCTCCCCTACCACTTGAATGGTTTCGCTCATTGGCCATCTACCTCTTTTCCTACCTCCTTTGCCAGTACTGCCCATTCTGATGCTCTGAGCTCCTTGCGCTCCTATTTGTTCCAGTTGACTTGCCAAAGGGGCTCCTGTCTTTTCCTTATATTTCTGGAACATCTCTTTATATAATTGCTTTTGATCTTCAGGTATAAATCTCTCATCCAGGTTCTTCCATTCCTATAACAATCTTCTCATTATTCGTTCCTCATCACTTCCACTGTCCTTTTGGGGATCGACCTCCATCTGAGATTGCTCAATGGGCATGTCCATGTTTTCCTCTGTTCCTTCTTGTTCCATGTTTCTCTGGTTTGAGTCTAGCTCCTTTGTTTCTTTTAATAGTTCCATGGGTTCTTCTTCACTTTCTGTCTTTTCCATCTCCCCTTCTTCTTCCTGAAGGACTTTGAACTTATTTTGGCTTTCTACTGGCGTTGTTTTGATGGATTGTTGCATTCTGGCCGGCCCTTTTCCAGGTCTTCTTCTTATAGGTATTTCCTTAAAACCCTCTTCCGTTCCTTCAGTTGCCTCTGTCCCCCTCTTCTCTTCTTCTTTTTTCTTTGATGATTCCTCTGCAGCATTTAAGGGGCATTGTTTGAAGAGGTGGCCATATTCATGGCATCTTCTACAGCGGAAGGGGATGTGTTCGTAATCCACTGGTTGCTGCCAAACTTCGTCGTGGTATTCTAGCTCTATGTACTCCAGTAGTGGTTCTGTTATATTCATGTATACACATATCCTTGCATAGGATGTGTATCTCCCTCTTTTTGTGGTCTCTGCTACTTTAACAAATGTTCTAATTGTATTACCTATTCCTTCAAGGATATCAGGGTCCCAAAACTCTATTGGTAGGCCGAACAGTCTTATCCAGATGGGTGCTGCTAGCATTTTTTCTTGGTCTGGATTATAGCAGTCCTCCCAATGCTGCATGAATAAACCAGCGTTATTCATGAAATATGGTCCTCCCTCAAATATTCTTTCCTTGTCATCTAGATTTGAGAATATAACTGTAAAAAAACCTTTTGCCCCTAGTTTCAAATCTATATGCCCCTTTGGTTTCCATCTTTGTTGTATCCATTTCGACAGGTCCTTTTCGGACGGCCAAAACCCTACAAACTTACATATTAAAGCATGGTCTCTCATATAGCTTCTATATTCTTCAACTTTGTTATTTAGAACTACGAACCTAGGTTTTTTTCCGAGCTATCCTGTTTTCCATCGAGTTCCCATTACCAGTGGCTCTCTACTATTTCCCCTTGGGCCGCTTTGTCTTCCATTTCCGCTTGATTCCCCTGCCGTGACATTTTTGTAGGAGGGGATCTCTCCCCTCCCTGGTTCCGCTACCATGGTGCCTTCAGCTCCTTCCTATTTTGGGGACCTGCCTTCCACTCCTCTTAGCCGTCGCTGATCTAGTTGATCACAGGAGGATCGCCCCCCCTGCCCTGGTCTCCGATGTCACTCCGCTTACAGTCCCGCCGCTTCTAACCCTAATGCTCCAGAGTTTTCCAACTATAGTTTCCACCACATAACTTCTCATGATAATCTTTAATGGTCTCTGTAAATTCATCCTCTGTTAAACATAACAATAAAATTTGCACAAGATCCTTCCAATACAATCTGTGCTCTACAATCACATATGGTTGTGCTTTGATTTTTAATGCTCTATATCGTGTTCTATGCAAAGATTGAGGACAAGAGAGAAAACTTAAATAATGGACTATGTTCTTGTACCATTCTAAACATAAAAATTTATATCATATCTTCATACCTGGGTTTGATTTTTCTCACCTTCAATTATTTCCCCATTTATAGGTTTTAGCAAGTTGATTCCCATTGCATGAAAATTTGACTCTGTCAACATCTTTGCCAATCCCTACCCTTTCACCAACTTTGTGGGTTTTATGTCTAGGTCATACTCTTGAATCTTGGATATCCATTTTCCTCTTTTGCCTTCCACATCACTCTGGACTAAGACATCCTTTATTGCATCATTTGGCACACAAGCAATGATTTGTGACCGGAGCACATAAGTCCTTAAGGCCTTTAGGGCTTTTAGCAAAGCATATACCTATTTTTCAAGAATATTGTACTTTAGTTCAACATCTCTGATAATCTTTCTAAAGAAAGCAACTGGCTGCTCTTTTTCTTCATCATTTTTCTGCAACAAAATAATAGCTATTGAATTAAGTGATGGAAATGAAAAAAATTTGAAAAGGCTTTTGATAATCAGGGCTAGTTAAAACTAGAGCTACTTGTAATGCTTCTTTAATCCTAGAGAATGACTCTCTGCCTTCCTTGGTCCAATGCACCTCATTTTCCTTCTTCAACATATTGGTAATTTATTTTACAATTTCAACATAATTGGACACAAACCTCCTTAAAAAATCTATTTTTCCTAGAAATTTTTGAATGTCTTTCTTACTCCTGGGCAATGGTATTTTCTACACAACTTTCACCTTTGTTGGGTCTCTCCTCACTCCATCTCTAGAAACAATGTGCCCCAGCATTTTTCCTTCTTCTAGAGCAAAAATAGACTTCTTAGGATCCAAAGAAAGCCTAAATTTTCTACATTTCTCAAAATTCTTTTTAAAATGGTATATATGCTCCTCATCAGCCTTAGAGAAAACAGTGATGTCATCCAAGTATATCACTACAAACTTATCACCTACAAATGCAATGTCCGTAGCCCTCTGAAATGTTGCACCTACATTCATCAACCCAAAAGGAATTCGAGTATACATGAAGGTTCCCCAAGGAGTTGTGAATGCAGTCTTTTTCTGATCTTCTTTATCGACAACCACTTGATTATACCCAAAGAACCCATCTAACATTAACATTCTGAATGATTCTGTTACCTTCTGCAACACATGATCCATTTTAGGTAATGGATAGTTATATTTCAAGGAAGCCCTATTTAGATTTCTAAAATCCACACATAGCCTTATTTCTCCATTTTTCTTCCTCACGGGTACTAGATTGGCCACCGAGTTAGAGTACCAAAGTGGAATTATAATCTTGGAATCAAGCAACTTTTCGACTTATTTCTCAATCAATGGTAAAAGAAAAGTGTTTATGCCTGAGTTTCTGCTTAAATGGTTTAATCCCTTGTTTCAAGGGAATCTTGTGCTGAATAATACTTACATCATATGTCTTGAGATCCTCATAGGACCAAGCAAAAACATGAGTATAGTCCCTGAAAAGCTCAATATATCTCTCCTTATAATTAAGTGGAACTCCATTAAATAATTTGACTAACTTGGGCTCCTTCAAGGTTCCAATATTGTGATCTTGAATCTATTCATCTTGTGGAATTTTCTCAGAACTAACAACTACATCATTGGAGGTAAAAAGTCTTTCAAGAGGGACAATCCCCCTCGGCAGAACATTATCTTTCAATTGAATAATTTTTTGATTAACTATGGAATTTTTAAAACCACTTACTTATACACCTTATGTTGCTTCATCTTCATCTTGATCAATCTTGGTGCCCTAAAAATCTTCAATCATAGTCAAGAATTCCTTAATGTGTTGATCATCCTAAAAAATCTGCTAGTGTTTTATATTATCCAGGACAGAAGGCCTGTGCCTCATTTCAACCTCATATCTTAGCTCTAGGTTTATAGGAGGCCTAAAAATACTGGAAGCCATAGCCAAAGAGTCTTCTAATTTGTTTCCATCTCTTGGAATGAACTGTATGTTGGAAGCCTCAAAGAAGTTCTCGACTAAATCCCACACTTCATTTCTGTATGCCCTAAGGCTAGCGTGTTTTGTTTGACAATAGTTCTTTATATGCTTTATAATCAGCTCTGAATCTCCAAAAACAGAAATTGACTGGACTCCCATTTGTTTTGCTATTTGTAGAGCAATGATCAAGGATTCATATTCTGCCACATTATTAGTTGCTTCGAACTGCAATTTAAAATAAAATGGGATCATATTACCTCTAGGTGTAATTAAAAGGAAACTAGCACCTATTCCTTCTTTAGAATAGGATCCATCAAAGAAGCACTTCCACACCCCTTCTGTTTGCAGCTCTGTATATACACAGGATGAAGTAAGTTGCGTCTGGTTATCTTTAGCCAACTCTGCATTGTCATGCAGCATGAAGCAGGAAAAGTCATCTTTTCTTGGCTATATACAGGTGAATTACTTGATTCATTCTTTGTGATTATTTTAACAAATCTTGTTTCTCTGTACAATATCCTTTCTTCTCAACCAAAAATTTGGTACGATAGCATAAGTAAAATCTAGTTTCAAAACACCACCCAATTTAGCCCCCCATGACCTAGATAGCAACATTCAAAACCTAGCAAGGATATCTACTGACACTACATCCATTATCAAGATTCTAGTTGGGATCTGGGCTAGCGACACCACCATATATTTAATGACCTTGAGATACTTGACTTTGTTTGAATAAAAAGAATACAGGTCTCTGTAAGGTTTAGTAACTTGTAGGTTTAGTTCTTTCATCACTGATAGTGTCATAAGGTTATGTGAAGCTCCTGAATCATACATACAACTATGAAAGAGGAAATCATGAATCAATAACTTAGAAATGTAGAAATGAGGTGTTGGAGAATCTACCTCCTCCACATGTGGACTAAAAACCACTACTGGTTTATCTTCTTGCAGATTCACAGTGTCATTTATATTCACATTTGAGATAGGTTGATAAACTTAGCAATCTCTCTTTGATAAACTGGTGTTTTGACCAACTCTGTGAGGTGCACCTAAATTCTGATTTTTTCTAACTCTTTAGTGAGACTAAATACATAAACCTGTTTAGTATTCTTTTCATTTTCATCTTCACTTTTCTTCATCACTGAAATCTCTTCTGTAATGGAAACAATTTTTTCTAAAGGAATTTTGTCACTTTTATCTTGACAAGACTCACCCTGAAGTATTTGAGTCTTGCTATTTGTATTATGTTGTTGCTTTCCTTTATTTAATTTTTTTGTAGGTTGTGGTTCTTTGGAGTTGCCTTTTGTAGGGCAGTTGGAACTTGCTGCTCACCTTCATTTTCTTGAATTCTAGATCTTTTCCTTGATATCAAGTAATATTTCTTATGTAATTCCACCTGCATAAAATAAGTAAACTACTTCCAATATTCATCATTTTCATTCTCATCATAAATGGCATCTATTTCAGTATATTCTTCTCCCTCAACACCTAGTTCATCTTCATCTACTGCATACAATGTGGAAATATGATCATCATAGTCCCTAGAATGCTCTGTTACTTCATTAGGATCTACCTCTAAGTAAAGTGGTGCTTCAACCTCATCTTGGTCTTTTTTGTCCTTCTGCAAAATTTTCAGAGGTTGTCTTCTATATTGAGGATTAAAGTTTCTGTTCTGTTGAACTTTCCTCTGAGAATTCTTACTCTCCAATTGCAATTTAATCAATTTATTAAACAAATTTTAAATTACATTATTCATATCCTCTAATGTTTGACTTTGAGAGGATTCCACTTTAGCCTTTCCCTGATCTTAAGTAGGCTGTGTCTCTGGTTCTTTACATTTTGCAACCACCATATTTGCTTCTATTTCTAAGGCATTAGTTTGGATCTGATCAAGGGTTGTGGATCTTCTCTCCGTTAATGTGAACCCAATATCTAATTCAAATGCCCCTGCAAAAGTTATTTTTGCACCAGTAGGAGGGGGCTTGATCTCCACTGGAAGACTATTGTAAAGTTTATTGAACCTTCTGATGAACTCAACAACACATTCATTAGATTTCTTCTTAATAGCATAAAACTCTGTGAGTGAATACCCATGGTCTCGTTTCTATCCCCATCTATAGGTGAACAGGTGCTCCATCTCTTCCCATGTAGGAATAGAGTTATTAGGAAGCCCTTTAAACCACTTTCTTGGTTCACCATCCAAGGATTACACAAAAAGTTTTAAAATAACATCCATGTGTTCAGCATTGAGATTTTATGAAAAATTACAAAACACTGCTATATGCTTCTCTATTGTTTATTCACCCTCCCCTGAGAAATGAGGAAGAATTTTCAAGTATTCTTGAGGCATTGGATTCAACTATTGTAGCAACTGAATAAGTGCATACCTATTCAACAAGAATGCAGGTGCTGCCATGTTTGCTCCTGGACTTACTGAACCTTGAGTGCCAGCAGATGTAAAACCTGTCTGAGAAGTAAATGGAGTATGAAAAATTGGCAATGTAGTTATAGGTTCAGGTTGAACAACTATAGTAGATATATATCTGAATACTGAGAAAGAGACAAACTCTAAAGATTTTTCTTGACAGTTAGGTTCGTTAAATGAAGTGGATGTAAAAGGTATCTCTTGGTCAATAAAAGGTGAATTTTTGGATGAAAGATATGTTGAACTGCCTTCAAGTGCAGACAGTGCAGGACTTGGTGTAAATAGAGTTTTTGGCCTTCCAACCCTCTTGGAAACTAATCTCTCAAACTCTGAAAGGGCTTGAACTTTTTGTTGTGAGGTATTTGACTTCGTATGAGGCCTCTTTGAAGCCAGACTTATTATTTTCTGTTCAATACAGCCAAATATTTCCTCCTCACTGAACAACTAGAGGAAATATTAAAAACCCAGGGAAAAGTGTTCTTGATTTCATTCCGAGGCAATGACGCCAATTAATGTTGTCCCTTAAGAACCAATTTCTTGGTTGTGTATAAATTGTGCTTAAGACATTAATGTTTATTATTCTTGTCACTTATTTATATGATGTATCCTCAAGTGAAGGACATGAAGGGCTTGACTTTTAACCCTTAATATTTAGCTGATATGAAAGTCTCAAAATTCCATGTGATTCCTGAATATGAATGCTGAGTGAAGAATGCTTTGAGAAGTTAGAGACAATATGTTGTTTTTCACAGAAACTATTATTTGTAACATAGAAGAAATTTCAAAGTAGGAACTTTAAATATAGGAGCACTCTTTAAGGAATTTTAACTTCATTCACATAAGTAAACAAAGATCTATAGCTTCTTTACCATACTTAAATAAAGGAAGACACACGATGACACATAATAGAGAAATTACAAAATCATACCCAACAATGTGTGGAAGACTCCCAATTCTTTCACTAATCATCAATGTATCAAGAATACAATAGTATAGCCTCCATGCTCTCCAAAATTAAGACCTTTTTTCTATAAATTTGCCTCTTCTTATAGATCATGGGATGGTTGGTAAACCACCAAAACTGTCAAACTGCTTAACTATCTCATAACTATCTAAAGTAAGTCCTTAGAGAACATTACATTGGAGGGTAAAAGACACCTCATTCTTCTGAAGAAAACAAGATAACAAGAAGTAACAGAAATTAGAGTATGATTGGTGATTTCTATTTGTTGTTCGAATTTGTGGCTTGAGTATGTGGCCCTGTTGATGCATCTTTGGTCTACTCTATCATCCATTCCTGTAGATGTTTTGATGGAAGCTAAACTACTTTAACGCAACAAAGCTACATCTTTACAAAATTGCATGCATGGACCTACTGATTCAGGTGGATGTTCTTCTCGGTTTTCCTTTGGAGTTTCAGTTATCCGCCTCTAATTTTAGCTATTTTGCTAAAACAGTGGAATTGGTTTATTTACGCGGAATATGGAAAACCTTTAGTTACCATGGAACCAAAGGAATTAAGACTTTGGTTCATAATATTATCGCGTCCACCTTTTCCACAAACATTAACCTTCCCCACATAACCAAAATGAAACAAAATTGTTGTTCATAGACTTCTCGGGTCGGAAATTTGTAATAACACTCGTGCACTTTTTGACGCGATATCCATCGGATCTCGTCCCTTCTTGATGAGCGGCTATGATTGATCCGGACTTCATCGGATTAAATCACATTCCATAAACCATCGTGTCCATTTTTTGGATTAAGCCTCGTCCTTGTTAACCACGTGATTACTGTCGGATCTAAATCCTTCAAGCGGACGACCCCAATTAACTAAGGTTTTATCTCAGTTTTATAATTTCTCGCGTCTCATTTTGGAGTTATCCCCTGCACTTGTTAGCACGCGATTACCATTAGATCTATTTCCTACCAATCAAATGGCTCAGGACTTCTCTTGGGTTTCTCACGTTCGAAAGCCTTCAATAATATAAAACAAATCACTTCTTTCGGACTTCCACATTCTCTTTTAATTCCATTAGAACATAATATTTGATTTTTTTAATTTTTTTGCAATAAAATTGAAAACAATATTTAAATGACAATGGATGCTACAACAGATGGTATGATAACCATCAAGCTAATAACCCAACCCAAATAGCCACAGTGATGAGGTTAAGGTGTCATGTTCAAGAGAGACCTCCTACCAAAAGTGGTTTACCCCATTTTCCATTTTCCCCAGTCATTGCTAACCAGTACCTCTTTATTTTTTATCAAGCTTGAGGAGGATAACATATTCTTGTTGTATAATTCCACGCTATGGGTGAATCCATCGCTATGTGATGTTTTAACGAGTCTAGCGAAGGTGAAACTCCTTCTTGTCATGATTGACAAGTTTGTCACTATTTTATGTTTTAATGAGTTTAATGACAAATATAACTCGGTCCTTTTCATGTTTAGAGAGTTTGAAAAGGGGCGAAAAGAAAAATCCACATGTTCTTTTTTGTAGATTTCTCTCTCAAGCTTGAAAAAACATAAAACAATATGAGAGAGAACCTATTGACCATGTTCAATCAATGTATTCCTTTTTCATAAATAATATATCTCAGCCTGAAATAGGGTTAAACTTATACTGAGTATAAGTCATTTCCAATCCGTTAACAAGCTGAAAAGGATAAGTGCTCAGAAATATTTTCATATTTAGAGAGTCTGAAAAGAGCTTAAAGTGGAATCCACTTCGAGGAACGAGTGGTATCTAGGATAACAACTGCTTCCGTGATGTTGGAACTTCTCAAAACATGTTGATTTATGTGAAGAGGCTAGCTAATAAGACCACTCATTGCAACTGTTCCTTAAAAGGGGTAAGAAAACCAAGTGAAAGTGTATGATCATCCAAGCAGATAGTGAGAATGGAAAGAGAGAAAGCCAAGGCTCATCTTATGGAAGAGGTTGATAGAATGGCAATCACGAGAGTTAAAATGGAGATGGGTTCATTTTTACACAAGCTTGAACTATAGGGAACTACGATTGGATCCAGTTTCATGTTTTCATAAGCTTGAAATGAAAAAATATGCTTGGATTTAGTTTCATTCTTACACAAGATTGAAATGAAAAACTATGCTTATTTAGTTTCATTTTTACACAATCTTGAAACAAAGAACTATGCTTGAGATTGGCTTACATGCCCCTAGCATGATGACTTTATTCTAGGTGCATGCCCCCCAAGCTTCATTACATTCACTTAAGTAGACTACGTGTGGCTATCAGGTGGATGGAATGAAGGTTCATTTATGAGATCAAGTGAAAGAATCGACTGAGATTTTACGAGATCAAGTCAACGACTCAAATTGGAACTTTGCTCCAGGGGACCTTGTTTCATTTTTTAATGAGCTTGACACAAGACAAGGAACTATTCTCACATTCCTTGTTTCATTTTTTAACGAGCTTGACACGAGATAAGGAACTATGCTCATATTCCTTGTTTCACTTTTTAATGAGCTTGACACATGACAAGGAACTATACCCATGCACCTGTTTCATTTTTTAATGAGGTTGACACAGTAAAAGAACTATCCTCATATTCCTTGTTTCATTTTTTAACGAGATTGACACAAGAGAAGGAACTGTGATCATAAACCTGTTTCATTTTTTAATGAGGTTGACACAGTAAAAGAACTATCCTCATCCATTTTCGATCACGACTCATAAGAGGTCATGACTTCCAAGAAGTCTTCATTAGATGGGAGAATAATGCTCTCGAAGGGATCCGTAGCAAGGAATCCATTAGAGAGACCTGGATCCAATACCCCCAGTACATAATGTACAACATCATTGAATTGATTGTTAGTTGATGTAGGCATGGAATGAGTTGCCACATAATTAACCTGTGGCGGGGATCACACCACTGGTACAAAACGACCATTTAGTAAAGATGGTTGACTGGAAGCCATATTTGGGCCGGGAAATGAAAGCTGGTCAACGGTGACAATTCTACCTTAATGCAGGAAACAAATCACTCGAAAGAGTGTTGAAACAATAGCTCCCATGTCATAAACATAGTCATGCCCAAGAAGTAAATTGTAATCTAAAGGGAAAGAGACATTCAAAAGGTTGATTTGTTTAGGGCATGTAGCAATTGAAATTAGGGTTTGATGAGCCCTAAAATGCTGATTTGGATCATGGGAGTGATGTGCCCAAATGGATATGTAACACTTCTTAGCTTCCTATTTTCAAAACTACCTATCACCACTAACCAGTTTAATTTCTATTGGAGCCTAGGGCATGACGACTAAGCTGGGTCATGTTTGAAACCAGAAAGTGTAGTAATTCTATAAAGGGGCTAAATATCCTACATTTTCTAAACCAACATCCTACTCTAGAGAACCCCAAGAATGGCTAATTTCCTGGCATCACAACAAATAATCAAGCCCATCGCTAGAGATGTGGTGGAAACTGGTTGTGCACATATTATTCATCAACACTCCATCAATTTGTTGCGAGATGTTTGAGGAGTTCCAGATCGATTATAGTTATTATTATAGTTATGCCTATTTCACTAATGATTCTTTGCTTCACTTAGTTCCATATATCATTTAGCATTTGAGAAAGTACTATTTTTGCAACAATTATTAATATTAGCAGAACTAGACAGTCAAAAATACCTATCAGGAATTTACCTCTTCAAATTATGGACTATTGGTCATTTGGTTCTAACTTGTATTTCCACATCATATCCTTTGTAAATGCAATTTCGAGACCGCTCCAATGGTGAAGAAGAGGAAACACCATCTCCTTGCCACTCCATAAAGTTGCAGTCCTCTGCGTCGGATGTCCTAACCTCATATTCTCTATTCTTTCCATCCAAGCCTAATTTTTCTTCCTATTCCATTCAACCTCTCAACTTTTCTCCTATATTACGTCATCCTCTGCCCTCTATCTTCAACTCCTTATAAACCCTCCTTTCTCTTTGGCTTAAGCCCTTCAATGGTGAATCCCGTACACGCCATACATACTAATATGAAAGATTACAATGCTAAAAAAATTGTGTAGTCCTACTTGTGCTGGAAGCAGAATCGATATTTTCCACACTAAAACAGTTGCTTTGCAAATCCTACATCTTCTCCTTCTGTTGTTCTCACTATTTTTGTATCTCACTGCAAGTTTCAGTGGCTCTCTGTTACTAGAGGCATTCAAACTACCAATACCATGAATTTGGTGACAAAGTTATGAAGGAAGAGAGCCAGATCAAGCTTTGCCAAATGCATTCGTGGATAGAGCCAGGCACCTCCTCCAAAAGGCATAAACGAGGGGTTCTTTGAGAGCTCTTAATCTTGCAGATGTTGTTTCCAATGCCATGGGTCAAATGTGAGAGCAGAAGAATACTTATCTTAGTTTAAACCAACATCATCATTCTGTTTTTCCCTTCACTCCACTATTTACATATGTAATGTAATGGAAGGAACCACAACATCGAAATAACCACTGATAACATTTACTGCCACCTACTCCCATTGTCTAGCAAATTAAAACCTGTGCTGTCGGTAAAACCAAAACTGACTCATGAGGTACATTATAGAGCTAAAGATAAAAGGAAAATGTTTTTTATAAACTCCTCGAAGGTTAAATCTCTATTAAGTGCGACTTAAATCTCTATTAGGCACTACCAGATCAATATGGAGAAAATACTATTTTTTTTTATTTGTTTTGGTTTAGGTTTAGTTAAAAGTTGTTTGGAGATTTTTTTTATTTTTATTTTAAAGAATATTTGCATTTTCGATAGTTAATCTATTTTTTATATTAGAAAATTAAAACTATTTAATCAATTTAGATTATATTTTCAAATTAAAAATATTTTTAATATTTATCAAAAAAATCAAATCAAAATGGCCCTTAGGTAGAGTATATTTTCAATATTGTTTAATGTTCATGCATTTGAAGGATATTGGGTTTAGTGTCCAAGTTAACATAACAGAATGAAGAATGATTAGTATCCTAAGAGCAAAAGAGGCCATGATTATGTGACATCAATGATGAGAAATGTTATTAGAATAAGACAAAATATCTCTAATAGTATGCAAACAAATCAAAAGCTTAGGACTCCTTAGTCACTTA
This sequence comes from Pinus tabuliformis, assembly GCA_031772625.1. NCBI lineage: Eukaryota > Viridiplantae > Streptophyta > Pinopsida > Pinales > Pinaceae > Pinus > Pinus tabuliformis. The sequence continues at coordinate 1,984,646,510 of CM062817.1, read as the reverse complement.
CAATGTCATAATCCTCCTATCAAATATAACAAAGGTATTCACATATCCACACATACATATAACAAAAGGAAATGAGAAAAATGAGGGGAAATATAAATCTAACTAGGATATAAAAGGTGTCTTTGGTATTTGGTAGAATGATATCAATCTCACACCTCATAGATATAATTGAAGCATTCCTTTGAGGTCACAATTTAAGGAGAGGATCAAACAAAGTGTGAAGAAAGTATGATTCTCGTCACTCTCATAAGCATGTGAGTGCAACATGTGATAGTAGGTTTGAATATAATCCTTCCATTGCTTACAAGCTTTGGCAATAGAATGTAGCTCATTGTTATAGGTTGGGAATCTATGAAAATCATCATAGAGTATATGGCTACGATATACCATCAAATATTTGTGTTATGTGGGAGCTATATCGACAACATGATTGATTGGCTCATAGAGTCTGTGTTGTATAGCCATTCATCGACCACAGTTAAAATGACTAACATAACTTACTAATTTGTATTATTGTAGTACTACTTAAGTAGTTGCATTTTTGTTCCTAAACTAAATTAGTAATTATTGTTAGTCATTTTTAGTTGCATTACTTATTATCTAGTTGTATATTTTAACCCGAGACTAAATTAGTCATTTATATTTGGCTCACTTGAAATTGCTCTTTTTTTTGTAGTATTTCACTTGGAACAGTTATGGTGACTAACGTTTTTAGTCATCTCGTCACTAATTTCATCATTTTTTACTAGTGTTTTGACGTTGTCTCGGGATTTTTTCTCCTCTCACCAATTTAAATTAAGAAAATTAAAAATAAGCATTCAGGGTGATTATTTGTCCATGCAAGTAGTCTCCCAATTAATGCACTAAGGGAATAAAAGAATATTTACGAGCTACAAGGGGTTCTTTATTCTCCTCTCTCACCAATTTAAATTAATAAAATTAGAAATAAGCATTCATGTTTATTATTTGTCCATGTCAATTAGCTTCCCAATTACTAGAATAAAGGTAAATAAAAGAATATTTACAAGCTACAAGGGGTGTTACAATATGAATTACAGAAATTTGAGTACGAAAATCATTTTAATTAAAATTTGTCAAATATTTAATTTTAACATTAACTAAAGTAATGTTTATGATTAAATTTATAATGCAATGACCTAGGATAAAGAGTAGTTATATTATTTTTTTCCTTTCAAAAGTTGCTATATAAATTTCAAAACATCTAACGATCACATAATGTCATATAGTATAATTTTCTATGTCATATAGTATAATTTTCTTTTTTATAAATTTTATCATATTTTATAATCTATCCCTCATACTTCAGTAATTTGTAAATCTTGTTCCTTTCCGTTGTTTAAACAATCTTGTCAAGGCCTATCACTTTATCTCGCATATGAATGTTAGAGTGAAAGAAAGACTGCCTCAAAATCAAACATAATGTAGCAGCCCTTCTATATTCGATTTGTTATATATTTTCTCCGACTCTTCATGTGATAGGTTGAATCTCAAATACATATTTAATGTTTTATTAGGTTTGTAATATATGTGCATGATTATGGGTGGACTCATATAGGCACTATACCATCGTTTTAAATGAATGGGACTTCATTCAATTTTTTCATTGGATGACTGACCTAACATTACATGCATAATTTTTTGTGATATTACAAAGGTTCTGGATTCTAAATGATTGTGGTCGGTGTTTAGAACTTGAATATCATTGTTTTGGGATTTGCATTAGGGTTTTATGTTGATCGACCATCCATTCCAGGATGATGATCCTCATTACGGCCAAATGTATTACATCGACTTTTCTTGGTCATTTGTAATTAAAAAAATTATTCTTCTACTACTATATTATCACTTGCCAGTGTCTAATGCCTGGTGGTTTGGTTCATACCAGTTCTGCCCATTTTCACTGTCTCTTCCCTCACTTCCTTGTAGCCTGGGGTTTGGTAGTTTTTTTGTTGTGTCTTCTCCCTATCTCACCATTATAATTTACAGAAAGCCAAATGTATTACATCGACTTTTCTTGGTCATTTGTAATTAAAAAAATTATTCTTCTACTACTATATTATCACTTGCCAGTGTCTAATGCCTGGTGGTTTGGTTCATACCAGTTCTGCCCATTTTCACTGTCTCTTCCCTCACTTCCTTGTAGCCTGGGGTTTGGTAGTTTTTTTGTTGTGTCTTCTCCCTATCTCACCATTATAATTTACAGAAACCCTGTCATGGCTTGTTCATTCTATAGTTGTTGGCTCAAAAATTGTAGAGGCTTACGATGAATGTGCATAATTGTTTTGCTCGGCTGTCTAGTGAGATTTTTTGCAACTGCTTCACGGTTTTAGCAAGTGGGTGGTCACATATTTTTCTTTGATGTTTAATGGGAAGAAAGTCATGATAGGTGACATCGAAATTACTATTGATGTGGAATTTATCGCGGAAGATTCCCATCTCGTGGTCGAGGGGGAGAAATTGTCAAAAAATTGTGAAGTGTCCGACATCGCCTGAAAAAAGATTCTTGCAAATAAGGACTGTTTATCACATAAAAAGTATGCCTATCACTTTTCTGAAACAAAAATGGAAAAACCCACTCTTTTTCTTGTGTCAGTGTATTACATGTGAAGGGAGGTATAGTTTATTTTTTCTTTACCATATCATATTGTTGTTCATATTCGTTCACTGTAAGCTCAAATTTTTGTTTCATTTGTATAAGAGTTTAAATAAAATGGTTCACACATACAATTCACTAAATAAAGAGTGAATCTTCAATCATATTCCAACTACCCGCTACCATTGTTCAACAGCTATTTAAATGCTGATTCTAGATATCTTTGAAAATAGGCAAGCTTCTCCAGCGAGCCACAGAATGAACTGATCTCTAGAAACTTCTCCAGCTTGTATATATATAGATGCAAGTCTTGAGTTCAGTGATTGTGTGTTGATGAGTGAAGAGCCCTGAATCAAGCTGCCACTTGGATCGAAGGTCGCGGGATCGTAGTTAGGGGGGAGCTTTCTCTGTATTGGTGTGGTGAGCGTGCCTAAAAGCTCTGAGTAAGTCGGATTTGCAGAAGTTCCATGCATTCTGTTAGAATGTGATTTGCATCAATATTTTGTTTTCGATCTAAATAAATTTTGTGCAAGTTAATCTTCATATATATCACATATATGGATCTACTAAGTCATAAGGCAAACTTGAAAATTATTTGATGGTATTTATAAATATCAACATCAAAAAACGATCTAGATCGTTATGGTTAAAAAATTCTTGCAAATATTCATGTTGGGATAAACTGTCTAGTCACCGAAATATCTGAAATTTGTTATGTTTATGCTCAATTAATTGGGGATTCTGTTGAAGTGGTATTCGAGTAAAAAAAAAAAAAAAATACAGCATGTGGTTGATTATGGTCAATCTGTCTTTATTGGCTTTGCTTTGAATCATTAGTGGATGTGATAAACAACAGAATTGAATCATTAGTGGTTGTGATAAACAACAAAATAAAAGTCCAGAGCTATTTCTTGTCAGAAATTTGGTTTATCTTGACACTTTAATAAGGAAATATTGAAGTTGTGAAAGATAAAAATTTTTGGTGATTGGAGAAAGTTTCTCATGATGGCAAATTTGTTGCTTGATAATTATATGAATGAATCCACCAAACTTGATGGAGAAAATTATGTGAATTGGAAATTCAAGTTAATGACTATTTTAGAAGGAAATAATTTGTGGTCCATTGTAAGTGGGGATGAACCCAAACCCATTGTTGCAGGTTCTATTCCAGATTGGGAGAGAAGGGAGACAAAAGAAAAGGTAGTGCTGCGTATATCCGTAAAGGACAGCATTATTCCTCACATTAGAGATTGCAAGACATCAAAAGAAACATGGGATATGTTGAAGGGTTTGTATGAAACAAAAAATACAAACCGAATCTTGTTTTTGAAGACTAAGCTTTTATCTCTAAAAATGGAAGCAAATGAAAATATAAGCAATTTCATATCTCATGTCAAATATTTAAGTGATAAGTTAGGAGATAGTGGTGAAAAGGTCTCTAATACTCACTTAGTCACCATCATATTAAATGGCTTAGTGCAAGATTATCAAATTTTTGTTTCAAGTCTTGCACCTAGAGAGAAACCCCCTTCATTTGATAAATTGACAGGAATTCTTCTACAAGAGGAGGAGAGGATTAAGAGCTTTAATTTGGGCTCTAGCAGTTCAGATTTGGCATTGGTGGCCAAGGGCAAATATCCATACAGAGGCAAGCCATGGGACAAGAACAAAGGAGTCAAGTTTCAAGCAAAACAAAAAGGTATGACACACTCTAAATTTCCAAAGAGAAATGATGAGTGTTATTATTGTGGCAAACCTGGGCATCATTCTAAAGATTGTTATAAAAGGAAATATAATGAGTCTAGGTAAAGAAAAAAAAGGCATAATGGAATTTTTGTGGACAAAGATACTTCAATCAGTGATGGATTTAAAAATCTTAAATTGTTTGTTTCCAATGCTCCATTGTCTATGGAAAATGATGATAAGAGTGCTTGGTTCATTGATTCTCGTGCATCACTCCATATGTCTTGTACTAAGGAGTGGTTTGATGAATATCATGAAAACATTGATGGAACATATGTTTGCCTAGGAGATAACAGATCACTTAAAGTTCAAGGTTATGGAGTAATAAGTGTGAATTTGTAGAAACAGATTCATAACGTGATGTATGTTCTTGATATCAAAAAGAATTTAATTTCTGTTTCTACTATTACTGACCAAGATTTGAAGGTGGAATTTGTTAAATCACAGTGTGTAGTGAAAGGCATTCAAGATCAGTACAAGGTTATTGCCACAGGAACCAGAGTTGGAGGCTTGTATAAGTTGGATGTGACTAGGAAAAGTCTTCAGGCATTGGCACCTACAGCAATATCAACAGTAGATTTATGACATCAAAGGTATAGACATCAAAAGGTAAATCACAAAGATTTAATGCTACTTCAAAAGAACACTATGGTTGAAGGTCTTCTTGTCTTGAAGAATGATCATGTTGAATGTGAAGCATGTGTACTTGGCAAGCAACATAGGGAGGAATTTCCTATACATAAAGAAAAAAGGCAAAGGGAAATACTTGAATTAATTCATACTCATGTATGTGGACCTATGCAAACTAGATCTATTGGTGGAGCATGGTATTTTCTTATTTTTGTGGATGATAGATCTAGGTATACATGGGTTTATTTCATAAGAAAGAAGAGTGATGTTTTTGAGTATTTTAAAGAATTTAAGAACATGGTAGAAAAACAAACTCATAATTACATCAAAATATTGAGATCTGGTCAAGGGGGAGAATTCAAATCAAGAGAATTTAATCAATATTGTAAAAGCAATGGAATTCTACAACAATTTACACTGCCACATACACCTCAGAAAAATGGAGTTGCTGAGAGGAAAAACAGAACACTAGTTGAATGTGCACGTAGTATGCTTCAAGGTAAAAATATCTCTAATGTTTTTTGGGCTGAAGCCATTAATACTTCTGTTTATTTGAAAAATAGGAGTCCAACCAAAAGTTTAGAGCTTAAAACACCTTATGAAGCATTTTAGGGGTACAAACCAAAAGTGAGTCATTTAAGAGTTTTTGGTTGCAAGGCATATGCTCATATTCCTAAAGATGAAAGAAGAAAACTTGATGCGAAGTCAATTAAGTGCATATTTATTGGTTATTGTGATAATGAGAAAGCATACAAGTTGTTTGATCCATGTACTCATAGACTGCTTTCAAGTAGGGATGTGGTGTTTCATGAGAATGCAAATGAAGGTGAGAAAATAAATAAAACTAGTGTATGGCATGATATTGATGATTATGTCAAATTAGAGACAAGTGTTGAACAAGAACAGGAACAAGCACAGGAACAGGTACAAGCTCAAGAGCAAGGAGCATCAAGGAGTCATGATACTCCAAGTAAAGGAGAGGAGACTTCACAAAGCAAAAAGAAAGATGGAAGCAGTAAAACTCCAAGAACATCATCACATCAAAGTCAAGTACCTGTAAAGTATAAAGATTATGCATTAATGTCTGAGGTTATAAATGTTGTAGAACCTTCAAGCTATGATGAAGCTAAAGAATATGAAGAATGGAGAAATGCAATGAATGAAGAATATAACTCTATAATGAAGAATGACACATGGGAATTAACAGAATTGCCTAAAAACAAAGTTCCCATAGCATGCAAATGGCTTTATAAATCTAAATTTAATGCTGATGGAAGTATTGATAAATATAAAGCTAGATTGGTTGCCAAAGGATATTCACAAAAGGAGGGAATTGATTATGAAGATACTTTTGCACCTGTAGCTAAGTTGAACACAATTAGAATTATGATTGCATTAGCTACAAAATATAATTAGAAAATGCATTAGTTAGATGTCAAATCTGCATTTTTGAATGGTGAGTTAAAAGAAGAAGTTTATTTAGTTCATCCTGAAGGGTTTGTAAAATAGGGATAGGAGCATTTGGTTTGGAGGTTAAAGAAAGCCTTATATGGCTTGAAACAAGCACCAAGATCATGGTATGTGAAAATTGATTCTTTCTTTTATGAGAGGTTTTATGAGAAGCAAGAATGATCCTAACTTATACATCTAGGAAGATGAACACAAGAATGCTGCTTTAATATTTGTATATGTTGATGATCTTATCATAACAGGAAATGCATGCAAGTTGATTGAAAAAATTAAAAATCAGTTATCACATGTATTTGAGATGAAGGATCTTGGTGAATTGCATTATTGTTTAGGTCTTGAAGTTTGGAGGGAGCCTCGTAAGACACTGATCACACAAAGAAAATATACAAGGGAAATCCTTAAAAGATTCAATATGATTGAATGCAAGGCAACATCTACTCCTTTAGAACAGAATGTCAAATTGTGCAGTGATGATGGAACCAAAGAGACGAATGGCACTATGTACCATCAACTGGTAGGAAGTCTGAACTGTCTCACCACTACCATGCCAGATATAGCATATTCTGTTAGCATACTTAGTCAGTTCATGGCTAACCCTTGTGAAAGCCATTGGAAAGCATCAAAGAAAGTCCTTCGATATCTGAAAGGAACACTTAATTTTGGTATTATGTATACTAATGAATTTGATGTCAAATTGGCAGGTTATTCTGATTCTGACTCGGTAGGAAATCGAGATGATAGGAAATCTACTACTCGATACGTGTTTAATATTGGTTGAGGAATAATATCATGGAGGAGTAAGAAACAACCAACTGTTTCATTGTCATCCACTGAAGCTGAATATAAAGCATTATGCAGTGCTACATGTGAAGCAATATGGCTTAGGAGGATACTTGAAGATGTTGGAGAAACACAACAAGCACCTATAATAATCAGATGTGACAATCAAAGTACTATCAAATTGGCAAACAATCCTATATATCATGCAAGGACAAAACACATTGAAACACAACATCATTTCGTAAGAGAAAAATTGCAATCAAAAGAAATTGACTTATCATATTGTAATACAAATGAAAATGTGGCTCACATATTCACCAAGCCAAGCCTCTTGGAAAGGGTAAATTTGAAATGTGTAGAAATAAGTTGTACATTGTAGAAAATCCAACTTATGTTGTAAGCCTAGATGAGACAGCGCACATGACAATTAAGAGTATAATGTCTTGTTTATTGTATGTAGTTGGAATTAAGGGGGAGTGTTGGAAGAAACTAAATAATTCCAACTACCCGATACCATTGTTCAACAACGATTTAAATGCTGATTTTAGAAATCTTTGAAAATAGGCAAGCTTCTCCAGCAAGCCACCAACTGAACTGATCTCAAGAAACTTCTCGAGCTTGTATATATACCTGTTAATTGATGAATAGATGCAAGTCTTGACTTCAGTGATTGTGTGTTGATTTTATGAGTTTTGCTCTGCTCTCTTTGTGAGATTAGGACCATTTTTTTGAGTGAAATGGTTTTGAGAAACCTATACTCACTCAGGATTCTCATTCGCCCGGTTTTTTCTATACTTAAACCTCCTCTAGATGATTTTGTCTAGCCCACACCCCACCATCCATTCCCAAATGATTATGGTGAATCATTTCAAGAACTAGGGCCATTTCTTTCGGATGGAAATGAAAGCCAAACCCTCGTCCCAACCCCTATTCGTTTAACGAGTGAATCATTTCAAGAACTAGGGCCATTTCTTTCGGATGGAAATGAAAGTCAAACCCTCGTCCCAACCCCTATTCGTTTAACGAGAAGTATGGCCGAGGGAAACACTATTATTTTTACGGAGTTGGAACAAAAGCTTAGGGATAAAAAGGAAGAGAAACCCTTAAGGGTTAGTTCACAACCCGACCATACATCTTCAAATCCTACACAAAAAGAATAGATTAGTCATGTGGAAACAAATGTCCAATCCCAAGTTAAAATTAAATAACTTCAAAGGTGAATTGCTCGGGCAAGGCAAAATAGGCATGTCAAAACTCCTATCAAAAATCAGTTTGTTGACTTATAAACTTCGCTTGAACCCATATAAATGAAGAATAAACCCCATGAAAAGATTTTATGGAACATGGAAAACTTGAATGTGATGTCGATAGCAATACCAATGGAACTCCTCATTGTTTTTCTACCCAGATCCATCCTTGTTGAATCCCTATTAACATCAACAATATTTTTTCACTGTGCAATGTCTTAATGGTTATATAAAATAGTTAATTAAGGAAAATGAATAGCTTGGGCCATGCTATCAAGTTAGGTAATTTAACAAGGAGGAGAAGTCTTCCATCTTCGAAATCAAAACTCAGTCAAAAGACATTGATATAATTATCAAGCCGTCAAAGCTTAAAGTCACTATTTCAGGAGTAGATGATTCAGATGCAGAAAAATAATGATTTTTCTTTTGTATGAAGCTTCTTACGTATGTCTTTTATGTTCTAGCTTTTATCTGTTTTCGAAGAATAGGTTGCTACAAAATCAGACATTCGATAGTAGCCTCCCTTTTGTATTGTTACGAAGATTTTAAATTTTGGTTTATGTTATTGATGGGTTTTCCACGTATGGAAGGTTGTGTAATCAGACTTCATGATCTCATATGCTCTCCACCAGAATGTGACTATTATCGGCTAGATATGGAAATTTTGTTGCCACTTGTTTTATCTTAGCTTTATCCATCAGTAGTACGACTTGACGAAATAACAATTTATGTTTATTTTTGTACTTAAATGTTGAAATACAATTTTAGTACTAATATTTGATACTGAGAGGCTAGTATCATGTATATATATCCCTCATTTTTATGAAAAGGAGGCGGGGTCGATCATTGGTATCACTATTGGTACCTATAGGTGTAGAAGAGCACTCATGCTATAGACTACTTTGAAATACGAAAACGTCTAGCATCAGGCAGCTGTGGAATCAACATTTCATCTCTCATTTTAGGAAGTTTTAGTTTTTCTAATACAATTAAAATTGATTTATAGTTCTATCATCTTAATATTTCATAGTTTCTATTGCCTTTACTTTCTCATTTTTTCTCCTAACTTCATCACTTGATTGACTAAGAAGTAATGGTAAATAATATTGTTTTCCTTTGTGAATACAAATTTATATAAATCAATATTTTCTTTGGCTTATATGGTCATTCGATTCAATTAATCCCTGTAATAGTTTGGTCCTAAAGGATACTTGTAATCTAGATACTATTTAGATCTTAGTTCTTTTAAATTGTATTCGCACAAGAGTGTCCATACATGTACAGAATCAATACTTAATGTTGTAATAGTTCCTGCATATTTAAAATCTTTTTTATCGCTAGTTTATAGAATTTTTTCATAAATGAAGGAACTAAAAGATTGTTATCTTTACAAGAATTCTTATAATAATTTCATACCTCAATCATAACAATATTAATTAGATAGATTCTTAGTCAGGGCATTCTTGATTAAATATCATAAAGTATCTTTCTGCTAAGGATTAGGAACTTGCATTGTGGCACTATTTTATTGTGTATAAACATGTTTCATTAATATACTAACAATAATGTAAATTATAATTGTATTTATAATTTAGACTTAACCAATATTTTATTTCCATTGTACTTATTGACAAGTTGTAGGTTTTCTTTGTCTTTTCCCTTTAACTGAGGAATATGCAAAAAGGTAATGGAGCCTCTAAACACATAAGAGATGAATACTTCAAGCAACTTGGACTATTAAAGAGCCTTAGTCTCAACCACTTCCTCCTTGCTAAATAAGGTAACAAAATGGAGCTGGAAGGAGGGCCTAAGGAAAATTAATATTTAAATCATCCATTCCTCAGCCTTTAGCAGTTCTAGATTTATTTTCCTTCCTTTCAAATTCATTGTAACAAAATAGTGTTTAAACAAGCTAGCCTCAAAGAGACTTGGTTTTTCAATGTTTTTAATTCTTCATGACTCCATTCCCAACCATTTTAGTTCATGCTAACCTAATAGAAGCATTGGTAAAGATGTAGTCAAATATTTATCAAAGAAAATATTTGATGGTGACGACATTTTTTTTTTTTTACTCTTGTACATCTTCATCATTTTCTATTTAAATGTAATTCTTTTGGAGATTTTACTCATGATGAGTTATGAAGGTTGTTTACTCTCACTTTCCATGGGAGGATACTTCACTGATTTAAAGCACTTCCAACCAAATACATTAATTCTTCAAAGTAGTTCATTACTATATTTCTTAATGCACATATGTTTAGAAGTCAATTGTTTATCTATCGATGAAAATGAAACATAGCAGTAGTTTTCTTCTAGGTTTCTTGTACTTTGTTGAAGAATTCATTTAAAAGATTTACCTCCTAGGAACAATATAACCTTATGGTTTCTTAATCTTGTTCTTTCCAGTGATTAAAAAAATAATGAAAACAACATAGATTTTGAGCCAATGGTTAATCTTTATCTTGTCTTGGAATTTTTAGTGCCAGCTAGTTAATCCTAAATTACTTCACAATCAATTACAAGAGGAATTGATCTTCTACATTCTAAACAATGTGAAACTATTTTATATTCTAAGTCTCAATTGGAAACTATTCCTGAAATCCTTTGCATGCAGTCTCAAGAGGAAAACTCAACAAAGGAAAATCTTGTAGAAAATATATATTTAACCATTGATCATGTTTATGATGTTTCGTCCTGAGAGGATAATCTAGAATTGGTCCCTGTAATTCTAGCAGAAGATTCATCTATTACCCAAAGATTAACTTATAATATTATGATAGATGTTTCTTTTCATGAAAATCACATGCACTCTGGTAGTCACTATTTCATGTCTCCTTATTTGTTTACCAATATTAATACATGGGATATAAGATCATCTAATCTTCATTCTCAAACATTTATTTTAACTCATTCAACTTTAACTAAAGAGTAAAATCATGCAAATCAACCTAATGAGTTTGATTAGGTTTCATAGACCCTGTTCATGAAATTGGGATTGAAAAGAATCAACATGTTAATGAATCTCTTGCATATCCATTTGTTTATGTTCATTAGTCTAATCCTTATTATGATCTATAGTCTTTGTTATGATCTACAAGAAACGGAAGCTTGTTATGATGATTATGATGATGGCATAAAACGTCTTCAACATAAGTTTCAAATCTTATTTTATGTTCTCATGGTGATAATATTCCTTCCCATTCTTTATCAGTAGGGCGATTAAGAAATGATTCAACTTTGTCTCAAAGTGTCTCTTCTATTGATTTAGACGAGTTTGTATTTAAACAAGAATCTTGTGTCTATCATAATAAATTATTTGAGATTGAAGACAAAAGTCAATTAATTATTGGTTCCCATAACAATATTACTCAAAAGACTTGTGCATCAAGTGATGACGGTTCAAAACTATGGTTTAATTTTGTAGCTTCATCTCAAATTATTGATTTTGAAATATGTATTTTTTATAAGAATTATCAAGATGATGAAAACAAAACCAAGAGTCGCTTCATTTTCAATATATTTACGGGCCCGATCTTGGGAAATGCCTCTCCCTTCTCACCTTGTCGTGTTCCGACTGCATTTCCTTCAACGCCTCTAGCGCTTTCTCCGCATCGCTTTCTTGCCAGACGCCGACGGTAGCACTGGCAATCAAAATCAAGAAAATAACCAGCGGCTCGACGAAGGCCTGCCTTCATCGCCATCAATCCATGCAAGAACAAACGAAACAACAGCAGCCACTAATAAAATTCTTACCAGAGTGTCATTAAATTGATTACTGATGAGCTTCCAAACTGACGGCCCCAAATGCTTTTCCAGCTCATTCCAATCCCATATTTTCCATCGTTTCTCGACATCTTCGCTGCTCAGCCCCTCTTCGACATCTATTTCAAATTCTTTCGCGCAATCCTCTACATCTCTGGCCCAAGCGCATTCTTAGCACAATTTCCGCAGCCTTTCGGATTGCTCCAACTTTCCCTTCTTCCTGTGGCTGATGTGCCCTATTCTTCAGCAGAGACTCTCCAGCGTAGCGTTCCACCCTTCTGGATTGCCAGATTTAGTATTCTGGACATGGAAGCCGTGAACCTGTGCTTTCAAATATTCATTATAAAAATTGAGATCATAAACAAATTTGACAAACAACTCCCTGTTGCTTCCCACGCTGGAACAAAGGTTTCATGTCCGAGATTACCTGCAATATATATTTGACTGAGGCAGAGGTTTGGGTCCTTAACACAAGATAATTTACACATACGCAAACAAAAATTCACAATGAAGCATTCCCGTAAAAATTCACTAAAACACGTTTTAATTATTTGCAACTCGGTTACAACTACACATTTGTCCAATTAAACATGGGGAGATTGAGTCACAAAAATCACAGAACTATTACAGTTTTCACATGCAGAATCTTTATTAGCATATTACGGCCACCTCCACGGCATGACCATACAAGGATGGGTGTGCTCTGCCTTTGGCCCTCTCACTTTGTCAGACCTTCCCTCGCTCCTCCTATCACCCACCTGCTGCCTTCATTTTTTTTTTCCAAAAGAAGCTATACATAAGTCAGAGCTAACTATTTCTTTCCGCATATGAAAGAATTAGTTATACAGTTATAACCCAATCTTTATCTTCATTTAACTAAACTAGACCTATTTTAACTGCTTGCCCTTATTGAAATTAACACAAATTTAACAATTAAGTCTTCCTCATGCATTAGCGACAACATGTGACCACTCTGTCACATCGCTGGCCCAAGTCTAGATGCTCCTGCATCAAACATCAAACTCTCACGCTTGAAAACATTCATGATCCCCTCATCATGTGCTTTCAAGGAAAAAAATAAAATAAAATTCCTCGTGGATCCCAGAATTTGTCATGGAGTTGTCCATATGCTCTGTTCCTCCGTTTAGGCTGCATGTGAGATGCTTCCTGCGTCATCTTTCGTCTCTAGTCACAATAGTTTGGAGCTGCGAAAACCGTAATAAGTTTGCCATCGTGTTCACTTTCATAATCTTCCTCTTTAACTTCATGAGACCTAACCACCAGCTCAAGATTGTTTTCTTGGAAAGACCTTTTGGTCACATCTTCTCCAAAAGACAAACCAACATCTCGTTTGTTGGGTCCACGCCCTTTATGGAGCCATGGGTCGCTCCAAAGTATTTCACACATTAGACCCTCTTCAAGTGGCTCTCGGAACCGAACAATGTCTTTGATAACATCCAGGTTTATACCATCAACACTAAAAAACTATCACGGACAACAAAAATCTTGTCATTGAGGACATGAGCCAAAGGCAAGTAGCATAACACTTTAGCGAAAAGCTCAACCATGTTTTCACTATACTTGGACTTGACTTCGCCCTCAAAACTATAAGTCTGGTTCATACTCCTGCTTTCATAATTTCCTCTTGCAAGATAGATTTCAGTTGGACACATAGACTTGAATACGAATAGCACAAGTATAACTTCAACTGAAAATGATCCTCGTTCAACAAAATCACCATGAAAAAGAATAGAATTGTCCTCCGAAGGAAGCCTACTAACCTCAAAGATGTTAAAAAGGTCATAATATTGACCATGGATGTCATCACAAACAGTGAATTGCTTTCCAATCGGAATATCAATGTCAACCAGCGATGGCATCACCTCCACCAAATCCTCTACTTGCAGTAATATTTGAAATGCACGCCTTCTGCGTATGTTTTCCAGATTCTTGAAGTCTTCCGTCACTTTCTTTATAAATTCCAATGTTACATTTTCTCCTTTTATTCTATGTTGTCGCTCTACCTCTATTGAATGAAAATCAATGGAATCAACAACAGAATGATTCACAAGATCATTCACTGAGATGGCCTCAATAAATCTAATTTTTTTGACTTTTGTTTCAGTGTCTTCAAGATTTTTGGTGGCATCGGGATCATTTGGACAAATTCTCTTACCCTACTGAAAATCTTTCAGTACTTGACAAATCACCTTTTCTGATGCTGCCAGCCTTTTCCTTCTGGTCTGCTTCAACATCAGTTTCTTTATGTTCTCAATCTCTGTTTCCAGTCGATCTTCTTGCTCGTCTTCTTCATTAATTCTCCCTTCCTGCTTTATTTGGTTGCTGCTGTCCAGCTGCATCTTCCTCTGTTTCACACATCCACACTGTGTCTCTCCTTTCAACAATATTTCAATTTGTTGTTCTGGACTTTCTTCTTTCATCAACACTTCAGTGTGTTGACTTAACTCCAAAGAGTTTTCAAGCTTTTCCTCTACATCATCTATTCTAATAAGGCTTCCTTGCCCTGGTTCACAGTTGTGAACTTCCTTCCGTGCTTCTGCTTCTTTTACTGCAAACCTCTTGCAGTCTTCATCAGGTATTGGTGCTTTTAGCCATTTCTCCAGTAACTCTAGCTCCTTCTCCCATACATCAACTTCTTCATGAGAATTGCTTTCTTTTTCTCCTTGATCCTGTTGTTGACCTTTTGTCATTGTGAGCTCTTCTTCCTTTTCTTCACCTTTTGCTAGGTGAATTTCTACTTCATGTCATCTTCCTTGAGGTACGTTTTGCAGGTTGATCAACTCAACATCTCCCATGGTTGACTCAACCATGCCTATCATCATGACAGCGTGATGATATTTTACTATGTTTTCAGAAATCATGGTCTCTTCTTCATGAACTTCTTTGACAATCTTCATTGGTTGTCCCTTTTCGCCTTTATATGTTGCTTCCACTAATATTTTTGAGCTCTCACCTTCTATATAGTTTTCTCTTCCGGGATTGTGAGCTATATTCCGTGTGGGTGACACTGAATCACTTGAAAACAATGTTGAGGAACCATTCGGCGAAGAGGAACAATAGCTAGCACCACATGCTTCCTGCCAAGAAACGTCTCTACCAACTATGGGCAACCCTGTTATTGATACATTAACCAGCTCAGTGGAATCAAAATGTCCTCAGTGGACAGGGTGATTGTTATTTCCCAAAGTTAAATTTCCAAAATTTCAAATTTCTTTTAATGTTGTAAGATTACCTCTACCGCCGTGAAGACAAGATGTCGGCAACTTAACCCTTCCTTCAATTGATTTCATGTCCCTGTCTGCCACTTTTTCAAGCGAACTGGCTTGATACGCGTCCCAAACCATGGGAACAGAACAAGGTTGATCACTACATTTGATGGCATTTCCGCCAGGTTTCCGTTGACCAATAAATAGAAAATTAAACGATTATTTGTCTTCCCATGCCTGTCGAACTGATACTTCCACGTCAATTAAACCCTCTTTGACCTCTTCTGTGTCTCTCGGGCTACTCCTAGAAAGTTGCACATCCTCTACATAATATTTTTTAGATGTTACATCTTGAACTAACGAATTCTTTCCTACTAATAAAACACTCTTCGTGATGCTCACCTAGCCCTCTTGCATACCCGAACTTCCTTCGAGCGGTAACATCGTAGCCAAGATTTCTGGAAACGGTGTATGCAATGTTGGAAGCTTATGTGGAACATTAATTATTTTATTTGTGTCTTTCTCGTAAGGTTTTGTTTCCACGGTTCCATCAGTTTTACCTTCTGTCACTAGTTCAACCTGTTTCTCTGAATTTCCTTCTAGTCTTCCTGTCAACATTTTAGTATGCTGATGCAAGTTCTCTTATGAACTTTTGAGACCCTCATACGATCTCACCTCTTCCTCATCATCATGTAGAGATATTCCTTCCTCTGGCTTGGAGATAACTTCATCTGCTTCATCTACTTCTCTTGCTTCCTCAAGCATTTTCCTCTGAACAAATTTCTCTGCGGCATCTTCCCTTACTATCCTTGACTCAAAGAATTTGAGATTCTTTGTCCATAAAGCAATCTCTTTTTGCTTCCACCTGATCTGTAATGAGTGCCAAATCACCTTCTTCCCTTTTAATGGAAAGGTCCATCTCCTTTTCTGGTCTTCTAGTTCTTGTAGTAGCTCTGTCAACATCTCCAATCTTGCTTTCATGTCAGCTAGTTGCTTGTCAAGCTCCTCTTGGCTCATCCTCTTCATGCCCTTTGTCTTGGCATTCTTTCCCCTATAGTGGCTTTCTTCAGAACCTCTGCAATGATCTTCCATCATCTTTGTCTTTATCCTCTTTTCTTGAGCTCCTGTCTCTACTGCAGCGAGCCTCTGCAACAACAAGTTCTCCTCACTGCAATCTTACCTCAATAAGCTCTCGACGCTCATTCTTTTGGTAAGCATGTTTCTCCATCTGGAACCTCCTCTTAAGCACCATCTTTACTCTTCCTAGGCTTCTGCAAGCTCTCACTCTTCCTTGAGAACACTTCAGTCACCCTCTCTCATTCTCCGTTGGGAACACCTCAGAGTCCTTTCTTTGTTTTGTTTTTCCCTTTGCCTCCTACTGAAAACCTACAATCACAGTTTATCAACTCAGTGAAAGCAAATATCATCATATATATATATATATATATATATATATATATATATATATATATATATATATATATATATATATATATATATTTTATGATCCCTACACGATCATGTCCATCTGCATTCTGCATGCACTGTCTCTTCTCCTCTCTATTCTACTAGGTGTTCGGATTTAAAATCACCCTTGATAATGAAATTCTCAACTCTCTCTGCTATCTTTCATTCGGTTATCTTTGACCCTTTTTGTCCTTGGCCATTTTCCCTCTGCAACTTTTCCTTTGCTATCTTACCTCTTTACTGCTGCGAGCGTCTGTCTTCTTCCAAGACCTGCTTTCTTCCTGTGCAACCTTGGAACCCTTGAACACAAAACACACTTATTTAGTCTTTTTATCCTGCCTTTCTTTCTGATGACCAGCTCGGTCACCTTGGCTGCTCACACTCTTCTTTCTCAGCACACAAAAATTCCTTTCCGGAGGAAATCGTTTCTTGCTCTGATACCACTTGATGAAAACAAAACTAGGAGTCTCTTCATTTTCAATATATTTACGGGCCCGATCTTGGGAAATGACTCTCCCTTCTCACCTTGGCGTGTTCCGACTGCATTTCCTTCAACGCCTCTAGGGCTTTCTCTGCATTGCTTTCTTGCGAGACGCCGACGGTAGCACTGGCAATCAAAATCAAGAAAATAACTAGCGGCTCGATGAAGGCAATGATATCCGTTTCACCGCCTTCATCGCCATCAATCCATGCAAGAAAAAACAAAACAAGAGCAGCCATGAGTAAAATTCTTACCACAGTGTCATTAAATTGATCAATGATGAGCTTCCAAATTGACGGCCCCAAATGCTTTTCCAGCTCATTTCAATCCCATATTTTCCGTCATTTCTCAACATCTTCGCTACTCAACCCATGTTCGAAATCTACTTCAAATTCTTTTGCGCAATCCTCTACATCTCTGGCCCAAGCGCATTCTTAGCACAATTTCCGCAGCCTCTCAGACTGCTCCAACTTTCCCTTCTTCGTGTGGCTGATGTGCCCTATTCTTCAGCAGAGACTCTCTAGCGTAGCGTTCCACCCTTCTGGGTTGCCATATTTAGTATTCTAGACATGGAAGCCCTGAACCTGTGCTTTCAAATATTCATTATAAAATTTTAGATCATAAACATATTTGACAAACAACTACCTGTTGCTTCCCACACTGGAACAAAGGTTTCATCTCAGAGATTACCTGCAATATATATATTTCACTGATGCAGAGGTTTGGGTCCTTCACACAATATAATTACACATACGCAGAAAAAAATTCACAATGAAGCATTCCCGTATAAATTTACAAAAACACGTTTTTATTATTTGCAACTCGGTTACAACTATACATTTGTCCAATTAAACATGGGGAGATCGAGTCACAAAAATCACAGAACTATTACAGTTTTCACATGCATAATCTTTATTAGCATATTACCGCCACCTCCACAGCCTCACCGTACAAGGATGGGTTTGCTCTGCCCTGGCTCTCTCACTTTGTTAGACCTTCCCTCGCTCCTTCTATCTCTCCCTGCTGCCTTCCCTTTTTTTTTCCCGAAAGAAGTTATACATAAGTCATAGCTAACTACTTCTTTCCGCACATGAAAGAATTAGTTATACAATTATAACCCAATCTTTATCTTCATTTAACTAAACTAGACCTCTTTTAACTGCTTGCCCTTATTGAAATTAGCATAAATTTAACAATTAAGTCTTCCTCAAGTCTTGCATTAGCCACAACATGTGACCACCCCGTCACATTGCTGGCCCAAGTCTAGATGCTCCTGCATCACAAGAGAATACAACACTTCAATTAATGACTATGACCGATTCTTATTCTCTTGATGTGATGCATCTTAATGATGATACCAACATCACTTTACATCAAAATCAAGGACCTTTTGCATCTCCCAATTATTTCAAACAATTCAATGCTAATATTGGTACATATCAATATATGATTGGAGTTTGGATTGAGCAGCCTTATTGAGCTAAGTTATGGAAGAATGATAATATCATACCTGCCTTGATTTTCAAAGAAGACTTATTGGGTAAGCATGATTTGTTTATCTTTAATTTCTTAATGCTCTAGTTCTTTTTATTAATTTGTAATATTTGTCATTGTAGGGTTGGAGTTGATTTGATGGTCACCTTGGAAATATGACTTTACTTGAGTTTGTGACCATTGAGTAGCTTCGGTTAGGTTTAGGATTAGAAGTAGACTAATTTGTGTTTTCACTTTTTCTCTTTCTCGTTGAATAAGGTAGATGTCAAAGTCTTCTCGTGGCCAAGCTCATGATGATCCACTAGCTTGACAACCTAAGGGAAGTTCACTTTAATTCATTCCTTCATATCCCTTTGGCCATAATGTTTTGTTTTAGCACTCCTTATGAGTTATAAAGTTTCAAACCTTACACTTTATTTCTAATGGATCCATTATAAATTTTTCACTTAATCAAATCATGGAACAATAATTTTTTAAAGATGTTATTTTCATATGCTTCCCTTTGTATTTGATATTAATTGTATATTTCTCTCTATTCTTGGAAGCACAATATCATGAGTACTCATTTGTTTAGCTTTATGCTTGTTTTAGTATTTTTGATTTCATATTTCTTCATAAAAGGTCAAATCATATAACATCTTGCATAGTGTTAATTTTGAACGTTGAATCCATAAACATTATTATATCATTAAAAGGCTTTAGGGATAAAGTACATACATTTTCAATTTTTTCTTATCCCTAGAATTATATTTTTCCTAATCATTCTTTACTTCTGATAGGGTTATATCATTGTCAATTGTTTTCATGGTTATGAACAAGGATATGCTTTGTTGCCTTTCACATTTGCTAATTATCTGATTTCCCTTTTTTTTTTAGTTTTAATTGATTATTTCAAGTTTTTGTCAACATGATCATTAGGGAACGATTATACTCTCTCATATATATATATATATATAGATATAGATATATATGTGTGTATATATATATATATATATGTGTGTGTGTGTGTGTGTGTGTGTGTGTGTGTGTGTGTGTGTGTGTGTGTGTGTGTATATATATATATATAGATATATATATAAACAATATATTCTCCTTTAGGAGTTATTATTTTTGGATATGACTTCATTATGTTGACCATCAACTCTCCTAATAAGTGAAGTCCCTGATTTAGTAAAATCTATGTTGGATTATGAAAAGTTTTCTTAAATCTCTTGGTCATTATCTAAAGAACTATTTTCAACCCGAATACTAAGAAAGAAAAGTATCTTTATCAACATTTGATTTTAATGTAATTAGCTCCGAGGAAGTAAGACTATCCAAGCCGATATTAGCTACTAGAAAAAAAATTACGCCCTCCCTTGCTCTGAGGGAGATAACCTACGTCCTCATTTATTTAGTAATCTCTTGGGTATTGACAATAAACAGAGTTTAATATTAGAATATAAATAGTTAACTAGAGGCTATGAGGTCTCATCATAAGTCGACCTATCATGTTCATAAGAACTAATTAAGTGACATCACCATTGTTGGTTGCAGTGTCAAGGTGATGGCTTTTATCTTATAAAAGTGGAGGACAAGAGGTCTCATCACGAGATAGATTATTCACTTTTGTTAGTTCTTGTGAGTGACACTATTATTAACCGGTTTCCAAGCCACGAAAATTATCTTTAGTTGACATTTAAATTATTGAAATGGTTTTGAAACTTTTTATTTATTTATAATAGATGAGACACTAACATCTCAATGGGTTAAAACATATCAGTGTCAAGGTTATAGATTCCTTTTGGAAGTAGTGCCCATGCCTATGGTATAGAATTTAATTTAATTCCGTACTATGATTTATATGGTTATCATATTTTCCCAAAACTATTTACTAATGATGTTTACTATTACATATGTAATTTGCTACAATATTTATGGGGTAATATTATAATCAATGCTTGGATGAAGATGGATATGATTTAGGTTTGTTGATGAATTCTATATGTTAGCCATACAAGTCAGGGACGAAGATCATAAGGTGTTTAAAGTTTGGTATAGTGTAACATATAACCTTTATTCCTTTTATTTACAGGTTTCACATCAACTATCAAGATATAACTGGTTTGCGCAGTGAATCACCAATTATTGGTAGGCCAACCTACTCCCTTTTATTTTGAAAAAGTAAATAGGCCCCTCTTTATATTTACTTCCCAATTTTTTATATTTTAGTTTTATTTCATATGATTTTAATGATTTTTGCATGTGCAGCTTTATTTCATTCTATTGACTAAAGAATATGGCTTTAGTTATTTTATAATGTTTGCTTTCAAGGTTATTTGGTCCATCTGCCCCTAAAACTTCAATAATTTTAAGTCTTTTTTTCTTTCCATTGTTTAAATAAGCTATTCAAGGCCTATCACTTTATTTGGCATGTGGATGTTAGAATGAAAGATTAGTCGCTATAGAATCAAAGATTCTGTAGTAATCCTTCCATATTCAATTTTTTAAATCTTTTCTTTAACTCTTCCTGTCATATGTTTAATATTAAATACCTAGTTAATGTTATTTTGGCTTTGTAATAATACACATGATTATAGGTGAATTCCTATAAGCACTATACCATGGTTTTAAATGAATGGTGTTTGATTCAATTTATTTGTTGGGTGATTGATCTAAGACTATATGTCTATATGCATAATGTGTGGTGATATTACGAAGGTTCTCGATTCAAAATGATTATGACTGGTGTTTACAATCCAAATATCATTGTTTTGGGATACAGATTAAGTTTTTATGGTGATCGGTCATCCTTTGAAGGACAATGATCCTGATTACTGCCAAATTTATTTAATCAACTCCTCTCAGCCGTTCATAATTAACAACAATTATTCTCCTAGTATTATCATCCAACTTGTCCGTGTCTAATGTCTTGCATTTTGTTGATATTACTTATGTCGATTTTCATTGTATCTTCCCATACTTCTGAGGCTTCTTTGCAACCTAAGGTTTTGTCATTTGTTTATTGTGTCTTCTCCTTATTTGACCATTATCGTCGATTTAAACCCTTGTGAAACTCTATCAATGTTGTGCCTGGTTCATTCTAGAGTTGTTGTCTCAAAAGTTGTAGAAGCTTACAATGATTATGCATAATTGTTTCGCTAGGTTGGCTACTTGAAATTTTTGCAACTATTTCAGGATTTTAGAAAGGGGGTGGTCACAACTTTTTCTTCTACATTTAATTGGAAGAAAGCCTTGATAGGTGACCTATAAATTACTATTGATGTGGAATTTATCATGGAATCTAGCCGTCTTGAGGTGGAGGGGGAGAAATGGTCAAAAAATTGTGAAGTGCATGACATCCCTTGGGAAAAGCTTCTTGAAAATAAGGACCATGTTTATCACATTAAAGGTATACTTATCACATATCTAAAATAAAAATGGTAAAACCTAGTCTTTTTCTTGCAACAATATATCACATTTGAATGCAACAATATATTACATGTGAAGTGCAGTACAGTTTAGTTTTCTTTACCATATCAGATTGTAGTTTGTATTCCTTGGATGCAAGCTCAATCTTACCTTTTATTTATATAAAAGCTTCACAAAAATGGCTTACTCATACCAATCACACAATAAACAATCATTATGCCATCAAAACTCATCTGTACTTTGGTTAAGTAATCATTGGTTAAGGTTGGGGATGATTGGGAGCATTGAGTGAAATGGTTTTGAAAAGCCTATACTCTAACGATTTTGATTCTCTAGGTTTTTCTATAACTAACCCTCTTCCACATGATTTTGTCTAGTTGAGATCCCAACATTCATTCCAAAATGATTATGATGAGCCTCTTCAAGGACCATACCCATGTCTTTTATATGGAAATGCAAGTTAAACTCTCTACTTGACCCCATTTTTTTAACAAGAAGTATCGCCAAGGGAACACAATTATTTTTATGGAGTTGAAATAGCTGCATAGGGATAAAAAGGAAGATAAACCCTTTAGGTTTATTTCATAGCTTGAACATCCATCTTCAAAACCTGAACCAAAATAACAGATTATTCATGTGGAAACAAATCTTCAATCCCATGTTAAAATTAAAGAAGTTCAAAGGTGAATTTCTTGAGCAAGGAAAAATAGGCATGTCAAAACTCCCGTAAAACTTGTCGAATTAGAAACTCCACTTGAACCCACAGCCAAGAAGACTAAACCCTATGCTGAAGATTCTGTAGAACATGGAAAAGTTGAACCTAATGTCGACAATAAAATTAATAGGATTCCTCACAATTTTTCAGACCCATATTCCTCCCTACTGAACCTCTATTGGTATTAGTCATATTTATTCTCTTAATTCTATGTCTTAATGTATATACTAGTTAATTAAGGAAAATGAATAACCGAGGGAATTGTCAATCTAGTCAAATTAACACGGAGAAAAAATATATGGCCATTGAAAGAAAAAATCAGCCAAAGGACATCCAATTACCACTATTAAGTCATCAAAGCTTAAAGTGACTTTAAAGATTAGAAGATTTAGATGCAGGAAAATAGTGATTTTGATTTTGTATGAAGTTTCCCAAGTATGATTTTTTTTTTCCTAGTTGTCTTCTACTTTTGAATAAAATGCTGCTATAGAGTCAAACATTCTGTACTAGCCTCTCTTTATTATTCTTATGAGGATTTTTTAATTTTGGTCTATGTTCTTGGAAGGTTTTCCATGTATGCAATGCTCTGTTCTTGGAATTCACGATTCATGATACTCTCGACCATAATATGACTATTATCAATTGTGTATGGAAATTTTGTTTCCACTTATTTTATCTTAGTTTTATTATTTGGTTGTAGGGCTTGAAAAGAAACAACTTATGTATATTTTTGCAATTAAATGTTAAATACAATTTTAGTACTATTATTTGTTACTCATAAGCTAATAGCACACACATATACATCCCTCAGTTTGATGAAAAGGAGGGTGGGTCTATCTTTGATATCATTATTGATACTTGTAGGTGTAGGAGAGCGCATAGGCTATAAGATATTGTGAAATAAGGAAAATTCTAACATAGGGAAATCGTGGAATTCACATTTGAACTCTCATTGTAAGTATTTTTAATTTATTTTAATACAATTAAAACTAATTTACAGTTCTATCATCTTAATATTTCAGTTGTTGCTTCCTTTACTTTTTTAGTTTTTCCTGTAACTTCATCAGATGGAAAAATTGAAAGTAATGATAATAATATTGTTTTACTTTTTTGATGTATAATTATTTAAATTCATTTTTTTTCACTATACTCTCTCCATCATGTATGGTCATTTGATTCAATTAATCCCTTTCAAAAATTTGACTTGAAGAATAATTGTAATAATATAGATACTTGTTAGATATTAGTTCTTTTGAATTTTATTCTAAGAAGAGTGTCCATAGATGTATAGAATCATTACTTTATGGTGTAATAATTCTTACGTTTTTACAATATTTTTTATCACTAGTTTATAGAATTGTTTCATAAACGAAGGAACTAAAAGATTGACCCATTTACAGGCATTGTTATAATCATTTCAGATCACTTTCACCGAAATCCATTAATTCTTGGGACTAGTTCATTAATATCTTTATTAATGCGCATGAAGTCTACGATTATGATTCATTTTCTTCAAAAATCAATAGTTTTGTATCCATGAAAATGTATCATTGCAACAATTTTCTTCTAGGTTTCTTGTACTTTGTTGGAGACATCATGTAAAATATTTACCCCCTACCCACAAGCTAACTTTATTGTTTCTTAATATTTTTCTTTCTAGTAATAAATAAAATAATGAAGAGAACATATATTTTGAGCCAATGGTTAATATTGATATTTTGTTGGAATCTTTAGTATTAACTAGAGAATCACAAATCCCTTCATAATCACTTAAAAAAAGAATTGATCTCTCACTTTCTAAATAGTTAGAATTTATTTTAGATTGTATCTCTAAATTGGAAAATACTCTTGAAACCCCTTAGCATGTATGTTGTTAAGAAGAAATTTCAACAAAGGAAAATCTCCTATAAAATTCGGATTCAACCACTAATCATGTTTATGATGTTTCTTCCTTAGAGGATAATCTAGAACTAGTGCCTATAATTCTAGCAAAAGATTCATATGTTAACTAGAGCTTAACTAATAATATTGTGGTAGATGTTTCTTTTCATCAAAACCACATGTCCTGTGATAATCACTATATCATGCATCCTGGTTTGTTTACCAATCTTGATACATGCAATATGGGTTCATTTTATCTTCATGCTCGAACTTCTATTTTAACTAGTTTAGATTTAATTGAAGAGTAAAATATTACAAATTAACACAATGAGATTGATGAGGTTTCATTAGACATTGTTCATGAAATTGAGATTGAAAACTATCAACATCTTAATGAATCTCTTGCATATCCATTTGTCAATGTTGATAAGTCAAATCTTTGTTATGGTTTGTACCAGAGGGACATTTTTAATGATGATTGTGATGATGACATAGAAATTCCCAAACATAAGTCTGAAATCTCAATTTTGTTTCTCATTGTGACGATATTCCTTCTCGTTTTCTATCAGTAGGGGGATTAAGAAATCATTCAAATTTGCCTCAAAGTGTCTCTTCTATTGATTTAGACCAACTTGTATCTAAAGAAGAATCTTATGTTTAAGGTAGTCAATTATTTGAGATTGAAGATGATAATCAATTAACTGTTGGTTCCCATCACAGTATTAATCACAAGATTTGTGCATAAGTGAGGATGGTTCAAAAGTATTATTTAATTTTGTCACTTCATATCAAATTGTTGATTTTAAAATATGTAGATTTGGTAATAATTATAAAGGGAATACAATAGTTCAATTAATGACTATGACCAATTCTTATTCCCATGATGTGATGAATCTTAATGATAATACTAAGATTCCTTTACATCACAAACAAGGACATTTTTCATCTGCAAATTCTTTCAAAAAAATTGTTGTTAATATTGATACTGGTCAATATATGATTGGATATTTTCTTGTCCAATATTATTGGACTAAGTTCCCGAATAATGGTAAGATCATAATTGTGTTAATCAAAGAATACTTATCAAATACACATTATTTTTTATCTTTAATTTCATAATTCTGGTGTTCTTTTTATTAATTGGTGATCTCTTTGTTATTGTAGGGTTCAAGATGATTCAATGGTTACATTGGAAATATGACTTTAGTAGAAATTGTGACCATTGAGTAGCTTAGGATATGTTTACGATTAGAAGTAGACTAGTTTTTGTTTTCACTTTTTCTCTTTCTTGTTGAAAAATGAAATTGTGGAAGCTTTCTAGTGGCGAAGCTCGATATGAGACAATATCTTGACAACATAAGGGAAGTTCACTTTAACTTGTTCATTCATATTTCTTTGTCCATAATGTTTTGTTTTAACACTCATGAGTTATAAAGTTTGAAATCTAACACTTTATTTCTTATGGCTCAATTGGGAATGTTTGACTTAATCAAATCATGGAACAAGAATATTTGAAATAAATGTTATTTTCATAAGCTTCCCTTTGTTTTTGATGCTAATTCTATGTCTCTCTCTATTCTTGGAAACATATTATCATGACCACTTGTTATTTTATCTTTATGTTTGTTTTAGTATTTTCAATTTCATATTACTTCAATAAAAGGCCAAGTCATATGACATCTCAAACAATGTAAAATTTGAATGTTAAATTAAAGACCATGATTATATCATTAAAATGCTTTAGGGATAAAGTGAATACATTTTGAAATCCTTCTTATCCCTATAATTGTGTTTTTCCTAATCATTCTTGACTTCTGATATGTTTATTGGATTTTCAGGTGTTTTCATGATTATGAATCATGGTTTTCTTTGCTTGCTTTCAAATTTGTTGATTCTCTAATTTTCCTTTTTTTTAGCTTGTATTGATTCTTTTTAGAAATTAATTAACGAAGCAATGAAATACATAAAATATTGTGGAAACACAAATACAGTATAGCATAAAACAAGAGAGGTACAAATATATGTGGTTCACCCAATTCAGGCTACGTCCACAGAGAAACAACAAGGCATTCCTTTTATATCATCCAACAAAACAAAAAGTTACAACCTACAACAAATCTGTTGTAATTTCCTCTTCGTTCTCACATAGCCTCATCTCTCTCTCTCTCTCTCTCAGGATAATAATGTGCAATTGCAAAACAATTCTGTCGTATAAGTTGGGGGTTGGATTTTAGGAAAAAAACCCTAAATTAACATAACTTATACCATCATATCATCCACCTAATGAAAGACCCAGATTGACTATGAAATTACAATATTTTAGAAGGAAAATTTTCATCTATTTTTAGCTTCATAGGAACTGCCCCCAAACCCCCTCTAGGGGCGGCTTATAAAAGTTTTCATCAACCCCCCAATGGACTCCCCTAATGGTGATTAAACATAAAATGTTTCCACCGCATTAGGAACAAGGATCCAACACTACTCAAACAAAAACCTCTAAAAAATCAAGAAGATAATCCAACACCACACCCAATAATCTCCCTCTTGGATACTGGTTATAGCAATTCCTCCGCTTCTTCACTTGCTAGAAAATTCTTCCACTTTGGAACTCTTTGTTTCTCATATTTATCATCATACTTGAAAACCAATTGAAATTGACCAGAATCTTAGTTTCTCCCTAGTTACAACTTTTGTTAACATATCTGTAGGATTCTGGCTAGTGTCTATCTTTTCTAGCTTCAACTACCCATCATCCAACACTTACCATATGAAATGGTACTTGAGTTGGATATGTTTAGTCTTGGAATGAAATGACAAGTTATTTGTATGATGAATGGTACTTTGGTTGTCACTGTATAACTTTCGCATCTCCTTCCTCTTATCAAACTAATCCATAAACCTTTGTAACGAAATCATTGTTTTACTAGCCTTTGTAGCAGCAACATACTCTACTCCTGTTGTTGAAAGCATAACAATGTTTTACAATTTTGAAACCAAATTGATAGTTGTTCCACCTACAATAAGAAAATGCCTTGTGGTGCTCCTCCTATTATCTCTATCACTTACCGTATTTGCATCAACATATCCCTATAAAGAAATATTTGAATAGCCAAATCACAATGATCGATTTATGGTACCTATCAAATCCCTGAGGATCCACTTCACTGCCATCCAATGTGCTTTTCTTGGATTTTTCATATACCTACTTAACTCCCACTACATGTGCAAAATCTGTAATTGTGTATACCATTCCATACATTAAGCTTCTAACTATTGATGAATAGGGAAATTTACACTTATAATCCATCTCTTCTTGGGTCTTCGGACACATCTCCTTGGTTTGAAATGGCTAGCCAAAGGTGTAATAACTAGTTTTTCATTCTGCATATTAAATCTTTCCAACACCTTTTCTATATACTCACTCTGAGACAATGGTAATTTGTGATTTTTCCTATCTCTAGTTATTCTCATACCAAGGATTTATTTTGCAGCACCTAAACCCTTCATTTCAAACTAATTTTCCAATTTTCTTTTGAGCACATTTCTTTCCTGCATGTTAGTCCCTGCAATAAGCATGTTATCTACATACAATAGAAATATAATATACCTTCCATCATTTTTATTTTTAAGATAAACACAATGCTGAAAATGACATCTAGTATAACCTTGTTCAGACATAAACCTCCCAAATTTTAGATACCATTTCCTTGGATCCTGTTTTCAACCATACAATCTCTTCCTCAATTTGCACACTAATTTCTCATTTCCTTTGACCTCATACCCTTCTAGTTTTTGCATATATATTTCTTTCTCTAATTCCCCATGGAGAAAGGTTGTCTTTACATCTAACTTCTCAAGATGTAAATCTTCTCCTACAACTAGACTTAAAGTATTTTTGATTGAAGTCATTTTAACAATATGAGAAATAATTTCATCAGAGTCTATACCTTTCTTTTGTGCAAACCCCTTCACCACAAGTCTAGCCTTATGCCCATGTTTATGTCCATCTTCTTCATTCGGCCTATAAGACCATCTATTATGCAATGTAGTTTTATCTGTAGGCAACTTGACTAAGTCCTAGGTTTGATTACACATTAAGGAGTCCACCTCTTCTTCCATGGATTTCTCCCACTACTTCATGGTTTCTATTTGCATTACTTCTTCATATCTTTCTATTTTACCAGAATCAGCCAACACTACATAATATAATGAAGGAGAGTATCATTTAGGGGGTCTAATTATCCTAGTAGATCTTCTAACACCACTTTTAGGTGTTTGAGGTGCCTATTTTTGTTGTTGTGGTTGTTGTTGTTGTTGTGGATGATAATCATTATGATTTTCAAACACATTTACCTTTTCTGTGATCTCATCAAGTACTATGTATTCTTTTTTTTCCTTTTCCTATTTTTTTTCTTGCATCTAATGCTTATACAAGACCGTTTCATTGAATATGACATTTCTTCTCCTAATGGTTTTGTGATTTTCATAATCATATAAGTGATAACCAAAATAATTAATGTCATATCCAATAAAGGTACATTTCTTTGAGTTTTTCTCAAGCTTTGTTCTATTTTCTTTATTAATGTGGACAAAGGTTTCACAACCTAGAGTCTTTAAAAATGAGTAGTTTAAATTTTTACCTGTCCATGCATCCTATGGAATACCACTATCCAAGGAACTTGAAGGCCTTATGTTTATTAGATAAACAACAATATCTACAACATTGGCCCAAAATTATAAGGGAAATCCTACATGCAACCTCATGCACCTTGCACACACCATGATTGTCGTGTTCATCCTTTCTGACACACCATTTTCCCGTCGTGTTACTAGAACAATCTTCTCTTTATGAATTCCATGTTATGAATAGTACTTATCAAAATATTTGCTACATTATACAACTCCATTATCTAATATGAGACACTTCGACTGATTTCCTATCTCATTCTCACCCAAATATTCCTATTTCTTGAAAGTATCAAATACATCAATTTCATTCCGAATAAAATAAATCCAAGTTTTTCTACTTCCTTCATCAATAAAAGTAACATAATAGCAAGAGGAAACGAGAGCTGATACATGGGAAAGTCGCCATACATCTGTATGCACAAGCTCTAATTTTTCACTCTTCTTTTCTTTCCCAACTATTAGCCTCCTGTTGCAACAAGTTTCATATTTCATGATTGACAGTGGAACTGCCAAAAATGCTCATCTTTTCCATACTAAAAAAGTTCCATTTTTAAAAGATTTATCAATTAAGGGAATGCCAAACTAGCTTAATCTTGGTTTCCTTAGGTTTACATTGATTGTTTTAGAATAGAGAAAGAAAATTTGTCCAAATAGTTTAAGCTTGGCAGATTAATAGCTAGGAAGAGAGTAAAGGAGCCCAACTGTCTAATCTAGGCCCTTGGAAGCAATAAGGGTAGTCTTTAGATAGGAGGGCAGTTAAAAAGAAAAAAAGCAATCAAGGTTTGCAAGTCTAAGGGCACCCTTCCTGAAGTAACAAAAAATGCTAGGTGTATTAGGCTGGGTAGGTAGCTTGGGGTTGCAGAAGCAATATCATCTTCAGTCTTAGCCTTGACAAAGAAAGCTCATCTCATCAGTGGCAAAGGTAGCAAAGCAGTGTTTTGGTGGCAGAATTCTGGAATCATGTCTACTATTCCTTCACTCCCCCTAAAAAGTCTCTTACTAACATCCCCCTAAAGGACCTTGGGATCTGCCGAACAAGTCCTAGTCTTACTTCAGTTCTGTGAAACATCAAGGTAAATCTTGAAAAAAGAAGCCACATTTCTTGTGTAAAATCACTTCTCACTCTCATGTACCCCTATGTCTAATTTATACTTTTGAAACTTAGCCTTCTGTTCTACTTTCACCTCAGAAACTCACTTTAACTCCTAATTCTACTATATAGCTCCTTAATTATTTCCCCATCCCCATTCACTACTAAAAGTATATGAAATCCCCAAAAAATATTAGATAAATCCCCGCCCTTGGCATTATAGCCATATGTTTTTTTAGTCCGGGAAATAGTAGTCTATCTGGGGCTACTATTAACCCTTCCGCGTTCTAAACCCAGGGTTGTTTTAACCTCTGGTTAAAACAATAACCATGGTCTTCCCCTATTTTATATACACCTAACCCTTGTAAGCACTCATTATTAAAGTTTGACGTTTAAACGTTTATTTTAAATGTTGCCGTCATGCTTAACCCCTAAACCCACATTTTCCAAAGCTTTTGACCCCCCCCCCCCCCCCCCCGCGGCATATTATTATTTCATAAAACGGGTGGGTCCCATCCCTAACCCTCCATCACCTTACCTGTCCCGTCGGCTGTCAAATCTGGCACGCCTGAGATCTACGGTTGGCGGGTGTTTTCACATGCCCACATTCCGAAGGTTAGCGTCTGGGAGATCAGCGGTTTTCCCATCGTACTCCCGCCATGCGTCACCTCCTCGGCTGTGGTGGAGCCCCCTCCTCCCAAACCACCCAGGCGCTAAAGCGGTGCGACAAAACCCGGATACCGCCCTCGCCTACATGACATCAGCGCCACGTTTCACCACGTGTCACCTCCCTGTGCCCTACTGTTGTACCATGTTTTCGCCACCTCATCCCTCACCTGCCCGTGCCTTGCTACCCTGTCAGCTACCACATCACCCGTCCGTACCCGGGACCCGCCAAGGCCATCATGCTGACGTCATTCGGGAAAAACGCCAAAAAGCGCCAAATAACTATTTTTTTGCATAAAAGTGCACGAATGACTGTTGTTTTTTCATTTCTATTGTTCTGTTGGTTAAGTGCTAATTCTCCCTTGTTACTCCAGGCATTCCCAAAGCTAAAAACGTCCAGCTGAGCTACCGCGGCCTGCAATTTCGGCTTCATAGCCTACCTTCGCTCCAGCTCGTCCACTCTCGGCGCTGTTTCAACCAGGTATTTGTCATATCTTCCCCTTTTCGCTCTTGTTCTTTCATTTTATCCACTGCACATACTGTAAGCCTGCAAATTTCCCCAATTGGCAGCTCTGCCACACTTAAATCTTCATTCAAAACCACTGGAAACCCTTCACTTTAGAAAAAGCCTCGTAAGCCTTCTGCCCATTTGCAAATTTCACTCGCGAGTTCCGTTTAGAGCTCAGCCTTTAGGAAAAATATCGCAGCAGCTCAGCATTGCCCTATTTTACCTTATTCCACGGTTTAAGTCAGTCCACTGAAACCAAAATTGTCCTCGGCCCCTTTGCATTGTCCCTCATAGTCTCTATCTCCAGAGAATTCACTAAGAGAAGGGAATTTGACCCAAAATTCCGCAAAGTTGGTCTCTCACAGCATAAGCCCCCAAGCAGTCAAGCTACTATTACATTGAGTTCAGTTCCACCTACTTCTGCTAGTTATTGCAAGCAAGTTTGTT
Organism: Pinus tabuliformis; assembly: GCA_031772625.1. Taxonomy (NCBI): domain Eukaryota; kingdom Viridiplantae; phylum Streptophyta; class Pinopsida; order Pinales; family Pinaceae; genus Pinus; species Pinus tabuliformis. The sequence goes on along the minus strand of CM062817.1, from coordinate 1,984,614,188 downwards.
AGCCAGTTGTTGCATTAGTCCTCCTTTCAGCTCAAGGATTCAAAATTTGCGTAATGGCCACTCCATCTTCTCTGAACATCACTCCCGTGAATCCACCAAGCAAGGAGCTCGAGTCAATGGCCTTGGCTGACACAGATTATCTTATTCAAGACCTAGTTGGGAACATGAATCATCTACATACCTACTGTCGGCTGATAAACAATTTTTTAAACAACTCTGACATGTATGGCATATGAGAGTCCAATCTGCCACATTATTTCCTCCCCTCTGTCAATATTTTCCTGAGATTATTCACCTATGTGCTACAAGCTATGAGCCAAGTCAGAGGGTTGTTAAGTCTCCATCTGGGAGCATACTTTTTTACATCACTCCGGAATCCATCAACCAGATGTTGAACTTCAAGCAGACTCAGATACTATTTCCCTTCTCCATGAATAGCTTGCTAGAAGAAGCCTCCTAGCCCCCTGGCCCCAAGATTGAAAAAATTGCTAAGACATTTATGAGGGCAGATTGCCAACCTAAGGAACCACCCCCATTCCTTTATGACCATTTCAATGAGGTGGGCAAGCTACTTGTTGACATGATATCTTATGTTTTAGGCTTCACAACAAGTGAACATGTAGATGAGACAGTGCTGGTTCTGTTTTCTTCATTCAGCCAAGGACAACCTCCTGCTGTCAAGTATAATTATGCCAAGTTCATAGCAAATAAAATCCATGACCAGCTCATTAAACTATATATGCAGGGAGTTTTCAAATATTCCTCATACATCTATCGTTTGTTCATGTATTATCAGTCTGAAAGCTTCCAGTCTCCCATCAAGAAATTGGATTCAAAAGGAGAAAGAAGATCTATTGTCTTCTCTTCATCAATATTCCATCAAGTCCAGCATTCTCCTTTACTCATACTGTGAGTTCATTGACCAGTTTGTTTATCCAGTCTCCTGCCTCTTAACGAAAGCTCCCCCTCCCAGAATAACTTATGAGATGCAGAAGACATTGCAGCTATCTAAGAACTACAAATTAGGTGATTGGTACCTATACCAGGATCACAATGTCATCAGAATCTATGGCTGCGAGCTTTGTCCTTACAGGCTCCCAAGATATGTGCCAATGAGGTTGTTTGCCTTAGAATACTACAGGCAGCTTATTAATTTAGATTTGACTCATTTTCACAACACCAAGAAGAAGGCTCAACTAAAATTTAAAGACCACCTAGGCCCCTTCGTCATGAACAAGAAGGAAGGTTGGCAAGATGCTGACCTGATACTCAAGGATCAACTTAAGTTGAAAAGAAGTTTCTGGTGGGTCCCTTATGACCCGCTTGGCTTTGTTAATGCCAGAAGAGTAAAATATAGATTGACACCCTATCAACACTGCAAAATCCCACACATTGAAAAATATGCTAATCAAGATGCGTGGGCACAAGGCACTTTAGTTGAAGAATTCACTCAGGAGGAAATTTTGGAGAAAACTTCTAAAGATCTTGAAAAAGATCTTGACTTGGATTCTGCTGACCAGGTAACTTTCAAGGTGCCATATCAAACTGAAGAAGGCACATCTACAGCTGCAGCTTCACAAGCCGCCCAAGGGGCATCCACATTAGCAACAGGTGCAGTCAAAGGAAAAGACTGAATGGAGACAGAACAAGGAGTGGTCACAGAGCTGCCCGCTATTTTAATGAAACACTCCCAAGAACAAACTCCTCCACAAGAAATAGAGGCACCCCAAATGCCAATTTTACAGACTCCTACCCATGAGGAAAGAGGCAGAAAATGAGACCGAGAAGACTCCACACCTGCTAGCGAGTCTACACAGCAGCTCGAGGCCAAGAGGCAAAAGGTTGACTCCCCAATTGAAGAAGAAGTCAGTGAGGAAATCCTTGGAAGTCCAGGGAGAAGCAGAGAAGGAAGTCAACATACAACTACAAGCTCTTTCCAACAAGAGCAAGACAGACAACATGGCATGGAGGCATCTTCCTCTACACAGCAAAGAAAGAAGTCAGTTGGAATTAGGGCCACCTTTAAAGAAATTAAGGCTTAAAATGAGCAGTTAAGAAGGCAATTGTATGACCAATTTCTTAGGGCAACGCCTTCCAAACAGGAAAGATTAATGACAATGTATGACATTAAAGAAGAGAGGATGATTCTCACCCACTTCAAGACCAAGGTTTAGCAGCCACAGTCAGTGGCAGACTATGTCAGGACAAGATTGGAAGTTCTAATCAAGGACATTCACCCCATGGATCAAATAGAGTTACATAAGCAAACAAGGGAGATGGTTTATGCCACCTTGGTAGAGAAGGCCACGCTGGCTCATGAATTTAAAGAATCTTTAAAGAATACCAATACTCAGCTTGATTTGGAAAGAATGTCCTCTACAGCTAAAGACAACAGAATCAAAATGTTGGAAGACATTATTGTGGACTTAGGGCATGATCCTAAGGATCCTAAAGGTGTGAAAGCACTAATAAAAAGGAAAGATGATGATATTGCTGCATTGAGGAAGAGATTGAGGTTGCTTCCTACTGAGCACCCTCAAACAGGAGAACTGGTCAAAGAGAAAGAAGCTAAGGATACATTGGATTTGCTGATGCAATTGAACCAGAGAGTAATCAAGATGGAAGGAGAGTTGGAGAGGGCACTACAAGGAAAGCAGGGAGAGTCGGCCTCCCAGCCACCTCAAACAGTTCCAATTGTGGTTATTGTTCCTCCTATGCAAGCAACAACAACCCCTCCGGTTGTTTTAGCAACTACAACAGCACAAACAATAGCTCCTGAGTCTAGCGTGAGCATATATGATTTTACAAAAGCTGTCAAGGAGCTGGAGCTTCAAGCAACATAAATAAAAGTGGCAAAAGAAAAATTGGCCAATCTAGAAGGAAAATATGATAAGTCCAAAATGACAGTGGCTGAGCAGACAAGGGAAATTAAGGCCTTGACAGACAAAATAAAAGCCTTGGAGAAAGAGCTGTCTATGGACAAAGCCCTGGCTGAAATAAAGAAAATTATGTGGGCCAAGATTAGTCAGTCAATCACAAGTCAATGGACGTTAGCTCAGGCAATGTATGAACTGGTAGAACGAATTGGCCTTGCTCGGTCCGAAACTCAGAGAGCCAAAGCAGCATTGGGAAACATGTCTGAGTAGGCCAACAAAATGATCAACTTTTTAAATCATCAGACTAATGAAGAGCTGGCAGCGTTGCACATCATGAACAGAACAGATGCCATATTAACAACAAAGAGGGTGCTCACATTAAGAAGCTTTGTGAAAACTTTAGAAGCAAGATGTCAGGAAATACAAAGGGATGTGGACAATTTTGAAATAAAGATTGCAGCACTACAGAATAAAGGATTGCCCAGCCTACTGACCAACGCTGGAAGGTTATTGACACATGACCAGTATGCAACTAGGCTCAATAATTATGTCACAAATCAACTTATTGCATCTTCAGGCTCTACAATAGAGTCAGGGCCACCTTCAGGATAGACTCTCTATGACAAGCTCGAACACTTATTTTACATGGAACATGAAGTCAACCATCTGTTTGAGATGCCACCTAACTATTACAAGTACACAAAAGCTGATGAGACACCCGTCAAGATACAACAGCATCAGTTACCTCCCGATGATTGGTGACAGGCAATGTTGGCCATTTTGCCCAGGTAAATTCAGTTGTTGCCCCTTTTTGTTTATTTCAAGTTTCAGTCAAACTATGAGTTAGCGAACGGAGGCACGAAAGCACCGGACAAAGTGGTTAAGGAACGCGCAGAGCATGTTGGAGCAGTCACGAAGCAAAGAGCTGGGACAACAAGCCTAAGAGCGCGGATTTTTGAAAGCGCAGTCCAACCGACTCGAATGAACTCAAAGGTCAACATTCACTGACAGAAAAGAACAATTGTTACATTTGTCGTTATTTCAGCATTTACTTTCTCATCAACCGCTCCTTAGGAGTTGGTAAAGAAGTAATGAGCTATTAACTCATCATCTAGATATTTTTGCACCTAGTTTTTGTATATATACCACCCTCTGCATTGTAAAAAGGGTTGGTCGGGTAATGTACTCCAAGAATTACTTGCACCGTATATTTGATATTTTCTATAATCAAAGATTGCTGAAAGCTTGGAGAATGCACTGTTTGATGTGTTGTTAATGGTTTGAAGAATTGAATGTGGAATTCTTGTGCTGCAGTATGAATCAATAAGTGTTCCTTACCTCTGTTATTTCAATTTCACATATGCTCAAGTCACTGAACAAAGGATTGGTTTAGAATTTGCTTAGCTGCACTCTATGCTTAGTTTCTGTGGCTTCTTAATGTTTTCCTCCTAATTTAGGCATAAATATGAATTCTGTTATCGCTCATGTTTGATCTATTTCACATATGAATGAATGTTATCTAGGAATTCTTAGCTGCTCCTAGACAAAGTTCATTCATCTTCTTTTTGCTAACCTGATTGAGAGATTCTTTCTTGCCTCTCATTCCTTGGCATTCATTCCATCCTTTAAACTTAAATGTTGTTTCATGAGCAGCTACCTTGCTCCTCATTCCTCTTACGACCAAGAAAACGCACCAGCAGTCTTACTCCATGACTCCATGCCCAATGGTTTGAAACTTATCACACTATGTTTTGCCTCTTTACTTGAAAGCATCATCCTTCCCACCAAAACAAAAAAAAAAACCCTTGAACTCATTAACTAGCCTAAAACCATATCAACAAAGCTAAATTAGAAAGAGAGAGCCCTCTCTGATTGCAGGTGGGCTAGAACCTGCAGTCCAAAGATTGGTTTGTGGTTACCTCGGCCGTATCCTTTAGGAGCTTAAGGACAACCTGAGTGATAACACCAACTCTGATAGATCTAACTCTCTTATGCTTTCCATAAACACAATTCTCATAGAAATTCAAATCAACATGCTTCAAACCTGGCATCAAATTTCTTGAGGGAAGAATTGGCATCCCCTTCTCACACATATGCCCAAGCCTATAATGCCACAATGTCGTATCCACTCTTGTGGGGGTTAAATTATTAATATAATTAAAAATACCATTTCATAAATAGAGTGTACCAACATTTTCACTTTTTGCTATTACGAGGGATCCTTTAGTGACCTTTTAGGTTTTCTCTATGAATGTGGTTACACAACCTTCACCACCTATCTACTTTATTTAAGTTAGTTTTTTATTCATATATGAAACATTCCTTATCTCCTTGAATAGCCATTGGTTCACATTATGTTTCTTTATAAAAACCTTACCCATTCCAATTATTTTATAAGGTTTATCAGCACCCAAGTGAATGTGTCCGAAAAATCCGTGAATGTAGTCATGAAAATGTTTCCTATTAGGTGTGGCATGGAATGAGGCCCTTGAATCTAAAAAAAAGGCATTAATAATATTCCCTAATGAAAGAATCAAAGAATCTTGCAACACATCATCAGTAACATTTGCATCATTATTGGTCTTTTCTTGTCCATCTTCTTCTTTTCCTTTCCAAGATTTGTAGTATTCCTTTAGGTGTCATTTCTTCCCACATTTCTATCACATTATCCCTGATGTCAATTTGGATCTTCCCTTTCTTGACTTACTATGATTTCATGTGTTCCTTCCTCTTTTCATTTTTCTTCCCCTAGTCTCTCTAGTCAAAACATTACTTGATGTCTCACCTGAACTTTTTTGTCGCATTTCCTCACTAAGGATAACACCAACAACATCATCAAACTTTAAAGTACTAGATCCAGAGACAAAGTTACTCATAGACATAACTAAGCCATTACAACTTTCTGGAAATGAGCATAGAACCAACAAAGTCCTAACTTCATCATCAAAATTTACCCCTATAGAACTTAACTAACTGGTAACCATGATAAATTCATTTAAATGATCAATAACATATCCACCTTATGACATCTTCATATTAAATATACGCTTCATAAGATATACCTTGTTTGAGGCAAGATATTTTCATATAGTTTTGAATATGCCATCATTAAACCTTCTATTGTCGTTTCCTTTGAAATGTTTGATGCAGAAGAATCCAGACTTAGCTAGCAATGTGATTGCATGTTCACATGTTGTGGCTAACATGAGATGAATTTCATTGAACTAAGTGGTCAAGGTCAGTTTTTGTAGGGAGGATTGGACGTCTTGAAAATGATCTTTTCTTCATTATTGTAATAACTAGAATATTGTATTATTTTTAGATTAAGAGATAAGTTGTTAGTGTAGCTGTGTAATAGAGCTTGATAATAGAAATTTAATTGTTAGATTGATTAAAATAGGGATCAAGAGGTTAATGCAGTTAGGATATCATTTGATTCATAGAAGAGAGAAAGAATGTAATCATAGAGATTAATGATTGAGAACATAGTGAGTGAGCAAGAGTTTGTGTGAGAGAGATATGGTTTGAGATTGAACATAGTTCAGAAACTGTTGTAATCAAACCAAGAGGGCCAAGACATTGTAATTTCCATTTTGTTGAATAAATGATCAAGTGTGGTGTTGCCTGTTAATCCTGGTACAAAAATTCATTCATATTGATGTATTGGTGTTCTGGACTTATTCAAGTATTTTTCTCTGTTTATAACACTTTTTTCATAAATTGCAGTCAAATTAGTATTAAGTGTTAATAATGAGCTTAAATGCTAAAAACCTTTCCTTAAGCGCTTTTTCTTAAAGAATGAAATAAAGCATGTGGGTTGTATTTGATCAGTGGGAAGCGGTATCTCACACACCCGAAAGGAGGTAAATGGTATTGTTCCAAGTCCACGCGATTAACCTTAGCGGTCGACACATGGCCAAGGAAAATCGCTTTTCTTGCGTGCTCTCGATTTGATATCGACTCTGCAAGAATCTGTGTGAGATTGCGTGACAACCATTTGATTGGATGGGTCACTTCGACGGTGGAGATCATCTAGCTAGTTTGTAAGTAGACGACGTGATATCCGTTGGATTTGGAGAGGTGAGATCAACGGTGTTGATTAAAGCACTCGGTCTGAGGAAAAGTCAAAGGGGGACTAGTGGAAATAGGTCAGATAAAGCAGAACCCTTAGAAGGGAAATATACATATAGAACCTATTTGCGCACAGCTGATTGGTTATAAAGTTAACCATTAGTCTAATTAAATACTACCACCTCATTTTTCATCAACCTCCTGCATCATTTTGGTATCAGAGCAGAAAGATTAAGTTTTCTACCGTAAACATGCCACCGAGGAGAGGAGATGGCATGGGTCGGGGTAGACCTGTAGCAAATGCAATTCCACTGGATGAGATCCGGAGTCTCCATACAAGGATGGAGACAATGGAGACTGCTCAGAAGAGAGTAATTGATGAAGGAGATGTGAGTGTGACAAAAGAATCTTCTGAGGAAGAAGAAGAAATTGAAAGTGAAGCTGCCAAAGTTCTCAAGATGTTGGCCAAAGCAAGTGGAAGACCAATGATGGAAATACCTTTGTATGATGGGAATCTAAATGTAGAAGAGTTGATGGACTGAATCAGTTCATTAGACAAGTATTTTGACTATGGGGAGGAAGTTGATGACAAAAAGACGGTGAAATTTGCAGTTACCAGATTGAAGGGTCATGCAACTATCTGGTGGGATGAATTACAAACATCAAACAATGGGATACAATGGGATACAATGATAGGTAAATTGAAAGCCAAATTTATGCCAAAATATTATCAGTTAAATATTTTTAGACAATTAAAAAACTTGAGAGAAGGACATGCAGAGGATGATGAAGAGAAGGTATCCAGGTATTTGAGGTATGACATACAGGATTAAATCAACTTGCTGAGTCCGAAGACAATTAAAGATGCCTTTCAACTTGCTTTATAGGTAGAAGAGAAGATGTTGAGGAAGAAAAATAAGAGGAATAGAGAAAAAGTGTTAGCAAGAGGTATAAGAACTACCAGATCAAGATTTCAACACCCTCAGGGTGAAGCAAGAAGTTCAAGTAGTAGACCACCACAGAGAGGAGACTTGAGAAGTGGAAGATTTGCACCTAGAGGAAGAGGCCGAGGAAGAGAAATTCGGTGTTATACATGTGGAGAATGGGGACATGGATCATGGGATTGTCCTCATAATAAAGCAACAAATCAGAGAAATGTGAATGTGGTTGAGGCAAGGGAAGAAAAACCTCAAATTGTAGACAAGGAAGAATCACTTGAAGTAGGAGAATCCCTGTTGTTAAAAAGAGTATTTCTTAAGGCATAGAAAGAGATAGGAGAACCATCTCAGAGAAAGAGTTTATTTAGAACTTCATGTAAGTTTAAAGGAAAATGCTGTAAAATGATAATTGATAGTGGAAGCACTGAAAACCTTGCTTCTACAGAAACTATGGACAAGTTAGGACTAGTGAAAACAACACAACCTACTCCTTAGAAAGTGTCATGGCTACAAAAATGACATCAACTTATTGTGACAAAACAATGCAAGGTAGAGATCTAGATTGGTACTTATGGAGATGTGGTATTGTGCGATGTAATGCCAATGGATGTATGCCACATATTGTTGGGAAGACCTTGGCATTTTGATCGGAAAGCTATTCATGATTGAAGAAGAAATACTTACACTCTGGAGAAGGATGGAAATAAACACACACTCCTTCCATTAAAGGATGAGGCAGGGAAAGAAGCACCTGGAAACAGTGTTAAGCTGATGAGTGAGAAAGAATTGCTGCAAGAAATCAAGAAGGATGAACAGATGCATTTTGCTTTCATAGGGAGACCTAAGGTAATTTTAACTTCCACAAACTTAGATGATTTACCTAAAGAAATCAAAACTCTATTGAATGATTATGCTGATATTATTGTGGATGAGCTACCAAATGCATTACCACCAATTAGGAGTATTAGTCATCACATTGATATAATACCGGGAGAAAGTTTTCCAAACAAAGCAACATATAGATTAACTCCTCAAGGGAATGCAGAAATTGGAAGACAAGTGCAAGAGCTGATAGATAAGGGATTGATCAGAGAGAGTCTTAGTCCATGTGTTGTACCAATAGTACTCAGTCCAAAGAAAGGTGGTGAATGGCGTATGTGTATAGATTCCGAAGCGATAAATAAGATTACTATCAAGTATAGATTTCCTTTACCACGCATGGATGATTTTATGGATTTCTTAAGTGGGTCAAGATATTTTACTAAGATATATTTGAAAAGTGGATATCGTCAAATAAGGATTAGATAAGGAGATGAATGGAAGACTACATTTAAAACAAACAGTGGCTTGTATGAGTGGTTAGTGATGCCTTTTGGACTCACTAATGCACCTAGCACATTCATGAGATTAATGAATGAAGTCTTGAAGGAATATGTAGGCAAGTTTGTCATTATTTATCTTGATGACATTTTAGTTTTTAGTAGAAGCAAAGAAGAACATCTAGAGCATCTTAATGTTGGAATTATGATACAAGTGTTGTCCTTGATGGCAAGTCACTCAGAGGTTGATACAGGTGATGGCAACTTAATCAGAGGACAGATCTTAGTACAGCAGGTCAAGAAAGAGATATACGTAGGTTCATTGTGACAAATCAGTGTATACACGCGGGTTGGACGTGCCGAAGACGCGTATGCGTATACATGCACTTTCACGCAAGGAAAAGCGCGTACAGGTGGGAAAACTTATGTCTTGGTCCGTGGTAGTTAGTCCTCGGTATTTGAACCTATGGTTTTGGACCATGGTATCTCGTCAGAAGTGTTGACCCCAGGGATTGGGCCCTTGGTATTGTTTATTATGGTTTTGGACCGTGGTATTGAAAGAAGCCTAACCTATATAAGGAGAAGATCATTAGGCAAAGGAGAGTAGCAAGGAATGGACGTCTGACGAAGTGGGAAGATCTAGTATTGCTGGTTATCTGTTTGTGATGCTTGGCTAGGGTTGGATATGACAACGAAGGTATAAGTAATTATCTTTAGATCTGTACGCGGGTTGTCTCTGGTGAAAGCGCGTATACACGCGGTTTTGATATAGTGAAGTAGCATATGCATTATGAGATTTGGTGTTTCAGGTTGCTGTTGATTCTAGTGGTTGTTGCAGAGTTCTGGGCTCTGGTTTGTGTTCTGTGTTTTTGATGACAGGGTTTCAGTGATTCAGTATTGGGTGATTTAGAGATTTATGATGCAAGCATAAGTTGATGATTGTATTGCAGCAGTGATTGTTTTATTCTCATCGATCCAGTCTGAAAATTTATGAAACGTGGTCCCTGAAGAAAAGAAGGTTGTAGCCTTCTGTAGGTCAGCACCTACGTACTAGTACATTAGCTAGTACAAGAGCTGAGGGGGTTGTAGCTCCCTTCCAGAAGTAGCTGGAAAACGAGAGAGGGTCGTAGCTCTCTGCAGGTTGAAGCCTGCGTGCTGGTAAAGGACTACACCAGTACATTGTAAAAGAAGTTTCTTATTAAAGGAAGAAAGAGACGAATTACAGTAGGTGGTTTTCACCCACATTGGGTTTCCACCTTATATCTTGGTGTTCATGTGTGCTTCTTATGTGTGACGATTTGTTCTGTCTTACTGCACCTGATTACTGTTATTATGGTTAATAATGTTTTGATGAATTTACTGAAGATAATCTAACTGAATCATAAGATTACTGCATGTACGCTAGTTCCATTTAACACAGTCGCGTATATACGCTGATATACTGAACTGAAGCCGCGTATATGAATCTGAGTATGAAATTGAAAAGTATCTGATTTGATAATACTGATTCACCCGCCCCCCCCCCGCACTCTCAGTATTATTTCCAACAATTGGTATCAGAGCAGGTCCTTCAGAGGTAGCTTGATCGCTTGAAGGAAAAGATCCATCACAATGACTAATCCAGAAAGAGAGGCACACATCAGGCCACCAATCTTTGATGGGAACAATTTTACCCACTGGAAGATAAGAACCACTGCATATCTACAATCACTTGGAGCAGAAGTTTGGGGAATCGTAGAAGGAGGATACAAATTCCCATTAGCAACTCCTACAGATGCAACAGAGAGAAAGAAATATGAGCTCAATGCCAAAGTTGTTACTCTCTTATTGGGAAGTTTGACACAATCAAAATTTATGAAGGTCATGCATTTCAAATCAGCTAAGGAAATATGGGACAAAATCATTCTGAGCTACGAAGGAGATGATCAGGTAAAAAGAGCAAAGCTTCAAACTCTCAGAATCCAGTATGAAAATCTTAAGATGCATAGTAATGAAAGCATAGCTAATTACTTCCTGCGTATGGATGAGATTGTAAATTGTATGAGGGATCTGGGTGAAGAATTTAAGGAAGTTGTCTTAGTTGAAAAGGTTTCGAGATCTCTGTCTGCTAAATTTGATTCCAAAGTGTCTGCCATAGAAGAAAAGGAGAATCTACAAAAAATCACCATGTCACACCTTCACGGAATCTTAACTGCTTTTGAAATGCGAAAAGAGGGACCATCAGAAGCCGCATTCGAAGCATCAGGATACATGTCAGAGGAAGAATATGAGGTAAATTTTGTCAAGAATCTTGAATGGGGAACTGGACGGTTCAAAGGTAAGCTACCTTTCAAATGTTTTTCATGTGGTAGAGTTTGTCACTATGCTACTAGATGCTCTCATAACAAAGGAAAGATGTCTGAAGAAGGTAATAGAAGCTATTATACCCATGTTAAAAGTAATGACTCATTCAATGGTAGTGAAGACATTAGAAGTCTCATGGCATATGAAAAGAAGAATGCCGAAACTGAAGAAGTTACCAAATTAAACGAACAATTGGAGACAGTAACCAGGGTAAGCGAGAAATTGCAGGATATAGTAAATGATCAGAGCATAACAATTCAGACTCTTGAATCAAAGATCCTCTCTCTAAAAGAAGATCTTGAAAAATCAAGAGAGCAGAACAGAGAAGCTCTTGAAGATCAAGAACATGAAGTGATCAAATTAAAGCAACAAGTGGAAGAAGGAAGAAAAGCTGAAAAAAACCTAAGGAATCAGTATCTGGAAAAGGAAGAACAACATCAGGTTGAGGTAAATATCTTAAAAGGTAAATTAGAAGAAAAGGATAAATTGTTGCGATTTCAAGATAGTACTAAGATTTTGGATGACATTCTTGGTAGTCAAAGATCCCCTATTATCAAAACTGGTCTTGGTTTTTATGAATCCGTTGAAGGTGAATCTAGCTCACAACGTGAGGCAAGAAACCCTAATGAGAAATCTGAAATGGTCAACAAGGAACAACCAAGGAAAGAAATTCCTCAAGGAAAATCCTTTACTCCTAACTATGTAAGTGATAGACGATTATTTCCTCCATTGAATAATGTTGAATGTTATGTATGTCATAATCTTGGACATGTTGCAGCCAGATGTAGAAGTAGAATGGTTCAAGACCATCACAAAAGATCATTGCATCCCAGATATTTCAGAGGATATTGCTTTGCCTGCAATGCATATGGACACAAAGCAATTGATTGCAATAGAAGGAACATGAAATATGTAAGATGTTATACATGCAACAAACTTGGACATAAAGCAAGGGAATGCAGGAGAAAATTTCAAAATTCAAAACAAGAGGACCATACATCATCACAGTTCCAGGGATTGAAGAAGATAGAATTAGAGACAGAAAGGTGTGACATAACTCAGTTAGCTGACATAACAGACACAGGGGAATCTGAAAGTGAAGAAATTCAGTATTCCATCTTGCATACGCTGATATAATGAAGATAATTCGCGTATATACACGAGTTACAGGCTGCAGAGTCGCGTATATAGAGATCAGAAGAAAGGGCAGCAGAACAGACCCAGGAAATGGTTCGGTCATGGTTGGCTCAGGCTCAGGGGGAGCATATACTTCAAATAATGCATTGTTGGCATTATGGTTAGAATTTGTTGATAAAGTCTATGAAGCTAAATGATACATCTTGCTGTTTGATCAAAGGAATGGTATTGCAGGTTTGGATGCTGATGCTTATGGTGCAGATCATATATGATGAATGATAGTCATGGTCTTGAATGAATTGTTGGTCTTAGAACTTGCATCTGCTCAGGGGGAGCATGGATGGATTGATACAACTTGGCATATACAAAGGGGAGCTCAATCAGAAACTTCAGCATGTACTCAGGGGGAGTATGGACAGCAAAAGGTATACCAAGGAAGAGAATATCTTGGTCCGCCCTTTGCCCTTGATGTCAAAGGGGGAGAGTGACTTGGTGTTCAAACTTTAAATTGGGAAGAACAAACTTTAAATAATAATTATTATATTAATTAGTATATTAATAATTATTAATATATTAATTATTATTAATATATTTTGGGAATAGTTATTATAATAATTATTACAGGAGATGAAGTTCAAACTTTAAATTGGGAAGAACAAATGCCAAAGAAGGTCAAGAAAGAGGTGGAAGTTGTTTTGCAGAAAAGTTTATTCAAAAGAACAACAAGACAGGTTTATTTCAGTACTTAGTCAAATGGAAGGGACAGTCAGTAGAGGATGCTAGTTGGTTAGTAGCAGCACAGTTGCAGAAGTATGGAGTAAACCCTGAAAGTATGAGGGATAATCCTTTTATTCCCCGGGAGTCTGATGCAGGAGCATCCAGACTTAGCCAACAATGTGATTGTATGTTCACATGTTGTGGCTAACATGAGATGAATTTCATTGACTTGAGTGGTCAAAGTCAGTTTTAGTAGGGAGGGTTGGACCTCTCGAAAATGATATTTACTTCATTATTGTAATAACTAGAATATTGTATTATTTTTATTCTAAGAGATAAGTTGTTACTATAGGTGTGTAACAAAGCTTGAGAATAGAGATTTAATTGTTAGATTGATTAAAAAAGGGATCTATATGTTAATGCAGTTAGGATAGGATTCGATTCATAAAAGAGAAAAAGAATGTAATGATAAAGATTAGATGATTGAGAACAGAGTGAATGAGTGAGAGTTTGTGTGACAGAGGTAGGGTTTGAGATTGAACAGAGGTTAGAAACTGTTGTAATCAAGCCAAGAGGGCCAAGACTCTATAATTTCCATTTTGTTGAATAAATAATCAAGTTTGGTGTTCCGTGCTAATCCTGGTACATAAATTAATTCGTATTGGTGTATCATCATTCAAGCCTTATTCAGGTATTTTTCTCTGTTTATAACACTTTATTCATTAATCACAATTGAATTAGTATTAAGTATTGATAACGAGCTTAAACACTAAAAACCTTTCCATAAGCGCTTTTTCTTAAAGAATGAAATAAAGCATGTGGGTTGTATTTGATAAGCAGGTAGCAGTATCTAGCGCGCTCGAAAGGAGGTAAATGGTATTGTTCCAAGTCCACACAAATAAACTTAGTGGTCAACACATGGTCGAGGAAAATAACTTTTCTCACGCACTCCTAATTTGATATTGACCGTGCAAGAATCCACGCGAGATTATGCGATAGCTATTCGATTGGATGGGTCACTTCAACGGTGGAGATTGTCTAGATATTTTGGGAATGGACGACATGATATCCAATGGATCTGGAGAGGTGAGATCAACGGTGTTGATTAAAGCGCTCGATGTGTGGAAATGTCAAAGTGGGACCAGCGGGGATAGGTCAAATAAAGAGGAACCCGTAGAAGGAAAATACATGTATAGAACGTACTTGCACGTAGCTGATTGGTTATAAAGTTAAACACTAGTCTAATTAAATACTACCACCTCATTGTTCGTCAACCTCTTGCGTCAATGTTCCATGACACCAATGTTGAGACACATAGCCATATTTTTCCTTGTTCCTTTCGATCATGAATCTCCAATTTTTCATTTGTCATACTCGTTGAATTCTTTGTTTTTTCACGCAATGGTAGGTACAAATATTTTTGATACAGATAATCTTCCATCTGCATCTTCCACAACTGATAGTTTTAGCAATTAAATTTATTTACCCTAAACCTACCATCTTCCACTATTTCTCCCACTCGAAGCAAGAACCCTTCAATCCTATGTGTTTATTAGCCAAATAAACCTTCGGTTATGATACCAATTGTTAGAAATTAATTAACGGAGCAATGAAATAAATAAAATATTGCAGAAGCACAAATATAGAAATATATATAACAATAGAGGTACAAATATACTTGGTTCACCCAATTTAGGCTATGTCCATGGAGAAATACTGAAACCTTCCTTTTATATTATCCCTCAAAATGAAGAGATACAACCTACAGGAGATCTGCTCTAATTTCGTCTTCACTCTCACATAGCCTCCTCTCTTTGTCTCTATCAAGATAATAATGCACAATTGCAATACAATTACCTCATATAAACTGATGGTCGCCTTCTAGGGAAAAATACCCTAACTTAACATAACTTCTACCATTTGATCAGCAGCCTAATGAACGACCTATATTGACTATGAAATTACAATATTTTACAAGGCAATTTTCATATATTTTTAGCTTCAAGGGCATTGCCCTTGAACCCTGGTAAGGGGGTGTTAGCCTCCTATACCAATAGGGTTTCATATTTCATGATTGACAGTGGAAATGCTAAAAATCATCATCTTTGATGATACAAAGGTTCCATTTTTGTGGACAAAGCAAAAAGTTAAAAAAATGTAAAGAGGGTATGCCTTAAAAGAATAATCAAAAGGCAAGAAAATGAAATGGTCAAAAGAAAAAACAATTGAAATGAACCCCAAAGAAAGACCAGGAAAGTGGCCAATCAAAATGCCACTGCTATCTTGATGGATGGCTCAATAGTTCAAGCTGGGCCATGCCATGATTTAAATTGCTTGTTTTAGAGTAGGTAATGAGTACCTATTCAAACAGCTTAAGCTTGACAGATGACTAGCTAGATAGAGAAAGAAAGGAGCCCACTAGCTTAATCTGCGCCCTTCGAAGATATAAGGGTAGATTTAGATAGGAGGGCAGCAAAAATAAAAGAGCATATGAGGGTCTGCAAATCTAAATGCACCCTCCCTGAATTAACAAAAAATGCTAGGTTCTAAGTTGGGTAGGTAGCTAGAAGTTGCAGAATTCTGATCCTATTCAGTTTTGGCCTCGATCAAGAAGGCATGTGTTGGCAGTTGCAAAGGTATCTATGCAGCATTTTGAAGGTAAATATAGAAGCATGTCTAATTCCCTTGATTTCCCCCAAAGACTCCCTTTCTAACATCCCATGGACGACTTCAGGATTCTCCCAAACAATCCTCCTTGTATTTCTTCTTGGAAATTTCATGATAAGTTTTCACTTTCTTCTTCGAAAAGAAGCCACATTTCTTGTGTAAAATCATTCCCCATCAACTCCTAAAAATCTAAGTTTACTCACTAAACTTAGTTTTCTATCCCACACTTCCAACCTCTCATATCCCCAATTCACATTAACTTCTAACTTTATTATCTAAATCCCTATGTTCCCCTTTTTCCCCCACTACTATATCACTATTGTGAAAAAAGCCCACAAAATATGTAAATACCCCCCCTTTTTTTGGCATTATAACCATATGTTCAACATTTGGAGAATGATATAGACTCAAAAGGTTTTGATAGTTGGTTCACCTTGAAGATTGGGAATTGAGTTAACACTTGGTTAGCTCAATAACTCGTCCCTACCCTGGTCCGATTTGCAAAACCCACAATAGTGTACTATCCCCGCCATTGTGTAAAACTCTGTTAAAAAACCCACTTTTGATCGATTTTCCAAAGTATCTGTTTCGGCGCGCTCACCGCAAAAAACATATATATATATATATATATATATATATATATATATATATATATATATATATATATATATATATATATATATCCCCGCCGGGACCCGCTGTATCCACCCATCACCTCCGCAGTCCGTCGACCGTCGGATCCGGGCCCTCCCATCTGACGGCCCACAGCAATATTGGACTGCCCCCGACGCCTGAACATTAGCGCCCGAAATCTGTGAGAGGGTGATGTCAGGGCTCGGACGCGTGTCGCTCCTGGGTTGTATCGGGCGGCCTACTGCCAATACCACACCCATACTATGAGCGGTCCGAAATTACCGCTTACCGCCCTCGTATTTCTACCATACATCACCCCCACGTCACCCTCGCGTCACTGCCACCTCAGCATTACATTGCCGCCCCATCCGCCCTTGCTCCGAGCTGTCCGCCATGTCACCTGTCCACGTGAAGCCACTCACTGGCTGCCACATCATCACCCCGTACCTGACCCCACCTATGACGTCATGCTGACGTCATCCAACAAAAGGTGCCAAAGGCCGAATTTCCCTATTTTTCCCGAAAAAAGTCATTTTTTTGCGTTATTTTCAAAAATATTAACTGTTCTCCTGCATGAGCGACGACGTTGCTTGCCCACCAACTCTCAAGACTACTTCCTTGCTGCTGTCATCGTCAATTCACCGGTATATCGACGCCATTGATGCATTCAAACCAGGTATTTATCGGTTTCCCACTGCGTACCTTGGTTTTGTATAATTCCCCAAAACAAGCAAGAAAAAGAGAGAAAACACAGTAATTACCAGGAATCCTCACTGACCAGTGTTCCTTTTCCACACCATAAGCGCAAATTCACTTACAGAGGTTCCACATTGTGCCAAGTCACCACAAATTCACAATTTGTTTGCGCATTCGCAAATCTAAACCTCTGCTAGACCAATCCACCGTGAAAGAAACTCTCAAATCCCAGCATTTGCTCCTTGAATCTCTCCCAGGAGCATTTCAACTCAGTTTCTCCCCTATTTATCTTGTCCTCTTTGCAAATTGCCCCCCTCATTGGAAATTCACTGCTCTATATTGCTCTGCTGAGAAATTCAAGTTTAAACACAACTTAAAGTATCAGTTAACCATGGAGACCCCTGTGGCATTAAACATTGCCCCATTCAATGCCCCACACAAGAACCTGGAATGGTTAGCCCTGGCTGACAGAGATTATCAGATGAGAGAAACTGTAGAGAGGGGAATCACATACCACATAGAAATAGTTTGTGAGTTGAGAAAGAAGCACAGAGATGGTATAGACCTCCTGGGAATCTGGAAATCCAATTTGCCAATTTATTATCTCCCTCAGGTCAATGAATTCCCTGACTTGATTCACCAATGCTGCACAAACTATGATCCCACTCAAAGAGTTGTTCTGAGTCTTTCAGGCTCTGTCTTGTTCCATATTACTCCTGAAGACATAAACCAAATGCTGCAGTTCCAACCTATAAGGCCACTGGTTCCTCTTTCCATGCAGATTTTACTAGAGCAGGGTGCCAAGCTCTCCAACTCACAAATTACAAGAATTGGCCAATTATTTATGCGCCCAGAGTACCAGCCCCGACAGCCTCCCCCTTATCTGCATGATTGGTTCAATGACATAGGGAGACTGCTGGTAGACATCATATCCTCCATCTTAGGGTTCAAAACCAGTGAGTTTGTGGATGAGACAACACTGGTGGTGCTATCCATTTTCACCCCAGGACAACCCCCTGCTGTCCAGTATGACTATGCTACATTTATAGCCAACAAAATTCATGAACAGTTCATGAACTTGGAGAGAGAGAGGGTATTCAAGTACACCTCCTACATATATCATCTGCTATTGTACAATCAACCTGACAGCTTCCCTGTCTTCCTCAAGAAATTAGATGCAAAGGGAAACAGAAGATTTGTAATGTTCTGGACATCAGTTTGCCATCATATTCATTACTCACCATACAACTACTGTGAATTTATTGACCTATTCATTCATCCAGCCTTGTCATTGCTGCAGAGTTCCCCTCCTCCTAGACTCACTGATGATATGCAGAAAATCCGCCAGCTGTCCAAGAACTATAGCATTGGGGATTGGTACTTTTACCAAGACCACACAGTGATCAGGATAAATGGCTGTGAATTGGCACCATACAGGCTACCAAAGTATGTTCCCATGAGACTCTTTGCACTAGAATACTTCAGGCAGTTCGACAATGCAGATATGATTCACTTCCATAGCAAAAACAAGAAGGCACAGCTGAAAATAAAGCATCAATTGGGTCCATTCATCTTTAACAAGAGAGAAGAAGCTTGGAATGAGGCAGACCAAATTCTAAAAGCCCTCCAGCTCAAGACAAGCTTTTATTGGGCACCCTATGACCCTAACCATTTCATAAGCCTCAGAATAATCAAGCATAGGCTTGCTACATATGACCACATTAGCATTCCAAAAGTTGAAAAATATGCTAATCAATTAGAATGGAAAGAAGGCACATTAATGGAAGATTATACTGAAGAAGAAATAGCAGAGAAAGCCATTAAAACTTTAGAAAAGGCAGTTGACTTGGAATATTTTGGACAGGTCTGGTCTTCAGGCTCTCAGCATCTTGGAGAAGCTGCTTCTTCATCTACGGTTCCCCAGCAGCCTGCCAAAACAACTGATCCACCAGCAGACATGACTAAAGGCAAATCAGTGCAGCAAGAAGTGTCACCTCAAAATGTGGAGCAGCAAGAAGGTACAGCTGAGGAACCTGCCTCCACAGAACAACAAACACATGAGTCAATCCCTCCAAGGCAGGAGGTAACAGTTGAATCCTCAGTTTTGCAAACAACTGCCAATGAGGAAAGAACAAGGAAAATGGACAGGAAAGAGGACACTCCTCTTACTACCTCTACGGACCAGCAAGGAGAAAAAAGACAGAGGTTGATCCCTTTTTCAGAGGAGGAAGTACCAGAGAGACCTATTGATAATATGCCCCCTCCTAGCGTTGAAACATCGGCCAGTTCCTTACAGCAAGGACAGGACATCCCACATGGGGCAGAGGTGAGCTCTTCAAGGCAGAAATCTAAGGCAGAATCTAGCATCAAGCAGCAGTTCATAGATATCAAGAAAAGGAATGAGCACCTCAAACACCAAATCTACAACCATCTATTGAATATGGCACCAACTAATCAGCAGAGATTAATGTCTGCTTATGACATTCAAGAACAAAAAATGACTCTTAGTCATTTCAGGCCTACCATACAGCAACCTCAAACAGCTGTCGATTATATCAGAACTAATCTGGAAATTTTTGCCAAAGACATCCACCCCTTGGGTCAGATTGAGCTACACAGGCAAACCGGGGAGATGATATATTCCACATTAGCTGATAAGACCCTACTGGCACACCAATTAAAAAATTCTCTACACAACACTGCTGCTCAGCTGGAATTGGAGAAGGCATCATCTCAAGCCAAGGACAACAGAATCAAGTCCTTGGAAGAGATCATTATAGAATTGGGTCATGATCCAAAGGACCCCAAGGGTGTGCAGGCACTGTTAAAGAAAAGAGATGAAGATGTAGCAGCTATGAGAAAGCATATCAAGCTGCCAGCTACCCTTCACCCTCAAACTGGAGAGGTGGCAGAGTAAAAGAAGGATCAGGATGTAGTTGCTTTACTCCTGAGTTTATACAAGAGATTGATGGAAACAGAAAGTGCACTAGAGGTGGCACTAAATTCAAGACAAAGTGAGGCACCAATGCAGCCAGCACAGACATCTGCATCTACTGAAGGTGTGCCACTTTCTACTACTATAGCAGGTCCTCCCACAGGACAAACATCAGAGGCAGGTCCTTCGGCATCAGCACCAGCAACAGCACCAGATCAGGGGCCCACCCTAAGCATGTAGAACAGGATGAAGGAGTTGGAAGCCTTATAAGCACAGATGGCTGAACTGTAGGAGACCAAGGATAAACTAGCTGCCATTGAAGAAAAGTATGATAAATCCAAGCAAAGTGTAGCTGAAAAAACAAGGGAAGTAAGGGCTCTTGAGAAGAAAATAAAGGAACTAGAGAAAGAGCTCTCTCTTGATAAAGTTGTAGTTGAAATTAAGAAGATCCTATGGGCCAATATTGGCCAATCTATAATAGACCAGTGGAAATATATTGAAACCATCCATGAGCATATGGATCTCATAGGCAGGGCCCAAAAAGAAAGTCAAAGAGCAAGGGCATCTCTAGGCAATATGCCTGAGATAGCCAATAGGATGATCAATGTCCTCAACAATCGCACTGGCCCTCAGCTGGCAGCAATGGGTATCACTAACAGAACTGACACCATTTTATTAGTGAAGAGGGTGATCACTTTGAGAAATCATGTACAAACATTGGATAGAAGGTGCCAAGAAATGCAGACAGAGGTGAACAAATTCATTGAGAAAATTACAGCATTACATAACAGAGGCCTTCCCAGCTTAGTGACCAGTGCAGGAAGGTTACTATCTCATGAAAACTATGCCAAGAGGGTAAATACATATGCCACAAATCAGATCACTACAACAGCAAGTGCCCTAGAGGAAGCAGGGCCTACATCTGGGCAGAGTCTCTATGAAAAACTAGAGAATTTGTTTTTGATTGTGAATGAGATCAGACATCTTTTTGAAGTGCCTCCAAACTATTATAAATATACTGAGGCAGATGAAAGCTTAGGCATAATCTTGAGACACCAATTGCCTACTCAGGAATGGTGGACGGGCATGATACAAAAACTGCTGTGAAGAAACAGGTTGTTCACCATATTTTGTACTTCTGTCACAAGTCAGCATTTTCAGAAGATTGATATATTTGTTCTGACTGGGAAAGCAATTGAAAGGGCCAACTCAGCAATAAAGTTTGACTACCAAAGCAGATGCCAACAGATGCAGATGACGGGGATGAGATAGCCGCACCACGACAAAGTAGTAAAGGGCCTATTACTCAGAATCAATATGAAGCACCCAACCGACCCAGTTGCCTCCAAAAGTCAAAGAATTTCTGACAGAGCTAGAAAGTCATTCGTTGTCCATTTAAAGTAGCAATAACTATTGTATCTGCTAATTTTTGAAAGTTGGTAAAGACAGTTATTGAGCAAATGACTCATCGTAAAGATATTTTGTAAAACTATTGTATATATATCCCCACGCATAAACTTATTGAGGTTGTTGATCTTTCTTTTGGAGAAGCTATGTTGTAATTTCAGACTTTCAATACAGGAAGCTAATGGAATTTCTGAAGTTCTGAGTTGTTTTGAAGTGTTGTGGTGTGCTTGAATGCTACTACAGGATTCCTACGCTATTTCATGTCACAATAAGTTTTTCTGAACCGTGTTTCTATATATTCCATTCTTTCATAATCCATTTATGCTGTATGTTTCATATGTTTGGCAGTAGAGAAAAAGAATAGTTCTGGATTTGTTCACTGAACACCCTAAACTCAATCTGTGCTGTTATGAATGTTTTCTTCAGAATTAGTTGTGAATGTGTAATTCTTAATTGCTCACTTTCATACTAAATCTTTCATAGTAAATACTTTTCAGGAATTCTAATCTGCTCCTGATTAATATTTCATTCTTTCACATCACCAGCTTAGTGACAGATTCTTAGTTGCCTCTCACTGGCTGGAAATACTCAATATTCCACAATTTGAAGTTTGTTTCATGAGTAGCCATATGGCCCTGCAGTTTCATCACTCTCACTCAATTCCTCAAAACAACACATAATCACAGACTCCATTGCCCAATGGACTGAACCTCCTGAAGATCACATCTCAGCTACTAGAAGACATCATTCAACCAAAACTTTAAACAAAATTCAGTACATCATAGCTAGCCTAAAACCTTATCAAAACAAAGCTAAATCCTAAAGAGAGAGCCCTCTCTGATTGCAGGTAGGCTAGGACCTGTAATCCAAAGATTGGTTTGTGGTTACCTCGGCCGTATTCCCTTGGGAGTCAAAGGGAACAACCTGAGTGATAACATAACTGGCGACTCCACTGGGGACGAAGTAATGTTTCAACTGTTGTCTGCTCTAGATAGTGGTTCCAAAATTTAAGCAATCCCCTGACCATTCTAAAAATATTCTCAAAAATACCAAAAACAAGCTCAGAAGCTGGCTCCTAAAAAGAGAACTAGGCATACTAGGTCAAATCCTGACCCAAATCCTCCACCTGTTTTCGATAACCCTAATTTGATTCCCAAGACTCTTAGGGACCAAAAGGAACCAGAAGAATCTGCTGAGTCCAGCCCTGAGGCAGTTCAGCAAAGTTAAATCCCAACCCCTGCTAAACCATTAGTTCATCTTCATATAACCCATTCTTCCCCCTCTGCCTCATCCACTTCCCAAAACATACTGTCTACACCCCTACCCAATACACAAACTGCTATTGTTGTTCCTGTTGTTCCAGTCATTCCCCTTCTACCTGTTGTCCCACTTATCCCTCCAAATATGGCTAATCGTTATGCTCCCCTTCAGTTACCTGGTAATCAGGGGGCTATGCCTCAAGACTACCAAAGTAAGATCACTTATTTTGATGGAACCAGTACATACACTGCCTTACAGCATACCAAGAAAATGCAAGATTACTTTGAAAACTATGAGATAGATGATGATGATGTGAGAATGAAAATTTTTGTACAAAGTTTAACAGGTGAGGTAAGAACTTGGTTTAGAGCACTTGCTGCAAATTCTATACCTGATTCAGGCGCTCTTTATCAGTCCTTCCTGAACAGATGGGAAAAGAAAAAGGATCCTCTACACATTTTATCTGAATATGACACCATAAGGAGAGGCCCACAAGAAACTGTCTTGGACTATTGCACTAGATTCAACACTATCTATAATGCCATTCCTCAAAATCTTAGACCTCCACCTGATCTTGCCTTAATCAAATTTCCGGATGGGTTTGATGCTGATATGGCATATCAATTAAGAGAAAGAGCCCCTGCAACTTTGGCAGACATGCAAAACATAGCTGTCAGCGTAGAGGCAAATCTGATTGCTAAAAGAAACCGGGCAAGAATGGATAGGAGAACCACTTTTAAGGAAGAACCCTCATCATTTCAGAAAAAGTTAGATGCAATCATCAAAGGTATGGATAGACTTGGGGACAGGGTGGAAACCATAGAAAGAAAATCATCATGGGAAGGTCAAATGAGCAATATTAGAAACCCAAACTTCAGAAAGAATCAAAATCCTAATGTTGGAAGGACCGATCCTGACCAGCATGACAGACCTCCTTTCCACGAAAATTATGTTGAGGCTTCAACATCTAGTGAACCTAATGAGGACCCTCACATCAACCTAATGGGTTTGGATAATGAACATCAGGTCATCTTAACACAAGAAGGTCAAGAGGTTTATAATGACAAATAATTTCACACTAAATCAGGAGAATCATTTGATTTCAGAGAAGGTTATGATGCAGCAGTTTATGAGGTGCACAAACAATATAAACTAAGAACCAGAATGATAGATGTACCTGAACCTCTTGAACCAAAGGACAATAAGCAGCCAAAAGATACCAATGATAAGACTACTCTCCCACAATCAGCTGCCAACTCAAACCCACTTACCACAGAAGTCACTGTGGAGGATATCTCAGAACAACAGACCTCTGAAAACCAGCCAGCCCCACTCCATCCAGCAAAAATAAAGTCAGATCACATCCCTGGAAACAAACATGGTACCAATTTTATTCAAAACCATACCAACCATGAACAAAGGATCATTGATAACCCAGCTGAAAAAGAAAAACCTGCTACACTTAATGCCAAGATGCAAATTGAAAAGCCCTTTAACTTGGAAACAGAAATAAGTAAGCTGAAGATATCAGTTCCTCTATCGGAATTAGCCAAACATGAAATATACAGACAACAGATTAACAAGTCGCTCCAAGTATTAGACAATAAAGATGCTGTGAATGTCCTAGATGACCAACCAGAGTTGTTGTTTGGCCCTGAGGTTAATGGAAAAACAGAAAATGGAGGGGTTCCACCCTTTTATGTTAGTTTAAACATTCATGATAAGGTTCTACACAATGCGATGTTTGATTCCGGGGCCTCACACAACTTAGTGCCCAAATCTATAATGGAAAAACTCGACTTAGACATCACAAGACCTTATAAAGATTTATTCTCATTTGATTCAAGCCAAGTCAGGTGCTTAGGATTGATTAAAGATTTATGTGTCTCCCTGGTCCAATACCCAACCAAAACAATCTTGATGGATGTAGTGGTAGCTGACATACCTCCTAAGTATGGTATGCTCTTGTGCAGATCCTGGGGGGCCAAGCTCCAAGGATCTTTGCAATTAGATATGTCCTATGCAACCATTTCAGTCTTTGGGTAGCCAAAGAGATTATATCGGGAAACATTGATGAAATATGTGGTAAGCAGTCAAGAGAAGCCCCAAAACTTCCCAATCTATTCAATACACTCTGACATGGATTCATTTATTCTCTACAATGCTGACATCTGCAGCAAGGCTTATTCTGAGCTATTAAAAGCAGTAGAGGCAGAGGAATTAACTGAACAAAGTGCCCCCCAACACCAAAACACTTTAGGTACAGCTGATAAAACAAAGGGACATGATATATCGAGTGACTTGCAAGAAACCAACCTGCCCATGATCCAATTCTCTAAAGACCTCAATTCAAATCTTGATCATGAAACCTTATGGTATTTAGAATTTGATGGTTTTGTAAACAAGTTAGGAGCTGGGGCAGGAGTCTGGATCCATAATATGCATAATGACCAGGCTGAGGGTCATGCATATAAGTTAAACTTCCGATGTACAAACAACATGGCTGAGTATGAGGCCCTTTTTCTAGGTCTCAAACTCATAAAAAATTTGGGTGCAACCAAAATTTCAATCTTAGGGGATTCAGATCTAATCATACAACAAATCAAAGGAAACTTTACCACAAATGATTTAAGGTTGAGAGCATATAAGGCAGCAGCTATTCAGGTACTTGATACCTTCTCACAATCACAGTTGACTAAAATTTCCAGAGAACTCAATCTACATGCTCACAGCTTGGCAACCTTTGCCAGCACCTGTAAACTGCCCTTCAAACCCAATCATACTTTTACTGCTGAAATCAAACACAGACCTGCAGTTCCAGACAACATCAAAAATTGGCAAGTCTTTGAGAGTGACACTCAGATAAATAATTTCCTCACTCTAAAAGAAGTATTCTCTGGCATTAATATTGACTCAATTACTGGAGATGATAAAAAAAAAGCACACACAAATACACAGAAAATATCAGCTGAAACAGTTGATCTGGTTTTGCACCCTACCACCTTTAATAACGAAAGTATACAAAAGTTGAGACCAATAGATGAAGATGAACTGGTTGAGACAGAAGCAGAGATAATTGAGCTAAAAGATAATTTCCTGCCCACAGGTTTAACCCCTTTAGAGGACTTATTTGATTCAAATGATATCTCAAGAAAACCAAAAATGTAACCTTTGAGTGCCGAAATTGAAGATTGTAACATTGGGACTCCAGAAAATCCCAAAATGATAAAGTTATCCAAAGCATTACCACCTAAGCAGAAACTGAAATACATTGAGTTATTTAAAGAGTTCCAAGATGTCTTTGCCTGGAGCTATGAGGACCTCAAATCATATCATACCTCAGTCATCCAGCACATTATACCTTTAAAAGAAAACCAAAAGCCTTTTAAACTAAAAATTAGAAGAGTGAACCCGGTGCTTCTTCCTCTCATTGAAAAAGAGGTGAAACGTATGTATCAAGCAGGAATCATTGCTCCAATCAGATTCTCAGAATGGATTTCAAACCTAGTGCCTACTAGGAAAAAGACAGGAGAAATCAGACTGTGTGTTGACCTAAGAAATTTAAACAAAGTCTCTCTCAAAGACCACTACCCCTTACCAAAAATGGATCATATCCTGCAAAGGGTAGTAGGAGCATCTAGGATCTCATTATTAGATGGTTTCTCAGGATTCAATCAGATTCTAGTACACCCAGATGACCAAGACAAAACTGCCTTCACAACTCCTTGGGGAACTTTTAAATATGTCAAAATGCCTTTTGGGCTTAAGAATGCAGGGGCAACCTTCCAAAGAGCAATGGATATAGCCTTTGCCAAAGAAATTCATGACTTTCTAGTGGTCTACCTGGATGATCTAACTGCCTTCTCAAAATCAGACCAAGAACATTTAGAACACTTGAGGCAAGTTTTCACAATTTGTAGAAAATATGGCATATCTTTAAACCCAAAGAAATCATTGTTTGGGCTAGAGGAAGGTAAGCTCTTGGGACATATAATTTCAAAAGATGGTATTAGGATTGATCCAGACAAAATTCAAGCCATCCTACAAGTACCACATCCAAGAAACATCAAGGAATTACAAAGCTTTCTGGGAAAAATCAACTTCTTGAGAAGGTTTATTCCTAATTTGGCTGAGCTCACAAGACTGTTAAAGAACATGCTGAAAATGGACTCCAAGGTCAAATGGACCATGGAAGCTAGACAAGCCTTTGAGGATATTAAAAGAGCATTGAAAAATACACCAGTCCTAACAAGCCCTAGGTTTGATAGAGATTTCATCATTTTTTCTTTTGCTTCTGAGCATACAATTGCTGCTGTTCTATTACAAAGGATGACCAAGGCTGTGAAAAACCTATTGCGTTCTTTAGCAGAGCTCTTAGGGATGCCCCCTTGAAATATCAGATTATGGAAAAACAAGCCTATGCACTGGTAAAAGCAATCAAGGACTTTAGAATCTATATCTTGTACTCCCACATCATTTCCTATGTCCCAAATGCAGTGGTGAAGGACATTTTGACCCAAGAAGGAATTGAAGGGAGGAGGGGCACATGGATTGCCAAAATTTTAGAATATGACATGGAAATCAAGCCTACTAAACTAATAAAAGGACAGGGTCTAGCCAAGTTGATGGCTGAGACCAATTTCCAAGCCCTTGACATTAATGAACTGGACAATGAACAGGAGATGGCAACTCCACAGATCAACCAAGACTTTATGCAATCTCCCTGGTATACTGATATATGTTTTGTATTGTTAAACCTGCAAGCTCCTCCAGGGTTGTCCAGAACTAAGAAAAGGTTCTTGAAAATGAAAGCATCAAAATTTTGTATTATTGATAGTGTTTTGTTTTGGAAAAATCATGAAGGAATCTTACTTAATTGCTTAACATTGGATGAAACTGACAACGTCCTCAAAAAATTTCATGCAGGTGACTGTGGAGGACACTTATACTGGAAATCCACAGCTGATAAAATCCTAAGGGCTGGTTTTTATTGGCCCTCCTTGTTTACTGATGTAAGAAAATTTGTAATGTCTTGTCACAAATGTCAAATCTTTGAAGGGAAAAGAAAGTTGTTGCCTTTACCACTCAAACCTGTTTCAACTGAAAGACCATTCCAACAATGGGGTTTAGACTTTATTGGTGAAATTCACCCCGCATCCTCTGGCCAGCATAGGTGGATTCTGACTGCTACAGATTATTTCACCAAATGGATAGAAGCTATCCCTTGTAGGCAGGCAAATGACTCCATTATCATACAATTTCTAGAGACCAACATCTTGTCCAGGTTTGGCTGTCCAGACAAAATTATCACAGACAATGCTGCCGCTTTCAAGTCCAAAAAAATGATCAACTTTTGTCACAAATATCATATGACCTTAGGCCATTCCACAGCTTATTATCCTCAAGGCAATGGCCTAGCTGAGTCTTCCAATAAAAGCCTAATCAACATCATCAAAAAAGTTTTGGAGGAAAACAAAAAGAATTGGCATAAGAAGTTAGTGAATGCTCTATGGGCAGATAGACTAACTACCAAAAGATCTATTGGTACAAGCCCATATGAACTGGTTTATGGAATGGAAGCAAGGTTCCCTTCATCTTTAGGTGTTCCTGTAATCAAGTTACTGCAAGAGATACAAGCTGAGCCCAATGACATTCAGAGAAGGATCAATCAGATAATTCACCTACAACAAACAAGGGAGGAAGTTTATGAAAGAACCCAATTGCTGCAAGAAAAGCTCAAAAGAATATTTGACAAAAGAACCAAAGCTGAAGACTTCTCTTTAGGAAACAAAGTGCTGAGATGGGATTCCAGGAGAGAGGACAAAGGAAAACATGGGAAATTTGACTTCTTATGGAAGGGACCTTATGTGATTTATGTTGTACAAGGTAATAACACTTATTTTCTAAAGAGCTTGGATGGCTCAAACACTGAGGAAGGCCCAGTCAATGGGAGGATGCTTAAGCATTACTTTGATCCCCTCTGATCAAGCACTGCTCAAATGTATATTGTACATAAATTTATATTTTCAGTATGTTTATTTTCAGCAGATAGATAGAGCTCCAAATGAAGCAGATTTTGAGAAAAACTAAGGTGCTGCACTATTTTGATGAATATTATTCACCTTGGCATGGGAAAATAAGAGAAGGTACTTGGAAACTATCTGGGAGATGAGAAACAATCAAAGAAGCAAGGCAAAAACAGGGCTGTAATTTCACAGCAGATCAGCTTAAGGAGAATTGCAAGTAAGTTTCATGGATTCAGATGTTCAGTCTTCAACAAAAGGAAAGGTTAAACTGCAGAAGGGTGAAAAGAGAAGGCAATCTGACCTGCTGATCTTGACTTTTCATCTAGAAAAGTCATCCCCAAGTGGAGCCACTGTTAGCCTCCTATACTAATAGGGTTTCATATTTCATGATTGACAGTGGAAATGCTAAAAATGATCATCTTTGATGATACAAAGGTTCCATTTTTGTGGACAAAGCAAAAAGTTAAAAAAATGTAAAGAGGGTATGCCTTAAAAGAATAATAAAAAGGCAAGAAAATGAAACGGTCAAAAGAAAAAACAATTGAAATGAACCCCAAAGAAAGACTAGGAAAGTGGCCAATCAAAATGCCACTGCTATCTTGATGGATGGCTCAATAGTTCAAGCTGGGCCATGCCATGCTTTAAATTTCTTGTTTTAGAGTAGGTAATGAGTACCTGTTCAAACAGTTTAAGCTTGACAGATGACTAGCTGGATAGAAAAAGAAAGGAGCCCACTAGCTTAATCTGGGCCCTTGGAAGATATAAGGGTAGATTTAGATAGGACAGCAGCAAAAAGAAAAGAGCATATGAGGGTCTGCAAATCTAAATGCACCCTCCCTGAAGTAACAAAAAATGCTAGGTTCTAAGTTGGGTAGGTAGCCAGAAGTTGCAGAATCCTGATCCTATTCAGTTTTGGCCTCGATCAAGAAGGCATGTGTTGGCAGTTGCAAAGGTATCTATGCAGCATTTTGAAGGTAAATATAGAAGCATGTCTAATTCCCTTGATTTCCCCCAAAGACTCCCTTTCTAACATCCCATGGACGACTTCAGGATTTTCCCAAACAATCCTCGTATTTCTTCTTGGAAATTTCATGATAAGTTTTCACTTTATTCTTCGAAAAGAAGCCACATTTCTTGTGTAAAATCATTCCCCATCAACTCCTAAAAATCTAAGTTTACTCACTAAACTTAGTTTTCTATCCCACAATTCCAACCTCTCATATCTCCAATTCACATTAACTTCTAACTTTATTATCTAAATCATTATGTTCCCCTTTTTCCCCCACTACTATATCACTATTGTGAAAAAAGCCCACAGAATATGTAAATACCCCCCCTTTTTTTGGCATTATAGCCATATGTTCAACATTTGGAGAATGATATAGACTCAAAAGGTTTTGATAGTTGGTTCACCTTGAAGATTGGGAATTCAGTTAACACTTGGTTAGCTCAATAACCCGTCCCTACCCTGGTCTGCTTTGCAAAACCCACAACAGCGTACTATCCCCGCCATTGTGTAAAACTCTGTTAAAAACCCCACTTTTGATCGATTTTCCAAAGTATCTGTTTCGGCGCGCTCACCGCAAAAAACAAAAAATATATATATATATATTAAATTCCTCGTTGGGACCCGCCGTATCCACCCATCACCTCCGCAGTCCGTCGACCGTCGGATCTGGGCCCTCCCATCTGACGGCCCACAGCAATATCGGACTGCCCCCGACGCCTAAACATTAGCGCCCGAAATCTGTCAGAGTGTGACGTCAGGGCTCGGAAGCGTGTCGCTCCTGGGTTGTGTCGGGCAGCCTCCTACCAATACCACACCCGTACTATGAGCGGTCCGAAATTACCGCTTACCGGCCTAGTATTTCCACCATAAGTCACCCTCACGTCACTGTCGCCTCAGCATTACATTGCCGCCCCATCTGCCCTTGCTCCGAGCTGTCCGCCATGTCACCTGTCCACGTGGAGCCACTCACTGGCCGCCACGTCATCACCCCATACCCGACCCTACCTATGACGTCATGCTGACGTCATCCAACAAAAGGCGCCAAAGGCCGAATTTCCCTATTTTGCCCGAAAAAGTCATTTTTTCGCGTTATTTTCAAAAATACTAACTGTTCTCCTGCATGAGCGACGACGTTGCTTGCCCACCAACTCTCAAGACTACTTCCTTGCTGCTGTCATCGTGAATTCGCCGGTATATCGACGCCATTGACGCATTCAAACTAGGTATTTATCGGTTTACCTCTGCGTACCTTGGTTTTGTATAATTCCCCAAAACAAGCAAGAAAAAGAGAGAAAACATAGTAATTACCAGGAATCCTCATTGACCAGTGTTCCTTTTCCACACCATAAGCCCAAATTCACTTACAGAGGTTCCACATTGTGCCAAGTCACCACAAATTCACAGTTTGTTTGCGCATTCGCAAATCTAAACCTTTGCTAGACCAATCCACCGGGAAAGCAACTCTCAAATCCCAGCATTTCCTCCTTGAATCTCTCCCAGGAGAATTTCAACTCAGTTTCTCGCATATTTATCTTCTCCTCTCTACAAATTGCCCCCCTCATTGGAAATTCACTGCTCTATATTGCTCTGCCCAGAAATTCAAGTTTAAACACAACTTAAAGTATCAGTTAACCATGGAGACCCCTGTGGCATTAAACATTGCCCCATTAAATGCCCCACACAAGAACCTGGAATGGTTAGCCCTGGCTGACAGAGATTATCAGATGAGAGAAACAGTAGAGAGGGGAATCACATACCACATAGTAATAGTTTGTGAGTTGAGAAAGAAGCATAGAGATGGTATAGACCTCCTGGGAATCTGGAAATCCAATTTGCCAATTTACTATCTTCCTCAGGTCAATGAATTCCCTGACTTGATTCACCAATGCTGCACAAAATATGACCCCACTCAAAGAGTTGTTCTGAGTCTTTCAGGCTCTGTCTTGTTCCATATTACTCCTGAAGCCATAAACCAAATGTTGTAGTTCCAACCTACAAGGCCACTGGTTCCTCTTTCCATGGAGCTTTTACTAGAGCAGGGTGCCAAGCTCTCCAACTCACAAATTACAAGAATTGGCCAATTATTTATGTGCCCAGAGTACCAGCCCCGACAGCCTCCCCCTTATCTGCATGACTGGTTCAATGACATATGGAGACTGTTGGTAGACATCATATCCTCCATCTTAGGGTTCAAAACCGGTGAGTTTGTGGATGAGACAACATTGGTGGTGCTATCCATTTTCACCCCAGGACAGCCCCCTGCTGTCCAGTATGACTATGCTACATTTATAGCCAACAAATTTCATGAACAATTCATGAACTTGGAGAGAGAGAGGGTATTCAAGTACACCTCCTACATATATCATCTGCTATTGTACAATCAGCCTGACAGCTTCCCTGTCTTCCTCAAGAAATTAGATGCAAAGGGAAACAAAAGATCTGTAATGTTCTGGACATCAGTCTGCCATCATATTCATTACTCACCATACAACTACTGTGAATTTATTGACCTATTCATTCATCCAGCCCTGTCATTGCTGCAGAGTTCCCCTCCTCCTAGACTCACTGATGATATGCAGAAAATCCTCTAGCTGTCCAAGAACTATAGCATTGGGGATTGGTACTTTTACCAATACCACACAGTGATTAGGATATATGGCTGTGAATTAGCACCATACAGGCTACCAAAGTATGTTCCCATGAGACTCTTTGCACTAGAATACTTCAGGCAGTTCGGCAATGCAGATATGATTCACTTCCATAGAAAAAACAAGAAGGCACAGCTGAAAATAAAGCATCAATTGGGTCCATTCATCTTTAACAAGAGAGAAGAAGCTTGGAATGAGGCAGACCAAATGCTAAAAGCCCTCCAGCTCAAGACAAGCTTTTATTGGGCACCCTATGACCCTAACCATTTCATAAGCCTCAGAAGAATCAAGCATAGGCTTGCTACATATCACCACATTAGCATTCCAGAAGTTGAAAAATATGCTAATCAATTAGAATGGAAAGAAGGCACATTAATGGAAGATTATACTGAAGAAGAAATAGCAGAGAAGGCCATTAAAACTTTAGAAAAGGCAGTTGACTTGGAATATTTTGGACAGAGCCAGTCTTCAGGCTCTCAGCATCTTGGAGTAGCTTCTTCTTCATCTATCGTTCCCCAGCAGCCTACCAAAACAACTGATCCACCAGCAGACCCGACTAAAGGCAAATCAGTGCAGCAAGAAGTGTCACCTCCAAATGTGGAGCAGCAAGAAGAGCAGCAAGAAGGTACAGCTGAGGCACCTGCCCCCACAGAACAGCAAGCACATGAGTCAATCCCTCCAAGGTAGGAGGTAACCGTTGAATCCTCAGTTTTGCAAACACCTGCCAATGAGGAAACAACAAGGAAAAGGGACAGGCAAGAGGACACTCCTCTTACTACCTCTACGGACCAGCAAGGAGAAAAAAGACAGAGGTTGAACCCTTTTTCAGAGGAGGAAGTACCAGAGAGACCAATTGATAATATGCCCCCTCCTAGCATTGAAACATCGGCCAGTTCCTTACAGCAAGGACAGGACATCCCACATGGGGCAGAGGTGAGCTCTTCAAGGCAGAAATCTAAGGCAGACTCTAGCATCAAGCAGCAGTCCATAGATATCAAGAAAAGGAATGAGCCCCTCAAAAACCAAATCTACAACCATATATTGAAAATGGCACCAACTAATTAGCAGAGATTAATGTCTGCTTATGACATTCAAGAACAAAAAATGACTCTTAGTCATTTCAGGCCTACCATGCAGCAACCTCAAACAGCTGCCGATTATATCAGAACTAATCTGGAAACTTTTGCCAAAGACATCCACCTCTTGGATCAGATTGAGCTACACAGGCAAACCGGGGAGATGATATATTCCATATTAGCTGATAAGACCCTGCTGGCACACCAATTACAAAATTCTCTACACAACACTGCTGCTCAGCTGGAATTGGAGAAGGCATCATCTCAAGCCAAGGACAACAGAATCAAGTCCTTGGAAGAGATCATTATAGAATTGGGTCATGATCCAAAGGACCCCAAGGGTGTGCAGGCACTATTAAAGAAAAGAGATGAAGATTTAGCAGCTATGAGAAAGCATATCAAGCTGCCAGCTACCCTTCACCCTCAAACTGGAGAGGTGGCAGAGCAAAAGAAGGATCAGGATGTAGCTGCTTTACTCCTGAGTTTATACAAGAGATTGATGGAAACATAGAGTGCACTAGAGGTGGCACTAAAGTCAAGACAAAGTGAGGCACCAATGCAGCCAGCACAGACATCTGCATCTACTGAAGGTGTGCCACTTTCTACTACTATAGCAGGTCCTCCCACAGGACAAACATCAGAGGCAGTTCCTTTGGCATCAGCACCAACAACAGCACCAGATCAGGGGCCCAGCCTAAGCATGCAGAACATGATGAAGGAGTTGGAAGCCTTAGAAGCGCAGATGGCTGAACTGCAGGAGACCAAGGATAAACTGGCTGCCATTGAAGAAAATTATGATAAATCCAAGCAAAGTGTAGCTGAAAAAACAAGGGAAGTAAGGGCTCTTGAGAAGAAAATAAAGGAACTGGAGAGAGAGCTCTCTCTTGATAAAGTTGTAGTTGAAATTAAGAAGATCCGGTGGGCCAATATTGGCCAATCTATAATAGACCAGTGGCAATATATTGAAACCATCCATGAGCATATGGATCTCATAGGCAGGGCCCAAAAAGAAATTCAAAGAGCAAGGGCATCTCTAGGCAATATGCCTGAGATAGCCAATAGGATGATCAATTTCCTCAACAATCGCACTGGCCCTCAGCTGGCAGCAATGGGTATCACTAACAGAACTGACACCATTTTATTAGTGAAGAGGGTGCTCACTTTGAGAAAGCATGTACAAACATTGGATAGAAGGTGCCAAGAAATGCAGACAGAGGTGAACAAATTCATTGAGAAAATTACAACATTACATAACAGAGGCCTTCCCAGCTTAGTGACCAGTGCAGGAAGGTTACTATCTCATGAAAACTATGCCAAGAGGGTAAATACATATGCCACAAATTAGATCACTGCAGCAGCAAGTGCCCCAGAGGAAGCAGGGCCTCCATCTGGGCAGAGTCTCTATGACAAACTAGAGAATTTGTTTTTTATTGTGAATGAGATCAGACATCTTTTTGAAGTGCCTCCAAACTATTATAAATATACTGAGGTAGATGAAACCTTAGGAATAATCTTGAGACACCAATTGCCTACTCAAGAATGGTGGACAGGCATGATACAAACACTGCTGTGAAGAAACAGGTTGTTCACCATATTTTTGTACTTCTGTCACAAGTCAGCATTTTCAGAAGATTGATATATTCGTTCTGACTGGGAAATCAATTGAAAGGGCCAACTCAGCAATCAAGTTTGACTACCAAAGCAGATGCCAACAGATGCAGATGACAGGGCTGAGATAGCCGCACCACGACAAAGCAGTAAAGGGTGTATTACTCATAATCAATACGAAGCACCCAACCAACCCAGTTGCCTCCAAAAGTCAAAGAATTTCTGACAGAGCTGGAAAGTCATTCATTATCCATTTAAAGTAGCAATAACTATTGTATCTGCTAATTTTTGAAAGTTGGTAAAGACAATTATTGAGCAAACGACTCATCGTAAAGATATTTTGTACAACTATTGTATATATATCCCCACGCATAAACTTATTGAGGTTGTTGATCTTTCTTCTGGAGAAGCTATGCTGTAATTTCAGACTTTCAATACAGGAAGCTAATGGAATTTCTGAAGTTCTGAGTTGTTTTGAAGTGTTGTGGTGTGCTTGCGTGCTACTACAGGATTCCTACGCTATTTCATGTCACAATAAGTTTTTCTGAACCGTGTTTCTATATATTCCATTCTTTCATAATCCATTTATGCTGTATGTTTCATATGTTTGGCAGTAGAGAAAAAGAATAGTTCTGGATTTGTTCACTGAACACCCTAAACTCAATCTGTGTTGTTATGAATGTTTTCTTCGGAATTAGTTGTGAATGTGTAATTCTTAATTGCTCACTTTCATACCTAATCTTTCATAGTAAATACTTTTCAGGAATTCTAATCTTCTCCTGATTAATATTTCATTCTTTCACATCACCAGCTTAGTGACAGATTCTTAGTTGCCTCTCACTGGCTGGAAAGAGTCCATATTCCACAATTTGAAGTTTGTTTCATGAGTAGCCATATGGCCCTGCAGTTTCATCACTCTCACTCAATTCCTCAAACAACACATAATTACAGACTCCATTGCCTAATGGACTGAACCTCCTGAAGATCAAATCTCAGCTACTAGAAGACATCATTCAACCAAAACTTTAAACAAAATTCAGTACATCATAGCTAGCCTAAAACCTTATCAAAACAAAGCTAAATCCTAAAGAGAGAGCCCTCTCTGATTGCAGGTAGGCTAGGACCTGTAATCCAAATATTGGTCTGTGGTTACCTCGGCCGTACTCCCTTGGGAGTCAAAGGGAACAACCTGAGTGATAACAGGGGGGACCATAAAAGTTACCATTCCCCCCCCCCATGGAATCCCATGATGGGGATTAAATAGGAGGTGTTTCCTCCCAATAAGAACAATGATCTGGCATGACTGAAACAAAAACCTCTGAACAAACAGGAAAATAATCAGGCTCCACACCTAAAAATATCCCACTTGGAAACTGATTATAACAACTCCACCAATGTTTCACTTGTTGGAAAATGCTTCCACTTTGGACCTAGTTTTTTCTCATATTCATCATCATATCTGAAGACTAAATGAAACTGAGCATAATACCAGTTTATCCCTGGTTACAAATTTTGATAGAATATCTACAAGATTTTGGCTAGTGAGTATCTTTTCCAGCTTCAACTATTCATCTCCCAACATTGAACTATATGGAATGGTACTTTATTTTTATATGTTTAGTATTGGAATAAAATTTTTAGTTCTTTGCAAGATGATTGGAACTTTGTATGTCATTATATAACCTGATCATCTCCTGCTTCTTTCCCAAGTCATCCATAAGCCTCTATAACCAAATCATTTCTTTACTAGCCTATGCAGTAGCAATATACTTGACTTCTTTTGTTGAAATGGCAACAACGTTTTTCAACTTTGAAACCGAACTAAAAATTATTACAACTACAATAAACACATACTTTTTGGTGCTCCTCTTGTTATCTCTATCACCTGCCATATCTTCATCGACATATCCCTATAGAGAAATGTTTGAAACACCAAATCAAAATGCTTGATTTGTGGTGCCTCTCAAATGCATGAGAATCCACTTCATTCCCATCCAATGCTCTTTTGCTGGATTGTTCATATACATGCTTACAACTCCCACTGCATGTGAAATACCTAGCATTGTGCATACCATTGCATACATGAAGCTTCCAAATGTTGATGCATATGGAGCTTTACTTATATAATCCATCTCTTCCTAGGTCTTAGGACACATCTCCTTCCTTAGTTTGAAATGTATAGCGAAAGTTGTATTAAATAGTATTTCATTATACATATTAAATATTTCCAACACATTTTCTATGCACTCACTTTGTGACAATGTTAATTTGTGATTTTTCCTTCACTAGTTATTCTCATACCAAGGATTTGTTTTCCAGCACCCAAATCCTTCATTGCAAATACATTTTCCAATTTTCTTTTGAGCACATTTATTTCCTAGATGTTAGACCCTCCAACAACCATGTCATATACATACAACAGAAATATAATACAACTACCATTAGTTTTCTTTCTAAGATAAACACAATAATTAAAATGAAATCTAGTATAACCTTGTTCAGACATAAACTTATCAAATTTTAGATACCATTCCCTTGAAGCCTGTTTTAAGGCATACAATCTCTTCTTCAATTTGCACAATAACTTCTCCTTTCCTTTGACCTCATACCCCTGTGGATGTTGCACATATATTTATTCCTCAAAATCCCCATGGAGAAAGGTTTTCTTTACATCTAATTTCTCAAGATGCAAATCTACTACTGCCACTAGACTTCAAATAGTTCTGATTTATCAAATTCATCAAATTATATACCATTCTTTTGTGCAAATCCCTTCAACACAATTATAGCCTTATACCTATTTTTACCTTCATCTCCTTACTTCGACTTGTAAAACCATGATTTTGCAATTTTGTTTTACTTGTAGGTTACTTGACTAAGTCCCAAGTCTATTTATGCACCAAGGAGTTCATCTCTTCATTGATGGCTGGCTCCCACTTCTTCCTAGTTTCTATATGCATTTCTTGTTCATATATTTCTAGTTCACCAAAATTAGTCAACAATACATAATATAATGAAGGAGAGTAATTTTCATGGGGTCTACTTATCTTGATAGATCTTCTAACACCACTTTTAAGTGTTTGAGGCTCATGTTGTTGTTGTGGTTACTACTCTTGTTGTGGTTGCTTATCATTATGATTTTTAGGTACCTTTACCTTTTTTGCGATCTCATCAAGCACTATGTATTCTTTGCTTTCCTTTTCTTATTTTCTTTCCTGCATGTGATCCTTATACAAGACCTTTTCATTGAATATGACATATTCTCTCCTAATACTTTTGTGATTTTCATAATCATAAGAGAGGTAACCAAAATCATTTACATCATATCCAATAAAGGTACATTTCTTTGATTTTTCTCCAAGGTTTTTTATAAAATATTTTATCAATGTGGATAAAGGCTTCACAACTGAAAGTCCTTAAAAAATAGTAGTTTACCAATTTACCTATCCATGCATCCTCTAGAATACCACCATACTAGGAACATGAAGGCCCTCTATTTATTAGATAAACAACAATATCTATAAAATCTGCCCAAAATTGTAAGGGAAACCATGCATGCAATATCATGCACCTTGCACACTCCATGATTTTCCTGTTCATCCTTTCTGACACACCATTTTCCTATGCCATTCCTGGAACTATCTTCTCTCTGTGAATTCCCTACTCTCAACAATAGTTATCAAATCTTTTCTCTAGTATCCACCTCCATTGTCTGATATGAGAAACTTCAACTTCTTTCATATCTCACTCTCAACTAAAGAAGTCCATTTCTTGAAAGTATCAAATCCATCAAATTCATTCTAAATATAATAATTCCATTTTTTCTACTTTCATCATTAATAAAAGTAGCATAATAGTGATAGCCACTAAGAGATGATACCTGAGAAAGTATCCATACATCTGTATGCATAAGCTATGGTTTTTCGCTCTTCTTTTCTTTCCCAACTATGATAGATATGACTCTCTTTTTCTTTCTATCAGAAAATTCTCACAGAAATCCAAATCAACATTCTTCAATCTTGGCAACAAATTTATCTAGTGAAGAATATGAATGCCCTTGTCACTCATGTGCCTCAGCTTATAATGCCACAATGTTGTGTCTTCTCCTGTAGAGGTTAAAGAATTAATAGAATTATAAATACCATTACATAAATAAAATGTACCAACCTTTTCTCCCTTCTCTATTACTAGGGCTCCTTTAGTGATCTTCCAAGTTTTATTTGTGAATGTGATTTATATAGCCTTGACCACATAACTTCCCTGTTGAAATTAGATTTATCTTAGAATCTAAAACATGCATTACCTCCTTCATTAGCCATTGGTTTCCATTTTATTTCTTTATAAAAATATTACCCATTCTAATGGTTTTATAGGGTGTATCATCACCCAAACGAACGTGTCCAGAATCTCATTGAACATAGTCATGAAAATGTTTCCTATCAGGTGTGCATGGAATGATAAACCCAAATCTACCACCCAGGAATCAATAGTATTCTCTAATGAAAGAATCAAAGCATCTTGAAACACATCATATGTCACATTAACTTCATTATTATTCTCTTGTTGTCATCTCCTTTTCCTTTCTGAGATTTGTAGCCTTTCTTCAGGTGTCCTTTCTTCTGGCATTTCCGACACACTACCCTTGATCTAGATTTGGATTAGAATTTTATTGACTTACTGTGATTTCTTGGGCTCCTTCCTCTTTAATTTTTGTTCCCCTAGTCTCTACGGTAACATAATTACTTGATGCCTCACCTGATATTTTTTGTTGCATTTCCTTGCTAAGGATAGCACCAATAACATCATCAAACTTTAAAGTACCATATCCAGAGACAGAGTTAATGAATCCCATAACTAATACACTCCAACATTCTACCAATGAGCATAGAAACAATAGAGCCCTAACTTCATAATGAAAATTTACCCCTACAGAACATAACTAACTCGTAACCCTGTTAAATTCATTTAAATGAGTAGCAACAAATTCACCTTCTAACATATTTATATTAAATACATTATTCCTAAGAAATACCTTATTTGAAGTCGAGGGTTTTTCATATAGTTTTTCCAATGTCGTCATTAAACCTTCTGCTATTGTTTCCTTTGAAATGTTGAATTCCATCGACGCTCCCAGACATAGCCGTATTACCCCTAGGGCCTTTCTATCAAGAATCTCCCATTCTATGTCTATCATACTCGTTAGATTCTTTGCTTTTATTCTCAATGGTAGGTATATATCTTTATGATACAAATAATCTTCCATCTGCATCTTCCACAGCTAGTAGTTTTGGCTTTTAAATTTCTCGACCCTAAACCGACCATCTTCTGTCGTTTCTTCCACTGAAACTAGGAACCCTTCCTTCTTGCAAGTTTATTATCCAAGTAGGCCTTCATCTTTGATACCAATTGCTACAAATGAATTAATGGAGTAATTAAATAAATAAAATATTGGAGAAACAAAAATATAGAATTACATAAAACAAGAGAGGTACTAATATACATGGTTCACCCAATTTGGGATATGTCCATGGAGAAACAACCAATCCTTCCTTTTATATTATCTAGCAAAATGAAAGGATACAGCCTACAGTAGATCTGCTATAATTTCCTCTTCGCTCTCAAAAATCCTCCTCTCTCTCCCTCACTCAAGATAATAATGCAAAACCGTAGTATAATTCAATCATATAAACCAAAGGTTTCCTTCTAGGGAAAAATCCATAAATTAACATAGCTTGTACCATTAGATCATTCGCCTAATGAATGACCTCAATTGACTGTGAAATTACAATATTTTAACAGAAAATTTTCATCTATTTTTAGCTTCAGGGGCGCTACCCCCGAACCCTCACCGGGGAGGCTCATGAAAGATGTCATCACCCCCGCCCCCCTGGACCCCCTTGATGATGATTAAATGGGTGAATTTTCCACCCCGTTGGGAACATGGATCCAACAAAACTGAAACAAAAACTCTGAACAATCAGGAAGATAATTCGGCTACACACCCACCAATTATTTTGTGTTTTCTTCAACACGATAATTAGGGAACCTATATACTCTATTATATATATAAACAAAATATACCTTTACAAGCTATTCTTTGAGGAGATGACTTCATTATGTTGTCCTTTAACTTTCCCAATAAGTGAATCCCCTGATTTAGTAAAATATATGTTGGATTATGACACATTTTCTTATATTCGTAATTATCTAAGGAAATATTTTTAACTACAATCCTAAGAAAGAGAAGTACCTCTATCAAGGTTATTATCTCTCATGAAGCAATACTAAACATTGTACATCATCCCTTGCTCTTAGGGAGTTGACATTCCTCCCCATCTATTTAGTATTCTCTTTTAGATTAATTATAACCATAGTGGAATATTAACACATAAATAGTTAACTAGATGATAGGAGGTCTCATCATGAGTCGACCTACCATTTTCATGAGCACTAATGAAGTGAAATCACCATTGTTTATCAAAGCAAGGGTGATGGCTTTCAACCTATAAAACCAAAGGACATGAGGTCTCATCACGAGTCAACTTCTTCACTTTTGTTAGTTCTTATGAGTGGAATTGTTATTAATTGGTCACCATGATAGGACAATAATATTTAGTTTACATTGAAATTATTGAAGTGGTTTTGAAACTATGTATTTATTTCTAATAGACGGTACATTTCCATCTCAATGGGTTAATAAGTATCCCTGTTGAGGCTATGGATTCTTGTTGGTAGTACTCACAATGCCAATGGTATAGAAGTTAATTCAATACTATGATTTATTTGGTTATCTTTCTTTCCTAAAATTAATTACTAGCGGGGTTTACTATTACATGTGATTTGCTACAATATTTATGGCGTAATATTATAACTAGTTCTTGGATGACAATGAATATGATTTAGGTTTATTCATAAAATCCATATGTTGGTCATACAAGCTATGAACAAAGACTTTAGGGTGTTTAAATTTTGGTATTATGTAACATCTAACATTTATTCCTTTATTTGTATAGGTATCACATCAACTAGCGAGAGATAACTGGTTTTCCGAGTGAATTAGTAATTGTTGGCATAAAAACCTAGTCCCTTTTATTTTGAAAAAATAAATGGGACCCTCTTTGTATTTACTTGTGTATTTTCAATATTAGAGTTTGATTTCATATGATTGTAATGATTTTTCCATGTACAAATTTATTTCATTCTATTGACAAAAGAATATGTCTTTGGTTACCTTATCAATTGTGTCTAGTTATAGCATTTTCTTTCAACATTATTTGGTCAATATTTCCCTCATGCATTAGTAATTTGTATGCCTTGTTTATTTTTGTTGTTTAAAAAACCTATTCAAGGCTTATCAATTTATCTGGAATATCGATGTTAGAGTGAAAGAAGGGTCACTCCAAAGTTAGAGAGTTTGTAGTAGCCCTTCCATATTCAATTTGTTAAATATTTTATCTAACTCTTCATGTCATATGTGGAATCTCAAATACATTGTTAATGTTTTATTGGCTTTGTAATATATGCGTATGACTCTTGGTGAATTCCTATAGGTGCCATACCATGGATTTAAATGAATGGAACTTGATTCAATTTATTTGTGTGATGATTGATGTAAGACTATAGGTATGTATGCATAGTTTGTGGTGATATTATGAAGGTTCTTTATTTTAAATTATTATGGTTGGTGTTTACAATCCGAATATCATTGTTTTGGGATCCGCATTTTGGTTTTATGATGGTCAATTGTCCTTTAAAAGATGATGATCGTGATTACTACAAATTATATTAAATCAACTACTCTCAGCCATTTGTAATTTGCAATAATTATTATTATGCTACTATCTTCCCACTTGTAGCTATCTAATTCCTATGGGTTTTTTTCGTCCTAGTTCTACCCATTTTCATTCTCTCCTTCATTACTTCTTAGGCTTCTCTGCAGCCTATGGTTTGGTCATTTGTTTGTTGTGTCTACTCCATATTTCTCCATTATCATTGATAGAAACCTTTGTGAAACTGTATTCATGTCATGCCTTGTTTGTTCCAAAGTTGTTGGCTCAAAAAGTGTAGAGGCTTATAATGATTATGTAGAATTATTTCGCCAGGTTGGTTGGTGGTAATTTTTGCAACTATTTCAGTCTTTTAGCAAGGCGATGGCCACATATTCTTCTTCTACAATTAATCGGAAGAGATCTTTGATAGGTGACTTGTAAATTATTGTTGACGTGGACGTTATCATGGAAGCTAGTGATCTCTCAGTCGAGGGGGGAAAATGGTAAGAAAATTGTTAAGTGCATCACCTTGCTTAGAAAAATATTCTCACGAATAAGGAATATGCTTCTCACAATTATGTTATTCCTACCACTTCTGTTAAACCAAAATGGAAAAACCTATTCTTTTTCTTGCATCAATATATTACATGTGAAGCGTGGTACAATTTGGTTTTTATTTTCCATATC
This sequence comes from Pinus tabuliformis, assembly GCA_031772625.1. Taxonomy (NCBI): domain Eukaryota; kingdom Viridiplantae; phylum Streptophyta; class Pinopsida; order Pinales; family Pinaceae; genus Pinus; species Pinus tabuliformis. The sequence continues at coordinate 1,984,570,366 of CM062817.1, read as the reverse complement.
AGATTGTTGTTTGTATTCCTTGGCCACAAACTCAAATTTAAATTTTATTTATATAAAAGTTTCAGTAAATGCGTCACAAATACTAGTCATGCAATAAATAATTAATCTTCCATCATAGTCAAATCTATATTTTGGTTAAGAAATAATTGTTTAAGGTTAGTGTTATATACCTAGGGGGGATAATATGGGGTACCAAGGGAGGTACCCAAGGTAATAATGTAATAATGGGATGGGCCATAGTAATAAATAAGGTGGTTAACCCATGTCATGTAAGGGACCACAAGTAGTTAATAATAATGTAATGGGTCCATGGTATTAGTTGATGGTATGAGGGAACCATGGTAATGATGCATGGTATTATATGTATGAGGCCTATATAGAGGCTAGAGACTCCACATGGAGGGATATGAAGAGAAGTATTCTTGTAGATCTGATCCAAAATATATACGTGAACAGAAATAACCCAAGAACAATAAGATTGAAATAGATAGAAATGCTTCTTTATTATCAAAACCCTTATGGTAGGGCAACACCATACATTTACTCCTTAAGGAAGGAGAGCACTCCACAAGCCGTATGCTTGTTCATACAATAATCATTCACTTCCTATCCTCCATGTGGAGTCTCTAGCCTCTATATAGGCCTCATACATACAATACCATGGGTCATTACCATGGTTCCCTCATACCATCAACTAATACCATGGGCCCATTACATTATTATTAACTACTTGTGGTCCCTTACATGACATGGGTTAACCGCCTTATTTATTACTATGGCCCATCCCATTATTACATTATTACCTTGGGTACCTCCCTTGGTACCCCATATTATCCCCCCTAGGTATATAACATTCCACCCCCCTAAGCATGTTTCGTCCCTGAAACATGGGAAGAACACAAATAATAAGATCTACTCGAAAGAGTAGTCCACTAATACCATGCACGTGCATCTAGCCATCCAAGAGAAAGGTGAACTCTCGATCTCGCTGTTGCCTCGCTTGCTTGAGATGGAAGTTGACCGTGGCAGCTCTTCTGTGTTGATGTGTAGTGGGTGGATCTTCTCTCCTCGCTATCCGTCATGGGACTACTTGGTTTCCATCTTGATGGTTGTCTTGCGGGGTGATTTGGGTGATGATATGTTGAAGTTTTAACCCATGATGGATTTTTCTTTAATTCACCCTGCTGTGGTGCCTGTTGTCGTGTCTTCTTGTCCAATATGACTTCAACCACTAAGCCGTCCTCTGATGTATCAGCACCTGTAGCCTTTTCTGCTTCAGTCTCTGTTTGTGTTTGATTATCTAACATTATTAGCTCATCATCAGACTCTGGAACATCTTCTCCTTCAGCCTCCTTGGACTCTACCTGCTTATTAATGAAAATATCCTGTAATGTAATTTTCTTCTTTTTATACCAGAGCTTCAGGAATTTCTTCTGCACATTAATATTTATGGTACCCACTGATTCCATCCAAGGGTATCCCAAAACAACATCCATGTTATCCATATCTGAAGCATAAAAATCACCATGCAACACATATTTATCCATAGAAATCTTCAAATCCTTGTACACTTGAACATCCTCATTATCAACTTGTGCAGTTTCAATGAGTTTTTCTGGAACTTGCAATCTTTTTGCCAAATTAACACTTATAAGATTTTGCTTGCAACTAGGATTTATAGTCACAACGATTTTCTCCTTCTGACTCAATCCATGAACCTGCAATAAGGAGACACCCGTAGCAATTAACCCCTTATGTGTCTCATTCTCCTTTTTTCTAGCACGAGACCATTTGTCTAAAAGGACTTTTTCAAATTCTGCATCTGAGAGTTTGGTCAACTGTTTGTCATCAAGTGAGAGATACCATTTGTAAGCCTCAGCTTTGAAACCCAACCACCATGAATTCCTCCATTGGTTTTTCCATACCCACTTCTGTTGTTTTAAGTATTCTTCAATATTAGGACCATCATCTTTTCCTGTAAAGTATAGAGGCTTGCTAGAAGCCATGAATGGTTTGGAAAAAAAATTCACTTACTTGGCGAAAATTTGAAAATGTCACAGTTTCATCAATATTGCTAAAAATCTCTATTATAACCTGTTTTTGGAAATGGAACAACCATTCTACATCTTCCCATGTGATAGAAATCCTTATTCCGACACTGGAATTTCAGATCTGCGCTGCTGCTCTCCCGCTGTCACCCAAAATTTCTGAAAAAAGAGCTGATTTTAAATCAGCGATATCTCCCTCATCTGGACTCCGATTCGACTGATTTGTTTTTTGAAGTTGGGTATTTTTTCCCAAAGAATCCAGATCTGCAATTAGATTTTGCAGATCTTGTACCAGGACATCTAGATCTGCGCCGCAAAATCGCTGCCTGAAAATTGTCTGCAACCCCACTGATTTTTAGATCAGTGATATCTCCTTCATCCGGACTCCGATTCAACTGATTTTTTTTTGAATTCGACTATTTTTGCTCAAATAATCCAGATCTGTAATTATATTTTATAGATCTTGCACCAAAATGTACAGATCTGACCTGCAAAGTCGCCGCCCTTGAAACCCTGCAAAAAATAAAAATAAAAATTTCTCCACTGTTTGCCCAAGAAAGTGCTCTGATACCAATTGTTGTAGATCTGATCCAAAATATATACGAGAACGGAAATAACCCAAGAACAATAAGATTGAAATAGATAGAAATGCTTCCTTATTATCAAAACCCTTATGGTAGGGCAACACCATACATTTACTCCTTAAGGAAGGAGAGCACTCCACAAGCCATATGCCTGTTCATACAATAATCATTCACTTCCTATCCTCCATGTGGATTCTCTAGCCTCTATATAGGCCTCATACATACAATACCATGGGTCATTACCATGGTTCCCTCATACCATCAACTAATACCATGGGCCCATTACATTATTATTAACTACATGTGGTCCCTTACATGACATGGGTTAACCACCTTATTTATTACTATGGCCCATCCCATTATTACATTATTACCTTGGATACCTCCCTTGGTACCCCATATTATCCCCCCTAGGTATATAACATAGTGGGCCCAACTACCCAAGACTGAGTTTTGCCTTGAGAAATAATTTAGATCAGATTACAAGTAACATATGTAGAACTTAGTGGACAGATTCCTTCATTAAAATATACAAGGGAAATAATTACATCATAATGAAGCTCTTAGCTTTGCCTGAAATTCAACAATTTTTCATCTCCCATCTCTCATCTCTTGTCTCTTCTCCTACATCCTATCTAATAGTTTTCCATATCCTATCTCCTAATTATCCATCTATTATCCTGTCTTCATTGATCTCTGTTTACATTCAAATATAGAGAGAGCAAAGGGAAGTTACAACAAAGTTGATTACAAAATGATTTCCATTACAATTTTGGATTGATTACATAATCTTAGTAAACAAGGTCATATTTGAAATATCTTCCCATCATCATTAAGTAGGAACAAGTTGAATCTGGTATTGCAATTGGAAGAATTTTGAAAATGGTCACAATAGCATATATGAGAAAATCACCTTCAGAGAACCTTCCAGTTCTCTCAATCCAAGCCGAATTTTGGAAAACAACTTCAAACAAGACTTACTATGTCCATTCTTCACAAAACCCATGTCTCGGATTTTCCAGATTCATCTTCATTTGCTTCCAACGTCCAACGCAAAACTATCACTTCTTATCCCAACAAATTTCTGGGTTGGAATATTTGATTATGAATTGGAAATCAAATTTGCAATCTAGAAAAGATCTTGGAGGCTAAATTCATGAGTGATGTTATAACAAATTTATTAATAAACCATCATTGGAAAAATGATGCATAATAATATTTAATATATTAAAAATAAAGGAGAAAAATAAGTATTTATCCATAAAAGCATAAATAATTATAAAATGGAATTACATGATAACTTATAATAGATGATGTGATCAAGAATGCTAGAAATGGATGAAATAGACATTAAAAAATGATAATAATGATGACAAATTAGTGTCCCAACATACCTCCAAATTGAATATGTTGCATGTCCTCATGCAACCCAAATCCTCTGTATTTAACCAAGTCATCCCAACTCATGAAATTAATGGATCGAATGGCTTCTTCCTCAAATAATGAATATTCAATTTTAGTAATATTGATGAAGACATAACAATTTTCACATTCACTTTCTACTATATGTATATGAAGTTGCAACAAAATATGATATAAGTAATGACAAACGTTATTTTCTCAAAAACTACAAACTAAATTTTGCTAAAATTTTGTGAGCGGATGTCTACTATATTAATGCTTCCCTAAGCCAAAAATCATATCGTTTTGATGCACGTATCATGAGATATAAGAAAAATGGTTATAGATGAAAGTGTATGATTTCTAAAATTTTACAAACTAATTTAACTTGAAAATTTTTGGGTTTGTGTATTTTAATGATACCTCTTTGATGTCAAAAAATCACAAGAATTTGTTGGATCCCTATAATACTAGTGATTACCCCATTACTATTGTAGTTATACCCCTTATTTATATTGATGTACCCATGTAGTGCCCATATTGTTACTATTGTGCCACATAGAAGCCCACTATTGTTATTGTTGTGCCCTACAATATTATTGTTATGTAGGCTTTGATTGTATTTGGACCACTTAGACTCCTATATATAGAAAGGAGGTATTTTCATTTGTATCATCCAAGAATTGTTCATTTATGTAATGTAAAGGAGGTTGCCCCCTCGAAGAGGCTGAATTCTAAGGCGTGGATCTCTCTTTTCTATCTTTTTGTGAGCTGGTTTCATAACATTTGGTATCAGAGCTTTGGATTCTAGGGTTTCGCTGCTCCAAACAGGTCATCGTGGCATTTTCGCTATAACGTTTTTTCTGTGACGTTTCAGAAGTCACAAAAAAAACCCATTTGAGAAGAATTGGCGCTGAACCTTGGGTCCGAATTTCAGAGCTTTTCGCGTGATATTTTCGGAGATATGATCTGAGGAAGTTGGCCTTTTTGTAGACTCCTGAATTACATTCAAAACAGGTGACCTGGGGAAAATCGTCATAACTCTCTCTCTGAGGATCGGATTGAAATTTCGTAAAAAGGTACAGAAAGAGGACGGACTGTAGTTTCTTGTGTGTGTGTTTCAGATTCAAAGGTTGAAACAGTGACTCTTGGCACGTCGTACAAGTTCGCTCTACTGAACCAGTCTAAAAGCAAGTCACTGTGGGAGATTTCACATAACTCTTCCTTGGAGAATCCAATTTGGCTCAAACTTGTGGCATTGGAAAGAGGACGCAGAAGGCTACTACAGGTAGCAATTTCAGAATTGGAGGATCCGAAGTTACAGAGATACATCAGATTCAATATCAGGCTTCTATAAAGTGAAAAAAGGTGTGTAGGTTTTTTTTTTATTTTTGTGTAAGCTTGCTTCAACGGAATTCAAAGGGCATAGTAAAACTTTATTATCGGTAACTGATGCCCCGAGGAAAGAAAATGCAAACACCTAGTAAGGAACCTGAAAGCTCTAGCATGACTCATGAAGAAGAGGAAGAAATGCTACATGATATATCAAAATTACAAGAACAAGTGCAACAAATGTCACGCTCACAAAAGCTAATAGAAGCTAAGATAAGTGGCGTGGAATCTAAGGTAAATGGCGTGGAATCTAAGATAAAGGGAATGGAAGCTAAGATGGATGGCATGGAAGCTAAGATTGACGCTAAAATTGATGGCATGGACGCTAAAATTGATGGCATGGATGATAAGATGGATGAATTGAAGAAGTTGCTACAAGAAAGGGTCACTAATGGTGAAAAGGTAGTAAAGGAAACTCATGATGAGAATAAAAGAAATGTTAATCATGATTCCATAGACTCTAATGTTGGATCGAAGACTCACCATGTTCCAAAAATCGATGTGAGGAAGTTTGATGGCAAGGATCCCGCCACATGGATATTACAGATGGAGCAATTCTTCGATCTCAATAATGTGCAAAACACACAAAAGGTACGTATGGCAACTTTATATTTGGAACCAAATCAGTTTGTATGGTATCAATGGCTTTGTTCTCGTAAACAATTTATCACTTGGGCAATTTTTACGGAAGAATTGATAGCACATTATGAGGATACAAAAAGCAACACTTTTTTTAGCCAATTGATGAATCTCAAACAAAAGGGTTCAATAATGGAGCACATTGAGGAGTTCCAAAAATTGAACATAAGGATAAAAGATATTCCAGAGGAGCATAGGATTGATGTGTTCATAGGGTCTTTAAAGGATAATATCCAACATGATGTGCGCCTTTGGGAACCTGATTCATTAGAGAAGGCATTCAGGTTAGCAAGAAAAATGGAAAGCAAAATTATGGCAACTAGGAAGCATACCATTCACAACTATAAAGATGGAAGTGTTGTTGCCCATAGTCTTCCACAACCTACAAGGTTGACACCACAACAATTGGAAGAAAAAAGAGCAAAAGGGCTTTGTTACAATTGTGATAGCAAATACACAAAAGGTCATAAGTGTGCTGAGAAGAAATTATTCTACATAGATTGTGAAGAGGAAGAAGAAAAGGAGCAAGAAAGGTCAAAAGAAGAGGATATATTCCAGGAACAAAGCCTAGATGAAGAACAAATAAATCCGACCATATCTTGTAATGCATTGGCAGGAATTACCACTCCTCAAACCATCAAGATAGAAGGACAAATCAAGAAGAAAAAGGTGATAGTGTTGATTGATTCAGGAAGCACCCACAATTTTATTCATTGTAGGGTAGCAAAAGAATTGAATTGCTTCCTATATCCAGCACCAGAGTGTCAAGTGATGATTGCAAATGGAGGAACAATAAATTGCTCTGGAAAGTGCCATAATATCAAGCTATCCATGGGAGAATATGTATTGACTAGCCCAATGCTTTCCATTCCAATGGGAGGTGCTGATGTTGTACTAGGAGTCCAATGGCTACAATCCTTGGGTACAATAGCTTTTAATTTTCAAGAACTTTTCATGAAATTTTCTGTGGAAGGAAAGGAAGTTGAATTAAGGGGTATTGCAGGGAAACCAGGAAAGATAATCAGCTCTAATGGTATGACAAAGCTTCTAAAAAAGGAGCAAAGGGGTGTAATTGCACAATTATGTTCGCTAGATGTTTCCACATTAGAATCATCTATTTCTCCAGATCTCCAAAAAGTCCTGGACAATCATTCCAAGGTATTTGAGACTCCCAAAGGTCTCCCACCTATGCGTGATCATGATCATGCTATTCATCTGATTCCAGGAAGTGTTCCTCCAAACATCAGGCCGTACAGATATCCCTATGTCCAAAAAAGTGAAATTGAACGTATGGTTGCAGAAATGCTAGAGGCTGGTATAATTCAACCGAGTCAAAGTTCTTTCTCTGCTCCAGTAGTATTGGTGCACAAGAAGGATGGATCATGGCGCATGTGTCCGGATTATAGGGAGCTCAACAAGCTCACTATTAAAGATAAGTTCCCCATTCCTGTCATTGATGAATTACTGGATGAATTGCATGGATCAATTTACTTCACCAAGTTGGATCTTCGTTCAGGATATCATCAAATCAGAATGAAGATTGAAGACATTCCGAAAACGGCATTTAGAACTCATGAGGGTCATTATGAATTTTTGGTCATGCCTTTTGGCCTTACCAATGCACCTTCAACATTTCAAGGTTTGATGAATTCAATTTTCAAACCATTCCTTAGAAAATTTGTGTTAGTATTTTTTGATGATATACTAATCTACAACAAGTCTTGGAAGGATCATGTTGAACATGTTGACAGGGTGCTACAACTATTGGAAGAGAAACAATTATATGCCAAAAGATCCAAATGTTTCTTTGGAGTCCAGGAGGTGGAATATTTGGGTCATATTGTATCTCATGAAGGAGTTAAGGTAGACCCTAGCAAAATTAAAGCCATTAAGGAATGGAAAATCCCCACATCCATAAAGCATTTGCGAGGATTTCTTGGGTTGACAGGGTATTATCGCAAGTTTGTTAAGAATTATGGGAGAATAGCAGCACCTCTAACAACATTATTGAAGAAAGATGCATTTTCATGGACTCCGGAAGCAACAAAGGCCTTTGAACATCTTAAAGAGGCAATGTGCCAAGCACCGGTCTTAGCTACACCGGACTTCACAAAAACCTTTATTGTGGAATGTGATGCTTCAGGAAATGGAATTGGTGCTGTTCTAATGCAAGATGAAAGACCCATTGCCTTTGAAAGTCGTCCAATCAAGGGAAAGTTTCTAAGAAAAGCTATTTATGAGAAGGAAATGTTGGCAATACTCCATGCACTTAAGAAATGGCGACCCTACCTAATGGGAAGACACTTCAAGGTAAAAACAGATCATGATAGCCTTAAATACTTTTTAGAACAAAGATTATCCTCTGAAGAGCAACAAAAGTGGGTCACAAAGATGTTGGGTTATGACTTTGAAATCATCTACAAAAAGGGGAAGCAAAATGTGGTGGCAGATGCACTCTCAAGGAAGGATGAGGATGTGGAAGCATTGTTGTGCGCTATTTCTATCATCCAACCAGATTGGATAAATGAAGCAAGGGAGGAATGGAAGAATGACGAAGAAGTGTGGGCACTTATTCGAAAGCTACAACAAGATTCCAGTACGTCTGATACATTTAGCTGGAAAAATGATTCGTTATGGTACAAAGATCGCTTATACCTCTGTAAGAATTCCCAGCTAAAACAAAAGATTCTTATGGAATTGCACACTTCTCCCTTAGGAGGGCACTCAGGATTTTTAAAAACTTACCACAGGGTTAAGAAGGAATTTTTTTGGGATGGCCTTAAATCAGATATTCAAAAGTTTGTGGCAGAATGTTTGGTTTGCCAGCAAAATAAAGTTGAAACAATTAAGACACCGGGTCTATTACAACCTTTATCCATTCCAAGCCAACGTTGGGAGGAGGTATCAATGGATTTTATCACAGGTTTACCCAAGTCTGAGGGAAAGAGTGTCATCATGGTGGTAGTTGACAGACTTACCAAGTATGCACACTTTTGTGCATTATCACATCCATTTAAAGCCAGTACAGTTTCTACTGCATTTATGGAAACAATTCAAAAGCTACATGGAAACCCAAAGATTATTGTAAGTGACAGAGATCCCATTTTCACTGGAAATTTTTGGACAGAATTATTTTCTTGTCTTGGTACTCAGTTAGCTCATAGCTCATCTTATCATCCTCAATCTGATGGGCAAACTGAGATAGTAAACAAATGTTTGGAAGGATACCTTCGTTGCTTTGTATCTGATAAACAGACACAATGGGTCAAATGGTTGCCTCTGGCTGAATGGTGGTATAACACTTCCTTTCATACAGCAACAAAAATGACCCCATTTATGGCACTTTATGGGTATCAACCACCATCCATCACATCATATTTAAGAGAAAATTCTAAGGTTCAGGCAGTGGAACATCACATCGAACATCAACAACAAGTCCTCCAACTCTTAAAGGATAACCTTGTGTTGGCACAGAATAGAATGAAACAACAGGCAGATCAACATCGCAGTGAAAGAAGTTTTGATGTAGGTGATTGGGTATTCCTACGGCTACAACCATATAAGCAAATGTCCCTCAAGCAAGCTAAGAAGGATAATAAATTATCACCAAAGTATTATGGTCCGTACAAGGTGTTGCAAAAGATTGGTACTATGGCATACAAATTGGAGCTTCCTGCAGCTTCTCGATTGCACCCAGTTTTCCATGTTTCATGCTTAAAGAAGGTTATAGGCGACAAGCTCCCAGTTCAAACAATATTGCCAGAACTTGACGAAGAAGGAAAAATTATATTGGAACCGGAAGCAGTTATAGAAACAAGAACTCGACAGCTACGAAATCGATCAATTTCAGAGTACCTTATCAAGTGGAAGAACTTATCCGCTGAAGATTCCACATGGGAGGACGAGAATTTTATGCAGAAGTATCCTGAACTACTCAAGCGTTGAGGACAACACTTTTTTGAAGGAGAGGGGCATGTTGGATCCCTATAATACTAGTGATTACCCCATTACTATTGTAGTTATACCCCTTATTTATATTGATGTACCCATGTAGTGCCCATATTGTTACTATTGTGCCACATAGAAGCCCACTATTGTTATTGTTGTGCCCTACAATATTATTGTTATGTAGGCTTTGATTGTATTGGGACCACTTAGACTCCTATATATAGAAAGGAGGTATTTTCATTTGTATCATCCAAGAATTGTTCATTTATGTAATGTAAAGGAGGTTGCCCCCTCGAAGAGGCTGAATTCTAAGGCGTGATCTCTCTTTTCTATCTTTTTGTGAGCTGGTTTCATAACAGAATTCAACTCATAGCTTTAAAGATATACGAAAATCAATTGCTGTACTGTATAAAAATGAAATTGAATGCCTTAATAAGAAAGAAACTAGAAAACATCCATCATGTTTTTATGAAATCAGCTCACAAAAATATAGAAAATATAGATCAATGCCTTATAATTTAGCCTCTTCAAGGGGGCAACCTCCTTTACATTACATAAATGAACAATTCTTGGATGATTCAAATGACAAAACCTCCTTTCTATATATAGGAGTCTAAGGGGTCACAATATAATCAAGCCGACCTAACAACAATAATATAACGGCATAAAAATAACAATAGAGGGATTTTATGGGGCACAATAATAACAATATGGGGACAATAGGGGCACAACAATATTAATAAGGGATACAACTACAATATTAATGGGGGGCATCACTAATATTATAAGGACCTAACATGCCCCTCTCCTTCAAAAAAGTGTTGTCCTCAATGCTTGAGTAGTTCTGGATGCTTCTGTACAAAATTCTCATCCTCCCATGTGGAATATTCAACGGATGAGTTCTTCCACTTGATGAGATACTCTGAAATGGATCGATTTTGTAGTTGTCGAGATCTTGTTTCTAAGACTGCTTCTGGTTCTAATATAATTTTTCCTTCCTCAACAAGTTCTGGCAATATTGTTTGAACTGGGAGCTCATCGCCTATAACATTCTTTAAACATGAAACATGGAGAATTGGGTGCACTCGAGAAGCTGCAGGAAGCTCCAATTTGTGTGCCATAGTACCAATTTTTTGCAACACCTTGTACAGACCATAATACTTTGGTGACATTTTGTTATCTTTCTTAGCTTGCTTGAGGGACATTTGTTTATATGGTTGTAGCCGTAGGAATACCCAATCACCTACATCAAAACTTCTTTCACTGCGATATTGATCTGCCTATTGTTTCATTCTATTCTGCACCAACACGAGGTTATCCTTTAAGAGTTGGAGAACTTGTTGTTGATGCTCAACGTGATGTTCCACTACTTGAACCTTAGAATTTTCTCTGAAATATGATGTGATGGATGGTGGCTGATATCCATAAAGTTCCATAAATGGGGTCATTTTTATTGCAGTATGGAGGAAGTGTTATACCATCATTCAGCCAGAGGCAACTATTTGAGCCATTGTGTCTTTCTATCAGATACAATCAACGAATATATCATTCCAAACATTTGTTTACTATCTCCGTTTTCCCATCAGATTGAGGATGATAAGATGAGCTATGAGCTAACTGAGTACCAAGACAAGAAAATAATTCTGTCCAAAAATTTCCTGTTAAAATGGGATCTCTGTCACTTACAATAATTTTTGGGTTTCCATGTAGCTTTTGAATTGTTTCCATAAATGTCGTAGAGACTGTATTGGCTTCAAATGGATGTGATAATGCAAAAAAGTGTGCATACTTGGTAAGTCTATCAACTATGACCATGATGACACTCTTTCCCTCAGACTTGGGTAAACCTGTGATAAAATCCATTGAAACCTCCTCCTAACATTGGCTTGGAATGGATAAAGGTTGTAATAGACCTGGTGTCTTAATTGTTTCAGCTTTATTTTGTTGGCATACCAAACATTCTGCCACAAACTTTTGAATATCCGATTTAAGGCCATCCCAAAAAAAGTCCTTCTTAACCCTATGGTAAGTTTTTAAAAATCCTAAGTGCCCTCCTAAGGGAGAAGCGTGCAATTCTTGAAGAATCTTTTATTTGAGTTGGGAATTCTTACAGAGTTATAAGTGATCTTTGTACCATAACGAATCATTTTTCCAGCTAAATGTATCAGATGTACTGGAATCTTGTTGTAACTTTCAAATAAGTTCCCACACTTCTTCATCATTCTTCCATTCATCCCTTGCTTCGTTATCCAATCTGGTTGGATAATAGAAATGGCGCACAACAATGCTTCCACATCCTCATCCTTTCTTGAGAGTGCATCTACCACAACATTTTTCTTCCCTTTATTGTATATGATTTCGAAGTCATAACCCAACATCTTTGTGACCCATTTTTGTTGTTTTTCAGAGGATAATATTCGTTCTAAAAAGTATTTAAGGCTATCATGATTTGTTTTTACCCTGAAGTGTCTTCCCATTACATAGGGTCACCATTTCTTAAGTGCATGTAGTATTGCCAACATTTCCTTCTCATAAATAGCTTTGTGTAAATACTTTTCGTTGATTGGATGACTTTGGAAAGCAATCGGTCTTTCATCTTGCATTAAAATAGCACCAATTCCATTTGCAGAAGCATCACATTCCACAATAAAGGTTTTTGTGAAGTCTCATATAGCTAAGACTAATGCTTGGCACCTTGCCTCTTTAAGATCTTCGAAGGCCTTTGTTGCTTCTGGAGTCCATGAAGATGCATCTTTCTTCAACAATGTTGTTAGAGGTGTTGCTATTTTCTCATAATTCTTAACAAACTTACGATAATACCCTGTCAACCCAAGAAATCCTCGCAAATGCTTTATGGATGTGGGGATTTTCCATTCCTTAATGGCTTTAATTTTTCTAGGGTCTACCTTAACTCCTTCATGAGATACAATATGACCCAGATATTCCACCTCTTGTACCCCAAAGAAACATTTGGATCTTTTTACATATAATTGTTTCCCCTCCAATAGTTGTAGCACCTTGTCAACGTGTTCAACATGATCGTTCCAAGACTTGCTGTAGATTAGTATATCATCAAAAAATACAAACACAAATTTTCTAAGGAAGGGTTTGAAAATGGAATTCATCAAACCTTGAAATGTAGAAGATGCATTGGTAAGGCCAAAAGGCATGACCAAAAACTAAAAGTGACCATCATGAGTTCTAAATGATGTTTTCCAAATGTCTTAAGTCTTCATTCTGATTTGATGATATCTTGAACAAAGATCTAACTTGGTGAAGTAAATTGATCCATGCAATTCATCCAGTAATTCATCAATGATAGGAATGGGAAACTTATCTTTAATAGTGAGCTTGTTGAGCTCCCTATAATCCAGACACATGCGCCATGATCCATCCTTCTTGTGTACCAATACTACTGGAGCAGAGAAAGAACTTTGGCTAGGTTCAATTATACTAGCCTCAAGCATTTATGCAACCATACAGTCAATTTCACTCTTTTGGGCATAGGGATACCTTTACAGCCTAATGTTTGGAGGAACACTTCCTAGAATCAAATGAATAGCATGATCACGATCACGAATAGGTGGGAGACCTTTGGGAGTCTCAAATACCTTGGAATGATTGTCCAAGACTTTTTGGAGATCTGGAGCAATAGATAAATTCGATGTGGAAACATCTAATGAACATAATTGTGCAATTACACCTCGTTGTTCCTTTTTTAGAAGCTTTGTCATACCGTTAGAGCTTATTATCTTTCCTAGTTTCCTTGCACCCTTAATTCAACTTCCTTTCCTTCCGCATAAAATTTCATGAAAAGTTCTTGAAATTTAAAAGCTATTGTACCCAAGGATTGTAGCCATTGGACTCCTAGTACAACATCAACACCTCCCATTGGAATGGAAAGCATTGGGCTTTTCAAAACATATTCTCCCATGGAAAGTTTGATATTATGGCACTTTCTAGAGAAATTTATCATTCCTCCATTTGCAGCCATCACTTGACACTTTGGTGGTGGATATAGGAAGCAATTCAATTCTTTTGCTATCTTACAATGAATAAAATTGTGGGTACTTCCTAAATCAATCAACACTACTACCTTTTTCTTCTTCATTTGTCCTTCTATCTTGATGGTTTGAGGAGTGGTAATTCTAGCCAATGCATTACAAGATATGGTCGGATTCATTTCTTCTTTATCTAGGCTTTGTTCCTGGAGTATATCCTCTTCTTTTGACCTTTCTCGCTCCTTTTTTTCTTCCTCTTCACAATCTATGTAGAATAATTTCTTCTCAGCACACTTATTACCTTTAGTGTATTTGCTATCACAATTGTAACAAAGCCCTTTTGCTATTTTTTCTTCCAATTGTTGTGGTGTTAACATTATAGGTTGTGGAAGGCTAGGGGCAACAAAACTTCCATCTTTATAGTTGTGAGTGGTATGCTTTATGGTTGCCATAATTTTGCTTTCCATTTTCCTTGCTAACCTGAATGGCTTCTCTAATGAATCAGGTTCCCAAAGGTGAACATCATGTTGGATATTACCCTTTAAATTTCCTATGAGCACATCAATCCTATGCTCCTCTGGAATATTTTTTACCCTTATGTCCAATTTTTGGAACTCCTCAATGTGCTATTATTGAACCCTTTTGTTTGAGACTTATCAATTGGCTAAAAAATGTGTTGCTTTTTGTATCCTCATAATGTGCTGTCAATTCTTTCGTAGAAATTGCCCAAGTGATAATTTGTTTACGAGAGCAAAGCCATTGATACCATAGAAACTGATTTGGTTCCAAATATAAAGTTGCAATACGTACCTTTTGTGTGTTTTGCACATTATTGAGATTGAAAAATTGCTCCATCTGTAATATCCATGTTGTGGGATCCTTGCCATCAAACTTCCTCATATCGATTTTTGGAATATGGTGGGTCTTCGATCCAACATTAGAGTCTATGGAATCATGATTAACATTTCTTTTGTTTTCATAATGACTTTCCTTTACTACCATTTCACCATTAGTGACCATTTCTTGTAGCAACTTATTCATTTTCATCTTCAATTCTTCCATCTTATCATCCATGCCATCTATTTTAGCATGCATGCCATTCATCTTAGCTTCCATGCTATCCATCTTAGCTTCTACACCTTTATTTAAATAATCCATCTTAGCTTCTACACCTTTCCTTAAACCATCCATCTTAGCTTCTACATCTTTCTTTAAACCATCCATCTTATATTCTATTACTTTTTGTGCAAGTGACACTTGTTGCACTTGGTCTCATAATTTTGATATATCATGTTGCATTTCCTCCCCTTCTTCATGAGTCATGCTAGAGCTTTCAGGTTTCTTACTAGGTGTTTACATTTTCTTTCCTCGGGGCATCAATTACCGATAATAATGCTTTACTATGCCCTTTGAATTCCTTCAAACTAATTTTTCAAACCAAGCTTATGCAAAAATTTAAAAAAACTACACAGCTTTTTTCACTTTGTAGGAGCTTGATATTGAATCTGATGTATCTCTATAATTTCAGATCATCCAGTTCTTAAATTGTAACTTGTAGTAGCCCTCTATGTCCTCTTTCCAATGCCACCAGTCTGATCCAAATTGGATTCTCCAAGGGAGAGTTATGCACAATCTCCCAAGATGACCTATCTATAGACCTTTCCAGAAGAGCGAACTTGTATGAAGTTCCACGTGTCACTGTTTCGACCTTTGGCTCTGAAAAATATATACAAAAAACTAAAGTACGTCCTCTTTCTGTACCTTCTTACAAAATTTCAATCCGATGCTCATAGAGAAAGTTATGACGATTTTCCCGAGGTCACCTGTTTGGAATGTAATTTAGGAGTCTACAAAAAGACCAATTTCCTCAGATCATATCTCTGCAAATATAGTGCAAAAAGCTCTGAAATTCAGACTCGAGGTTTAGTGCGATCTCGTCTCAAATGGGTTTTTTTTATGCTTCTGAAATGTCGCAGAAAAAAGTTATAGCGAAAATTCCATGATGACCTATTTGGAGCAGTGAAACCCTAGAATCCAAAGCTCTGATACCAAATGTTATGAAACCAGCTCACAAAACGATAGAAAAGATAGATGAACGCCTTAGAATTCAACCTCTTCGAGGGGGAAACCTCCTTTACATTTCATAAATGAAAAATTCTTGGATGATTCAAATGACGAAACCTCCTTTGTATATATATGAGTCTAAGGGGTCACAATATAACCAAGCCGACCTAACAATTATAATATAAGGGCACAAAAATAACAATAGAGGGATTCTATGGGGCACAGTAATAATAATATGGGGACAATAGGGGCACAACAATATTAATAAGGGATACAACTACAATATTAATGGGGGCATCGCTAGTATTATAGGGACCTAACACATGTAGGAATTCCTACCCCAAGCTGGAGAATTAGCATGCCCTCATGCAATACTAGAAAGCAAATTGAGGTGCTTGCTACAATTGTTGTTGAAATCTATGCTTGGTTAAAACAACATGGAATAAGGGAGGTTTTGAGAATCAATAAGGAAATCGATGGATGATGGCATGGTCATAATAAATAAATGAATAAAAGTAACACTCCGTCAGACTGAAAGCTTTTATGTCTCTGAAAAATGGGAAGTGGTAAATATGTGCCATGAATGATGATAAATAATGCTCAATGGATTTTCATGAAATTCTCTTAAATTTTTAATGAATTAGAAACTTATGGTATTTTACCTCAAGTTTTAACTCCAAAAAATGTGGCATGACATGTATGGATTGACATTTGTTGAAGAAGATGTAGGTTGAGCTGATGTTGAGAGTGATGCAAAAGGTAGAAGCCATGCAAGAACATCCTATTTTAACTATTGTTCATGTTTGCGAGTTGCTCGAGCCTCTTTTGTTAGTTGCAATAGTGTGGCCTCGCTACGAATAGATTTGGCCCCCATACTTGTTGTTCTCCTATAAACAATTCACTACTCTGCATGCACTTTTCTTGAATGCATAATTTTAGTTTTGAACAGCAACAGATAAGCTGCATGCAAAGACTTCAATCAGAAAAAAACTTTTGTATAAATGCAATAATAATATTTTGTCCAATCAGAAAGTTATGGCAGAGTTCAGTAATTATATCTTGTCATAACATCATAGTGCATGACCTTCCCCCTCCAACGAGAAAAGGGCGTCCACGACCATAAATCATAGTAAAAAGGGAAAGGGCATTGGGGATTCACAAATGCGGCATGGCAATAGTCAGAGCGATGTAAATATGGCAAAAAAATGGTTAGATCAGTACAAATCGCAAAGATGGGAAATGACCACAAAAGGAGTAAAGCAAAGAATTGATCATTATGAAAAGAGACATTTCCTTAGGTGGAAAAATATGACGAAAGCATGACAGGCAATATATGGTAACGACTACTGGTATTGATTGATCGAACAATATTGATATAATTGTACTGTATTTCCATTTTTTATTGTAAAGGGAGGGAGGCTCATTTACTCCTTAAGAGTTAGGGATGGTGTGAGAAGTAAAAAATACCAATGAAAGTTATGCTTTTATCCCTACATGATCATACTAAAGGGAATTATCAATTGAAAGCGTGAAAGATAAACCCGCATGATATTAAGATAGTGAATCATTTATGATATGTCCAAAGAGAAGATATTCAACTAGTCATTATATAGATAAACTAGGTCAATTTCATAATAAACATAACCATCAAAGGTTTTACAAGTCATAATGATATTAATATTACTATTTTTCCTTTATTTTGGGTACAAATTCCCAATCCAAAAAGATGTTTTTGATAGGAAAGCATGGGAGAGAAAAATGGCTTCTTGATTAAAATTGAACAACAATTGTGCGGTTATTGGAACAACAATTATTGATCACAAGAAAATGAAATCATAGTTATTCATTCTACCGAACAACAACTGTTCACTTGACTGAAAAAAAGTTGTTCAATTGATTGAACATCAATTATAAATATGCCAACAAGAAATCAAGGTTGTTTGTTCTACCGAACAACAACTATTCAATTAAATAAACAGCAGTTGTTCAATTCATTGAACAACAATTATAAATACACCAAAAAGAAATCAGAACTGTTCATTCTACCAAACAACATATCTTCAATTGACTGAAAAACAACTATTCAATTGATTAAGAAACAATTATAAACACACCAAAAATAAATCGAATTTGTTCATTCTACTGAACAGAAGTTGTTCAATTGACTGAATAAAATTTGTTCAATTGATTGAATAACAATTATAAACACACCAAAAAGAAATCAGAGTTGTTCTTACTACCGAATATTAGTTGTTCAATCAACTGAACAACAGTTGTTCAATTGACTCAAAAACAATTATAAACACACCAGAAATCAGAGTTGTTCATTCTACCGAAGAGCAGTTGTTCAATTGAATGAACAACATATTTTCGATTGATTAAAAAATGATTATAAACATACGAAAAAGAAATCAGAGTTGTTCGTTCCACCGAACAATAATTGTTTAATTAACAGAACAACAACTGCGCATTCGCCAACAAAACGTCAACTACAAATTTGAAGGAAGCGACACCTGAAACACAAAAACATAAGAGAAATAAAAAAATAGACAACAATTTATTTGAAGATAGTAAATAAATAAATGAATTAAGTTACAACAACTATGATGTTGTTTCCTAATAGAACATCCATATGTCAATGGAAAAAAAATGATCTCTTGGAAAAATGCTTTGGCAATAGTGACGTGAATCTTCAAATGGAAATCAATTCTTCATTTCTTTGATTATGAATCCATAAGGTAATGATTTAGATGAAATTTCCTTGTTTCATTAACATTTCTTTCAAGAATTTAAGGAAAAGGACCGGGATGGAAAAAGAACCAGAGGTCAGAGGGGGAAAGGGAAGGAGGAAGGGGAGACTTCCAGGTGCGGCCAAGGGAAAAGCAGAAAGCAGAAGGAGACGGTTAACCACAGAGTTCAGAGGGCTGAGCAGGCCTTCCTCCGTAATTCTAACCCGGCAGTGCGTAGGGTCATGCAGCATCTTGAAGAGGAATCGCTTCAGGAGCAATCCGATGAGGAGATGGAAGAATGGGATTTTCTCCTCCACGACCCGGGTCATACCAGAGGGCGTATATCTTTATTCAAGCAGCCACTTCACATCTATTGGGTGATGAAGGGGCTTATGGCCAAGGCGTTGGAACAAGTGGCCAAAGAGATGGTTAATCTGGCTAAGGGGGATCCAGACATCCGCAGAGAACTACGCTTCCTTCGCATAGCAATGATAAAACAGGATGAGAAGCTGGATGCTATCCAGCAAATGCTGAATCGAGACCAGCCAGGGCCAGCGGAAGCAGCGAACCAGCAACCCGATGGCGGCAATGACTGATTTGAGATATGTTTAGAAACTGTAACAATTTTTTTGGTTATAGCTTTGTATATGTTAAAAATAGGAAAAAGTATGTAGTACAGAGCAATAGTTTTAGTAACAGTTTTAGTAAGTTTCAAGATTGCATAGTTTATCTAGCTAAGACTACCAGACAGTGGACCTACTATTTTTGGGCTGCTCTTAAAAACTATAGGTGGTGTTATGACCCGATTCCCCCTAGAGGGTGGGCAGAAACTGTTTTTTGTATCGATGTAATGTTCTGTTGATCAAGTAATAGAATGAGATCCATCCTAGCTTACAAGAAAAAGAAAACATTTCTTTCAAGAATTGCTTGTTCATAAATTGACCTTCTTTATTCTCCTAGGACCTGCGAAAAACGAGTGTCTACCTACAATAAAACATTAAATCATGGAGAAAGAGAGGTGATTGGGATCCCCTAATCCAAAAAGTATGCGAAAAAAAAACAAGTAGTTACTCTGTAAAACAAATCCACAGAAAAAATAACAAAGTAAAATTAATTTATTACTGACGGGAGAGCAGTGGCCAATCATGCTAACCCGCAATGTTTGAATCATCACTTCTTTGTTTTTCGTCTGATTTGAGTGATTCCAAAGTGAAATGAAATTTAATTTAGAGGGATATCTCTAATAGAATCATACTTTAAAATTTTCATGAGATGATCTGTCAAATTTACTTAGAATGACCTGCGTAATAGAGTCATTTTCGATTTCCCAACTTAGACAAACAATGGATATTTTAAGCATAAATTTTTTGTTTGATGATGAATTCAAATGATTAAAATTGCATATTTAATTATATTCATTTATTTGTCTCCAATAGAAACATGTTTTGAAGAAAATAAGAATTGATTGGTCAAGTACACAAGTAAACAACTGGAAAAACAGAGATTTAAAAGTGTAGATTTATGATAGACTGCCAGTATGTTGGTCATAAGATTCTCATATGATATTGAAATTTAGTTATTCAAATTTACCTGTAAATCAGATTCATATGGGAATATAGCATAGAAACATGTTTTAAAAGTATAGTTATTTAGGCCTCCAAAAATTGACTATCCCGACCCTTTTCCTCAGTTGCCTACTAGACACCCTGTCAATGTTTTGGTTATAATGTTTTTGTTTCTAATCTAGATGGAGTGATTTAAATTGGGTTGGAAAGTAGAAATAAAATTATACTTAGTATAGAAACAGGCTTTAAAGATATTTCGTTTTGATCCCTCAAAACATGAGTGTCCCAACAATGTTTTCAAAACTTTCATCAAGTTCGCTAGACAAAAAATATGATATTCAAGCAATTTTTCCAAATTGGTGATAAAAATAAATACGAGTGTTTGTATTAATTTTATTTTCAATATAATACATCTACATACACAAAAATGTTAAAACATTTATCAACTATGTTGATTTCCACAACGTGTTGCAACAAAAACAACTACTTTTACATAATAAAAAAATGTATTTATTTATGTCCTTATTTATTTTACTTTCTAACTAACCTACTCTTCTTTGAAAAATGAATATTCTTACGTATAAGAATAATTTCAGTGGACCATTTTTGAAATAAGGCCTCAAGTATGTACATACCCTAATTTGAAAAATGCATGTTAGTAAATAGTAGGGTATGAGAAGCCAGCTTCCCTTGAAAAGATGTTGTCAAAAATTATTTAAGTATGGAGTGATGCTACAAACAAATGATGGAGTGAAACCAATCTTCAATATATCCTTTACTTTATTTATTTTCCATAGCCATCATATCATGAAGTTCTTGAGTTTTTAAAACAACTTGTTGATGCAGACTAGGAGAAACCTCATTTTCTTCCATAACTTCTACAACTTTTGGATTTGAAACATTCCAAATCTCAGTATAATTTTTCTGCATTGGTGCATATGAGATAGAATGGGTGGGAATTGTAGGTAAATTTTGCATTTCAACACTGTAAGCATGTTGTACTAGTTTATTATAGTGAGGGTGTGGAATGAGTTTAGCAGGAAATTCTGTAAGGCATGGAGCATTTTGATGATGTAGTTGATTGGGTTGTGTGGATGGTTTTGATAGACAAGAAAGATGTTGTTGAAAATCTGGAAAATAATATGGATGATGTATTTTCGCTACAATATGTGGAAGAGTATCCATGTAATCATAAGATGAACCAAGCCAAACTTGTACGCAAGATTGGTGGGGGTTATATTGAGATTGACATGGCAGCCCTAACACAGGAGCATTCCATAATGGATTATGCAAGTAAGAAAATGGAGAGGAAGTGTTTTGACCCATACATGTAAGCCATGATTTCCATGGTTTTGGAATTGCAGTAGATTCTCCATCTATTTTATATGATGCTTCCATCCTAGATAAGGAAGAGTGACTATCTATGGGATGCTCCTTTCGGTAATGAAAGAAAAACACTTGATCAAATTCTGCCTGATTTTTGTTAACCTGCAAAACAAGCAATTGTGAATTTAGAGAACTAATAAAATCATATTTAAATTTTTCAAATAAAACATTGATTTCAGCTCTTATGTCTCTTGTTCTTGTAGCAGATTTGGAAAAGAAAGAAGAAAGATTAGAATAAAATATAATTAAAATAATGAGATATAAATTAAAACAACAAAACATAAGATATAAATTAAAATAACAAAATATAAAGTAAAACAATTATAATAATGTATAATTAAAATAATATGATATAAATTAGAACAACTATGACCCTAATAAAAAAGTAATTCAATAACCCGGATGCGGGTGACACGAATGGGAAGGACGGCTCGCCACCTGGGAACCATGGGCGGCCTCAAGTTTGGAAGGGTCATTAACTGCACTCCGCCGCCCTGGATGGCAAGCGTGAGAGCAGAGGCGCGAGAGGACGACAATTCACTGCCGGGTCTGAGCTCCATTAACTGTTTCAGAGGGGAGTTATGGCATACCAGGATCGAGGCAGACCAGCGCAGCATAAATATGATAAGAATATGGAATGTTATGCATCGGATCAAGTTCGAATTCTGGAATTGGGTTTCTGGACGTCAGTTCTCCGAGCTCAGGCTCAAGAGCTCCCTTCGGCAATTGGAGGTGGACACAGGGCAGCAAGGGTGGGTGAAGGCGGTTTCACACCCTCCATATCCTTCTCCCCTGCTCTGTTATGCTCATCGGACATTAAGGAAAGCATGGTTCCGCCAAGACAGCGGCTCATTAGTCGTCGAGGCTCTGGAAGAGGGGGAACTTCACGCCCCCCGGTTGCCAATCCACCGTCAAGTTGCTGCCGTTGTCTATGCCACCAAGTGGTTGAAGCAAACCCCATTCAATCGAACCAGTTTATGGACGCCAGGACTCCAGATTCGAGCTCTGCCCCGCTACCCGCGTTTGGAACAACAGTATTCTCCTTCAGCAGCGCCGAGGGCAATTCTAACATTAAAGCTCATGTCTCGGTCCTATTCCTGGAGGAACCGAAAGAGGAGGGTGGGGAGCAACCCCGCGCCCAAGTTCATCTTGCTGAAAGCTCCAGGGCTGCTAACGGAAAGGCAGAGGTACAACCTGAGTCGGAGGTCGTTCCACCATCGACTCAACAGGTGTCTGCTTCAGGCAAGGCAAAGGTTGATTGGGGACCTCCCCCGGAAGGCGAGTACTGGATTTATGAAGAAGATTCAGACGATTAGGAGTCCGCTCAACCTAGCTCATGCCCTCAGACAAGGCTCAGGTTTTTTTATGAACTGTTACTCTTATCGCAAGTGCTCAATGTATGTTGTGAATGTCTTTGGTTGGCTTGATAATTACATAGTTCTGTGTTTGATTACGCCCTCATGAGGGATATTGGTGAAGAACTTCCTTTTCTCTCTTTTGCCCCTGCATGGGATAGATAATTTTGCTTTTTCTGTTTCCCAAAGGTCTACGGCCCCTGCGTGGGTAACTCGTCTCAGTCATGGTGCCCTTGCATGGGTATTTGGTCTCAATGGTGTCGCCCCTGCATGGGCATTTAGTGTCGATGAGGATGCCCCTGCGCGGGTAGTTTTTTGTGAGCACTATCAATCCAGACTGCCATCCTTGGCCTCTGGCGACATGTACTCTTGGCTGTAACTGTTTTCTCTTGTTAATGTAAATAATAGGAATAGAATAGTATTAACGATAAAAATAAAAAATAAAATAGTAATTCAATAATAATTTAATAAATCCTAATATCTGTCGGCAATGCATCTCATACATCTATCTATTAAACTGACTAATAAGACCAGTCTTCCACTAATCTTTAACATCCTGAATATTAACCACTGTTGTTGGTTCGAAACGTCGATCAAAACAAGTAACCTAATGTGATGAATTTGGAAGATGATCTACACAAGGAGAAACTTCTCTAGAATTCTTACTAGCCTTGGAGATCCCTCTTGAATACCTCATGCATAACTCACAAACACCATCGTATGACAACTAAAAAACATCACCTTTTCCCATAATATTTTAGAGTTCTAAAATTCATCTTTGATTCCATTTAGTAGGAGTGTTTTTAAGATCTCTTTTTCCAATACTTATGCTTTGACTTTTGAAGGTTGTATTGAAATCGATCTACATAGTCCTCCAAGCTTTAATCCTTCCCTTGTACCATACTGAAAATATCTTCACTGGTCTTGCAATAGTCTTGGTACTTCTTCAAGAATACATTCGTCATGTCCTCCCATGTTTGGATGCAGTTCCCACCAAGGCTCATGAACCATCAGAGAGCTTCTCCTTTTATAGTAAGAGGAAACACTTTCAACCTTTGATCATTAGTACAATAATCATATCCTTTACAAAGTACTTGAAACTAAAATAAGAGTGTACCTAGGTCTTGGTTTTCCAAATCATGGAAATTTGGTAGAGAAGATGGGAGAATTATGTGCATTTGTGTCACTCCTCCTAGATCTTTGATAGAGAATTCAAAAGTAGCAATATTAGCCATTTATTACGATAATAGAAGATGTTGTTCATGTGTTTATTTGAGGCTCCTCCTTCAATCGTTCCTATCAATTGGTTAGTGGAATGGGTGGTGCTTACATCACCACTTAAGTGAAATCATGAGATTTGTTTCAAAATTATAGCTCTAAAATTTCTACTTATATCAGTGCATGCTATATGACCTTAGCCTGACTACTAAGGGTAGACTCATCATTGGATCCCCAGGATGCATGCGTAGGTTCTTCCCTTCCATCCTAAATATCTAGCTCTCACGGAATCAGGTATGCATCTCCAACCAGATATTAGTGTGGTAGTGAAATTTGACTGTCTCCCCCGCAACGACGCAACAATGTTGGGGAAAATTATTTGCTTAATAAAAACAACTAATTAATTGGACATCAATTATAAACCCGAGAACAATCTTTTATTTCAAGGAAATCAAAAAAATATATGCATAACAAATACCAACATCTAACACTTATTCTATATGATTGTATTATATACTATAAAGTTCATTCAACAACAAATAAAATGTAAGAATTGAATAATAAAACTAAAATTAAAAAGAAGAAAGTAAATGACAAGAAAAACAATTATGCTAATACCACAACTTGAATCATTTCTAAATGAAATAAAACATTTATGAATTGGAAAATTAATATATTGCACCCAACATAGTTCAAATGCTAATCTAGAGTAGTAGACTAAATAGAATCTACAAATTAGATGAAATAAAAAATCTAGAAAATACAAAAAAAAAAACTTGTTAAAAAGAAGAAAATCTACTTTAGGGAATGACAATTGAAATTCAAATAAACAAAAACATAACTACACTAATTGACATATTCAAGGAAATACCTCATCTAAGGTAGTGGGCCCAACTGCCCAAGACTTAGTTCTACCTTGAGAAATAATTTATATCAGATTACAAGTAAGAGATGTAGAACTCAATGGATAGCTTCCTTCACTAAAATATATGAGAGAAATAGTTACAACATAATGAGGTTCATAGCTTTGTGTCAATTCAACAATGGTTCATCTCCCATATCTCATCTCCTATCTCTTCTCCTACATCCTATCTAATAATTGTCCATCTCCTATCTCGTAATTATCCATCCATTATCACCTCTCTTTTTTATCTTTGTTTTCATTTAAATACACAAAGAGCAAAGGGAAGTTACAAAAAAGTTGATTACAAAATGATTTCCATTAAAATTTTGGATTAATTACATAATATCAATAAAAAAGATCAGATTTGAAAGATCTTCCCATCATCACTTAGTAGGAACAAGTCAAATCTGGTATTACAATTGGAATAATTTGGAAAATGGCCGCAACAACAAATCTAATTATATCACTTTCAAAGAACCTTGCGTTTCTCTCAATACAAGCATAATTTTGGAAAACTTCACATCAAAAAACTGATTTGGTCCATTCTCGACAAAATCCATGTCTCAGATTTTCCAGATTCATCTTCATTCGCCCAAAATGTCCAACGCAAAACTGTTAGTTCTTGTCCCAATTATTTCTGAGTTGGAATATTTGATTATGAGCTGGAAATCAAATTTACAATTTGGAAAAGATTTTGGAGGCTAGAAGCATGAATGATGTTATAAAAATTTTATTAATAAAGCATCATTGGAAAAACAATGCATAATAATTTTCAATATATTAAAAATAAAGGAGAAAAAAATAGCATTTATCCATAAGAGCATAAATAATAATAAAATGGAATTATATGATAACTTATGATAAGTGATGTCATAAAGAATGGTAGAAATGGATGAAATAGACGTTAACAAGTGATAATACTAATGGAAAATTAGTGGCCCAACACCCGCTAATCCTTTTTCTACAAATATTTTAACAAGTTCCTCAAAACTGTCCTCAGACATATCGTAGCTCTCTTCTCTTCACACGTAGATGCAATTTCTCAAATTCTCTAGACAAAAAAGTGTCAAATGTGGTGTGGGATATGGGTTTCGTAATAAATTTGAATTCTCATCCCCATGATTGGCTGAATATTTCTTCATTTAATTCAGGTGTGCGGCTAGATACAACCACTATGCTTCATAAATTCTCTTCTCTCACACGCCTTAATGGGAATTTCCTTTTAATAATAGATTTTTCATTCTAGCAATCATATTTATGACCAAATTCAACGAACCCTTCCTCGTGGAATATTCAACTTTTGTTTGTCACAGTTCCTTCAAACTTTGTCATAGTCCTGAGTATCCCACAGTAATATTCCTTCAGTGAAGTCCCTTTTTGTAGAGTAGTTTATAGTCTTGCACCCACTTTCAACTGCAGGTGGCACTAAGGCTTCTGTCCCTTCATTTTCCAATTCAATGCTCTAGGGACAAAGTCATCCATGTATCTCTTCAACCTGCTACCATTCACTCGCCCCGAAATTATCCGACCATTCAACTTTGTGAGTTGAATTGTACCACCATTAAAGATGTGCTTGATGATATATGGTCCAAACCAATTTGTTTTAATTTTTCCTAGGAACTTTGCGAAATTTTTATCATATAATAATAGAATATCTCCTTCTCAGAATGTCTTCTTCTTGATATTTTTCTCATGCTAGGCTCTCTCCCTTACTTTCTTCACTCGCTGATGGAACCCTCCTATGAGCTTGTCTTCTTCTAGAGCTAGTATCTACAACATTCTTTCCTTCATAAAGTCAATGTATGCCATATCTGTGAAAGTTGCAATTCTCAAACTTGGCACAATGTATTACATAGGCATAACTGGTTGTTGTGCATATACCAACCTAAACGGTGTCTTTGCTGTCAATTTCTTGCAAGTTTTCCTGTATGCCCACAACACCATTGGAATTCTTAAATCCCAATCATCTTTGTTCACATTGCATAGCCTTGGTCAATTCATTCTCCAAAATCTTATTAAAATATTCTACTGTTCCATTTGCTTGAGGATGATAAGGAGTGCTCTTCTAGTGATAAACTTGAAATTACTTCAATGCTCTTTTTGAATAAATGTGTGACTTGGTCACTCATCAAGATCTTCGGACAGCTAAACATGGACAATATATATTCAAAGGTGAACTTTGCAGTAGTTTCTATATTGCAATAATTCACTAGTTGTGCCTTGGCCCATATTTTCAAATAATCAGTGGCAGTGATGATATACCTCACACTAGTCTTCTTTCCTGGTGGACTGATAGGTCCAAAAAAGTCAATAGCCTATTTCTCAAAATCCTGCAAAGTTACCTATCGTACTAGCGACATCTCGTCTCTTCTAGCTGGCTTTTCTATTCTTTGACATACATCACATGCTTGATATAATTCCTTTGAATCCTATTGTTTTGTGGGCCACCATAGCCTAGCTCTCACTATCTTCTACATAGTGTCTTTTCTTGCATAGTGTCCATCTGTGACTCATCCATGATATTTTGTTAGAATACTATTTCATTCGTGTTTAAGGATGTATCCCATTTTGTACAAGTGTTCGACAATCAATGAGAAATCAGCTGCTCAAACCACCAACTCCTTTTTCTTCATAATGTACTCCGCGGGCACCATTCCTGTGGTTAGAAACTAAATAATATATGCGTAGTGATCATCTGCGACTCTAATTGTGAATCATTGTGCATCACATAGGTTACCTTCGATATTTGTGGGTTCTTCTCTTGTCTCTATTCTTGATAGATGATTAGGCTCAACATTCAATTCCCCTTGCTTCACTGTAACTCCGAAGTCATACTCCTGAAATAATAACAACCACTGACAGATATTTCCTCCTGAAACATGCTTATTCACCAAATATTTGAGTGCAAAGTGATTAGTGAACATTTTTACATGCACCCCCAACAAGTAGTGCCTAAACTTCTATAATGCATACACCATAACTAATCCCTCTCTTTTCGTCATGCTATAGTTCTATTCTATGTTGGACAATTTCTTGCTTTCAAATGCTATTGGATGATAAATTTATGTCGCTCTTGGCTATGCTAGCACTACACCCAATGTTATGGAAAATGCATCAACATTTACATGGAACTCCTTCTTCCAGTCTAGGAAAACTGGTATAGGTGCAATTACCATCTTCTCTTTCAGTACATTCAAGAGCTTCTAGGACCCTTCGCTCCATTCAAAAGTCACAATGTTCTACAGCAATTTCTCCACTGGCACAACTATCTACGCATGCCCCTTTATAAAATTTCTGTAGTAGTGAGTGTGTCCCAATGTTGTGCACAGTTGTCTCACTGTTTTTGGTGCTAGTAGGTTCACAATAACTCTAATCTTCACGGGATCCACTATTAATCCTTGTTTACAAACTACATGTCCCAACATTATACCAAATGGTACACAAAATATGCACTTCTTCAAGTCCAATGAGATCTGGTACTACTTACACATATCAAACATCAACCTTAAACTTACCACATGCTTCTTTTATAGCCCAAAGACTATCCAATCGTCGAAGTATACATCCAAACATTTTTGCATATTTTCTTTAAGGGCTGCAACTACAACTCTGGAAAATATATTAGGCACATTCTTCAATCCAAAAGGCATCACCATGTACTAATAAGATCCCCACTCCGTAGAAAAGTTTATTTTATGTCCATCTTGTGGCGCAATTCTAATCTTATGGTATCCTGAAAAGCCATTTATGAAATAATAGGCCTTTTGTCCTCCTACATTGTCCAATAATTCATTTTTAAATGGTGTAGGAAAGGGGTCATGTAGGCATGCGTCATTCAATTTCCTTAAGTCAACACAAATTCTGATTTCCCTTTTTGCCTTCTTTACTTTAACCAGCATGGGACTTACCCATTTAGAGTTTTCGACATGTTTGATTATCCCAACCGTTAACATTTTGTATAATTCTTCTTTCACCTTCTCCCTGTATTTTTGATTCAATCTATAAGGTATTTGCTTGATAGGCTTTGGATCATGCTTCAGAGGAATCCTCATGACTCCCAAATCTCCTAATATGTTGTTCATATCTAAAAACTTAGTGGGGAACAACTCCTGATATTCATGCAGGAGATTTGTTATCTTGCTGACTATGTCTTCATCCTAGTAATATCTTATTGTTGTGTACTTTGGTTCAGCCTCGTACCATATATTCACCTTCTTCGTCTTTAATGGATTCATTATACAAGGCACATCTATCTCAGGTCCATTTACTTCGTGATGAGGTTCTGATTCCTTGATGTCAATATTGTGATAATCTTCATCCTCTTTTGTAGTGAGATTATAACAGTCCATTACATTACGTATCTACATAGCCTAAAAATATTGCCAGACAGCTAGAACTTCATTCTCAAAAATCTTCTTCTTAGCTATATTTAAAGCTACATCTATATCTGGATAGTCATCCTCAAATATAAATGTCATTATAAATCCATCAACCATTTCTGTGCAACTAGAAGTACCATGTGGAAGCTTGGTTTCCAAATACCGATTCTGAGGAATTGTCTCCAATGTATGGATGAAGTCATGCACCGATTCTTCTCATGAAATTTCTCCCGAAGCTGTCATACAAAGATCCATGTCATCTCTAGGAGCATTCAGGCCATCATAATTGTCTACGAGCACTATTTCTACTTGACCAAACCTTACCCTCATCAATCTTCTACATTGTTTCCAGTCTCCTATTTTCTTCTTATGAGTACCCCACCATCTAGCAGTAGTCACCCTTAGTGCCTGATCCATAGCTAAAAATATTTGATCTTCGAGTACCCATTTTTCATAATCTTTAAAAAAGTATTTATATTACCTAAACCATCATATAAAGGTAAATGACATAACTTAACTATCATACACTGCACTGCTCTAGTGATCCTTACACATCACCTTGTAGACACTTCATGCAACCTGTTCTTCCTCTTCTGAATCTCAAGTGCAGGAAATTTCTTTCTCTTAAGTCAGTTTTCCATCAGTAGTAGGGTTAATCCATTCTTCTTCTTTTTTTGCTATTTGATAAATGTTGTTGATGTCATCCTCATTGTACTTTTCTTTGATAGGTTTAGTATATCTTGCTCCCTCAGGTGGATATAATGTGACAATAACTCTCATATTATTTCTTTCAAATATCATTTTCCTTTTATTCAAGTTAATTATAGCCATGCCATAAAATGTCCAATCCAATCCAAGCAATGCAGGGTAGGGATTATTGTCATCCACGATCTCATTAACTTCAAAGTCAATCGTAGTGTGCACTCGATCAATGTCTACTGTGATACCTGACAATATTCCTAGAGGGACAATATTTTGTTGATTTGTCATTTTCAACTGAATAATTGACGATTGCATCTTTGATTTAACCATCAATTTCAGGTTTTCTTCGGCAATACATTATCATAATATATTAGATCCAAGATAACCTGATCCATGTCATATTCTCCAATTTGTGTTGTAAGCCTCATTTCCTTTCCAACCCACTTCTTGTATCTATATATATTATTTACCATGCACATCTCACTCGGCAGTACCTCTTTAGAAGCAAAAGCGTCTATCAATTCTTGCAATCCCTCTACGACCTTTTGATATCTCAACAACTTCATGAATGTCTATAGAAAAGACTTCAAAAAATTTGGATCCACATCTTGCATTGTAATCGGCACTATCTCACAATAATTCTTTTGAGTCGGCTATGTGGTAGAGGTCAAGGCCCCATCATCCATAAAGCTTCACCTCACCTCCATGAATGCTTGCTTATCCTTCAAATGCGGGAGCATTTTTAGTAGTTTTTCTTACCGATGTAGCTTCAACTTCCTTTTTCCGATTGGCTTTATCATTTCCAGTCATAGCTCCACTTATTGTTAAAATGGCGATGCGCAGTTGACCCTCCCTTCGCTCAACGGTCATCATTTGAATATTTGTTGCAGTTTTCTAGTTTCTTTTCTCCTATATATTTGCAATAAGGATGGGGAATTTTTCTATCACATTATCAAAAGACTTACAATAGCTGCAGGTTGTTGTAGGGTTCTAATAGTCTCTTGTAAAGTTTCCTACCTATCCATAGTTATAACAAATAATTTGGCCATGTCCTTGACCAACTCCTCATCCTAGTCCTTGAAATCCTCCTTGACCAGCATGTTTTCCTAGCTCCTCATGTGTATGTCCTTTAGCTTTCAGTCTATAAGCATCAGCAATAAGCTCCATTATCAAGTCATAACTTTGACAATTTTTCTGATCATGGTCTATTGATCTACCGAAGTTATAGAATAACTACTTCGATGTCTTCACATACTTCTATAGTACGTACCAATCTTCAGAGCAATGTTGGCCTCTTTTTCTACAAATCTTGCATCACAGACCTGGGTTTACTAGATTAGGCACTCCACTTTCCAAATAATCTCTGAATGCAAGGAATTGATCCTTATCATGACCCCCTGCTTTTCATTTTGTACACCATACTTTTGATCCGGTGTCTTTAACTTTCTTGAGATCGTCCAATTCCAATGTCAAATTGGCTAGCTCACTTTGTATTCGTTGTACTCTTGCATGAATATCTCCAATCGGTGAAGCTTCTATCTTCATTACAATCTCCAATGCTTCAGCCTGAGTTGTGATATTTTGTTGTATCAAAGGTAACCTAATATGCAGCATTAGCACGACTATGAACCATTTCGTATGTTGCTATGAAGGTAGGACAAAGATTGCTTATCCCATTAACACCTTGAATCACTGATCCAACTCCCACACAAACTTAATTGCTTCTTGTTTGATTTCTTTTAGCTCTATGATGCACTGCGATTCTGATTTCAGCTTCTTGAATTCTGATACCAATGCTTTCTTAATTTCATCAAATGAAGTAGTCAGATTAGTCATAGAGTATTTCATATACCATTTTAGCACTCTTTCTCATAATGAAAAAATGAGTTACACCTTATTTACATCATCAGTAGTGATCTGTCTTGTTTTCCACACTGCCTCAGCTACAAACCAGACCTGATCAAGATCCTCTAATCCCAATCCCTTAAAAATAGGTAGCTTAATATCATCGACCATTTTCCTTCTCAGATGCCTAGGTTGAGGGGGAGGTGGATAGGGTTTAAGGGTGGTGGATGGATGGGGAATCCCAAAGACAACCTAATTTTTTTGAAGTCCTAACATCAATTCACCTTCAGGATGGGAGGGGGAATGTCATGGGGTTGTAGGGTTACCTATTTCTTCTTAATTCTAAGATCCTTCTAATAAGGGGCTGTAGTCTATTTCTATAAAATTCTTCAGATATGTTCTATATCATTTTCCACTTCATGTAGACCCTGGTCTAGGTTTATGTCCTCTTAGTCCAAACATTTATCTCACTACATTCACAGAATCCCCCTTTCACACAATAATATCTCAATATAGAGATTAAAATATCTTAATAAATTACCTTGCGGACCTTTGTAAAATCTTCATTCAGCTTTGCTATAGGATATGATTGCATCTATCATGAACTTAGTGATAAATCCTCCAACAATGCTATTGATCTAGAAATGAACAACCCTTGAGATACTATTACTCATGTTCTTGAGTCGGCGTATGAATTCAAGATTCCACTCCCTAGGTTCATCGTTCTTGAAACAAGTTTTATGCTCCATCAACTTAGATACCCACTTGTATAATTCAATGTGGAACAAACCAAAGAAGATTTCGTATTTCTCTTTGAAGATGTACTTCTGCAACCAATATTTAGTTGATAATTGAGGGTTTTTGTTCTCTTTTTCCACGAATTTTATTTCCTTCTGTTCAATCCACTCTTGTATTTCTTTCTTCGATGGTCACCAAAACATATCCCTTAAGAAGATCTCGGTCCTAACAATGGAACCATTTGTTGGTTTAAGGGGTCTTGACCCACATTTAGAGTGTACTGCACACCAACAAAACCTTCAACCATTGGCCCTTTTGGAAACAACCTACAAGAAGATCACAAACTCACCCGAAGCGGTTATGAGAGGTTGCAGAACCACGTTTCTGTAGCTAGTGAGATATCCGCATTGTGGTGCTTGTGTGTTCACTTATGTTTTATATCTATCTACAACTTTGCATACATAAATAACTTCGTGATGATGATTAACATGACATATTGGTACTTAATGCATAAACTTAACAGAGAACAATATAACATGTATTCTTTCTCATAATTTAGTTAAAATCATGTATGATGATATATATAATAGAAGATAATGGAAACATAATGATACTCAATACTTTGCCAAAACTTCTTCTTTATTAATAAGGGTCTTCAATAGATACACTTCTCTAACCTGCACACCTAATTGTAGGTAGCTTGCGCACTCAACTGCAAACTCTTCAAGGCCTCTGCGCACTCAGCTATGAAGCTTGCCCAAAAACACATACTGACAAAATATGATCAATTATGAATTCTATCTATGCTTATCTATATTCAATAATGTATTACACCTTTTTTATATAGGCCTTCTTACTACAATACCATGGTCCACATATGATGTATCCAACAAAACAATGGAATAATACCCAATGCTCATTAAAAGACAAGGGAATTTTGACACACCCAAAGCCCCTAAACACTGTGCGATGAATAGAACTTCACCAACTCCACACACTCCACTCCTCAAAATGTGGAGTCTTTGACCAAAACTTGGACCAAGTTGGGTTGTACCCAACAAGGGTGCTACTCTATATTTTACCCAAGGTAGAACAATGTTGCTTTCCTATATTTATAGGGTAAGAGAATCTTGCTCCCAACTTGGTCTTTGTAGAGTATATCCCAGTTGGCATCATACTTTCAAGAAAGCCAACTTGATGGGAATACCACCGCTCATTTTGCTGAATGAGTTGAGAGTGTACTTGGGGTGTACAACCCAAGTCAATTATGATGCAAGATTTTTACCACATGACTACTAAGGGTCATCATTGGGAAGATCGACAGGTAATAGGATTGGGTTGTAGATGTGATCCCCTGTATAATATATAATCCTATTTCTCAGTATGGGTGGAATTTATTGCTCCCTGATTCTTCTTCTTCTTCTAGATGCGATAAATTTTCAGTAGATAGTGTTGACCAGAGATAGTCAAATCATTAGAGGATGATGTGAAGATCATCTAATAGAAACTGGCCGGTGGAATTCTTCCTAGTTGAGAGGGAGTGTTAATTTTTTCAACTATGGTTAAATTCCATGTTGAAAAACTCATATGACTAAGATGATTCTTAAAATAAATTCAAATTTTTGAGAGGACCAAAATTGAATGAAAGATCACCCAATTTGGTTAAGCGTAAGTTAAGTTTTGAATTATTTTATTCATTCATTCATTATGGAGTAGGTACACCCTAACCACATGGGTAGCTTCTTGGGTCAATCTCAACCCAAAAGTAAACCCTCAATAAACCCTATAAAAGGAAGCAACCTAAAGTTCATTTGGACACACTTGATAAATATATGTTTCTATTCTTATATTTTGTTTTGGATTGCATAGGTTTGTCAGAAGGAGTTCGCACAAGATCCGAAATTATAGGTGAAAGGTTCGCTCTAGGTTAGGGTTTTCTAGATCTTGGTCAGTCCCACTGAACATAAGTTTTTCATCCATGGTCGTAGGCATAGAGTAGGAAATAGAGGGACTCTATCTCTCTAGTCACTAGGAGACTCTGGATTCAGAGGAAGATTGGAAGGTTCTGATCCCTGGTTGCTCACACAAGGTATCCCTAGGAGCAATTCTACCATCTTAATCACTCACACAACATTAGTAAGGGAATGACCCTGCCATCTCGGTCACTCACACAACAATGGTAAGGTAGTGACTTTAGGTCTTAGCTATTCAATACCATAGTGGTCGCATCATGACCTCTTAAGAGTGACCCTATAATCATAGTCGCTCTCATATAGTGACAGAGAGAGTGACCAAGGAGTTTTAGTCGCACACGGTCTGTCATTATGAGGGTGACCAGAGTTAAGATCTAATATTTGACATCTTGGATTAAGTTTAGTTCAGTGCTTCGGTAGATATGGGTTTGTCTCTGCTGTTATAACAAATTTGTAGATCTGTAGACCAGTTTCATTATTATCCACTGCAAATCATATGTATTGGGCTCATCATACTCACTACTAAAATCATTTTATGATGATCTACTAAAGAAGAAGATTTGAAAGGGTTCCCCCTTGTGGGATTTTTCCCTAGTCCTGGACCAATCCGTTGTCTCTTATGGTTGTGTTTTTGTCTTCTCTATCACTGCATATATTTTTCTTTCTTCAATTATGTTTATGATTGATGATATTGCTAATAAATGGATGCATTTCTGATGAAAAGATAAATTATGCTAAAGTAACTGATATATCATAGAGCAATCATAAAATTTAACATAAGGGTTTGACAATGTGTTTCATCTAAGCTTCTAATTCTACCTGGATTTGGTTGTTTATGCCCTTATATGGAAGCTATAAATGTGACTGATCAGTAGAAAAACACCCTTGTAATTTGCTACCATAGTCTCTACTTAGTAATACATCGTAAGCTTTGGGGATGTCCATAATCTCTACGTTTATAGATTGGTGATATCGGTGGTCAGAATATAAACGAATAAGAACATTCTTGAGTTCACCACTAGCTTGGAAAATAGAAATGTCCAACTAAATAATATTTCAATTTGTTTTATCCCATTTGGCATTGATTTTATTTGTGAAAAGAATGGCATTACATTCATGGATGCAGCAAAATCAGCTAAATAATTTGTTGGAAATAATACTGAGAGGGGGGGTGAATCAGTATTATCTGATTAATCAAACTTTTTAAATGCTCAGAAACATATACGCTACTTCAGTTAAGTGAACCAGCGTGTACACGCTACTGTGACGAAGTAAAACAGCGTATAGGAAGAAAACTCACAATTTAGTTAGCTTATTCTTCAATTAAGTGCATCAGGACATTATTCATCACATTAACAGTAAACATGTGCAGTAAAACAGAACAGATAAAAAGCCACACACATGAACACCAAGATATAAGGTGGAAACCCAATGTGGGTGAAAACCACCTGCTGCAAGTTGTCTCTATCTTTCTTTAATATGAAACTTCAGTTTACACTCTTTTGTACTGGTGCAGCCTTATACCAGTACGCAGGCTACAACCTGCAGAAGGCTTCAACCTTCTCTCGTTCTCCAAACTTCCTTGGAAGGGAGCTCCAACCCCCTTTGCTCTTGTACTAGCCAAGATACTAGTACGTAGGTGCTGACCTACAATCTTCCTTCTTTCAGATATCACTTTTCATACATTTTCAGACTTGGATATTCCTGAAGCACAACATTACAATCTGAAGACCACAAATCATTCAATTTCCACAACAGATCATTGAAGCATAAAACAACCAAACTTTGAATCACTGAACCACTGAACCCTGTCAATCACCAGTTACCAGAACACAGAGCAGACTACAGAACTCTGCAATAACAGTCAGACCCCACTGTAAACCCAAAATCAAGCTTCAAAAGATATACGCTACTTCAATGAGCAAAACCCGCGTATACACGCTCTTTTACCGAAGCCAACCATTAGATCCCGATCTATCCTTAGATCTAGTCTTCCATCAACCGATGTGATCTCTCCTTGGCTTAGATCAAGCAACCCAGAACCTGCATATCAGATCTCTTTCTCTCTTAGATATTCAAGCCTTGTCGAAAGATGATCTTGCCTAATGATCTTCTTCTCCTTATATAGTCTTAGGCCTAACTCAATACCAAGAGCCAAAACCATAGTAACACAAAACCATCAACTTCAAAACTAGGGATTGACACGCTCGTCGAGACACAATGGTCCGAAATCATAGGCACAACTTCCAAGGACTAACCACCATGGACCAAAGGACCTTTCCACATACACGCGCTTTTTATGAATCGAACTTGCGTGTACACGCGACTTGGGCTTAACGAAACGGCGTGTATGAGCTTCCTTGGTATGCTGTACTGAGATCTGTCTTCTGATTAAGTTGCCATCACCTGTACCAACCTCTGAGCACCTGTACCATCCTCTGAGTGAGTTGCCATCAAGGACAACACTTGAATCATAATGCCAACAATCTCCCCCTTTGGACTTGATGGCAACCATCACACCAAGTCACTCTCCCCCTTTGACATCAAGGGCAAAGGGCTGTGCTCCCCCTGAGGACATGCTGATATCTCTGTTTGGCTGTGCTGACTTGTGCTCCCCCTGACCGAAGGCCAGATCTGCAAAAGATGTTCTTCAACAAGAACCAAGACTTATACACCATAAGGGACCTTCCTATCACCAAAAGACTCAATACATACATCCATACTCCCTACCAAGAGGGGACATAACAGAAACAACCAATTATATTACAGCATTCATCCCAGGCATAGTGGGGAAACCAACAAAGGCCGTTACATGACCTTGACACCATAAAAGAGATATGACAAGAGAGATACATGACATAGAGACAACAGATCTAGACCAAGACTTAGGAAAGACACCAGCAGCATCTGATAAACATCTTGTTAGATCAGCAACCAGAATTTCTTTCTGAGCTCCTTCTCCTGAAACCAACAACCAAAACATCTGAATGCCAACAATGCTTTATGAGACTTTTGAGCTGCTCCCCCTGAACCTGTGCCTGTTGCACTCCCTGAAACTGTGCCTGAAGAATTCTGACATTCCTATTGCTGTTCAGAACTTCAGAGTTTTCCCTTGCTGTTCAGAACTTCATATACGCGTTTTATCCTGTACAAAACAGCGTATGTACGCGGATATTCTTTCTGCAACAAGCGTCCAGCATACACGCGACTTACCCAGCATGAATCCGCGTGTATACGCTCATATCCCTTCCGTAACCTGCGTATACCAACTTTTCTGTAGAACAAACAAACTTCAACAACAGGATGAAGCATCAACTACTCCCAGCTTTTGTCTGAGATATTCAAAAGTTTCCCTGGGCAGTGGTTTTGTGAGAATATCAGCAACTTGCTCCTTAGAAGGAACATACTCCAACTTGACCTTCTGCTCAAGCACTTGTTCCCGAAGAAAATGGTACTTGATTGGTATGTGCTTGGTCTTTGAGTGCATGACAGGATTCTTTGAAATGCTGATTGCACTTGTATTATCACATAAGATAGAGACAGGTGGAGTGCAAGTGATTTGAAAGTCCTGCAAGGTCTGCATCATCCAAAGAAGTTGTGTGCAACAAGATGCTGCAGCCACATATTCTGCTTCAGCTGTAGATAAGGCAATCGAACTTTGTTTCTTGCTGAACCAAGATACTAATCTGGAACCCATGAAGAAAGCACCTCCACTTGTGCTTTTCCTATCATCCACACTTCCAGCCCAATCTGCATCTGTGTAAGCATGAAGAGTGAGATCAGTATTTCTAGGATACCATAAGCCATAGTTTTGGGTCCCTTGAAGATATTTGAAGATTCTTTTGACTGCCTGAAGATGAGTTTCCTTTGGGTTGGCTTGAAATCTTCCAACCATTCCTACTGCATGTGTAATATCTGGTCGAGTACCTGTCAAATAAAGCAAACTCCCAATCATGGATCTATAAGTGGGTTGGTGGACTGCTGCTGATTCATCATTTGCACTGAGGCTGCATCCTGTAACCATGGGTGTACATACTGGCTTTGACTCTTCCATGCCATACTTCTTCAAGATCTGCTTGAGGTATTTGGTTTGAGACAAGAAGATACCTCCTTCATTTTGTTGGATTTGCAATCCAAGAAAATATGTCAATTCTCCAAGAAGTGACATTTCGAATTCTTTCTGCATAACCAAGGCAAAGTTTTGACTCATGGTCTCTTCATTGCTGCCAAAAATAATATCATCTACATAAACAACAAGAATTAGCAATTTGTTATTTTCAACTTTTATATAGAGATTGCTATCTGCTGATCCTTTTGAAAAGCCTTGTTGGTGAAGATATTTGTCCAACCGATAGTACCAAGCCCTTGGAGCTTGTTTGAGCCCATAGAGTGCCTTTTTCAATCTGCATACAAGGTTTGGATCATTTCCAAGAATGAACCCATCTGGCTGCTCAATATATACTTCTTCTTCTAAGTCTCCATTCAGGAAGGCTGATTTCACGTCCATTTGAAATACCTTGAAGTTTTGAAAGCTTGAGAGAGCAAGGAACATTCGGATGGCCTCTAGTCTTGCCACAGGAGCAAAGGTCTCTTCAAAATCTATTCCTTCTTGCTGTGCATACCCTTTACAAACAAGTCTGGCCTTGTTTCTAATTACTTCTCCATTTTCATTTAACTTATTCTTGAAGACCCATTTTGTTCCTATTACATTCTTATCTTTTGGTCTAGGAACTAATTCCCAAGTGTTGTTCCTTTCGATTTGCTCAAGTTCTTCATCCATTGCTTTGACCCAACATTCATCTTTGCATGCTTCTTTCACATTTTGTGGTTCAATGGAGGAGAGTAGAGCCAAGTAGCTTGAAGCTTCTGCAAGTGTCCTTCTTGTTTGTACTCCTGCTTCTTTCTGCCCCACAATCTGAGTTTCTGGATGATTCTTTTGGACATATCTGGATGGAGTCTTCTCTTCTATTCTTGTCTGCTCCTCTGGTTCTTCTTGAGATTCTTCTTCTTCTTGAGGTTCTTCTTCTTCATCATTTCGCCTTTGAGAGTAACCTTCATCTTCTTCAATGTCTTCATGATGAACTTGCCTAGGAATATATCCCTTCTCATCAACCACTATATCAATACTGTCAACAATTCTGCCAAGTCTTTTATTGTAGCACTTGTATGCTTTGCTATGTGGAGAATAACCAAGAAGAATGCCCTCATCTGCTCTAGGTTCAAGTTTGCCAAGTTGCTCATCAGTATTCTTAATATAACATTTGCTCCCAAAGATTTTGAAATGCTTCACGGAAGGAGTTTTACCACTCCAAAGCTCATGAGGTGTTTGAGTGCTGTTTACTCGGACATTTGTTTTGTTAAGAATGATAACAGCAGCATGTGCAGCTTCACCCCAGAAGGTTGCAGGAGTACCTGATTCATCGAGCATAGCACGAGCCATTTGTTGGATAGTTCTGTTCATTCTTTCCACAACCCCATTTTGCTGAGGAGTTCTAGCTGTAGAGAATTCTCTTCTTATCCCATGTTCATCGCAGAAATCGAAAAATTCATTTGATGTGAACTCCCCACCTCTGTCAGATCTGAGGCACTTAATTTTGTGTCCTGATTCATTTTCAGCCAATGCTTTGAAGGATTTGAATTTTTCGAATAATAAAATCATCAATGAATAATATCAGATATTCTTCTCCTCGAGGTGTCCTTTTCCTAAATGGACCACATACATCTGTATGGACTAGCTCAAGAGGCAAGCTAGCTGATCCTTCCTTCTCTGGAAAGTTAGTTCTGGTTTGCTTTCCAAACTGACAAGATTTGCATATGGTGTTGTCTGGAATTTTGATATCTGGAAGATCGCGAACTGCCTGATATTTGCATGCTTTCCTTATTTGTGAGAAGCTTAGATGTCCCAACCTTCGATGCCATAACCAGTGCTCTTCATCCTTGCTAAGATAGCATTGTTGTTGTCCTTCTTCAAATATGTACAGATTATTTGGAGTTCTTTTGCCTTTGAGAACTGTTTTACCTGTATCAAGATCACGAACAAGACATCCATTCGATCTGAAAATAACCTCGGTTTTTTGATCACACATCTGGCTGACACTTAGAAGATTATGCTTCAATCCATCAACATACAAAACATTTCCAGCCTTGACCTTTTCTTTCAAAGGAGCAATACCTTTTCCTTTTATAGTTGCAGGAGTATCATTTCCAAAAGAAACTTTCTTTCCCTTTTCTAAAGTAGAATAAGATTCAAGTTTTTCTTTATCACCTGT
Source organism: Pinus tabuliformis (assembly GCA_031772625.1). Classification (NCBI taxonomy): domain Eukaryota; kingdom Viridiplantae; phylum Streptophyta; class Pinopsida; order Pinales; family Pinaceae; genus Pinus; species Pinus tabuliformis. The sequence goes on along the minus strand of CM062817.1, from coordinate 1,984,529,226 downwards.
CATATGTTTCGAACATCCACTGTCAATGTACCATAGATTTTCCTGTCCTTCTGCATAAAACGCTATCCCACATCTTTCTGTCTGAGGTTCTTTTATTCTCCATTTTTTGGTGCTCGTGGCTTGTTCCTTTTTCTCCTGAAACCTGCTCCTGCATTCAGACTCTTTATGACCAAAATTATTGCAAATAGAACATTCAACTTCATTTTCAAGAACCGAAAAGTTGTTATAGGTCCTCTTTGTAATCCCTGTCATACTTCTTTGTTTTTGAGCTTCCCTAGTCATGATTGTTTTATATGCAACACATTGAGCTGCTTTGTGACCAAAGTTATGGCAAGAAAAGCATTGTCCATTGAAGAAGCTTCTGCGGTTATTGAATCTACCAGCCAACTGATTGTAATTTCTATTTTCATCTATTCTTGTGCCAAACTGAGAAGATTTTACCTGTGGTTGGTTGTAGCTTTTGTTCACCCTTAAGAAGGATTGTCCCTGATAGTTTCTGTTTGTAATTCGTCCCTGCTTTACCTGATTATCTTCATTGTTCTTCTGCTCATTTCTTCTTGCTGCATCAAGATAACTTTTTGAGGTGGATGCTTGAGAGGTTTCTCCATTATAGCCCAAACCTGTCTTGTTTAGAGGAGACCGCTGCACATTGATAATCTCATCCAAAGTTTCAGATCCTTTGACAAACTTAAGATTAATAGTTTTTTTTTCTCAATTTCTTTTCTGAGACCAACAATTTCACCTTCTAGTTTTTCAAGATGTTTTTCCTTTTCATCAATTTGAAATTGCAAAGTATCAATGATCACACTCTTTTCTTCTATGCATCTCTTGAGTCTAGTAATTTCATTATAGAGATTATCCACATCTACAGCATCCTCATAATCATCATCTTCAAATGCCATTAATAGCTTATATTTATTACCTTGTTCATCTTCATCACTGTTTGATAAGCCATCACTATCTTCATGGGTGTAGTAGCTTTTCTTATTTGCACTTTGTTTCTTATTCCATCTAGCAGGTTCTTTTCCTTTATCCTTATTAGGACATTTTGCAGCATAATGACCTACTCTTCCACAAGCAAAGCATTTGAAAGGTAGCTTACCTCTGAACCTTCCAGCACCCCTTTGAAGATTTCTGACAAAATTTGATTCTTCTTCCTCTTCTTCTGGAACATGGCTTGCTTCATAGTAATCTTCTTTTCTTGATGCCTTAAAAGCAGCTTCCCTTCTGTCTGATGGACCTCCCTTTCTCATTTCATAAGCAGTTAGAATTCCATGTAGCTGAGACATAGTGAGAACTTTGAGATTTTCCTTTTCTTCTATTGCAGATACTTTAGATTCAAACTTGGGGGATAATGATCTTAGAATCTTTTGAACTACTATAGTCTCTTTTATTTCTTCACCCAAATTTTTCATACAATTAACAATCTCATCTACCCGAAGAAAATAATTAGCCACACTTTCATCATTATACATCTTGAGGGTCTCATATTGAATCCTGAGAGTTTGAAGTTTAGCTTGCTTTACCTGTTCATCTCCTTCATAGCTAGTGATCATTTTGTCCCATATCTCTTTTGCTGATTTGAAGTGCATGACCTTCATGAATTCTGTTTGAGATATACTTCCTAATAGAGTACTGACTGCTTTTGCATTTGTTTCATATGCCTTTTTCTCAGCTGGATCTGTAGGAGTAGCTGAAGGAAAAGCATAGCCTGTTTCTACAATGTCCCAAACTTCTGTACCAAGAGATTGAAGATATGCAGTAACTCTTACCTTCCAATAATTGAAATTTGTTCCATCAAAAACCGGTGGCCTGATTGATGCTTCTTTCTCGTAGTTGCTCATGATGAATGATCTTCCTTCAAGCGATCAAGCTTCTCTGAAGGACCTGCTCTGATACCAATTGTTGGAAATAATACTGAGAGGGGGGGTGAATCAGTATTATCAGATTAATCAAACTTTTTAAATGCTCAGAAACATATACGCTACTTCAGTTAAGTGAACCAGCGTGTACACGCTACTGTGACGAAGTAAAACAGCGTATAAGAAGAAAACTCACAATTTAGTTAGCTTATTCTTCAATTAAGTGCATCAGGACATTATTCATCACATTAACAGTAAACATGTGCAGTAAAACAGAACAGATAAAAAGCCACACACATGAACACCAAGATATAAGGTGGAAACCCAATGTGGGTGAAAACCACCTGCTGCAAGTTGTCTCTATCTTTCTTTAATATGAAACTTCAGTTTACAATCTTTTGTACTGGTGCAGCCTTATACCAGTACGCAGGCTACAACCTGCAGAAGGCTTCAACCTTCTCTCGTTCTCCAAACTTCCTTGGAAGGGAGCTCCAACCCCCTTTGCTCTTGTACTAGCCAAGATACTAGTACGTAGGTGCTGACCTACAATCTTCCTTCTTTCAGATATCACTTTTCATACATTTTCAGACTTGGATATTCCTGAAGCACAACATTACAATCTGAAGACCACAAATCATTCAATTTCCACAACAGATCATTGAAGCATAAAACAACCAAACTTTGAATCACTGAACCACTGAACCCTGTCAATCACCAGTTACCAGAACACAGAGCAGACTACAGAACTCTGCAATAACAGTCAGACCCCACTGTAAACCCAAAATCAAGCTTCAAAAGATATACGCTACTTCAATGAGCAAAACCCGCGTATACACGCTCTTTTACCGAAGCCAACCATTAGATCCCGATCTATCCTTAGATCTAGTCTTCCATCAACCGATGTGATCTCTCCTTGGCTTAGATCAAGCAACCCAGAACCTGCATATCAGATCTCTTTCTCTCTTAGATATTCAAGCCTTGTCGAAAGATGATCTTGCCTAATGATCTTCTTCTCCTTATATAGTCTTAGGCCTAACTCAATACCAAGAGCCAAAACCATAGTAACACAAAACCATCAACTTCAAAACTAGGGATCGACACGCCCGTCGAGACACAATGGTCCGAAATCATAGGCACAACTTCCAAGGACTAACCACCATGGACCAAAGGACCTTTCCACATACACGCGCTTTTTATGAATCGAACTTGCGTGTACACGCGACTTGGGCTTAACGAAACGGCGTGTATGAGCTTCCTTGGTATGCTGTACTGAGATCTGTCTTCTGATTAAGTTGCCATCACTTGTACCAACCTCTGAGCACCTGTACCATCCTCTGAGTGAGTTTCCATCAAGGACAACACTTGAATCATAATGCCAACATAATTATGGACATTTTAATTGAAATTTTTTGAAAGTAAATAAAAATGGAGGGTAGAGAGGATTGGATTATAATGTTTTATAATTAAAAAATGATTCAAGGGGACCAAAAGACTTACCAGACACCTTCTGTGAAGAAGAAGTGTTATTACCTAATGAGGCTTGTGAAAGGGCTCGTACTCCCACTTCCTTGCTATCCTTGTGTTAGAAAATTATATATTACAGAGCAATCGAAGACATAAAATATTGTAGAAACACAAACACAGAAAATGGATAAAACAAGAGAGACACAGATATACGTGGCTCACCCAACTTGGGTTATGTCCACAAAGAAATATCCAGTCCTTCCTTTTATATTATCCAACAAAATGAAGAGATACAACCTACAACAGATCTATTGTAATTTCCTCTTCTCTCTCACACAATCTCCTCTCTCATTCTCACTCAAAATATTGATCTACATAGCCACAATACAATTCCCTCATATATAGTGAGGGCTTTCCTTATAGGGAAAAAAACCTTAAATTAAACATAACTTCTATTGCCAGATCATCCACCTAATGAGCAACTTAGATTGACTAAGAAATTACAATATTCTACAAGGAAATTTTACATCTTTTTTTAGCTTTGGGGCATTTCCCACAAACCCACGTCAAGTGCGGGGGGGGGGAGGTGGGGTGGGGGGCGCGCTTTCAGAAAAGTCATCGTCGTGCCACCCTAGCAGCAAACAAATGAGCGGTGTTTCTATGCCATTACGAACTGGGGTCCAATGCGGCAATACCTTTAAATAAATAAGATAATCAGGCTCCACATGCATCAATCTCCCACATGGAGATTGATTATTGCAACTCCACTGTTGCTTGATTTGTTGGACAATGACTCCACTTTGGGCCTCTCTATTTCTCATCTTCATCATTATACTTGAAGACCAAGTGAAACCAAGAAGAATGTTATTTTATCCCTCATTACAACTTTTGTTAACATATTTGCAGGATTTTGGCTAGTGTGTATCTTTTCCAGCTTCAACTCTCCATCTTCCAACAATAAATGTATGAAATGGTACTTGAGTTGTATATGTTTAGTCTTGGAATGGAATTCAAAGTTCTTTACAATATGAATGACACTCTGGTTGTCACTGTATAGCTTGCCCAACTCCTGCTTCTTACCCAATTCATCTAGAAACCTTTGTAACCAAATCATTTCTTTACTAACCTTTGTCATAGAAACATGCTCTCGTTTCGTTGTTGAGAGTGCAAAAACACTCTACAATTTTGAAACCCAACTGAAAATTGTTCCACCTACAGTAAAAAAATACCCTTTGGTGCTACTCATGTTATCTCTATCACCTACCATATCTGCATCAACATATCCCTCTAGAGCAATTGTGTGGACCACAAAAGCATAATGCTTGATTCATGGTACCTCTCAAATACTTGAGAATCCACTTCACTGCCATCCAATTTTCTTTTCCTAGATTGTTCATGTACCTTCTTACAACTCTCACTGCATGTGTAATATTAGGCCTTGTGTGGACCATTGCATACATTAAGCTTCCAATTACTAATGCATATGGAACTTTAGACATATAACCCATTCCTTCTTGAATCTTGGGACACATCTCCTTAGTTTGAAATGGGTAGCCAAAGGTGTAGTAACCAGTTTTTCATTCTGCATATTAAATATTTCCAACACCTTTTTTATGGAAGCATTTTAAGACAACCTTAATTTGTGATTTTTCATGTCTCTAGTTATTCTCATACCAAGGATTTGTTTTGCAGCACCCAAATCCTTCATTGCAAATGAATTTGCCAATTTTCTTTTTAGCACATTTATTTCCTACATGTTAGACCCTCCAATAAGCATGTCATCTACATAAAATAATAATATAATATAGCTTCCATCAATTTTCCTTTTGAGATAAACACAATGATCAATGTGACATCTAGTATAACCTTGTTCAGAGATAAACCTATCAAATTTTAGATATTACTACCTTGGAACGTATTTTAAGCCATAAAATCTCTTCTTCAACTTGCACACTAGTTTCTCCTTCCCTTTGAACTCATATCCTTGTGGCTACTGCATATAGATATCTTCCTCCAAATCCCCATGGAGAAAGGTCATATTTACATCTAACCACTCAATATGTAAATATTATTCTACTACTAGACTTAAAATAGTTCTGATTGAAGTCATTTTAACAACAGGAGAAAATATTTCATCAAAGTATATACCCTTTTTTTGTTCAAAACCATTCTCCACAAGTCTAGCTTTATACCTTTTACTACCTCCATCTTTCTCCTTCAACCTATAAACTCATTTATTCTGCAATGTTGTTTTAGCTACAGGAAGCCTGACTAAATGCTAAGTCTAGTTATGTATCAAGGAGTCTATCTCGTCTTTCATGGGTAGCTCCCACTTCTTCATGGTTTCTACCTGCACTTATTCTTCATGACATTCTAGTTCTCTATAATCAATCAAAAATACATAATATAATGAAGGAGAGTATCATTCAAGGGGTCTACCTATCTTGGTAGATCTTTTAACACCTCCTTCAGGTGTTTGAGGTTCCTGTGGTTGTTGTGGTTACTGTTCTTGTTTTGGCTATTGATAATTATGATTTTCAAGCACCTTTGCTTTTCTTGTGATCTCATCAAGCAATGTGTATTCTCTGTTTTCTTTTTCAATTTTTTTTCCTACGTCTGATCCTTATACAAGACATTTTCATTGAATATGACATCTCTGCTCTTAATGATTTTGTGATTTTAGTAATCATATAAGCAATAACAAAAATCATTAACACCATATCCAATAAAGTTACATTTCTTTGATTTTTCATCAAGATTTGTTCTATTTTCATTATTAATGTGGACAAAGGATTGACAACCAAAAGTCTTCAAAAACAAATATTTTACCATTTTACTTGTCCATGCCTCCTCTGGAATACCTCCATCCAAGGAACTTGAAGGCCCTCTATTTATTAGATAAACAATAGTAGCAACAACATCTTCCCATAATTGTAAAGGAAATCGTACACACAATATCATGCACCTTGCATGCTCCATGATTGGCCTATTCATTCTTTCTGACAAACCATTTTCTTGTGGTGTTCCTGGAACTGTCTTCTCTCTATGAATTCCATACTCTATACAATACTTGTCAAACTCTTTGTTGCAATATTCACCTCCATTGTCTGATATGAGAAAATTCAACCTTTTTCCTATCTCATTCTCAACCAAAGCTTTCCATTTCTTGAAAGTATTAAATACATCAGATTTATTTTGAATATAACAAATCTAGGTTTTTCTAGTTGCATCATCAATAAAAGTAACATAATAACGAGAGTCACCAAGAGATGATACCTGAGTAGATCACCATACATTTGTATGCACAAGCTCTAATTTTTTGGTCTTATTTTATTTCCCAACTCTAAGGAATCTTGCTCTCTTATGTTTTCCATCAACACAATTCTCATAGAATTCCAAATCAACATGCTTCAAACCTAGCAACAAATTTCTTGAGTGAATAATTTGTATCCCCTTCTCACTCATGTTCTTGAGCCTATGATGCCACAATGTTTTCTCTGCTCCTGTAGAGGTTAAAGAATTAACATAATTATAAATACCATTACATAAATACAGTGTACCAACATTTTCTTCTTTTCCTATTATGAGGTCTCCTTTAGTGAACCTCCAGGTTTTATCTGTAAAAGTAGTTATAGCCTTCACCTCCCAACTACCCTATTGAAATTAGTTTTTTCTTTAGATTTGGAACATGCCTTACCTCCTTCAGTAGCCATTAGTTTCCATTCTTTTGTTTTATGGAAACTTTACCCATTCCAATTATTTTACATGGTTTACCATCACCCAAATGAACCTTTCTGAAATATCATTGAACATAATCATGAAAATGTTTCCTATCAGGTGTGGAATGGAATGAGGCCCGTGAATATACCTCCCAGGCATCAATACTATTTTCTAAAGAAAGAATCAAAGGATATTGCAACACATCACCTATCACATGCCCGTCATGATTATTTTCTTGCAGTGCGTCTCCTTCTTTTCGCTTCTAAGACTTACAAGATTTCTTCAGGTGTCCTTTCTTCCCACATTTCTAGCATACTATCCCCAATATGGACTTCGATCTACCTTTCCTTGAATTACTGCGATATCCTCATCTCTTTCCTCTTTCCATTTTTCTTCCCCTAGTCTCTGTAGTCAAATCATTACTTGATGTCTCAACGAAGATTTTTCATTGCATTTGCTCCCTAAGGATTGCACCCACAATATCATCAAACTTTAAAGTACTACATCCAGAGACAAAGTTACTAATGGCCATAACTAAACCATTCCAACGTTCTGGAAATGATCATAGAAATAATAGAGCCCTAACTTCATCATCAAAAGTTAACCCTACAGAACTTAACTGCCTGGTAATCATATTAAATTCATTTAAATGATCAATAATAGATCCACCTTATGACATATTCATATTAAATAAAAGTTTCATAAGAAATACCTTATTAGAGGCTGAGGGTTTTTCATATAGTTTGGCTAATGCCAACATTAAACCCTTTGTTGTTATTTCCTTTGAAATATTAAAGGTTTTTGACACGTATAGACATAGTCGTATTGTTCCAAGTGCCTTTTTGTCGAGAATATCTCATTTTGTGTCTATCATACTCATTGAATTATTTATCTTTCTGCTCAATGGTAGGTACAGATCTTTTTGATACAGATAATATTCCATCTGCATCTTCCACAACTGGTAGTTTTGGTTGTTAAATTTTTTGACCCTTAACCTACCATCTTCTACCATTGCTCCCACTCAAATCAGGAACCATTCTCTCGTGCAAGTTTATCAGCAAAATATACCTTCCGCTCTGATAATAGTTGTTAGAGAGTTATATATCATAGAGAAATGGAACACATAAAATATTGTAGAAACACAAACACAAAAAATGCATAAATCAAGAGAGACACAGGTTTACATGGTTCACCCAATCTTGGCTACGTCGATGGAGAAACAACCTATCCTTCCTTTTATATAATCCAGAAAAATAAAGAGATACAACCTACAATAGATCCACTGTAATTTCCTCTTCTCTCTCACACAATATCCTCTCTCTTTCTCGCTCATAATACTCATCTACATATCAACAATACAATTATCTCATATGTAGTGAGGGGCTATATTCTAGGGAAAAAAACCCTAAATTAAACATAACTTCTTCCATCAAATCATCTGCCTAATGAACGACTTAGATTGACTATGAAAATAAAATATTTTAGAAGGAAATTTACATCTATTTTTAGCTTCAGGGGTGCTTCCCTAGAACCCCCGCCAGGGGGGGTGCTGAGAAAAATCGTCGTCACCCCCCTGGGGACCAAAAAATGGGTGCGACTGCCACCCCATTACGAATTGGGGTCCAATGTGGTGATACCTCTGAATAAAGAAGATAATTAGGCTCCACATCCAACACATTGTAAGCTCAAATATTAAAATATTTGTGTGAGTTTTCTTCATGTATTACACTATATTGTAATCCAGTGTTTCATATGCAACATGCATTATCAAAGTGTCTATAGGAGTGGCTTTTTTTTACTCTTCCAAAATGGTAGACTTTCTATTATTGTTGGAAAAAGTGTTTTTTGTTGTGGTAGAATCTCTAGAATTGATCTAAGTGTTCTAAGCCAGGTTGACAAATGTTGCGATTTTTATTAACAAGTGTTCCTTCAATTTTTTCCTCTTCTTCTCATGTTTAGAAACATTCCCTTAACTTCTCAACTTATATAAACTATTTTTCTTCCAAGTTGGGGCCTCGTTTAGTGGTGCTTCTTCAACATTTTTCTTTTTGGAGGTGAATACACAACTGAAAGTATTCACTGTGTGTCCAACACCCATTGTCTCTTTAGTAGTAGCAACTTCTTTCTTTCCTTCCATCTGCTCAGTCTGCTCATCTGAAGTACCATGTCAATGACATACACAATTAGTGTGTTCTTGTTATGGTTCCATTGTGGGCACATATTTTTTGAATGATATTCTTGATGAACAAAACAATATTGTTCCATTCGCATGCTTTTGACATCTAGCACAACATTCGAGATCCTTGCAGACTTAGCTAGTTGATTATTGTTTTTGTTGTTATTATTCATTCTCAGAAAGTTGAACTTGGGAGGCTTTCTACTAATGGTGGTCTAATTTTTCCTTTGTTTTAACTTTACCAACTCATTAGATAGAGAATTGAGGGTCCTGGTCAAGATTTCAAAATCAATAGTGGCATTGCTTGAAGAGGTCGTATACTTTTTACCAACATCCATGGAGTCTTTAGATAATTTGTCATCAACAATGACTCCAATATCACGCAAGTCCTTTTTTACTACGATTAGTTCTTCAAAATTTTGCACCAATGTTTCTTTCGTAGGTCCCTCCAGAAATTGTGAAATGCTTTCCAAGAAGGAAGAAGTGTAGTAATCAATAGTGATTGAGTCGTGAGGCTTCATATCTTGGGGAAAGTTTTTCAATATCTAATTAAACCTATTATTGAAATATTTATTTTTCTCCTTTTCCCTGATATTTAAATTCACTAACTCCTTTAATAACATGGTTGGGGTTTTATCGTCAACAAAATTTTCAAGGAACAACCTTTTAAACCCACTCCAATTCTGAATAAAATTTATAGGAAGAGAATGATACCAAAAAACTACTCTAACTTCTAAGGTACAAGGAAAGAGTCTACATGCAACATCATCATAACGTACCTCGAGCATATGGAGGTGTAGGTGGAAGTTATCAAGGTGGTCTTCCACTTTGATCGACTTGTTGGGGTCATATTTTGTTAACAACATTTTTGGGTATTTTGGCATTTTATGTCAAATACTTAGAAGATAAAGTGGGTCATGAGCAATCCAACCCAGATTTTGGGCTTCTGTGTTCTCATCTCTGTGTTCTTCCTCCTCTTTGGAATCTGAGGAATCTTCTCCATGATGGTTTATTCCATGGAAAATTTCATCGAAAAAAGAAAACATTATACTCGTACCCTTTGTTGAAAGGTGGAAGTTGATATGGATGTTTTGTGTCATCTATGGATTCTACTAACTCTTCAATATTGGAAAAAACTAGAGCTTCCACCATAGAAAGCACTATGTTGGTACGAGTTGTTTCTTTTCTCTTAGAGAAGTCAAGAAGATTTTGTGCCCCAGGAATTAGTTTGATAGCCTTCAATAACTTATGGTTTATAGGACAAATTTCCCAGATCTTCTTGTAAGTAACTTCACAGGTTGGTTCAGGGCCAGCCTAAGAATATTTGTGTGTTTCACAAATATGAGTCAAAGAGGTGTTGGGAACGTTGTTACCTTGTATGGAAAAAGAATGATTTGAGTGTTTGAGTTATCAGCCATAAAAAATTGGTTTTCCTCCTTTTAATGCCAGAAATGTTGACAATCTTGGACCTGTTAACATTCAAGGTGATCTCCCAGATATGAGGTCCCAATTATACCTCACACCATTTGGTGTAGGAGCCCCATCTAAAATACAACATGGATGTTGTCTACTTAGATATTTTCCTTGGCTTTAGCTATCAATGAGAGAGAGAATCACATATATGCCTTTGAAAAGGTTGTTATATTATTTCCATGACTAGTCCATGCGCGGGGATGGCAACCCCTCTTGTACGTTGTGTAGGGCGCTGGCCGAGGGGCGGAAACCCCGCTTGTCAGGGGGTATGCAAGGGGGCAATATCCCCCCTGCACACAGTCCAGGACAACTCCTGAGGAAATAATTTTTGGACACTGTATTAGGTGGGCGGACCTACCTATTGTTTTTTGCATGGATTTCTCACATGGTTTTGGGCACGATGGTTTTTGGTCCATGGTATTTTGTAAACACAGTCAAGGGAACTACGATTATGTTTTAATCCAGGGTTTATGGATGCTTCGACATGTATATATATATGTATTTATTGACGGTACTGGACCTTCCAACATGTCAAGGGGATCTCCTCGGTAACAAGTCCCAAATAGACCTCAGACCGTTTGGTGCAAGAGTCCCAATAGTGGGTCGTAAGGTAATGCCTTGAACATGATGTCACACAGAGGCAAGTAAGATAACTTTGTCAATATCAAAGGTGTGATTATTGTAGCGAGTCAAGGAATATGTATGAGAGGTTCGAAACACACAACACAATAGGAAATACATAGCTTCTGGCAGAGCAGTCCACTTGGATGTGGTAGGCACAACATATAAGGTAAGATAACATGTACATCAGTCACGTATTATTCTGAACAAGTGGAATGGTTGTTACAACAATGTTCACGTGAAAGGTCCGTTTGGTGTCCGGTAGAGCAGTCAAAATAGATGGTGACAACATTAACAACATATACAACACATTTGCAACAAGATTCACATAATTGCATCTGAATCAGTTGATGCACAAATACATAAGTTAAACAACATATATCATTAAGGAAACTGGAGCAATCCAACTATAATAACAACATATGCATGAAAATGTGTTGGCTCTTATTATATAAAATGTAAGTTCCAATCATAGAATACATCCATGTAAACTTGCTAGCCCCACCATTAAAACGTTACAACCACATCTGCATGCTTGTCCAAAGATATTTACTAGCTACGTGCAGTGGAGAAGCCAAAGCGTGTTACAATACTATCCAAGCTTTCTTCAAGATAGTGTTAATAGAACCTTGGCTGACCAAAAAGTCTCTACAATCACTTATGAGGGACTATTTATAGCAAATGGTGGGGTGACCCTTGACATTCCCCTTCCCTCATGACTCTTCACCTACTCTATGACTGTTACATCCACTATTGAGACTTGGCATACACATGACATGACTCAACATTACAATGCACATCTACCCATGTGAACAATGGCTTGAACAAGCCAAAGTAGACATCTTTTTGACTTAGAAAACCATAGAATTCCAACTTCTCAACATCTTCATGTTGATCAACAATAACATATTGATGCCAAGATGGGTAGTCCTTGATAGTGTCTTCGTGTTCTGCTATGACATCCATCTAAAACCTAAAACTTGACTCCATAGCATCTGGGTACACTGCTAGGTCTCCTTTGTCCAACTCGTCTTAAAACATGTGCATCATTGTCTTAAATGTGGCCGGACCAGCAATATACTTCCACATGATGTGTGCACTGATAGGTAAGTCTGGGCTAGTGGCAGTGTGCATCAACTTGTCGAAGCATGATTCAAGCTCTTCCCAGACTTGCTTCTTCATATTCTCCTAGGCGAGAGTCCCGAGTGATGGGATTAGATGAGTGTGCACTATAACATCCATGCTCATGAACTCTCATGCACGGGAAGCCTATATGCCAGTGATGAGTTGTGGTAGGTCTTCATAGTTCCAGATCTAACTCTGGATACTTGCTTGCAGCTCTACCACATTGGCCCTCATCATATTCGGTAAGTGAAGTGGGGCTCCCTTGTATTTCATTGTCCATTCTTGCATGTTATGAAAAGCAACTTGTATGTTCTTCAAGATGCGTGCTCTTCTCACACATTATTGTTGCCATCCGTGGAGATGGGAAACGACTTTGTGTATGGTACCAAACATGGTGTACAATGCTCGCATAACTATATCAAGGGAAAACTTCATATAATATTGCCTTCTTTAGTTCAGCTCGGGTGGACATTGTCACCAAGTTCCCTCCTTGCTTGGCCACATGTAGTTCCTTTGCCATTCACTCATTCTCAGCTATGGGGAAATGAACACTTGAGCTAGTGGCTTCAGCATACACTCTATTTTCATCAGCCAAATCAGTTGGATGCTTGTGGACATCAGTCACGATCACTCATTCTTCATCTTTCGTAGGGGATTTTTGGTCCTCCGGAGTCAGTACTCTGTGAGACTGCACAACTTTATGATGAGATTCGTCAAAGGAGATGTTGTGCATCTCTACTTCTGGCTGACCACCAAGGATCTCAGTTCCTCCTTGGTCATTTGATACTTTCTCATCATCTAGATGCAATGAAGTGGGTGAGTCGACCTATTTGTGGTGAGGCATGAGGTTGGTGTCCTTTTCCAACTACTATTGCTCCATGTCTGCATCCAAATTTTCAAGCGCATGTTCTATCTCATGAGAAAAAATCTTGTCACTGCAATGGTTCACCCTGTTTGCCTGATGCGAATTGTTCGGATGAATCAACTACTTGTATGGGAACTACTTCATCTATTTGCATGTGATGCACCCCTTGCTGTATCTGTTGTTGTTGCGGTTCCTTCTCCTATTGGCGCAATTCTTGTTATTTCCATAGTTTCTCCCTCAACTTAAGCAACTCCTTCTCTGCTTCTTCCATTCTCTTATTATCCCTCTACCTTCATGTGATTCTCTTGTTGTGCTACTGCCTCTTTTCCTGAATAGCCATGGTTGCTTATTCTACACGTGGATATGCTCGAAACTTGCAGCTTTTCTCCTCCTCCATGTAGGCGACAATCTTCCTCTTCCCTTTGTCACACACAAGTATGCTTGGCTCTACTGCCTCTATTGTTGCTTCTACTGCTTCTACTGCTACCACTCTCTTTGATGTTGCTTCATGTTGCTTTGCTAACCACTCAATGGCGAATTTGAACTTTTCATTGGGTCTGAAGGAATTGTAGCAATACCACCATGAGTCTTCCTTGGCCCAGTGAAATTCCCTATAGATATAGTTGAACTAAACTCTCATGCAGTGATACTTCACAATGTAATGTGGATCATACAAGTTGAAGCTTCAGAGGTCAAATGGGTGCTTCTTCATATGTTTTTCTTCGACATCCACTTGCTTGATACTCTAAATCTCATATAACCCAATGCGCAACGAAAGAGTGTGCCAAGGTGCCTTCTTCTTCCACTGCAGTCTAGTTTTTGATCCTGCTCAGATGTGATACACTAATTCCTGCATGACAAGTATGCCCAAGGAAAACTTTGGTAGAACATGGAGAGGCTTCTGCACACTGAACATTCGGATGAAAGTGCCAGATAGTGAGGCATACCAATATGCAATGCCTAATAATGCCCCCATTGCTTCCTTCGACATGTAGGCTGGATCCTATTCAAATATCAACCTGTACACTGGGATGACTAAATGGTTGGAGAGCCATATGATTACTCCCCTTAAGCTGCATTTAGGCAACAACTTGAAATATGTGTTCAAAATAGTCTCCACAGGTGACGATGCCCATGCCAAGCCTAGGAACTCATGTCGAGCACAAGAATGTAGGTAGACATATAATCCTTGCATGCGTACCCTTGGGTGACTGTCGAACCTTCGTGAGTTGTTCCTTCAGCCGATGAGTAAGTATGCCAGACCAAGTGCATGGTCTTCCTTCTCTAGCCAGTTGGTTCAATGCAATCACCCAACTTTGAGGAAAGGATTCAATGCTTGCTTGTCCACTCAGTTGACATGCGAATATGACCAAGTATTCCTTCCTCAATATCTTTGTCTTGTAAATTTGGTTGGTTGTCATCCTGAAACGAGCTGGCTCCTTTACCCAATCCTTCAAAATATCTTTGGAGTTACCTCTGCTGCTCAGAAAGTTGAATGGAGGACTCATGACAGTCATAGGCTCTGAAATCCCATACATCTCATCATAATCTTGTGCGTAGAAGGTTGCAAGCTTCTTCCCATTGACACTGCTCAAGGTCATCATCTTGGGGTTAGTGTGAGAGACAATCTAGTGAATCATGTCCACGCATGGGAATGTGTGGTATCTGCATGTAGTCTGGTACGAGCTGGAATTGTGAATGTTCACATACACCTGGCAGTCTTCAAGGTCTTCCCCAAAATTGCTCGTGAACATTTCATTAACCTCTTGCCACTTCAGTTTGATGTCCTTGTCTAGAAACAACTTCGTATCTTCATAGATCGACAAACTAAAGGACACCTACTCAACTGTTGTTCTTGATGAAACTCCATCTTTTCTCTTGGATTCCATTGAGATAGATGGAAACCTAAAATATCTAGAAACAAGTAGCATGCATGGCAAGAAATATGTCAAGTGGAAATAAAGCAAATCCAGGGAAGGACACAGCACATACCTGGGAAGCAGATGAGCAAGATTATGCAAATTATACTGGGAGGCTAGGTGACTAGTTGTCAGAACTACGCAAAAGGTAGTCTGGGCTATCTGGGAGGCACGAATAGCTACTAGATCTTTGAAATGTGTAATCCAATAAGGCAGCTGGCTATTGGGATTGTGCAATGCGCAATTCCACTCGAGAAGGATTGCTGGCAAAGGACGTGCGAGGCAACCACTATCCTTCAGAAATGTGCAAAAGAGTCCTAGAGGCTAGTGTTGGGCAAGAATGCACATTCCTGGGGAGGAACCTGAGCCTTCCTTTCCCAGATTGCGCAATGCAGCCTTGGTGAAGGCAAAGCCTAGGCCAAGGTTGTTCGAGTTCGCCGACGGGCAACTGAAAGAAACTAAGACAGTAAATGCATGGCGAGACTATGTTATAGCAGAAGTGATTGAGAGTGCATGCAACACATGAATGAAGGATTCAAAAAATATATCAACATGCATGTGGGTGATGCCATTCGCCGGTTGGGAGAACGTCTGTGCAAAACAGTTTCATGCATGCAAAATAAGTTAGATAGCAATGAGAATTGAAACAGAGCTAGGAAAAGCTAGTATAAATGTAAATGACAATAAGCATTCAAAGAAATCAATAAAACAACACTCACACAAGTGAATACACAAAAAGCGACAAAAATGTTGAAAAAGGCAAGTTGAGGCCACTTACTCGTGAATAGTTGAGTCAAATGTGTCAAAGAGTCTTGGATGTGCTATGGGATGTTAGAGCTCCAAGATTGATGTGAATGAATGAGCTCTGATGTCTTGAATAAATAAGTTTGATCTCATGACGCACATGCCACATATCTAGCAAAATGCAACACTTGGAGGGAAACTTCTAAAGCAACTTTGCATCTAACCCCTAGCTACTAAAAATAGCTCCCTAAATCATGGGCTTCCTCTTGCATGTTGTCTCTTGCTATTCCGGGAAGAGAAATTCATGCATGCATGTAAGTCAAGTTTCCTCGGTCCTGGGTGGAACTGGTCAACTGGACTACTCATGCATGCAGTTTCTCAACTGCTTGGGAAAAATGCACATTTGTAACTCGGAGCTGGGATGACTGCCTAGGAGGATTGCACAATTTCTTGGTAGAGCAATTGACTACTGCCCAAATTTGCACAAATCCTCGGCTGACCAACCCTGCTGGGGAAATTTGCGCAAATCCTGCTAGGAGTGTTGGCTGGCAGGATTGCGCAATCCTGGATCCCAGCAGACTGCCAGAGAGGAAATACAACCTCTAAGAGAGAGGTAATAGTACCACCATAGGAGAGACATACATAAATAGGAAAGATTCATCTAACATGCAATGGAATAGTCCACATAGATGTGATGCTTGTAATAACCAATACAACATATTCTTAATATGATCAGCCTAAAAATAACTGAAATAGTTTAAATACTTTCATATAGGTGAAAGAAAACGTGAATCATAAACATTTACTGATGAGTCTTACAAATATTCATAATCCATGGATGAAAAATTTGTTGGCCATCAAACTTCAAATATTAAGTAAAAGTCCCAATATACATGAATACAGCGAACATCACTAGCTCCAATAGTAGAGCATTGGAGCTACTACTTACTCCCAAAAAGTACCAAGTTTGTCTCTTTGATGGCTGATGGGAGAAGCCATGGTGAAAATTCATCTGCTTCTAAAATGAGGGTGTATATATAAAAGATGGGGTGATCCTTCACCTCCCTTATGACTCTTAGACTACCCTCATGATTGTTTGACTTCCCTCTGAATATTTGATTCTTGCATGACTCTTCACATTCTATACATGCCCTTTACACTTTCATTTTACAATACATTTTTGAATAACAATTTACATAATCCACAGATGATGTGGCATATGATGGTTTTCGAGCCTCCATTTTGTCCAGATTTTCATGATTTTACTGAGTAATTTTATGCCTGTACTAAGTGTCTATAGTCTTTATTATTCCTTTTATGGATTATTAAGTTATTATTTAGAGACATTTATAGGTAACAATTGTTTATCTATGAACTCTTCTTGTTTTGTTAATTTGAACAATATTTAATGTGAAAATGTCAGTGATGTTAGGCTCTTTTGTGGTAGGTGTTAACAGTTCATGTACAACAGTTCTTGTACCAGTTCTCCCTGTACAAATAGTACAATATATACTAATTTTTTTGGCTTTGATAGCTTGGCATTGAACTTGACATTCCCCCAGACAAGTCATGCTTATCATTTACTTGCTCGTAGATGTAACAAGAAATTTCCACATCCCTTGGAGTATAAGATTCTTCTCAAACTACTGCGTAAAACTGAGTTGATCATGTTTTTATGCATATGCCAAAAAACATTGGTCCTACATTCACCTTCTTGTATCATACAACATTCCTGCACCACGCATCGAATTCCTGCACCAATTTAGATTTTACAGCATTCCTGCACCAATTCAGTTCTATAGCAACATTCCTGCACCAATTTGGGGCTTTCATATATTGACACATTTCTGGGAAAATATGAAACAAGGTTTTGTTCAAAATGTTGTTTGAATACTTCCACATGTGTCAAGATACACCCAGGTTGTATAAACTTATATTTAGGGAATAATTAATGCTTCAGCCCCCAATTCGCAACAGTTTCCAGACTGCCCATTTCCTCCTCGATTTCCACGCTGATTGTAGCAAATCTGAAAATTCTGAAACATGGGTTTTTTTCCAGCATAGGAAATTTAACAATGTTTAGGCCATTTTCCAAAATTTTTAATGGTTAAGGAGATACAGAGACTTCTTCGGAGGTTGTTTGTTAAAAATACCATTTTTTTCCAGAATTCCAGAAAGCACCCAGATTTGGAAAATTCGTACCAAATCTTCATTCTTTCAATAGGGAAATGGTTGTACTGATATTCTATTGATCCAGATTTAAATAGGAATGCAAAAAATTATAGAGATAACTATAAACACATAGATGCAGTGGAAATAATACTTCATTTCATTAATGTAAAATACTGAAATATGCTTACAAACAACGATGGAAATAAACTAGCTAAGGCGATGGTAGCTTGTCTCTGAAAAGAGATGTGTCAGCTACATGCCTCTAAACTATGCTACAATGACGCTTGAAGGCCTATTTATTGTTGAGAAACAATGGAAAACCCTTAACATCCCAAAACCTAACCGTAGAATATGAAATGCCAAATTGTGAACCCCTTTTTGGGTATGTTGGTACATCAACTTCCCAAGGTTGTAACTTTGGCACCTGATCTTCGTTTGACATGTACAATAGCTTGTTAGAAAGATATATATGAGAACTACAACTTTGGGAAGAGCAACATCAGCCCATGGACCCATGTTGCTCCCAAACTTCCCAAAAAATGTCATTTAGGGCATCAAAACGACTCCGGAAGTTCAGGACCCGAAAAACTACTAAAAATAGTAAATTGTGCTACAATTATGGAAATTGAAAAACTGAAAGAGATAGTTGTCGGGGTCCAAGTGTGATAGGTGGGTGGCCACCAACATCCACCTGGATCATTCCTCCCCCCTTAGGAAGGAATGGTCCCCATTGCGTTGAGTTCCTCCATTTGCTGAACCTGGTCCGTGCTGAGTTGTTTTGTAGTCTTTGATGTGTCCAATAATGGTAGGAAGCATGGTAGAAGATGTTCCACATTGAAAACTTAGTGCAAGTGAAGGAATGGAGGAATAGTGTGCTCCAAATAATTGTTTCTCACAAGCTTGGTAATGTTTTAAGGGCCATGTCGGAGTGCTCTAAGCTTTTGATGGGATCTTGTAAGCCGTTCTTTCTAAAGATGTAATCAAACTTTTTCGCCCACCTGAAACTTGTGTAGCACCCCTGTGGGTGAGGAGAAATTGTTCATGTGTTCCGTCATGACCGTATCCCTTTGTTGCTGCTGCTGTGTGGAGGAACCCTTTGCGGGGGTCATGTATGTGGCTACAATATTGCTCTTACTTTGGGAGCGAACCAAACAAAAAATGAATTTCCTACTCTGGGAGATGATCTTGCTGCATTTCTTAGCAGCGATCAAAGAGGTGGTGGTAAGTGGGACTACCTCCGATATCCTGTATACTGAATTACCCAAAGTAATAATAACAACGCGAGGCCTTGACTCATACACAACATGTCGCCTCCACAATTACGGCTGGCCAAATAGTACATCACAAAAATCCAGAGGTGCAACATCACATAATACCCCATCTGTGAAGGGTTTGATGCTATAAGGAAGGCGACACTGTTGGCAAACTTGATGATCTCATCCATGGTGAAGCCACCCGATATTGTATGAATTTGGGTGTGGTTTAGACTGTAGGCCCAACCACTTCATGACCTCTGTTGAAATGAGGTTCTTTTGGCTGCCACTATCGACAATGAATTGTAGTAGAGAACCCTTCACCCACATCTTTGAGTGGAAACGACGCTCCCCCTATTCTGGATCTTCGGGCTCATTCTTCTAGATCTTGGCGGTGGCAACAATGATGCGAGGCTCTGCATCAGCAATATGCTTCCCTTTGCCATTCCCCTTGTTGGGTTCTGACTCAAGGTCGGAACATGCATCTAATTCAGAAGCCTTCAACTCGGCCACCAGTGACTACATGGTCTGACACTCACTTGTGTTGTGAGTGGGTCTCTTATGGAACTCACATCACTTTCTTGTGTCCTTTGAATTTGTGGTGTTTTTCTTGTCTTGCGGCTTCAACGGGTTGTATTGGGTCACCCTGCCTTGGCTTTTTCCTTTGGTGTTTAGATTCACAGATCCAAAGTCTTGCTTGTTCTATTTGAACTTCTGCTTGATTTTGACAACATATCGATATGATGTGCCACGAGAGGAAATGTTCAGGAACTCCCTCTCTTGTTGGATGTACCTATATAGGCATCTGTGATATTTGATTATCAAATGCAGCTCAGAGTCCTTGATACCCAACTATGTATGAAGGGTATGAAAAATATTTGTGAACTCCAGCACATCTTGGTCCCTTCCCTATTGCACCATGGTCCACTTTATGTATTTGTCCTCATAGCTTTTGGTAGGGTAATATTGCTCCTTAATGGAATCCCAAAATGAACTCCAATTGGGTGCAGCTAAAAATAGTGAGCCCATACTTTCATCCTTCTTCTCGCAGTAGGTTTCCCACCAGTCCTTGACGTGGGGGGTTGCTTTGAGAAGAACGAAAACAATCTTTTCCTGACTCGAAAATTCATGAACAGAAAAATACCCTTCTAGCAGATTTAACCATTTATCTACAGAATCCACAATTATCTAATGCTCAAATATGGGGACTTCAAAATTAACTTGTACTTTAAAGGGTGTGGCATTTCCAGAGTAGCTATTGGAAGTCAATGCGTCATCTCTCGGTAGCCGCTAAAGGATCTGCGCAAAGTTGTCCATCATCATGTTCCTTTGTCACTCGAGGGATTCTTCAAGAAAGATTTTGATATGATCTTCTGCCCCATCATCTTTCTTTTCATCTACCATGGGAGGCCGTCAGGATTTGTGAGGCTAGTATTGCAAAGGTTCGACCAGTTCAAGCCCTAACTACTTATATCCCAATCTCATTGGGGACATGCAAAGAAAAATAGAGAAAAATCAAATCGCTCTGATACCACTGATTCGGATTTAAACAAGAATGCAACAAATTATAGAGATAACCATAAACACAAAGGTGCAACAGAAATAATACTTCATTTCATTAATGTAAAATACTGAAATATGCTTACAAACAACAATGGAAATAAACCATCTAGGGTGATGGTAGCTTATCTCTGAGAAGCGATGTGTTGGCTACATGCCTCTGAATTGTGTTACAATGAGGCTCGAAGGCCTATTTATTATTGAGAAACAATGGAAAACCATTAACATCCCAGAACCTAACCCTAGAAGATAAAACGCCAAATTCTCGGCCCCTTTTTGGGTAAGTTGGTACATCAACTTCCCGGGGTCCTAACTTTGGCACCCGATCCTCGTTTGGCACATACAATAGCTCATTAGAAAGATCTATCCAAGCACTAAAACTGTGGGAAGAGAAATAATGGTCCATGGACCCATGCTACTCCCATATTTTCAAAAGAACATCGTTTATGGCCTCAAAATAGCTTCGAAAGTTCAGGACATGAAAAACTACTAAAAATAGTAAATTGTGCTACAATTACGAAAACTTAAAAAATGAAAGAGATAATTGTGGGGGTCCAAGTGGGATAGGTGGGTGGCCACCAACATCCACTTGGATCATCTACTGGATGAGAATTAGTTTGGATTCAATCCCCATATTGTTTGCTAAGGAATGGCTTGTCTAAAGCCAAAATTATCATGTAAAAATATTATAAAAGAAAAGAGTTATGCAGGTGTGAGGGGATGGTATTGGTGAGATCACAATTTTTTGTAGAGCAGAGGGATCAAATTCATTGTGCAGGGAACATAGGTGTTGCGTGCCTAGTGGGATGATCCCTAGAGGGGACCACTAGAGACAACTCTAAATCACTCCGTAATTTTGTAACAGTACTTTGAAATGAATTTATTTGGAATCCAATCCTGCATTTTTGTTCCTTCTAAATGATCTAAAGATTGTGATTTAATTGCTATAAGGGAAACGAGTTGGGTGGTTGGGCCCACCATCCAGTCTTTTTCCCCATTCCTCTTACTATTTCTTTGCATTTTGTTTTGATAGGTGCATAGTATTTAAGTGTGATTTGATATAGTTTTGCAGTCTCATTCCATAACTCTATTTTATGCTTTAATTGATTGATTTGCAATTTTATTCCATTGTTATGGACATTCAATGTTAATGATATCCTTAAGAATTTTTATGACAACATGATATAATGGGGAAGGAAACAATTGATGTTAAAGAATTCTGGTTGATTTCAATTTTGTATTATCCTGAGCATTAATGTCTGCCTTGAAACCATAGTTTAGATGTAAAGTTGATCCTCACATTTTGGCAAAGAATTGCATCCATTCTTGGAGTCTTAATGCCTAGATAAGCATAAGGAAATATTATCATATTTTTTTATCAGCGGGTGAATTGCTCACAAGAATTCTTGGAATGTTTTAAGGTTAAAAATTTATATCCCTTCATCATAATTGACTGCTGCCTAAGGCCATACACATATATAAAATATTTTATGTGCTGAAGAGAAAAGTGCTTAATGATCAACGTGCACTTGGAAGCAGAAAATGTATTCATTTTATTTGTTCCTTCTGCACACTTTCCTTAAACTTGAATATTGAATCATTTCTAGAGAAGCAATACAATTTAGATTTCTTTTAAAGGCTTTCAACGATTTCATTAGATTAATTGGAAAGAACTTGCCTTATGTTTTATTTCATGCTTTTCATCTTTCCAACATATCAATAATATTTTAAGAGGTTTTATCATTTTTTATTTCTTGAATCGTTTTATTTTAAATGGGGCCTATATTCCCTTGTCCCCTGGACAACTGAGGAAGACTTACTATAGGAGTCAACTCAATCGAGAAGAGGAGCCAAAAGTAGATTCCCAAAGTGTGTTTACTTTGAAAAGTCTTGTTCCTTTTTCCATAATGATGCTTCTTTTGAATTTATTGCAAAAGCTTGGTTTTTATTTGACAAATACCTGAGGTCATATTCTAGAATATCTTTTTATACGCCTTCAAATTTACATACCTGGATTGGAAAATTAAATTTTGGTGTAAATCCTACATTTATACCACCCGACATTTTACCGTCATTGCCGGGGAGACGTTGTAGGATAAGGCCTCAATTATTTGTCATGCTTTTCCATTTCCTTCACAATTGAATTTCTAGATTAATGAGATTCCCCTTGCTTGTTGAAGCATACTAGACGACATTCCTAGAGAGCTCACAAGCTAGGTTTTCCTTTCTACAAATGAGTGATTTCCTTTATTGCAAAGTGTGATGCCTGATTTGTTTCTTTTATTGCAATTTAGTTTTTATGAGTAATTTTTCTCTTTACAAAGTGTGATGCTTGATTTACTGCAATTGAGCTTCTTATGAGAAATTTCTTTGACTACAAAGTGTGTTACCTTTTCTACAATAGAGGTTATTTAATTTTTGCAAGTGTGATTTCCTTAGTTTATAATCTTGGTTTGTTATTTTTACTACAACTAATCTTTTGAGTTTCTTAGGTGATAAAAGAACCCCGCACTCTCAATCTAGGTGTTGATGAGACTTTCTAGCTAGCAGTAAAATGTCAGGAAGTGTGATGTTATTCAAAGAACTATCTTAAATTCTAGCAGAAGCTAGGGTATCTGTTTCACAGAAAGAACACATCTTAGAATCAGTTAGAAATCGATCTACACCTCTAGAAGGAGAGAATGATGAAGAACTATAAGAGCTTCCTAGGGAGACCAAGAAGCTATGGATCATGCTTGATGAGGAAAATCCATCAGAAGCAGATATTGAAGAACACCAACTTGATCCAGCCTGCAATCTAGAGGATGAATAAAGAAAATTGGAGGATTTTCATGATGCACCAGATGTTTCCAACGAATCAAATGACCAAGAGTATATGCATCCCATAGAATCTTGGTTTGAGATGAATGTTAGCATTCATCCCTCCTTTATCATTCAGCAATTTGTAGCATGACATCAATTAATGCAACTGGTTCCTCATGTTCTGTTATTTTCTCGAATATGCTTTCCAAATTTGAACATGAATAGGATTATACTCTTGTTGCGCACAAGGATTCATTGGAAGTACTCCTATACTTAAAATGGAGTCTTCTACTTCTTAGGGTAGAGGATGGTAGAAGAATAAAATCAATGTCACGAATACATTTGTTACAACAATGCAATTGGGGTTTTGAATTTTAAAACATAGGCACTGAAACTGGTTTTGATCCACATCAATTGTTAATGCACACATTTGTCAAAAATATTGTTGAGTATGATTCACTCTAATACCCCATGATTTTTCAAAAGTGACCATGATTAACCACTCTAATGAATTTGTCATCCGAGATATATATTTTTAGTTTCTCTTAGAAGGTACTATTGGAGAGCCCCCTATGGTGGACCACTCTTATAAATATCATAATAAGCTATTCATGACAACACTAGCATTATTAACTTAATTAATCCTTCAGTCATTATCTAAGATATTTTTAATAAGTCTTAAGGGTAGAGGAACTAGCCAGTAATGATTATCCATTAAAAAATTTCACACCATCCTGTACTCTTAAGGAATAGATCTATCTCCCCACTTATTAAGTAACCTTTGAAGTTAAATACAATAAGAATTTATAAAATATTTAGGGGAGGATAGAAGGTACCATGATGAGATGACCTACCATGATCATGGGACCTAACATGCTTGAAATTATTGTGATGGTCACCAAGCCAGAGTAAATGGATTTTAGCCAAAAAGCTGGAAGATAGGGGGTCTCATCACGAGTCGACCTATTCATCCATGTTACTTCTTATGAGAGGCACTGCCATCAGGTAGTTTCCAAGCTAGGAAAATGGCCTTCATATAATTTTTAAATTAAATAAGAAAACTCTGAATCTATATCTAGTAAGTGGGACACAGGTATTTTTTTGGGAATCCCTATTGAGGCTATGGATGTCTGTGGGCAGTCGGGCCATGTTTGTGGTATTAAAGTTAATGGCATACTAAGATTTACTTTGTTATCTTTCTCTTTCCCTAAAACTCATCATTTTATTTCTTAGATAATGGTTTTAAAATGATTTGAGCATGATGCTTTGAGTTCTATCTTTCAAAAGTTAGGAATATTTAATGATGTGGTACCCTTATTAGAGGTAATTCTTTGTAGTGGATTTAGAATTAATTCAGTTTTACATCTAGATGACAACAAAATTTAGAGTGTTCAATGAAGAGGTTGCTGATTGGTCCAGGAAGGTGTCATACTATTCTACTTTTATTTCCCTTTTCTCGTATCATAGCTCACCTCAATTATTTATGATATTTAGCATGATGAATTGCTCAGCAATGATTACTCACTAAGTGTTGATGGACAAGAATGTGTGTTGATTGTGGCTTCCTCTAAATAAGCACTACATGACCTAGGTACAAGATTGTTATAGTAGCTGTAGGAATATTTTGGTAGTCTTATTGAAATTGCACCTTTTCAACAAACATTTGATTTTTTTTCATGAATGTTATGACAAGCACAGAGTTCATTTGAAAGATGACATCATGTATTTGATGTCTATCATAAAGGTCTAGTACTTTTTTTTCCATAATGTATGGTACAAAGAATTTCTTTCCCTTACCTAATCTTGTTACATTGAAATTTTACCATTCCTGCACTTGATACCTTCATGAGGGTTGTAACATGGTTTTAGTTGGCACTGTAATAGTGATGTTGAAGATTTGATGAATGCTTTAAAAATGATGACATACAATTTTATCTTAATATTTCCTTGCCAAGATTTTTGCTGACACTTTTGTTGGGGAGCATAGCTTGATCTTTAAATGTTTCCCCTACCTTCTTCCATGATTTTATAATTCAACTTGCATGAGGATATGCAACAAGGTCAGCATAGGGGAGTGTTGAGACTCCATTTTGTCGAGATTTTCATGATTTTATTGAATACTTTTATGCATGCACTAAGTGTCTATAATCATTATTATTCTTTTTATGCATTATTAAGTTATTATTTAGAGGAATTTAGAGTTGACAATTTTTGATCTATGAACTCTTATTGTTTTGTTAATTTGAAGGGTATTTAATGTGAAAATGTCATTAACGTTAGGCGCTTTTGTGGCAGGTGCTAACAGTTCCAGTACTAGCAGTTATTGTAGAAGTTATTCATGTACTAGTAGTACAAGAGATACTAATGTTGTTGGATTTGATAGTTTGGCATGGACTTTGACATTCCCCGAGAGAAGTCGTTCTTACCATTTAATTGCTCGTAAATGTAACAAGAAATTACTACATCCATTGCAGTACAATATTCTTCTCAAACTACTGTTTAAAACTGAGTTGATCATGTTTTTATGCATATGCCAACAAGCCTTCGTCCTACATTCACCTTCCTATATCATACAACGTTCCTACACCACGCATCATATTCCTGCACCAATTCAGATTTTACAGCATTCCTGCAACAATTCAGTTCTACAACAACATTCTGGCACCAATTTGGGGCTTTCATACATTGACACATTTCTGGGAAAATATGAAACAATGTTTTGTTCAAAATGTTGTCTAAACACTTCTACATGAGTCAATATAAATCTAGGTTGTATGGACTTATATTTAGCGAATAACTAATGCTTCAACCTTGAATTCAAAATAGTTTCCAAACTGTCGATTTCTTGCTTGATTTCCACGCCGATCGTAGTAAATCTCAAAATTCTGAAACATGGGTTTTTCTTCTAGCACATGAATTGAATAACACATGCATCAGTTTCTAAAATTGGTAATGGTTAAGGAGATATGACGAGTTATTTGGAGGTAGTTCGTTAAAAATATCAATCTTTTCCATAATTCCAGAAAATGTCGAGATTTGGAAAATTCGTATCAAATATTCATTCTTCCAATAGGGCAACGTTGTACTGACATTCTATTTAATGAGAATTAGTTGGGATTCAATCCCCATGTTGTTTTCTAAGGAACGACTTGCCTAAAGCAAAAATTATCATGTAAAAATATTATAAAAGAAAGGAGTTATGCAGGTGTGAGGGGATGGTATTGGTGAAATTGCATTTGTTTTGCAGAGCAGAGGGATTGACTTCATTGTGCAGGGAAGGAAGGAGATGTGCTAATTTTGGGATGATCCCTAGAGGGGACCACTGGAGCCAGCACTGCATCATTCCATAATTTTATAACAGGACTTTGAAATGATTTTATTTGGCATTTGATTCTTTGTTTTTATTTCTTCTGAATGATCTGAAGATTATGATTTACTTGCATCAAGAGCAATGTGTTGGGTGGTTGGGCCCACAATCTAGTTTGTTGTCCCATTGCTCTCACGATTTCTATGAATTTTGTTTTTATAGTTGCATGGTGTTTAAGTGTGATTTTATATATAGTTTTACAAAATTCATAATGGTTTAGGACATACGAAGAGTTCTTTGCAGGAAGTTTGTTAAAAATACCATTTTTTTCCAAAATTCTAGAAAATGCCCACATTTGGAAAATTCATATCAAATCTTCATTCTTTCAATACGGAAATGGTTGTACTGATATTTTATTTGATGAGAATTAGCTTGGATTCAATCCCCATGTTGTTTGCTAAGGAATGGCTTATCTAAAGCCAAAATTATCATGTAAAAATATTATAAAAGAGACGAGTTTTGCAGCTGTGAGGTGATGGTAATAGTGAAATCACATTTTTTTTTGCATAGCAAAGGGATCGCCTTCATTATGCAGGTAAGAGAGGAGTTACGTGCCTAGTGGGATGATCCCTAGAGGAGACCACTGAAGACAACGTCGCATCATTCCATAATTTTGTAACAGGACTTTGAAATGAATTTATTTAGCATTCAATTCTATGTTTTTTTTCCTTCTAAATGATTTGAAGATTGTGATTTAATTCCTGCAAGGGCAGCGAGCTGGGTGGTTGGGCTCACCAGGCAGTCCATTGCCACATTTCTCTTACGATTTATTTCTAGTTTGTTTTGATAGCTCCATGGTGTTTAAGCGTGATTTGATACAGTTTTCCAATCTCATTCCATAATCCTATTTTATGCTTTGATTGCTTTATTTGCAATTTCATTCCATTGGACTAGACATTTGAAGTTAATGATATCGTTAAGAATTTTTATGACTTCGAGATATAATGGTGAAGGAAACAATTGTTGTTAAAGAATTCTGGTTGATTTCAATTATGCATTATCCTAAGCATTCATGTCTACCTTCAAACCATAGTTAAGGTTTATACTCGCATTTTGGCGAAGAATTGCATCCATTCTTGGAGTCTTAATTCTTGTATATGCATAAGGAAAGATTATCATATTGTTTTGTTGGAAAGTGAATTCGCTCAAAAGAATTCTTGGAATGTTTGAAGGTTAAAAAGCTATATCCCTTCATCATAATTGATTGTTGTCTCAAGCCATACACATATGTAAAATATTTTCTGTGTTGAAGCGAAAAGTACTTAATGATCAAGGTGCACTTGGAAGCAACGAATACATTCATCTTATTTGTTCCTTCTGCACACTTTCCTTAAACTTGAATATTGAATCATTTCCAGAGAAGTAGTATAATTTATACTTCTTTGAAAAGCTTTCAATGGTTTCATTATTGGTAAGAAGTTTCCTTATGTTTTATTTCATTCTTTTCATATTTGCAACATAGCAGTAATATTTTAAGAGGTTTATGTATTCCTTACTTCTTGAATCTCTTTCTTTTGAATAGGGACTGCATTCCCTTGTCCCCTGGAAAATTGAGGGAGACTTACTACAGTAGTCAACTCAACCTAGAAGAGGAGCCAGAAGTAGATTCCTGGAGTGTGTTTACTTCACCTTAAAAAAATATTGTTCATTTTTCTTGAATGATGCTTCTTTTGAATTTCTTACAAAAGCTGGGTTTTTATTTGATAGATCCTTGAGGTCGTATTCTGGCATATATTTTTCTACACCTCTAAGTTTACTTACCCGGATTGAAAAATTAAATGTTGGTGTAAATATTGAATTTATACCGCCCGGCAATGGCCCATGACATGACATGACATGAAACCAATGACATGGACTATATGATGACATCTCAATGTGAAGCCATTATTTTTCATTGATTGGTTTTTTTATTCTTGAATGTTATGAAACCAATCCACAAAATAGAATAAAAGATAGATCAACGACTTGAGAAATAGCCTCCTCGAGGGCGAAACCTCCATTACATCACATATATGAACAGTTCTTGGATGATAGAAATGATAAGACCTCCTTGGTATATACAGGAGTGTAAAGGGTCAATATAATCAAAGCTTACATAACAATAATAATGTAAGGGAACAACAATAACCATAGTGGGATTCTATGGGTATCAAGAATACCAACAATGGGGATAGATGGGCAAAACAATAACAATAGGGGCCTACACAAACAATAACAATATGGTGGATACACTAGTATTATATGGACCTAAAATTCCCCTCTCCTTCAAAAATGCATTTTCTTCAATGCTTGAGTAGTTCTGGATGCTTATGTATAAAATTGTCATCGTCCCATGTGGAATATTTAGTAGGAAAGTTCTTCCACTTAATGAGATACTCTGAAATGAATCAATTTCGTAGTTGTCGGGTTATTATTTCCATGACTACTTGAGGCTCAAGTATGATTTTTCCTTCTTCCTCAAGTTATGACAATGTTGTTTGAACTAGGAGCTTGTCACTGATAGCTTTATTTAACCATGAAGCATGGCAAACTGGGTGTACTCAAGAAGATGTAGCCAATTCGAATTTGTATGCCATAGTACCAATATTTTGCAACACCTTGTAAGGACCATAGTACTTGGGTGATAATCTATACCCTTCTTAGCTTGATTGAGAGACATTTTTTTGAATGGTTGTAGCTGTAAAAATACCTGATCACCTACATCAAAACTTGTTTCACTGTGATGATGATCTTCCTATTGTTTCATTTGATTCTACGCTAGAGTGAGGTTATCCTTTAAGAGTTGGAGAAATTATTTTTGATGCTCGAAGTGATCTTCCACTTCTTGAACCTTAGAATTTTATCTTAAAGATGATATGATGGGTGGTGGATGATATCCATAAAGTGCCATAAATGGGGTCAGTTTTTCTACAATATGGAAGGGAGTGTTATACCACAATTTAGCTAGAGGTAACCACTTGATTGATTGTGTTTTTTATCATATACAAAGAAATGAAGATATCCTTCCAAACATTCATTCACTATCTCAGCTTTCCCGCCAGATTGAGGATAATAAGATGAGCTATAATATAATCGAGTACCAAGACAAGAAAATAATTTCTTCCTAAAATTTCCATTGAAAATTGGATCTCTATCACTTACAATAATCTTTGGGTTTCCATGTAGATTTTGAATTGTTTCCATAAATGCAGTAGCAATTGTACTAGATTTAAAAGGATGAGATAGTGGACAAACGTGTGCATACATGGTAAGTTTATCAACTACCACCATGATGATACTTTTGCCTTCATACTTAGGTAAACCTATGATAAAATATAGTGAGACCTCCTCCCAACGATGACTTGGAATGGCTAAAGATTGTAATAGACCTAGGGTCTTAATTGTCTCAACTTTATTTTGTTGGCAAACCAAACATTCTACCACAAACTTTTGAATATCATATTTAAGGCAATCCAAAAGAAATTCCTTCTTGACCCTATGGTATGTTTTTAAAAATCCCAAGTGCCCTCCTAAGGGGGAGGTGCACAATTCCAAAATAATTTTTTGCTTGAGTTGAGAATGCTTACAAAGATATAAGTGATCTTTGTACCAGCTGTACTGGGATCTTACCACAAATTTTTAATGAATGTCGAAACCTTTTCATCATTCTTCTATTCATCTCTTACTTTAGCTATCCAATCCATTTGGATAATAGAAATGGAACAAAGAAATTCTTCCAAATCCTCATCCTTTCTTGACAGTGCATCTACAACAACATATTTCTTCCCTTTTTTGTAGATGATTTCAAAGTCATAACCCAACATCTTTGTGACTCATTTTTGTTTCTCTATGAAGATAATATTTTTTCCAAAAATTATTTAAGACTATAATGAATTTCTTTTACCTTGAAGTGTCTTCCCATAAGTTAAGGTCGCCATTTCTTTAGTGCATGTAGTATTGCCAACATTTCCTTCTCGTAAATAGGTTTGTGTAAATACTTTCCTTTGACTGGGTGCTTTTCAAAAGAAATGGGTCTTCCTTCTTTCATTAAAACAACACCAATAACATTTCCCGAGACATCACATTCTATAATAAAGGGTTTTTTGAAGTCTAGCATAGCTAAGATTGGTGCTTGGCACATTGCCACTTTAAGATGTTCAAAGCACTTAGCTGCTTCCAAATTCCAAGAAAATGCATCTTTATTCAGTAATGTTGTTAGAGGATCTATTATTCTCCATAATTCCTAACAAACTTATGATAATAGCCTGCCAACCTGAGAAATCCTCGAATATGATTTATGGTTGTGTGGATTTTCCATTCCTTAAGGGATTAAATTTTGTTAGGGCATAGCTTAACACACTCATGAGATACAATAGGAGCCAGGTAGTCCACCTGCTCTAGTCCAGAGAAACATTCGGTGGTTTTTGCATATACTTGTTTCTCCTCCAATAGTTCGAGCATTATGTCAACATATTCAACATGATCCTTCCAAGTCTTGCAATATATTACTATGTCATCAAAAAATACTAACACAAATTTTCTAAGGAAGTGTTTGAAAATGGAATTCACTAAACCTTGAAATTTTGAAGGTGCATTAGTAAGGCCAAAAGGCATGACCAAAAATTCATAATGAGCCACATGAGTTCTGAATGTTTTTTTGATAATTTCTTCAATTTTCATTTTAATTTGATGATATCCTCAACGAAGATCCAACTTGGTGAAGTAAATTGCTCCATGGAATTCATCCAACAATTCATATATGACAGGAATGTGAAATTTATCTTTATTGGTGAGCTTGTTCATCTTCCTATAAAGTAGAAACATACACCATGATCCATCCTTATTGTTCACCAATACTACTAGAGCAGAGAAAGAACTTTGAATAGGTTGAATTATACTAGCCTTTAGAATTTTTGCAACCATACATCCAATTTCACTCTTTTGGGCATAAGGATATCTATAAGGTTTGATGTTTGGAGGAACACTTCCTAGAATCATATGAATATCATGATCATGATCATGAATAGGTGGATGCCTTTGGGAGTCTTAAATAACTTGGACAAATTGTCCACTAATTTTTGGAGATATGAAGAAATAGATGATTTCAATGTTTCAACCTCTAGTGAGCATAGTTTTGCAATTATGCCCCAATTTTCTTTCTTAATAAGCTTGTCATGACATAAGAGTTTATTCCTTATCCTAGTTTCCCTATGATACCCATTAATTCAACTTTCCTTCCTTCACAAAAAAAATTAAAAAAAAATTCTTGAAAATTAAAAGCTATCGTCCTCGAAGATTGTAACCATTGGACTCCTAGTAAAACATAAACACCACCCATGGGAATGGGAATGGGAATGGAAATAATTGGATTATTCAATACATATTCACCCATGGTTATCTTGATATTGTATCTCTTTCCATATAATTTTATAGTTCCTCCATTTTCATCCATCCCTTGAAACTCTAGTGTTGTATATAGGAAGAAATTCAATTCCTTGGCTATCTTACAATGATTAAAATTATGGGTACTACTTGAATCAATCAACACTATTACCTTTTTCTACTTCATATGTCCTTCTATCTTCAGAGTTTGAGCAGTGGTAATTCCTGCAAATGCATTACAAGATATGGTTGTATTCATTTCTTCTTTCTCTACGATTGGTTCCTAGTGTATATCCTCCTCTTTTGATGTTTATTGCTCATTTCCTTCATCCTCTTCAGAATCTATGTAGGATAATTTCTTCTTAGCAAACTTATGACCTTTATTTTATTTTCTATCACAACTATAACAAATCCATTTTTCTCTTTTTTCCTACAATTTTTGTGGTGTCAAGCTTGTAGGTTATGGAAATTTAGGAGTAGCAACACTTCCATCTTTATAGTTGCGAGTGGTAGAATTCATTATTGCCATAATTTTTCTTTCAAATTTTATTTCCACCCTAAATGCCTTCTCCAATGAATCAACCTGTAAATGATGAACCTCATGTTGTATATTATCCTTTAAATTCCTTATGAAGATATCAATCCTATGCTCCTCTGGAATATCAATTACACTAATATTCAATTTTTGGAAGTCCTCAATGTGCTACACCATTGAACCATTTTGTTTGAGATTTATCAATTGGATAAAGAAGGTGTTTCTCTTTGTATCCTCATAATGTGTTATCATTTCCTCCATAAAAATTGACCAAGTCACAAGTGGTTTACGAGAAAAAATCCATAGATACCATACAAACTAATTTGGTTCTAAATATAAAGATGAAACATGTACCTTTTGTGCATGTTGCACATCATGGAGATCAAAGCATTGTGGCATCTATAGCATCCATATTATCAGATCATTGCCATAAAACTTCCTCATATCTATATTTGGAATGTGGTGGATCTTAAAGCCAATGTTGGGGTTTCTAAAATCATATTTCATATTATTTTTTTCCTCATCTTTATGTTCATGGAGAACATTCTCACCACGAGGAAGCATTTCATGTAACAATTATGTCAAACCTTCCTTCAAACCTTCTATGTCTTCTCTTAAACCATTATTCAAATCGTTCATGTTTCCTTTCATTTTTTCTTCTATACCATCCATATTAAATTCCAATTCATTTTTTCGCTACTCTTTGCAGGAGTGAAATTTTGATATATCATGTTGTATTTTTTCCTCTTCTTCACACATCATAGAAGAAATTTATGGTTGCTTACTAAGTGTGTCCATTTTTTATTTAAGGGAATTTTGGAATCAAATAATGATATATATGCTTTACTATTCCCTTTGAATTATATCAAACTGGTTTTTGAAACAAAATTTATGCAAATTTAAAAAAAAATACACTTTTTATTTCTTTTTTGGAGCTCAACATTGAAACTATTTTATCTTTGTAATTTCAGATCTCCAAGGTCTGAAATTCTGACCTATAGTATCCGTCTGAGTCTTGTTTCTAATGCCATAAGTCAAATCAAAATTGTATTCTCCAAGATAATTCTATGCCCAATATCCCACAATGGCTTGATTATAGACTAGTGTAATAGAGAGAATGTGTACAAAATACCACATGTCATTGTTTCGACCTTTGTCCCTAAACATGATACATAAACAATTAAAGTTCATTCACTTTCTATAACAATTTATGAAATTCAAATCCAATGCTTAGAGAAAAAATTATGATGGTTTTCCCAAGGTAATTTGTTTGAGACTAAATTCTAGAGCATGACAAAACCCTAACGTCTTCAGACCATATCTCAAAAAATATAGAGATCCAATATCTAAACATATTATAGGAAATTCATCATAATTTCGTCTCCATGTGGTCATAGTTTCAGCTTTTGAAACTTCGTAGAAAAAATGTTATAGCAAAAATTCCAAGATGATTTGTCTGCAACAGTGAAAACCTAGAATCCAAAGCTCTAATACCAAATGTTATGGAACTAGCTTAGAAAATAGAAGAAACGATAGATCAACAACTTGAGAAATAACCTCTTCAAGGGGGAAACCTCCTTTACATCACAAAAATGAATAATTCTTGGATGATACAAATGAAAATATGTCCTTGGTATACATAGGAGTCTAAGGGGTCACAATATAATGAGAGCCTACATAAAAATAGTAATGTAAAGGCACAACAATAACAATAGTGGGCTTTTATGGGGCAAAACAAACAAAACATGGGGGATACATGGGCACAAAAATAGTAATAGGGGGCTAAACTAACAATAAAAATAACAGGGATACACTAGTATTATAAGGACCTAACATTGAATATATAAGACAATCTCTTCTTACAGCTCCATATGGCTTAGAGATGAGGAGTCTTCAATGTTATCTAGATGTTGAGGTGTTGTCACAATTTGATGTCCCTTTGTTTCCTCTTGATTGATCAACTTGTACTTGTAGCTACATAGGTTTCTTCTAGCACTCCTTCTCCATCTCCTTCATCATCATCCTATCATAGCATGATATAATACCTGTGACTTCAATTCACTCATGAGAAGATGACATCAGTCAGATAAAACCCTAGTCTAATATGCACCATGATGATCCATTGACTGAGCCAGGTGGGAGGATGAGTGAAAGGCTCAAGGAGTGCGCATTTTTGTAGCCCAGGTAGTCAAGGGTGAGGAATAACCCTTGAGACTACAAAATGCGTAGTTAAGGCTAGACTGGACATGACAATTATGCAACTGAGGGATTCAAGAAGCTAGGATGAGGGAATGAGAACTATGTTTTCCCACTTTGCAATTCTGGAAGGATAGGAGTCCAGGCGGTTATGGAATTTCTCATTTCAGCAGCTCAAGGATGAGGATTGAGGACTGATACTACACAATGTGCATTTCAGGCTTGGAAGGAAGGAAATATTGTGGAATTATAGAGGTCAAGGGTTGGTCTTGAACACTAAGATTGCGTAGTGCACAGATTTGGGAGATAGATATTGAGAATTATGCAGTTCCAAGGTACAAGGT
Organism: Pinus tabuliformis; assembly: GCA_031772625.1. Taxonomy (NCBI): domain Eukaryota; kingdom Viridiplantae; phylum Streptophyta; class Pinopsida; order Pinales; family Pinaceae; genus Pinus; species Pinus tabuliformis. The sequence continues at coordinate 1,984,493,667 of CM062817.1, read as the reverse complement.
TACTTCCTCAGAACTAATGCTACGTAGTGTGCATTCCAAGAGGGTTGAATGAGGCTAAGTGGCCTTGTCGAGTAGTTTTTCCAATTTTCACTAAGTTTTGGATCAATGAGATGAGTTTGAACAATAAAGAATTGAGCATGATCATATAGTTAGATTACTTTTTCACAACATGGAATACCCAGAACACATGAAAAACATACCTTTGCTCAATGTGATAACTTACACATAGTGTGATACCGCACTTTGTGATGACGGTGACGAGGATTGTGGAACAGTGCTTGAAATTTTGGAAATGGGTGTGATAGATGTTTTCATGATAAGAAGAACTCATTTACAGGAGGATTACCCCCTAAAACAAGTCAAAACTTTCTTGTGTACATTGTGAAACACTTAACATGAAATAAGATGACACTTTGATTTTCTCACAAATGGGAGAAGAACACTTAGATAAAAACACATACAATGGCTCTTAATATTTTCTATGATAACATGCAAAGTCAAAGTAGGCTCTGAAATTTGGATGTAGGCCAAGATTTTGGAGAAATTTGTAGTAGTGACACATCAATCCAATTAAGATTCTACCATTGGAGAAAATCTGATTGTGCTTCAATAAGAACAAGGAGAATATTTGTTGTTTCATGGAGTGTTGCTCAAGCCTAAGAAGAAGATAGTGGAAGAACCAGAACAAAGAATGAAAGTTCTCAAAACTAGATTTAAGGTCCAAGGAATGTGTTTTAAATTGATCATAAATGGAGGAAGTGTTGAAGAATGTAATTAGGTTTGGTCATCATAATTGTACTTGAAGTCAAAATGTAATATATTTGTCAAAATAAAGCAATTTTTTTTATCATTATTTTAATTAACTTGGTAAAGCATGCATTTCATGCTTCGGTATAATATATAGTTCAAGCCTCCATTGCAGGCTTTAGGATTATTATCAAAGTTAATTTGTCAAGACTCCTCCATCAAGTCAAAGTCTCCTTACTGTTGAAAGAATCCTCAGCAAGTCAGACTACCTCAAATAATATTGTGTTGTCCTAAATGCAAAGACACATCTCTTCATGATTCATGTCAGATCGTTTAGGATGGACATACCGTTGTATATACAATCCTATGATCTTCGCATTAAACTATCAAACAAGCTCAAATTTAAAAGAAGTTTCGGTGATATTTGTTTAAAATTTCGGTGATCTCAAGATAGAACCTAGATGATCCCAGAGAGAAGCTTGGAGAAGGAATTTCATATTTTCGATGGAATTATATGGATGAGCTCATATAATTTCAGTATAACCACATTTCAATGCTATGATAACTACAATTTGGTGCTACTATATTTTCGGTGTTACTACAAGACCACAGTCTAGGTGCAATTAAGGGATCGATGCCACCACAGTGAGAAGGGACTAGTGTTATCATAGTGAAAATATCTTAGTGCCACCATAGAAATTATGTCTCTTGTTTCTATTACAACGATAAGGTATCATAGATATTGTAGTCATGATGTGTCAGTGAAAACTTAGTGGAAACTATTCGATGCTAAAATAGTAAAATAAGAAGGATGACTTGATGGAGGTAGTCTCGAATCTAAGTCGTAAGAATCTTTGTTGTCTCATCTTGAATATAAGGAAGAATTTTGACTAGGTTTTCCACTAGAGTGGGGTTTTCCCCTGGTAGTGTGCCTACATCTTGTGTTATATCTTATTTGTTGCTCGGCATTATTCTTGGTGATAAGAAAAGATATTTCAAAAGAAAAAATAATAATAATGAAAAACATTACAAGATAATGTCATAATAAGATGAATTGTTTAATTGCCATTATTTGGATTTCTCAACAGGAACTATAGAGAATTTAGTGTCCACTGAAGTCATGGACAAGCTGAAACTCCAAAGTTGTGTCCATCCAAATTCATACAAGGTCTCACTGTTACACGGATTGTTGCAACTAAGCAATGTGTATTAAATTTTCAAATTAGTAGCCTTCAAGAGAGGGTATTGTGTGACATGGCTGACATGGACACATTCCACATACTTCTTGCAAGACCATGGATGTTTGATAAGAAATTTCATTATAATCATCAAGAAAATACATATGATTTTAAGAAAAATGGAAAGTGTTACAAACTCACCCCAATGTTAGAAAGTAGATTTGTAACAGTAGGTACCAACACATGTAAGAGAAAGCTCATGTTGTGTTTAGCTAAGGAGTTTGAACAAAAGTAAATAAAGGTGAAATTATGCCTATTAGTGATACCAAAAGTTGTGCAAGAGGAAGAAAAAAAGAAACCATCCCAAAAAAATTAAATCCTTGTTAGATGAATTCAAGGAAATTTTTATTGATGAATGGCAAAAATGACTACCTCCCATGAGAAGTATCTCTCACCAAATCGAATTGATTCCTATATTGAGCTTACAAAACAAATCACCTTATGGGATGGATCCAATACAGGATGAGGAAGTAAATAAGTAGGTGCTAGTGTTTCTTGGTAGAGGATTGTATTTATAGTGTGGGACGCTACCAATAGTTAGGGGTTCTCCCCAATATGAAGTCCCAATTAGACCTAACATTATTTGGAGTAGGAACCCCATCTCATAAATAGGTCAAGCTTCCATAATATTAATTATTTTCCTGGGTTACAATAATCACACAAGAGAAATAAATGTACTTTTGAGATAAACAAGTAAGTTAGTCCTATTGTGTATTCAATTGAGAAGTGTATGATGATTCTTTCATGAAAAGGAAAGAGGAAGTGACTCTTTAAAATAAGAGTATTATTAGTATCCTAGTAAATACAGACACATAAATATGAAATAGTTGTCAATTATTTTGCGAAATAGTTAACAAAGAAACTATGATCGTGAAAACAAAAATAGGCGTAAAATTAAAGGATGTATACTAAAGTAAACAAAATAGTTCATTTTCATTAGCATGTATAAACATAAACATCCACCAAAAAAAATGAAAGAATATTAGCCTTATAATCAATCATGACATATGTATGAAAGTGTGACATCTCAAAGAGCTTCAGATTAAGTGAACGTCCCAAGGTAAATCATTATAATGATACAAACTTATTCCAATAGTGGAACTTTAAGCCAATAATTGCTTCTCAAAAGACTAATCTTCTCTCCTATGCCTAGATTGAGAAGCCAAGGTCAAAATTCTTTTTCTTGAGCTATGATGGTGTATATATAACAAATGAGGTGAATATCCACCTCCCTTGTGACTCTTAAGCTTCCCTCATGATGTTTAAGCTTTCCTGTGACTTTCTGAATGGTTATGAGACCTTTGAGATTCTACATGACTTCTCACATTCCTTGCATGACCCTTGTGCTTCCACACATTTTACAATTTACCTTTTTATAAAATACAATATTGCATTTCCATAAATGACGTGGCAAGATACAATGACACATATGTTTTTTTAGGTGACACTTGGAAATGACATGACTTGGAAATGATGACATAGAACTTCATTGTGATGTTTCAAGGCCAAGGTTTTTCTCCTTCGTACCATATTTTTATCTTCATGGTGGGTCTTGCATGTACTCCATTTTCATCCTCCAAGGGGATGATTAAAAGCAAGTATTCAATGTGATCTTGATCGTCATTCGTCTATCATGACATGGTATCCCTTTTTTTCATCACTTAATGATCTTTTGTGTTTTAGCTCTATAAGTATCTAAATGCATGATTTCCTTGGCGTCCTCCTTGGACATCATCTAGTCAAGTCAAGGTACTAGTGCATGAAAATTGAATTCACTCATGAAAAGATGAAATCAATCCAAAAGTATCCTAATCTAACTAGTTCTTCATGCAACATACTGATTGAAATATGATAGTGTGCAAGACTAAGGAGGATGCTGAAGGATTGCATAGTGCATAGGAATAAGAGACGTAGGTGAGGGTCTAGGATCTAGGACTACACAGTACATAGTGACTAAGGGTCAAGGAGGAAATATTGTGCAGTTAAGGGAGTTATTGATGTAGTGAGGCATGCTTTCTCCTTGTGATTGTGTAGTGTGTAGTTTTGGAAGGACTGAGATAATTGATTGCACAATTGAAGAATTCAATGACTAAAGAAGGTCCTGACTTCTCATTGAGAATGTGTAGTGTGCATAGCACACCTGGATTGGAAAAGATTACTCAGTGAACAAATACAAAAGGCAGGGAGTGGGCACTGGTATTGCACAATGTCTAGTTCTTTGAGGAAGTGACTATGGAGTGCGTAGTTCTATAAGGAAAGGATAGTTGACTAGTGGTTATGACTGTGTAGTGTGTAGTTCAACAAGCGAAGAGTATTGGTGGTTGTATGGGCGAGTTATGAAGATAATAACACTTCATATATTGACTAAGTGTGGGATCAATAATATAGAATGGTGATACTAAAAGATATGAGAAGACTTAAACATGATCAAAAACTCATAAATGATCAACCAAGTGACAAGGGAACACTCAATGTCAAAAATTAACATGCGTCCACTGAAAAGACACAAAAAGGACACTTGCTTCCATGTGTGACACTTAAGATATACTTTGCGACACAAGTATCAACTACAATGAGAAAGTTCACAGTACTTTTCAAATGAGTCCAATCCAGATCCTTATCATAGATGGAATCCATTAGTATATGAGAGAGCAATGAAACTACCTCTTAAAAAGGTGTGATGACTCTGTTTCTCAAAAAGTGACACTTCCCTTAACAAAAGATGACACTTGAAATTCCTTCAAAAGGGAACTGAAAATTTAGGGAGAAAGCATGGAATGACTATAACAACTAGAAATCATATATTACATGATGAAATGGAGGCTCTAAAATTTGAAATTAGGCCAAAATTTTAAGGTTGTCGTAGAAATGGAAACACTTGTTGATTCACTAGGAGAGCCCCAACTTGTCTATTTGGACCAAACTTTATGCAAGGGATCTAGTATTTTTAAGAAGTATTGATTCATCATCTATATTACCGTAACTTTCCCATTTATCTTGGTTATATATTGTGTCTCTCCCATTCCCTTTTCTTGGAAAAACATAATTACAAAGCTTACCATATCACAATTGTTTCGATTGAGGAGAAGGATAGTACACATTTGCGAGTTCAAAGTTATCATAGTTTTGGTTTCATCTCGAGTGTTTCTCCACTTATAATAGGCTTGTTCAGTAGCCTGGTGAATTCACTAGATGAAATGAAAGCATTTCTTTGTTGCCAACGAGCCTTTTCAGTACCATGATGAATTTTCTTGTTTCACCTCTTTGCGCAGGTAGCATTTATTCTCATTCACCCCTTATACATCTTCAATATGCTCATTAGCATATTATCAATGTTTATATTTCCTATTTGGAAGAGGGATCCGTACCTATTGAGAGTAGAATAGGTTATTCCTTTAGAGAGTATTATATACTCTATAATTAGTATCCTCACCTTTACTTTTCTCCTTCCCCTTATCTACTTGATTGGATTAGGATGAAAAAAACCATTCAATTATATTATCAAGTCAAAGAATGAAGCCCCTAAGGTGGATAAAGACATCATAGTTCTTCTTAATTATTTTTTTGTCGATGGAATGTATTTTCCATTTAGACATCATTGACCTTAAAGATACCAAATCCAAGAAAAGAAGAGAGACCAAAAGTTAACCAAATGTTAATGGATGTCACAAAGCCCTTTAAATCACTTTCCACATCAACTACAAAAAAAACACTTTCACACAAGGTCTTACTTACATATACATGGTGGAACAAAAGAATGAAAGGAAGGACAAGACATAACGTGAACCAAACAATATAAATAAAACATATAAAAGAATTGTACGTAGGTTGTAATATAGCCCTAGGTTGATATTAAAAAAAATGCTTCAATTCTTGACCGTAAATAGAAAGAGAATCAATCTTCCCATCTAAGGATTGAAAATGACAAGTGTGGTGGCCAAGCTTATGATGCACAACAAAAGGTAATATCCATAGGTATTGAAATTTGGCATGTTCTCCTTTATCTTCATGGGATTTATCCCATTTCGATGTTATCTCTCTCACACTAAATTGCTTGTTCCCTCCATATTTCTTGTCAATTCAGTGCTTGATATGACCCTAATGCACAACACGATTTTACTTTTGTTGCAACTTTCCTACATGTAACTTAAGAAGGGTTTCTATCATTCTCTAAACAACAAAAAATGGTTTACGTCAAGATTCTTGAGAGAGATAAAGGGTTGGGAGGTATCTATTCAGAGATAGGATAATTTCTTATCCATAGCGATCCGAAATTGATCACTGGATGATCAAGGATCTAGAAAATGCCTAAAAATCAAAGTTAATGGAATCAAGTGGAAGTAACGCCATTGCATAGAGTTCACATAAATGATCCTAACACAACTTGAACGACTGCATTTGACCTCTGAATGAATGATGAATTGCTTGTGTAATTTTGTGATGAACCAGTGTTTTACTACTCGACACATGGCATTTATAGTTAACAGGTCATGGTAAACTCTAGTTTGGATGCAGATCTTCATTACATGGTGAAGGCAAACGTATCATAGCACAAGCAGATGGTTTATGAACATATCTATATATATATATGTATATATATATATATATATATATATTGTGTGGTGTAAAAACGATATATTAATATGTTATGATATTAAATTCATACCTTAGCATAAAATTATTTAAGTCACATAACATATATTAAATATGGAATAGCGCAAATGTGATGGGTTATAAACCTTTGGAACAAAATATATTACCAAACCATATATTGCAAACTATATGTTACGAATACAAGGTGTCTCCATCAAAAGTTCTACATATGCAGTGCTTATAATGTGATATACCAATTTCCATGGGAACCGTCAGAGTTAACTCTCCAAGCTAATGACGATATACATGTCAGATTCAATGTTTTGGACATGGTTCCACCACTCCACCATGACCGCAAAGGGATATGACACACATGATTTTCACTAGAGATGTCAACCGCTAAATGCCACAAGTCCACAGCTCTATTGACTACCCATTGCATATAAAATTTGTTATGTGTTGTGGTCAGCAACAATATAATTTATATATGGTATATATTGTTAAAACAAACTTTATCAAGTTAATAGACCATTTAGTAAGGATATATTTGGTTAAGCCAAAAGCTTTGTAAATATGATAATTTAATTCCATGGAAGGGATACTTTTGGTTTTCTTTGAAGAGATGAGAATGGCTCCTTGAGAGGATTTGTGACATTTTGTGCGAGAACGAAGAGCTTCATAGCAGCTTTGGAGATTTCGAGGTGAAACTTTGTAGGCTTATTTTGGGAGTTGTCAGAGGTATTTTTCTGAGTCGTTAATTGCATCGGAATTCTGAGGTCGAGAAAAACATAGTTGGACTAGCCAGGGATCCTATTGATGTAACATTGATGTGTTTTTTGGGCTTTTGAAGTTTTAATATAAAGGACTCCTTGTTGAACACTAGGTCCGGAGATGTATAGTTTGAGATAGCCGAACTGTGTTATCAATTTCTTGTGTTGTTTTCTTTCGCACATGTTGGATGTTCTATTATTTTGCCGCAACATTATTATTTAGTTCTCCATGCTTTACAATTTATGTGATTAAGTGGTGTTCTAATAATTCATGCATTCACTTGTTTTTGAAACATAAGCAAATCACAATTTAATTTAAATATCTTTCTTGGGATCATTTTGGTATCAAAGCGAGTTATTGGTAATTATGATTTGAAGTGCTCATGATCAGCAGGAGAAAAACAAAGCTTGGTGAAGGAGAACTTGTTGAAGGAGATCCAGAAGTTGTCTTGAGAAGAAAGACAACTCGAGGAGAAGATATTGTTGAAGAAGGAAGTGATGATCACCTGTCTGGATCTGATCCAGGCTTTGTAGATGCTTTCATGACCTTGCGAGCCATGGTTGAAGAAATGTATTGAGAGTCTAAGAAATAAAAAGGTGAAGACAAAAAACATAAAGACGAAGAAGGACAACCATCACAATTTGGAAACTAAGATGAAGGTGATCAAAAAGATCATATCACTTCTTTCTTGAATCCATCTGAAACTTCAAAACCGCTATTGAAGCTCGATCTTAAGTTCGAGTTACCCATGTACAATGGAGAACTTGATGTTGAGAAGCTTGACAACTAGGTCAGGCAAATGGAGGTTTATTGTAGCCTGCAACAGACCACTGAAGGTGAAGTCGAAATCAGACTAGCATCACTTCATTTAGCAGGCACAACATTGATCTAGTGTCAAAGTAAGTTACAAAAAGGCACTCAGCATATCGGTAAGATTTTTCCATCATGGTTTGATTTTATTACTCCACTTAGAAAGAAACTATATCTATTGGGATATAAGGAAAGATATTTAATAGAATGGAAAGGACTAAAAGGTAGGAAATGTCATTCAGTGCAGGAATATACAGATGAGTTTCATAAGAAGGCGTTGATGTTAGATATTACTTTGTATACTCAAGAAACTCTAATGAAATACATAGGAGGATTACCTCAGTATGTTCACAATGTTGTATTTATGTTCAGTCCTACTAACCTAGATGAAGTGGGAGTGCAAGCAACTTACATTGGATCAGGTAAGTTGGGAGTTGGGGTATCATTAGAATCAATAGCCATAATGGAGAGCAAGGGAAAAGGGAAAGTGAACAAAGTAAACTTTGGCAAGAAGGATATTGAAAATATCTCTTGTAAACATTGCAAGAAAGAGGGCCATGATGAGGATCATTGTTGGAAATTTAATCCCGAAGTGAGACTGAAGTGGATCAGAAAAGGGAAGAAAAAGGTTGCAGCAACAGCGAAATCGATGGACCTAGGGTCACATTCAGGCATTGAGATGCAGATCACATCATTGATTATGACCCGTAAATCCAATGAAGGTAATGATTCTAACAGTTTCAGAGGTAAGTTATTTCATTTAAGGGTTGCTATGAAACATACAAAGATCAACACATTGTTAGATATTGGATCTCAAGCTAACCTAATTTCAGAAAAAGTGGTTAAGGAATGGGATTGAAAACCAAAAAGCATCGTAAACCATATACTTGAATTTGGATGAGAAGAAATCATAAATTATGAGTAACTAAGCAATGCATGTTATTATTTGCAATAACTTCTCAATTTAAGGATAAGGTGATGTGCAATGTGGTCAAACTAGATATATGTGTGATTGTCTTGGGTAGCCCATATTTATATGATAGAAAAGAAATCTTTTGCAGGGAAATAAATCAATATCACTTGTTCAAGAAAGGAATTGAATATGTTGTACATTCTCATCACATAAAAGCAGATAAATCCTTTTTTATAGTTGAATAGTTAAAACAAGCAGCTTATGCTAGTAAAGATGTTGTACAATCTAAATAACCTAAGAAAGAGATCATTAAAGTTAATTATAAATATATAGCTCTCCTTAGGGAACCCAAAATTGTACATCAACAAGAGTTGCAGTGTGATAAGTTGAGTTTTGTTTCATCTATGAAAGGAAAGAAGGGTATCGTTTCAGCTATGTCAATACTTTCAATGTTTTTAATGTGTTTATTGATTTCTAGTAGTGCTTGGATATTAGAAACAAATATGAATGTAGATGTGCGTGGAAAAGGACTTGCTATATTATGTAGTTTATGTGTTTTTCTGACAATTGCATGGATGAGTAAAGTCTACAAGTTTAGAATAGAGTGGAAAGTTACTGGCGAAGTGGGAAAATGGAAACCACATTTATTTTATGGAACTTAAGCCTTTTGGTGGTCCAAAAGGTCCAAGTGAGGAGGAAATGATCTGATATTGATCAATGGATGATCAAGGATATAGAAAAAGCCTAAGAATCAAAGTTATTGGAATCAAATGGAAGTAGCGCCGTTGCGTAGAGTTCGTAGAAACAATCCTAAAAAAACTTTAATGGGCTTATTTAACCCTCCAAATGAATGAGGAATTTCTTGTGGAAGTTTTTGATGAGCTAGTGTTTTACTGCTTGACACATGGTGTTAGCACCCAGGTTGTTCCCTTTGACTCCTGAGGGAATACGGCCAGGGTAACCACTAACCAAGCTTTGGATTGCAGGCTCTAGCCTACCTGCAATCAGAGAGGGCTCTCTCTTTTGATTTAGCTTTGCTTGTGAAGGTTTTAGGCTAGTTATGAGTTGGGAGTTTGTTTGAGTTTTGGTTGAAGACTGTTGTTAAAAGGAGGGCATGCAAATATGAAGGAGAGTTCAATCCATTGGGCATGTGGAGTCCAGAAATAAGTAGGCTTTGATGTATGTAATAAAGAAAGGTTCACCACAAGGCTAGATGGGTATTCATGATACAAACTTTGATTTTCAGCAAATAAAACAGTACAAATTACACCAGGAAAGGAAATTAAGAGTTCTTTCACAGTGCAATACAAGATGAAGAACAAATCCTACCCAGCAACAACAAGAATTACTGGATAAGGACTTATTATGAGATTAGAGCAATTGGGAGCATTTAAGAATTCCACAGTTGTAGCTAACCTTGAAGAAAACATATACAGTAGTAAGGTTTGAGTTTAGGGTGTCTTTAAGGGACAAATCCTGAACTAGTCTTTCACCTTTCTACCAAGATTAAACACCATACATTCACAGACAGTTTAGAGAAAAGATAAAACATGAATACAGTTAGAAAGCACTTATTGTATCACGCCATAACACGAGAATCTTGCAGCATTCAGTAATTTCATCACAGCACATCCGAGCCATACATCTCTTCTGGAAACCAACAGCTCCTTTTATTATTTCTTTCAGAAGAAATACAGCCGAGTTCTCTTGAACAATATGAGTAACAACAACCCCCAATAAACAGCGCGGGGGTGGATATATACAAAAATATCACAAAAATATCTTAGTGCTGAGTTATTGTACAATAAATGTTCTTACCAACTTTCAAAGATATTTTTACAAAATTGAAAGCTACTTAAATGAATACATAACAACTGTTTGTTGTTTGTCAGAAGTCTTTGACTTTGAGGGCAGCTGGCTCTGCAAGGTGCTTTGCATTGATTCTGAATATTGCGCTCTTTGTTTCTCTGTCGTGCTGTAGCTTTCTCGGCCCTGTCATCTGCACCTGTCAGTGTTGCTTTAGTGGCCAAATTGCTTTGCTGAGTTGGCTCAGCCCACTCTTTTACAGTCATAGTGAATATATCACCTGTCTGAACATGATGATCTATATTTCTGAAGTAAAAATTTGATGAAAACCTGTTGGTTCACAGCAATGTCTGTATCATGCTGGTCCACCATTCTTGTGTAGGCAACTGATGCCTCAAAATTGTGCGTAGTGTTTCATTTGCGTCAGTATATTTGTAGTAATTAGGAGGCACTTCAAACAGATGTCTGATTTCATTCATGATAAAAAATAAATTTTCTATTTTCTCATAGAGGCTCTGCCCAGATGCAGGCCCTGTTTCCTCTGGGATACTTGATCCTGCAGTGATCTGATTTGTGGCAAATGTATTCACCCTTTTAGCATAATTTGCATGGGACATCAATCTGCCTGCACTGTTTAGTAGGCTGGGAAGGCCTCTGTTGTGCAATGCTGTGAATTTCTCAGTGAACTTGTTCACCTCTGTTTGCATTTCCTGGCACCTTCTATCCAATGTTTGTACTAGACTCCTCAATGTGAGGACCCTCTTTATTAGTAAGATGGTGTCAGTTCTATTGGTGATTCCTATTGTTGCCAGCTGAGGGCCTGTGCGGTTATTGAGGACATTGATCATCCTATTGGCTATCTCAGGCATAGTGCCTATAGATGCCCTTGCTCTCTGACTTTCCTTGTGTGCCCTGCCTATGAGGTCCATGTGCTCATGAATGGTTTCTATGTATTGTCATTGGTCTGTTATAGATTGACCAATATTGGCCCACGGGACTTCCTTGATCTCAGCCACCACTCTGTCAAGAGAGAGCTCTTTCTCCAGCTCTTTTATCTTCTTCTCAAGGGCTCTTACTTCCCTTGTTCTATTTGTCATATTTTCATTAACAGTGGCCAATTTCTCCTTGGCTTCATTTAGCTCTACCATATGGGCCTCTAGAACTTGAATCTCTTTCATCATCTTCTGCATATCAAGGCTTGGAGCCTGTTCTGATGTTGTTGCTGGTGCTGATGTTGATGGACCTGTTTCAGCTGTATGTCCTGTGGGAGGAGTGATAATTTGAGGGGGTTCCTCAAGGTTGATAACTGGCTGAGGGGGCTGAGATGTCTGGCCTCCCTCTTTCTGTTTCAGGGCTGCCTGTAGTGCAGCCTCTGTTTCTACCAATTTCCATTCTATTTGTACCAGCTGTTTGTGTAGTGTTAGCAGCATGGCTGCTACATCCTGGTCCTTCCTCTACTGAGCAACCTCTTCTGTTTGAGGGTGAAGGGTTGCTGGAATTTTTACCATCTTCCTCAAAGCTGCTATATCTACATCTCTTTCCTTTAGCAGTGCTTGTACAGGTTTGGGATCCTTTGGGTCATGCCCAAGCTCTATAATAATATCTTCCAAAGAACTGATCCTGTTGTCTTTGGCCTGAGAGGATGCCTTCTCCAACTCAAGTTGAGCAGTTGTATTATGCAGACCGTTTTGCAATTTGTGTGCCAGGAAGGTCTTGTCTGCAAGAGTTGAATATACCATCTCACCCGTTTGCTTGTGAAGCTCTATCTGGTCCATTGGGTGGATGTCCTTTGCAAGTACCTCCAGGTTGGTCCTTATATAATCTGCAGGTAACTGTGGCTACAACATAGTAGGCATGAAATGACTCATAGTCATTTTCCCCTCTGTTATGTCATATGCTGACATAAGCCTCTATTGGTTTGTGGGAGCCATTTTAAGCAAGTGATTGTACAGCTGGAGCCTGACTGGCTCATTTCTCTTCTTCATGTCAATAAACTACTGCTTTATGCCTGATTCAGCTCTCCTTTGCTGGCTTGAGGAGCTGACCTCTCCTCCAAGGGTTCTTTCTTGTTCCTGCTGGAAGGAACTGGCAGATGCCTCCATACTAGGGGGGCCCATTCCCAAGGATTGCCCAATAGGCATCGCTTTTTCAGAAAGGGGATTTAATCTTTGCCTTTTCTCCCCTTGTTGATTTGTGGATGTGGTGACGTGAGTTTCCTGCTCTCTATCCCTCTTCCTGCTTCTTTCTTCATTTAGTGGATTTTCGAGCACCGAGGCCTCCACTACTGTTTCTTGCCTTGGAGGCACACTTTCTTGAGCCTGCTGCTCTGTAGATATGGGAGCTTCAGCCATTTCTTCTTGGTGTTTGGGCGGCTCCTTCTACTGTTCTGCTGTAGGGGGTGGCTGCTCTAGTTCCATCTCTTTTTCTTTACCTTTGCTGGCTGCCTGAGGAGTAGTTTTAGCTGCCTGCTGGTGGGATGTAGAGGATGAGGCAGTGGCTCCAAGTTGCACTTGATAAGAAGAGGAAACCTGCCCACAATGTTCCAAGTCAGCTTCCTTCTCAAGTTTCTTTGCTTCTTTTTATGCTATTTCTTCTCTAGTACTTGCCTCTTCTAGAGTGCCCTCTTTCCATCTTAACAGATTTGCATATTTTTCAATATGAGGCAACGTGACATGATCATAACTAGCCATCTTGTATTTGACCCTTCTAAGACTAATCAAGTGATTGGGGTCATAGGGTGACCAGAGGAAACTGGTTTGCAATCGGAGGCCCTCTAGGATCTTATCTGCTTCTTTCCATCCTTCTTCCCTTTTATTATAAAGAAATGGGCCTAGCTGGTTTCTGATTTTGAGTTGTACCTTCTTGTTCTTGCTATGGAAATGGACCATGTCTGCATTTCCAAATTGCCTGAAATATTCTAAGGCAAAGAGTCTCATAGGGACATATTTTGGCAGTCTGAATGGGGCTAACTCACAACCATATATTCTGATTACTGTATGGTGTTGGTAGAAGTACCAATCCCCAATGCTGTAGGCCTCTGAGAGCTGGAGAATCCTTTTCATCTCATCTGTCAATCTTGGAGGAGGGGTACCCAATAGCAAGGACATAGCTAGATGGATAAAGAGGTCTATGAATTCACAGTAGCTGTATGGTGAATAAGATGTGTAATGAAAGATTGAAGTCCAAAATACCACAGACCTTGGGTTTCCCTGAGCATAAAACTTCTTGAGAGTAATAGGAAAGCTATCAGGTTGATAAAATAGGAAAAAGTGATAGATGTATGAAGTGTATCTAAACACCTTTTCCCTCTCTAGATTCATCAATTGCTCATGGATTTTATTGGCAATGTATGCAGCATAATCATAGTGAACAGCAGGAGGCTTCCCAGGGGAGAAGATGGACAGTATGGCCAGGATGGTTTCATCAACATCCTCAGATGACCTATAACCCAGGACATAACTCATTAGATCCACCAGCATTTTGCATAGTTCATTTAGATACACATTTCCAATAGGGGGAGTCCTCACTGTTTTGGAGCCTGATTGAATGAATAATTGATTGATTTTTACAATTTGGGCGTTGGATAGCTTGCCTCCTTTCTTTAGTAAATCCATCATGGAGAGAGGAGTCAATGGCCTTGAAGTTTGAAAGTATATCATTTCATTTATGGCCTCAGGGGTGACATGGAACAAAACTGAGCCTGAGGAATTGAGGACAACTCTCTGACAGGGGTCATAGTTGGCACTGCATCTATGTATTAAATCTGGGAGGACATTGACTTGAGGAGGGTTAAAAATGGGCAAATTGGAGTCCCAAACCCCTAAGATATCATTCCCACCGAGATGTTTGGCTTTAAGGTCATTGAGTACATGAATGTTATATTTGGTGTCCATTGAGAGTGTTTCTGTCATCTAGTAGTCTCTATCACCCAGGGCCTTCCATTCTAGCTCTCTGTGTGGGGCATTAAAGGGTGGAATATTTAGAGCTACTGGTGTCTCCATGGTCCACTAACACTTGGAATTGGATTTGAACTTGATTTTCTGGGCACAGCAACACAGGGTAGTGAATTTTGCAAGAGCAGGGCGATTTGCAGAGAGAACAGGGTGAATTAGGGTGAAAACAAGTTGAAATGCTCCTGGAAAAGATCTAATGAGAAAATGCTGGGACTTAGGAGCTGTTTTCCAGGTGAATTTGTGCAGCAGAGGTTTAAGTTTGCGACTGCGCAAACAGGCTGTAAATTTGTGAAAATTGAGCTCAATGGGGACTTCCTGTAGGTAAATTCGGCCTTACAGTGTGGAGGAAAAGCACTGGTTTATGGGGATTTCTGGAATTTACTGTGTTTTTCTTCTCTTCTTAGTTTCTTCTGTGATTTATTGTAAAAACCAGGTGCGGAGGGGATGATTTGATAAATACCTGGTGCAGACGGCCAATGGTGGCAATGCAAGTGAGTTGAGGGCGCCCACGGTCTTTAAATCGATTTCTGGAGGGTGGCGGCGAAATGGTCGTAAATTACATGCAGAGAGCACAGTAAAATTTTGGTGAAAATATGAGAAAAAACGCGAATTTTGGCGAAAATATGGACATTTTGGGCTTTTGGCGCGTTTCTTGGATGACGTCAGCATGACGTCATCGGGTGGGGTCAGGTACGGAAGGGTGACGTGGCGGCCTGTGAGTGGTCCGCGTGGATGGGGGACGTGGCGGACAGCTCAGGGCAATGGCGAGCCGGGCGCTAATGTGACGATGAGGTGGCGGTGACGTGGGCATGACATGGACGTGACGTGGGCAGGCGATATACGGAGGGCGGTAAGCGGTTCCATCAGACCGCTTATAGTACGGGAGTGGTATTGGCAAGCGGCCTCCCGATACGATTTGGGCGCGACGCATGGCACTGCCCTGACGTCATGGTTTGACATTTTTTCGGGAGGTAAAGTACCGCCATTGGGGGCGGTCTGATATCAATGTGGGCCGTCGGATGGGAAAGCCCAGATCCGACGGTTGACGGGTTGTGCAAATGATAGGATGATACGACGGGGAGGCGGAGAATAAACAATTGTTTTTTATGGAATAGCGTGCCTCGGCGGGACTTTGGAAATCAAAGAAAATATGGGTTTTTGGCATTAATTCACAAAATGGGGTTAGATCTATAAATCAAGCGGATCTTGTTTTAATCCCAATACATAATATTAGCGCTTTTTGGCCTTAGCGCTTTGATTTCTTTGTATTTCAACCCTTTAGGACTATTATGCTATATTGCCTAGGGGAAGGGAATATACATATTTTGGGGTTTTTATACACAATGATGCTATAGTAATAGGTAGAGGGGAACATAGGGAGTTAAGTATAGATAGAGTTAGTAGTTAGTATTGGAGGAGAATAGGAATGGGAGGAGGCAAAGACTAAGTTGTTAGGGAAAAAACTTAGTTAGGAGAGTAGATCAAAATGAAAAGACTTTTACACAGGAAATGTGGCTCTTTATGCAACAAGAATCAATCAATGAGTTTGTTTTCTCTTATGAACAGAGGTGGTATTGGGATGTTAGCAAGGAATGTGATGGGGGATGATTGGGAAGTTAGACATGCTTCATTTTGCTGCTACAAAACTGCTGAATAGGAAGATCTGCACTGACACCATGTTTTTCCTTTGCTTAGGCCAGTGAAATGTCATAAATCATGCTTCTGCAACCCCATCTACCTACCCATTCTATTGCCTAGCATTTTTTGTTACTTCAAGGAGGGTGCACTTAGACTTGCAAACCCTCATGTGCCTTTTCTTTTCCTTTGCCTTTTTCCTTTTGATTTTCTATCTAAGGCTAGCCTTATTACTTCCAAGGCCCCAGATTAAACAGTTGGGAACCTTCATTCTCTACCTAACTACTCTATCTGCCAAGATTGAACAGTTTGGACAAATTTCTTTCTCTAATCTACAACAAAAAATTGAAACATGGCATGACCCGGTTTATATTGTTGGATCACCCATTCAGAAGTAGGACAGCATCAACAACTGTAGATATGTGTCTTCCACAAGAATATGAGATCTTTGTATCACCAAAGTAGATCATAATTGCACGTCCCCTGCCAATCATGAAAAATGAAACCTATTGGTATAGGTAGCTAACAGTGGCTCCACTTGGGGATGGTTTTTCTACTTGAAAGACCAAGAACAACAGGTCAGAATGCCTTGGCTTTTGACTTCTTCTCAAAACTTGCAAGCTTTCTCTTTGGACCTCAAAACTGGAATCTGTTACCATTGTGGAACTTTTGAAATAAAAGCCTTTTTCTACTTATTTACAAAACTTCTTAAACTGAACTATTCATATGCTGGAAGAAAAACTATATACAACTGATAATGTACAGGGCAGTGCCATGCTCTATACATGGAAAGTAGTCAAAATAATGCTTTAACATCCGCCCATTTACGGGGCCCTCTTCAACTTCAGTGCCATCCAAATTTTCCAAGAAATAAGTGTTATTTCCTTGTACTGCTTGGATAACAAAAGGCCCCCTCCAAAGGGAGTCAAATTTGCAATGCTTTCCCTTGTCTTCTCTTCTTGAATCCCATTTAAGCACTTTATCCCCAATGAAGAAATCTTCAGCCTTGGTTCTTCTATCAAAGGCTTTCTTCAGTTTCTCTTGTAGGACTTGGACTCTGCTATACACTTGATCTCTGGTTTGTTGCAAACAGATAATCTGATTGATTCTTCTTTGTATGTCATTTGGTTCAGCTTGACTTTCTTTAAGTAGCTTCATGACAGGGACCCCCAATGATGAAGGGAATTTGGCTTCCATTCCATAAACCAATTCATATGGGCTGACCCCAATAGATCTCTTGGTTGTTAGCCTGTCTGCCCACAAGGCATTTATAAGATTCTTGTGCCAATTTTTCTTATTCTCTTCTAGTATCTTCTTAATGATGTTGATAAGACTTTTGTTGGATGATTCAGCTAAACCATTGCCTTGAGGGTAATAGGCAGTAGAATGGCCCAAAGTAATGTGAAATTTGTGACAATAGTTCACCATCTTCTTGGATCTAAAAGTAGCATCATTGTCTGTTATGATCTTGTCAGGACAACTAAATCTGGAAAGAATGTTGGTTTCAAGGAACTGAATAATAGTAAAATCATTTGCTTGTCTGCATGGAACAACCTCAATCCATTTAGTAAAGTAATCTGTGGTTGTTAGAATCCATCTATGTTGGCCTGAGGATGAAGGATGAATTTCCCCAATGAAGTCCAAGCCCCATTGCTGAAAGGGCCTTTCTGTTGCAATAGACTTTAAGGGGAGTGGTAGTAACTTTCTTTTTCCCTCAAACACTTGACACTTGTGACATGTAGTGGTGAAATTTTTAACATCAGAGAACAGAGTGGGCCAATAGTAACCTACCCTTAATATCTTATCCACAGTGGACTTCCAGTACAAATGTCCACCACAATCACCTGCATGAAATTCTTTCATAACATTGTTAGTCTCATCCATATTCAAACAGTTCAGCAGTATACCTTCATGATTTTTCCATAGTAAATTACCATTTATAACACAAAATCTTGAAGCTTTCATTTTTAAAAATCTAGATTTGGTTCTGGACAATCCTGGGGGAGCACACAGGTTTTGCAATATATAACAGATATCAAAATACCACAGGGATTGTTCAAAGGCTGCATTGATCTTTGGAGTCGCCAGCTCCGGTTCATTGTCCAGTTGGTTAATGTCCAAGGCTTGGAAGTTTGTTTCAGACATTAATTTAGCCAAACCTTGCCCTTTTATCAGTTTTGTAGGTATTATTTCAATGTCAAATTCTAAAATACTAGCAATCCATTTTCCTCTTCTGCCCTCTAAGTTTTCTTGAGTTAGTATGTCTTTCACAATGGGATTTGGTACATAAGCAATAACATGGGAGTATAGGATGTAGATCCTAAAGTCTTTGATGGATTTGACCAAAGCATAAGCTTGCTTTTCCATGATCTGATATTTCAGAGGTGCATCTCTAACGGCTCTACTAAAGAAAGCAATGGGTTTTTCATTCCCTTGATCATCTTTCTGCAATAAGACAACAGCAATGGTATGCTGGGAAGCAAAAGAGAAAATGATAAATTCTTTGTCAAGTTGAGGATTTGTTAAGACTGGGGCTTGGTTAAGGGCCAATTTAATACCTTCAAAAGCTTGATTTGCTTCTACTATCCACTTTACTTTTGAATCCTTCTTTAGCATGTTGTTTAGTAATCTGATCAATTCTGCTAAGTTTGGGATAAATCTCCTTAAAAAGTTGATCTTTCCCAAGAAGGCTTGTAATTCTTTAATGTTTCTTGGATGGGGCATTTGCAAGATGGCCTGTATTCTGTCTGGGTCAATTCTAATGCCATCCTTTGAAATGATATGACCTAATAGCTTACCTTCTTCCAAACCAAATAGAGACTTCTTTGGATTTAAGGAAATTCCATATTTCCTACATGTTATGAATATTTGTCTCTAGTGTTTTAAATGTTCTTGGTCAGATTTTGAGAAAGGTGTGAGGTCATCTAAGTAAATAACAAGGAACTCATGAATCTCTTTAGCAAAAGCAATATCCATTGCTCTCTGAAATGTAGCTCCTGCATTTTTCAATCCAAAAGGGATTTTAACATATTTGAAAGTTCCCCATGGGGTTGTGAAAGCTGTTTTATCTTGATCATCAGGGTGGACTAGGATCTGATTGAAACCTGAAAATCCATCAAGTAATGAAATTCTTGAAGCCCCTACCACTCTTTGGAGAATATGATCCATTTTTGGTAAGGGATAATTGTCTTTAAGGGACACTTGATTCAAATTCCTTAGATCAACACACAGCCTAATCTCCCCAGTTTTCTTTCTTGTGGGGACCAAGTTTGAAATCCAGTCTGAAAACCTGATTGGTGCTATGATACCAACTTTAAACATTTTTTGTACCTCTTTCTCAATTGAAGGGAGGAGCATAGGATTGATTCTTCTCAATTTTTGCTTGAATGGCTTTTGATTGGGCTTGAGAGGGATAGTGTGTTGAATAACAAAGGTGTCATAGGATTTCAAATCCTCATAAATCCATACAAACACATCTTGGAACTCTTTAAAGAGGTCAATGTATTTAGGCTTCTGATCAGAGGGTAAGGAGGCAGACAATTTTATTATCTTGGGTTTTTCAATAGTTCCAATGTTGCATTCTTCAATGGCAGCATTAAGGGGTTGCATTTTTGGTTTTCTAGGAACATCATTTGAGTCAAAAATGTCCTCCAATGGAGTTAGGCCTGTTGGTAGAAAGTTATCTTTTAGCTCTATGATTTTATCCTCTGTACCAGCTACTTCATCAAAATGCAATTGTTCAAGTTCTTGTATTTTTTCCTTGTCAAAGTTTGTTGGACAAAGTATTTGATTTGCTGTTTTGGGTGATATTGCTGTTTGGTCCTGTTCACTCAATGGCTGTGTGTCTTTCACAGAATCAACATCAATGTTCAAGCCTGAAAATTCATGCTGCAAGGTTAAGAAACTGTTTATGTGTGTGTCATCCTCAAACACTTGCCAGTCTTTACTGTTGTTTGGGATGGAAGGTCTGTGCTTTATCTCAGCTGTAAAATAATGGTTGGGTTCAAAAGGCAATTTGCATGTACTGGCAAATGTAGCCAAACCGTGTGCATGAAGGTTGTGGGTCCTCGGCATTTTGGTCATCTGAAATTCAGTGAAAGCCTTCAGTATTTCAAGAGTAGCAGACCTGTATGATCTTAGTCTTTCGTCATTTGTGACAAAATTGCCTTTCACTTGTTGGATAATAAGGTCTGAATCTCCCATGATTGAAACTTTTGTGGCCTGAAATGATTTTACCAGTTTGAGGCCTAGCAGAAGAGCCTCATATTCTGCCATATTATTAGTACATCTAAAATTAAGCCTATAAGCTCAACCTTGTGCATGGTTGCTTTGTTTGTTATGAATCCACACTCCAGCTCCTGCCCCTAATTTGTTGACTGATCCATCAAACTCAAGAAACCATAAGGTCTCTTGATTTAGGGGATTTTCAACATTTTCTCCATGACGAGATTATAAGTTGGAGTTCTTGTCTTGCACCTGGTTTGCCTTCTAGAAAAGTTTCATCACTTGATTGCACAACCTTGATTTCTTGGGAACTTGATTCCTCACTCATATGCAGATCTTGTTCAAGTATGACAGATTTGTTATCACTCATTGGACTTATATCATCATTGAACAGAATGAAGGAATCCATATCAGAATGGACTGCATAAATAGGGAAATTTTGAGGTTTTTCTTCACTGCTCACCATGTATTTCATGAGTGACTCCCTGTATAGCCTCTTTGGTTGCCCAAAAACCGAGATAGTGGCATATGACATATCCAATTGCAGGGAACCTTGGAGTTTGGCTCCCCATGATCTTGATAACAACATTCCATATTTGGGTGGGATATAAGCAACTACAACATCCATTAAGATTGTTTTATTTGGGTACTGGACTAGGGACACACATAGATCTTTTATCAAGCCTAAACACTTAACTTGGCTGGAGTCAAATGAAAATAGGTCCTTATATGGTCTTGTAATGTCTAGATTCAACCTATCCATCACTGATTTAGGCATAAGGTTATGAGAAGCTCCTGAATCAAACATTACATTGTGTAATATCTTATCATGAACATGCAAGCTGACATAAAAAGGTAAGATTCCTGTAACTGCTGTCTTTCCATCAACCTCTGGACCGAAAAGTAGTTCTGGGGTATCATCCAACACATTGACATCATCTTTGTGGTGGGTTAGTTGAAGGGACTTCTTGATTTGTTGTTTGTAAATGTCATGCTTGGCTAACTCTGAAAGAGGAATGGCTATCTTCAATTTACCAATTTCAGCTTCTAAGTCAAAAGGTTTTTCAGATTGGATCTTGGTGTTCTGGTTAACAACCTTTTCTCTCTCAATTGAGTTCTTAGAGTTTTCTTCTTGACTCTCGTTTTGATCTTGAGGCTTGTCCTTTTTGCTCATCTTTTGGAAAGTGCTGCTTGGATTTTGCTGTAAAGGAGGTGTAACCCTTGGTTCTTGATTTGATGGAAATGGTTCTGTTACCTCTTCAACTATTACTTTATTTGTAATTGAATCAGTTTTGTTAGTAGGCTCTGTGACAATAGCTTTCCTAGGCTGTAGGCTATCCTTTGTTTTCTCAGGCTGTGGCACATTTACAGTTCTGCTTCTTAATTTGTATTCTTTATGAACTTCAAAAACAGTTGTGTCATAGCCTTGTTTGAAATCAAACGATTCACCTGATCTAGTTTGGAACTGGCTTATGTCTTCCTCTTCATGATCTTCTTGACTCAGAAAAACTTGCTGATCATCGTTCAGGCCCATCAAATTGATGTGGGTATCATCTATCTGCTCACTAGAAGTAGATGATTCAGCATAGCTTTCTTGGAATGGAGGCCTTATCTCTGGTTCAGGGCTAGCCTTGCCAACATTGGGGTTTTGATTTCTTCTAAAATTAGGATTCCTGATTGGATTATTCTGAGGTGCTTCCCATGATGACTTCCTCTCAACTGATTCTACTCTGTCACCTAATCTATGCATACCAGTGATTATTGCATCTAATTTTTGATCCCAGCCTGAAGGCTCTTCTTTGAAGGTAGTCTTTCTTTCAATTCTTGTCCTATTTCTCCTAGCTATCAGGTTTGCTTCTACACTCACTGCTATGTCTTGCATTTCAGCTAAAGTTCGGGGAGCTCTTTCTCTTAATTGGTATGCCATATCTGAATCAAACCCATCAGGAAAGGTGTATAGAGCTAGATCAGGTGGGGGTCTGAGATTTTGGGGAATAGCATTGTAGACGTTGTTAAACCGAGCACAATAGTCCAAGACAGTTTCTTGGGGACCCCTTTTGATAGTATTGTATTCAGATAAAATGTGAAGTGGGTCCTTTTTCTTCTCCCATCTATTGATAAAGGTTTGATACAGGGCTTCAGGGTCAACTATGGAGTTTGCTGGGAGTGACCTAAACCATGATCTTACATCTCATGTTAGGCTTTGCACAAAAATTTTCATTCTAACCCCATCATCATCTATCTCATAATTTTCAAAGTAGTCCTGTATTTTCTTAGTATGTTGAAGGGCTGGATAAGAGCCAGTACCATCAAAATATGAAATCTTGCTTTGGTAATCTTGAGGCATAGGCCCTGGATTGGCAGGTAACTGCAATGGAGCATAGCTATTAGCCATGTTTGGTGGGACAAGAGGGATAACAGGAATGAATGGGACAAGTGGAGGAAATGGGATGAGAGGGGTATGTGTAGTTGATGGAGTGGCTGAAATGATACCTTGTGAAGTGGATGAAGAACTAGGAGGTTGTGGGACAGTGGTGTGAGGATGTGGAGAAACCTTAGCAGGGGTTGGAATGTCAGTTTGAAGACCTGCTTCAGAACTTGAATCTGATAGAGTCCCTTCTGATTTGTGTCTCTTGAGGATTCTTGAAATCAAGTTTGGATTTTGGAATTCAGGTGATGGATCAGGGTCTGGGTTTGACCTTGTATAGCGAGTTTTCTTCTTAGGAGCCAGTTTCTGTGATTTTCTTTAGGAGAATTTTCTAGGAGATAGTGATATTTGACAAGGATTGATCAGGCATAGCACAACTGTATGGAACTTAAGACTGAATAAAGATTGACAGAGGCAGCTTTTATATACTCCTGCAAATGCAAAGCAGAGGCAGTTTCTAAAGCTATCTGGCTGTCACTCAGGCTTTATCTACCGTATTAAGAATCAGACAGGGGGTTATAAAGTTCATTCAGGTCCCCAGAAGAGTCGCCATTTATGTTAGCACCCAGGTTGTTCCCTTTGACTCCTGAGGGAATACGGCCAGGGTAACCACTAACCAAGCTTTGGATTGCAGGTTCTAGCCTACCTGCAATCAGAGAGGGCTCTCTCTTTTGATTTAGCTTTGCTTGTGAAGATCTTAGGCTAGTTATGAGTTGGGAGTTTGTTTGAGTTTTGGTTGAAGACTGTTGTTCAAAGAAGGGCATGCAAATATGAAGGAGAGTTCAATCCATTGGGCATGTGGAGTCCAGAAATAAGTAGGCTTTGATGTCTGTAATAAAGAAAGGTTCACTGCAAGGCTAGATGGGTATTCATGATACAAACTTTGATTTTCAGCAAATAAAACAGTACAAATTACACCAGGAAAGGCAATTAAGAGTTCTTTCACAGTGCAATACGAGATGAAGAACAAATCCTACACAGCAGCAACAAGAATTACTGGATAAGGACTTATTATGAGATTAGAGCAATTGGGAGCATTTAAGAATTCCACAGTTGCAGCTAACCTTGAAGAAAACATATACAGTAGTAAGGTTTGAGTTTAGGGTGTCTTTAATGGACAAATCCTGAACTAGTCTTTCACCTTTCTACCAAGATTAAACACCATATGTTCACAGACAGTTTAGAGAAAAGATAAAACATGAATACAGTTAGAAAGCACTTATTGCATCACGCCATAACACGAGAATCTTGCAGCATTCAGTAATTTCATCACAGCACATCCGAGCCATACATCTCTTCTGGAAACCAACAACTCCTTTTATTATTTCTTTCAGAAGAAATACAGCCGAGTTCTCTTGAACAATATGAGTAACAACAACCCCCAATAAACAGCGCGGCAGTGGATATATAAAAAAATATCACAAAAATATCTTAGTGCTGAGTTATTGTACAGTAAATGTTCTTACCAAATTTCAAAGATTTTTTTACAAAATTGAAATCTACTTAAATGAATACATAACAGATATTTGTTGTTTGTCAGAAGTCTTTGACTTTGAGGGCAGCTAGCTCTGCAAGGTTCTTTGCATTGATTCTGAATATTGCGGTCTTTGTTTCTCTGTCATGATGTAGCTTTCTCGGCCCGGTCATCTGCACCTGTCAGTGTTGCTCTAGTGGCCAAATTGCTTTGTTGAGTTGGCTCAGCCCACTCTTTTACAGTCATAGTGAATATATCACCTGTCTGAACATGATGATCTATATTTTTGAAGTAAAAATTTGATGAAAACCTGTTGGTTCACAGCAATGTCTGTATCATGCTGGTCCACCATTCCTCTGTAGGCAACTGATGCCTCAAAATTGTGCCTAGTGTTTCATCTGCCTCAATATATTTGTAGTAATTAGGAGGCACTTCAAACAGATGTCTGATTTCATTCATGATAAAAAATAAATTTTCTATTTTCTCATAGAGGCTCTGCCCAGATGCAGGCCCTGTTTCCTCTGGGATACTTGATCCTGCAGTGATCTGATTTGTGGCAAATGTATTCACCCTTTTAGCATAATTTTCATGGGATAGCAATCTGCTTGCACTGTTTAGTAGGCTAGGAAGGCCTCTGTTGTGCAATGCTGTGAATTTCTTAGTGAACTTGTTCACCTCTGTTTGCATTTCCTGGCACCTACTATCCAATGTTTGTACCAGACTCCTCAATGTGAGGACCCTCTTTATTAGTAAGATGGTGTCAGTTCTATTGGTGATTCCTATTGTTGCGAGCTGAGGGCCTGTGCGGTTATTGAAGACATTGATCATCCTGTTGGCTATCTCAGGCATAGTGCCTAGATATGCCCTTGCTCTCTGACTTTCCTTGTGTGCCCTGCCTATGAGGTCCATGTGCTCATGAATGGTTTCTATGTATTGCCATTGGTCTGTTATAGATTGACCAATATTGGCCCACATTAATTTCTTGATCTCAGCCACCACTCTGTCAAGAGAGAGCTCTTTCTCCAGCTCTTTTATCTTCTTCTCAAGGGCTCTTACTTCCCTTGTTCTTTCAGCTAAATTTTTTTTTGATTTGTCATATTTTTCATTAACAGTGGCCAATTTCGCCTTGGCTTCATTTAGCTCTACCATATGGACCTCTAGAACTTGAATCTCTTTCATCATCTTCTGCATATCAAGGCTTGGAGCCTATTCTGATGTTGTTGTTGGTGCTAATGTTGCTGGACCTGTTTCAGCTGTATGTCCTGTGGGAGGAGTGATAATTTGAGGGGGCTCCTCAAGGTTGATCACTGGCTGAGGGGGCTGAGATGTCTGGCCTCCCACTTTCTGTTTCAGGGCTTCCTGTAGTGCAGCCTTTGTTTCTACCAATTTCCCTTCTGTTTGTACCAGTTGTTTGTGTAGTGTTAGTAGCATGGCTGCTACATCCTGGTCCTTCCTCTGTTGAGCATCCTCTTCTGTTTGAGGGTGAAGGGTTGCTGGAATTTTTACCATCTTCCTCAAAGCTGCTATATCTGCATCTCTTTCCTTTAGCAGTGGCTGTACAACTTTGGGATCCTTTGGGTCATGCCCAAGCTCTATAATAATATCTTCCAAAGACCTGATCCTGTTGTCTTTGGCCTGAGAGGATGCCTTCTCCAACTCAAGTTGAGCAGTTGTATTATGCAGACTGTTTTGCAATTTGAGTGCCAGGAAGGTCTTGTCTGCAAGACTTGAATAGACCATCTCACCCGTTTGCTTGTGAAGCTCTATCTGGTCCATTGGGTGGATGTCCTTTGCAAGTACCTCCAGGTTGGTCCTTATATAATCTGCAGCTGACTGTGGCTGCAGCATAGTAGGCATGAAATGACTCATAGTCATTTTCCCCTCTGTTATGTCATATGCTGACATAAGCCTCTGCTGGTTTGTGGGAGCCATTTTAAGCAAGTGATTGTACAGTTGGAGCCTGTCAGGCGGAAAGAGTCGATTGTGCGGACACAACCAACCTCCCTAGGAGGCTAAGACTCTCTAGTGACAAACAAGACAAATAAGATCTATCCTTCTCTAAAGATGCATTATGATATGAGATATCAAGTGTTTTGTTCTTACCTTTGTCCAAACGTTGTTGTAGAAGTCCAAGCTTTGTTGATCTGGATGAGCTCCTCCTTTTCTCCAAAACCTGTAATCACCAACAATCAAACAATTAAATAGCACCTGATTATAACATAAAACAAAGCATATTCAACATGTAGACCAAGGAGTACATGAAATAACTCATAAACAACAAGTCATTGAGAAGAATGGACTCATTTGCATTAATAGGTAACAAAAAGAACAAATACAACCTGAGCCTTGGTGTTGTGCAAGTCCTTCCCATGGTCCATCAAGATTTCTCCTTTACTTTGACAAAGCACACCCACTTTCAAATAGAACAAGCAAAGATGGCAATCTCTCCTCACAAGATTCTAAATGGGAGTCCTAATTCCTGCAGCATTTACCCTTAGAAAATGTATAGCTTCAACCTCCTTTCCTTCTGGCCCAATGCTTGTATTTATAGTGCTCAAGAGGAGGTTAATCAGGTCCACCATCAATGGGATAATCCCCTCTTTGGGTGGGATAGCTCCCTTATTGATGGGATAAGTTCCTCTTTGATAGGAGTGCATGAACCATCTGGAGGCGCCCAATACACGTCGAACAACCTTCTAGAATGCTCTAGAAATGACCACAAGTAACTTTTTAAAGATGAAACTTGCGCATTCTAACCTTTACAGGGGGACGCACCTGTCCCTTTACATACAGAGCGTCTTTGGACGCAGCTTTTGTGAACATTTGGAGCGTCCCCGCAGGTAAGGTTGAGAGAACCTGCGTCCCCAGAGATAAATACATTTATACAAGACTTTCTCTCTTTTTTGAAGTTTGACATGGAGAGCAGAGGCATAAGACTTGCCTAAGAGGGTAGCATGACTGTTGATTGAGCCATACTAACTGTAAATAGTCATGGTGACATTTTTTAGTGTAACAGAGCCTGACTGGATCATTTCTCTTCTTGATGTCAATAAGTTGTTGCTTTATGCCTGATTCAGCTCTCCTTTGCTGGCTTGAGGAGCTGACCTCTCCTCCAAGGGTTCTTTCTTGTTCCTGCTGGAAGGAACTGGCAGATGCCTCCATACTAGGGGGGCCCATTCCCAAGGATTGCCCAATAGGCATCTCTTCTTCAGAAAGGGGATTTAATCTTTTCCTTTTCTCCCCTTGTTGATTTGTGGATGTGGTGAGGGGAGTTTCCTGCTCTCTATCCCTCTTCCTGCTTCTTTCTTCATTTAGTGGAGTTTGGAGCACCGAGGCCTCCACTACTGTTTCTTGCCTTGGAGGCACACTTTCTTGAGCCTGCTGCTCTGTAGATATGGGAGCTTCATCCATTTCTTCTTGCTGTTTGGGCTACTCCTTCTGCTGTTCTACTGTAGGGGGTGGCTGCTCTTGTTCCATCTCTTTTTCTTTACCTTTGCTCGTTGCCTGAGGAGTAGTTTTAGCTGCATGCTGGTGGGCTGTAGAGGATGAGGCAGCGGCTCCAAGTTGCACTTGATAAGAAGAGGAAACCTGCCCACAATGTTCCAAGTCAGCTTCCTTCTCAAGTTTCTTTGCTTCTTTTTGTGCTATTTCTTCTCTAGTACTTGCCTCTTCTAGAGTGCCCTCTTTCCATCTTAACAGATTTTCATATTTTTCAATATGAGGCAACGTGACATGATCATAACTAGCCATCTTGTATTTGACCCTTCTAAGACTAATCAAGTGATTGGGGTCATAGGGTGACCAGAGGAAACTGGTTTGCAATCGGAGGCCCTCTAGGATCTTATCTGCTTCTTTCCATCCTTCTTCCCTTTTATTATAAAGAAATGAGCCTAGCTGGTTTCTGATTTTGAGTTGTACCTTCTTGTTCTTGCTGTGGAAATGGACCATGCCTGCATTTCCAAATTGCCTGAAATATTCTAAGGCAAAGAGTCTCATAGGGACATATTTTGGTAGTCTGAATGGGGCTAACTCACAACCATATATTCTGATTACTGTATGATGTTGGTAGAAGTACCAATCCCCAATGCTGTAGGCCTTTGAGAGCTGGAGAATCCTTTGCATCTCATCTGTCAATCTTGGAGGAGGGGTACCCAATAGCAAGGACATAACTGGATGGATAAAGAGGTCTATGAATTCACAGTAGCTGTATGGTGAATAAGATGTGCGATGAAAGATTGAAGTCCAAAATACCACAGACCTTGGGTTTCCCTGAGCATCAAGCTTCTTGAGAGTAATAGGGAAGCTATCAGGTTGATAAAATAGGAACAAGTGATAGATGTATGAAGTGTATCTAAACACCTTTTCCCTCTCTAGATTCATCAATTGCTCATGAATTTTATTGGCAATGTATGCAGCATAATCATAGTGAACAGAAGGAGGCTTCCCACGGGAGAAGATGGACAATATGGCCAGGATGGTTTCATCAACATCCTCAGATGACCTATAACCCAGGACATAACTTATCAGATCCACCAGCATTTTGCCCAGTTCATTTAGATACACATTTCCAATAGGGGGAGTCCTCACAGTTTCAGAGCCTGATTGAATGAATAATTGATTGATTTTTACAATTTGGGCGTTGGACAACTTACCTCCTTTCTTTAGTAAATCCATCATGGAGAGAGGAGTCAATGGCCTTGAAGTTTGAAAGTGTAGCATTTCATTTATGGCCTCAGGGGTGACATGGAACAAAATTGATGAGGAATTGAGGACGACTCTCTGACAGGGGTCATAGTTGGCACTACATCTATTTATTAAATCTGGGAGGACATTGACTTGAGGAGGGTTAAAAATGGGCAAATTGGAGTCCCAAATCCCTAAGATATCATTCCCACTGAGATGTTTAGCTTTAAGGTCATTGAGTACATGAATGTTATATTTGGTGTCCATTGAGAGTGTTTCTGTCATCTGGTAGTCTCTATCACCCAGGGCCTTCCATTCTAGCTCTCTGTGTGGGGCATTCAAGGGTGGAATATTTAGAGCTACTGGTGTCTCCATGGTCCACTAACACTTGGAATTCTATTTGAACTTGATTTTCTGGGCACAACAACACAAGGCAGTGAATTTTGCAAGAGCAGGGCGATTTGCAGAGAGAACAGGGTGAATTAGGATGAAAACAAGTTGAAATGCTCCGGGAAAAGATATGATGAGCAAATGTTGGGACTTAAGAGCTGTTTTCCCGGTGAATTTGTGCAGCAGAGGTTTCAATTTGCGATTGCGCAAACAGGCTGTAAGTTTGTGAAAATTGAGCTCAATGGGGACTTCTTGTAGGTAAATTCGGCCTTACAATGTGGAGGAAAAGCACTGGTTTATGGGGATTTCTGGAATTTACTGTGTTTTTCTTCTCTTCTTAGTTTCTTCTGTGATTTATTGTAAAAACCAGGCGCAGAGGGGATGATTTGATAAATACCTGGTGCAGACGGCCAATGGTGGCAATGCAGGTGAGTTGAGGGCGCCCACGGTCTTTAAATCGATTTCTAGAGGGTGGCGGCGAAATGGTCGTAAATTACATGCAGAGAGCACAATAGACTTTTGGTGAAAATATGAGAAAAAACGTGAATTTTGGCGAAAATATGGACATTTTGGGCTTTTGGCGCGTTTTTTGGATGACATCAGCATGACATCATCGGGTGGGGTCGAGTACGGAAGGGTGACGTGGCGGCCTGTGAGTGGTCCGCATGGATGGGGGACGTGGCAGACAGCTCAGGGCGATGGCGGGCCGGGCGCTAATGTGACGATGAGGTGGCGGTGACGTGGGCATGACATGGACGTGATGTGGGCAGGCGGTATACGGAGGGTGGTAAGTGGTTCCATCGGACCGCTTATAGTACGGGAGTGGTATTGGCAGGCGGCCTCCTGATACGATTTGGGCGCGACGCGTGGCACTGCCCTGATGTCATGGTCTGACATTTTTCGGGAGGTAAAGTACCGCCATCGGGGGCGGTCCGATATCAATGTGGGCCGTCGGATGGGAAAGCCTGGATCCGACGGTTGACGGGTTGTGCAAATGATAGGACGATACGGCGGGGAGGCGGAGAATAAACAATTGTTTTTTATGGAATAGCGCGCCTGGGCGGGACTTTGGAAATCAAAGAAAATATGGGTTTTTGGCATTAATTCACAAAATGGGGTTAGGGCTATAAATCAAGCGGATCTTGATTTAATCCCAATACATAATATTAGCGTTGTTTGGCCTTAGCGCTTTGATTTCTTTGTATTTCAACCCTTTAGGACTATTAGGCTATATTGCCTAGGGGAAGGGAATATACATATTTTGGGGTTTTTATACACAATGATGCTATAGTAATAGGGAGAGGGGAACATAGGGAGTTAAGTATAGATAGAGTTAGTAGTTAGTATTGGAGGGGAATAGGAATGGGAGGAGGCAAAGACTAAGTTGTTAGGGAACAAACTTAGTTAGGAGAGTAGATCAAAATGAAAAGACTTTTACACAGGAAATGTGGCTATTTATGCAACAAGAATCAATCAATGAGTTTGTTTTCTCTTATGAACAAAGGTGGTATTGGGATGTTAGCAAGGAATGTGATGGGGGATGATTGGGAAGTTATACATGCTTCATTTTGCTGCTACAAAACTGCTGAATAGGAAGATCTGCACTGACACCATGTTTTTCCTTTACTTAGGCCAGTGAAATGTCATAAATCATGCTTCTGCAACCCCATCTACCTACCCATTCTATTGCCTAGCATTTTTTGTTACTTCAAGGAGGGTGCACCTAGACTTGCAAACCCTCATGTGCCTTTTCTTTTCCTTTGGCTTTTTCCTTTTGATTTTCTATCTAAGGCTAGCCTTATTACTTCAAAGGCCCCAGATTAAACAGTTGGGAACCTTCATTCTCTACCTAACTACTCTATCTTCCAAGATTGAACAGTTTGGACAGATTTCTTTCTCTAATCTACAACAAAAAATTGAAACATGGCATGACCCAGTTTAGACTGTTGGATCACCCATTCAGAAGTAGGACAGCATCAACCAACTGTAGATATGTGTCTTCCACAAGAATATGAGATCTTTGCATCACCAAAGTAGGTCATATTGGCACTTCCCCTACCAATCATGAAAAATGAAACCTATTGGTATGGGTAGCTAACACATGGCATTTACAGTTAATAGGTCAAGGTCAATTCCAATTTGTGTGCAAATCTTCATTGCATGGTGAAGGAAAAAGTCTCATAGCATAAACATATTATTTATGAACATATATATATTGTGGTGTAAAAACCATATATTAAAATATATGTTATGACATTAAATTCATACCTTAGCATAAAATTATTTAACTCACATAACATATATTAAATATGGAATGGCACAAATGTGATACGTTATAAACCTTGGGAATGAAATATACTACCAAACCATATATTGGAAACTATATGTTACGAATACAAGTTGGATCCATCAAAATATCTATGTATGTGGTGGTTATAATGTTATATACCAATTTCAATGTGAATTGTCAGAGTTAATGCTCCAAGCTAATGGCAATATACATGCTAGAGTCAACAATTTTCACACGGTTCCACCACTCCACTGTGACCGCAAAGGGATATGGCACACATTCTTTCACTTGGAGATGTCAACCGTTACATGCCATGCGTCCACAACTCTATTGACCTCCCATTGCATATGAAATTTGTCATGCGTTGTGGTTAGAGACCATATAGTTTATATATTCTATATATTTTTAAAACAAACCTTATGAAGTGAATACGCCATTTAATAAGGCCATATTTTGTTAAGCCAAAAGCTTTATAAATATGGTAATGTAATTCCATGGAAGGGAGAATTTTGGTTTTCTTTAAAGAGCTGAGTTTCATTCCTTGAGAGGAGTTGTGACATTTTGTGCAACAAAGAAGAGATTCATAGCAGCTTTAGAGGTTTGGAGGGGAGACTTTGCTGGCCTATTTTAGGAGTTGTAAGAGGTCTTTTTCTGAGTCGTTAGTTGCTTTGGAATTCTAAGGTCAACTAGAAAACAACTAGACCAGCCAGGGATCTTGTTGATGTAACTTTGATGTATTTTTTGGGCTTTTGAAGTTTTAATATAAAGGCCTCCATATTGAAGACTAGGCTCGAAGATGTAGGCTTTGAGATATCCGAACTCCGTTATCAATTTCTTGTGTCATTTTCCTTCACACATGTTTGTTGTTATATTATTTTGTTGCAACATTATTATTTAGTTCTCCATGCTTTGTAGTTTATGTGATTAAGTGGTGTTCTAATAATTCATGCATTAACTTGTTTTTGAAACACAAGTAAATCACAATTTCAATTAAAGATATTTTTGGGGAACAAATACACAAGAAAGTAAGGGGAAGTCTCCAGAGAGGGTCTTGGTGTGATAGTCATCCCACGAAGAATTCAAAAATACATTATATCAGATCCTTTGCTCAGTGTATGGTTTTCTTAATGATGCAAACTAAATTTCTATCAATAGACTTTATTTTGGGTACTAATTAATGAATGTTTTAAACAATACCATTCTCTAATGCAAAATCTTAAAGTTTGAGACATGAAAAGTATGTTTCATTATTGAAAGCAAGTGACATAGGAATTCCTAACCTAATGATGATATTATACTTGAGAAAGTGGATGAATTCTAACTATTTCACTTGCTTCAATGGAACTACTTAAGCGCACTTAGTAAAATAATTTCCCCAATAACATCCAATCCCCATTGTTGAAAAGTCTTCAATGGTAATGGGCTGTAATGGGGTGGTTGAATTCTTATCTCAACCAACACATCTTTTACATATGGAACACTTATGGATATAGGCATGTGCATCCTTAAAAAATGTGGGCCAATATTAACTAGCCCGCATGAGTTTATGAGTAATAATGGCACTTGTGTAGTGCCCACCAACTAGCCCATCAAGAAGGTCTTTCAAGACCGTTTCAAAATCTTATGGCTTGAATAATGTAAGAAAGACATCGTTATTGTGCTTTTGAAAAAGAACACCATGCATGAGTTGATATGATAGAGATTTCAGTAATGCACCTCATTTGTTTGAAAGATAGATGTGAGTGCAAGATGTTGTGCTCTATATACTGGAATATGTTAGTGTACCATGACGTGGATGCTTCTTTTGGGGGTAACTTGTTAGATTTGCACATTTTTATATCTTGTTCCCATCTAAAAGAAACCTTTTCTTGAGAATTGATTTCTTTCGCTACAAGATGACATATATCATTGCCTCTTATCATATGAACTAGCTTGAGTTCTAGATCATACTCTTGAAGGCTTGTCATCTGGTTCCCCTCCTCTCACCTAGATTTTATTGTATGAAGAGATATCTAATTGCTAGGTGAGGCAAAAAGATGATAACATGACTTTTCAAAAGATAAGTTCTAAATTGCTTCATCGCCTTGTCTAATTCATAAGATTTCTTATCAATAGCAAAATAGTTCAACTCAGATATCTATAAGCTAAAAATCATAAAAGATATAGGCTATTTGTTTCCTTGATCATACTTCTGAGTCAGAGCATCTCCAAGATATGTGCGAGAAGAAAAAATATAAAACAAGAAATTTTTATTAAAATCTAGACTATACAATGTTGGAGCATCAACAATCACTTGTTTAATCTGAGAAAAGTCATATTGCTCCATTTGGACACATTTTTAGGTTGCATCCTTCTTAATCATATCTTATAATAGTTTACCAATCTTTGCGTAATCCAAGATGAATTTCCAAGGGAAGTTGATTTTCCCCAAGAAGGATTACATGGATTTCTTATTCACAAGAAAGGGAATTTGAGTGATAGTGTTGACCCTCTCCAGGTCCACTTTAATTCTGCTATTGGTTATAATGTGTCCTAAGAGGTTGCCATTGGACACTGCTAAGATTATTTTCTTAGTATTTACATATATACAATATCTATAACATCACTCAAAAATATTCCTTAGATGATGAAAGTGATCAGATCTCTTATTTGAAAACACTGTAACATCATCCAAGTACATAGCCAAATTTTGTCTAATAAAACCATGGAAGATCATGTCCATAGCCTGCTAGAAACTAGTACTAGCATTGATGAGTCCAAAAGGCATCTGTGAAAATGTGAATATACCCCGTTTAGTCCTAAAAGTAGGTTTTAACTTGATAGTTTCTACTACTAGAACTTGATTGTATCTAGAAAAATAATCTAAATCGAGAAAATCTCTCATGAACACACTATCTCGAGTATCCACTTCATAGAGGGCATGGGATGATTATCCTTCTCTGTTATGAAACCAACTCAAGAAAGGATAGAAAAGATGGATCAACGCCTTATAATTCAGCGTCTTCGAGGGGGAAACCTCCTTTACATTACATAAATGAAAAATTCTTGGATGATTCAAATGACAAAACCTCATTTCTATATATAGGAGTCTAAGGAGTCACAATATAACCAAGCCGACCTAGCAATAATAATATAAAGCCACAAGAATAACAATAGAGGGATTCTATTGGGCATAGTAATAACAATATGGGGACAATAGGGGCACAACAATATTAATAAGGGGTATAACTACAATAGTAATGGGGTAATCACTAGTATTATAGGGACCCAACATGCCCCTCTCCTTCAAAAAAGTGTTGTCCTCAACGCTTGAGTAGTTTTGGATACTTCTGTATAAAATTCTCATCCTACCATGTGGAATCTTCAGCGGATAAGTTCTTCCACTTGATAAGATACTCCGAAATTGATCGATTTCGTAGCTGTCGAGTTCTTGTTTCTGTGACTGCTTCTGGTTCCAATATGATTTTTCCTTCCTCGTCAAGTTCTGGCAATATTGTTTGAACTGGGAGCTTGTCACCTATAATCTTCTTTAAACATGAAACATGGAAAACTGGGTGCAATCGAGAAGCTGAAGGAAGCTCCATTTTGTATGCCATAGTACCAATCTTTTGCAACACCTTTATAAGGACCATAATACTTTGGTGATAATTTATTATCCTTCTTAGCTTGCTTGAGGGACATTTGATTATATGGTTGTAGCCATAGGAATACCCAATCACCTACATCAAAACTTCTTTCACTGGGATGTTGATCTGCGTGTTGTTTCATTCTATTTTGTGCCAACACGAGGTTATCCTTTAAGAGTTGGAGGACTTGTTGTTGATGTTCGATGTGATGTTCCACTGCCTGAGCCTTAGAATTTTCTCTTAAATATGATGTGATGGATGGTGGTTGATACCCATAAGGTGCCATAAATGGGGTCATTTTTGTTGGTGTATGGAAGGAAGTGTTATACCACCATTTAGCTAGAGGCAACCATTTGACCCATTGTGTCTGTTTATCAGATACAAAGAAACGAAGATATCCTTCCAAATATTTGTTTACTATCTCAGTTTGGCCATCAGATTGAGGATGATAAGATGATCTATGAGCTAACTGAGTACCAAGACAAGAAAATAATTCTGTCCAAAAGTTTCCGGTGAAAATGGGATCTCTGTCACTTACAATAATCTTTGGGTTTGCATGTAGCTTTTGAATTGTTTCCATAAATGTAGTAGAAACTGTACTGGCTTTAAATGGATGTGATAATGCACAAAAGTGTGCATACTTGGTAAGTTTGTCAACTACCACCATGATGACACTCTTTCCCTCAGACATGGGTAAACCTGTGATAAAATCCATTGAAACCTCCTCCCAACGTTGGCTTGGAATGGATAAAGGTTGTAATAGATGCGGTGTCTTAATTGTTTCAACTTTATTTTGTTGGAAAACCAAACATTCCACCACAAACTTTTGAAAATCTGATTTAAGGCTATCCCAAAAAAATTACTTCTTAACCCTGTGATAAGCTTTTAAAAATCCTGAGTGCCCTCCTAAGGGAGAAGTGTGCAATTCCATAAGAATCTTTTGTTTTAGCTGGGAATTCTTACAGAGGTATAAGCGATCTTTGTACCATAACGAATCATTTTGCCAGCTAAATGTATCAGACGTACTGGAATCTTGTTGTAACTTTCGAGTAATTTCCCACACTGCTTCGTCATTCTTCCATTCCTCCCTTGCTTCGTTTATCCAATCTGGTTGGATAATAGAAATGGCGCACAACAATGCTTCCACGTCCTCATCCTTTCTTGAGAGTGCATCTGCCACCACATTTTGCTTCCCTTTTTGTAGATGATTTCAAAGCCATAACCCAACATCTTTGTGACCCACTTTTGTTGCTCTTCAGAGGATAATCATTGTTCTAAAAAGTATTTAAGGCTATCATGATCTGTTTTTACCTTGAAGTGTCTTCCCATTAGGTGGGGTGGCCATTTAATAAGTGCATGGAGTATTGCCAACATTTCCTTCTCATAAATAGCTTTGCTTAAAAACTTTCCCTTGATTGGACGACTTTCAAAAGAAATGGGTCTTTCATCTTGCATTAGAACAGCACCAATTCCATTTCCTGAAGCATCACATTCCACAATAAGGGATTTTGTGAAGTCCGGTGTAGCTAAAACCGGTGCTTGGCACATTACCTCTTTAATATGTTCAAAGGCCTTTGTTGCTTCCGGAGTCCATGAAAATGCATCTTTCTTCATTAATGTTGTTAGAGGTGCTGCTATTCTCCCATAATTCTTAACAAACTTGCGATAATACCCTATCAACCCGAGAAATCCTCGCAGATGCTTTATGGATGTGGGGATTTTCCATTCCTTAATGGCTTTAATTTTGCTGGGGTCTACCTTAACTCCTTCATGAGATACAATATGACCCAGATATTCCACCTCTTGGACTCCAAAGAAACATTTCGATCTTTTTGCATATAATTGTTTCTCCTCCAATAGGTTTAGCACCCTGTCAACATGTTCAACATGATCCTTCCAAGACTTGTTGTATATTAGTATATCATCCAAAAATACTAACACAAATTTTCTAAGGAATGGTTTGAAAATTGAATTCATCAAACCTTGAAATGTTGAAGGTGCATTGGTAAGGAAAAAAGGCATGACCAAAAATTCATAATGACCCTCATGAGTTCTAAATGTTGTTTTTGGAATGTCTTCAGTCTTCATTCTCATTTGATGATATCCTGAACGAAGATCCAACTTGGTGAAATAAATTGATCCATGCAATTCATCGAGTAATTCATCAATGACAGGAATGCGGAACTTATCTTTAATAGTGAGCTTGTTGAGCTCCATATAATCCGAACACATGCACCATGATCCATCCTTCTTGTGCACCAATACTACTGGAGCAGAGAAAGAACTTTGACTCGGTTGGATTATACCAGCCTCTGCCATTTCTGCAACCATACGTTCAATTTCACTCTTTTGGACATAGGGATATCTGTACGGCCTGATGTTTGGAGGAACACTTCCTAGAATCAGATGAATAGCATGATCATGATCACGCATAGGTGGGAGACTTTTGGGAGTTTCAAATACCTTGGAAAGATTGTCCACGACTTTTTGGAGATCTGGAGAAATAGACGATTCCGAAGTGGAAACATCTAGCGAACATAATTGTGCAATTACACCTCTTTGTTCCTATTTTAGAAGCTTTGTCATACCATTAGAGCTTAGTATCTTTCCTGGTTTCCCTGCAATACCCCTTAATTCAACTTCCTTTCCTTCTGTAGAAAATTTGATGAAAAGTTATTGAAAATTAAAAGCTATTGTACCCAAGGATTGTAGCCATTGGACTCCTAGTACAACATCAACACCTCCCATTGGAATGGAAAGCATTGGGCTAGTCAATACATATTCTCCCATGGATAGCTTGATATTATGGCACTTTCCAGAGCAATTTATTGTTCCTCCATTTCCAATCATCACTTGAAACTCTAGTGCTGGATATAGGAAGCAATTCAATTCTTTTGCTACCTTACAATGAATAAAATTGTGGGTGTTTCCTGAATCAATCAACACTATTACCTTTTTCTTCTTGACTTGTGCTTCTATCTTGATGGTTTGAGGAGTGGTAATTCCCACCAATGCATTACAAGATATTGTCGGATTTATTTGTTCTTCATCTAGCCTTTGTTCCTGGAGTATATCCTCTTCTTTTGACCTTTCTTGCTCCTTTTCTTCTTCCTCTTCACAATCTATGTAGAATAATTTCTTCTCAGCACACTTATGACCTTTAGTGTATTTGCTATCACAACTATAACAAAGCACTTTTTCTCTTTTTTCTTCCAATTGTTGTGGAAGACTAGCGGCAACAACACTTCCGTCTTTATAGTTGTGAGTGGTATGCTTCCTGGTTGCCATAATTTTGCTTTCCATTTTTCTTGCTAACCTGAATGCCTTCTCTAATGAATCAGGTTCCCAAAGGTGAACATCATGTTGGATATTATCCTTTAAATACCCTATGAACACATCAATCCTATGCTCCTCTGGAATATCTTTTACCCTTATGTTCAATTTTTGGAACTCCTCAATGTGCTCCATTATTGAACCCTTTTGTTTGAGACTTATCAATTGGCTAAAAAAAGTGCTGCTTTTTGTATCCTCATAATGTGCTATCAATTCTTCCGTAAAAATTGCCCAAGTGATAAATTGTTTATGAGAGCAAAGCCATTGATACCATACAAACTGATTTGGTTCCAAATATAAAGTTGCCATATGTACCTTTTGTGTGTTTTGCACATTATTGAGATTGAAAAATTGCTCCATTTGTAATATCCATGTTCTGGGATCCTTGCCATCAAACTTCCTCATATCAATTTTTCGAATATGGTGGGTTTTTGATCCCACATTAGAGTCTAAGAAATCATGATTAGCATTTCTTTTGTTCGCATCATGAGTTTCCTTTACTACCTTTTCACCATTGGAAAGTATTTCTTGTAGAAAATTTGTCAAATCTGTCTTCAAATCTGCCATGCCTGTCTTCAAATTTGTGTTCAAATCTATCTTCAAGCTGTCCATCTTAGCTTCCATGCCATTCATTTTAGCTTCCAAGCCATTCATCTTAGCTGCCACGCCATTTATCTTAGCTTCTATTAGCTTTTGTGACAGTGACATTTGTTGCACTTGTTCTTGTAATTTTGATATATCATGTAGCATTTCTTCCTCTTCTTCATGAGTCATACTGGAGCTTTCAGGTTTCTTATTAGGTGTTTGCATTTTCTTTCCTCGGGGCATTAGTTACCGATAATAATGCTCGACTATGCCCTTTTAATTCCTTCAAAATAAATTTTCAAACCAAGCTTAAGCAAAAATTTAAGAAAATCTACACACCTTTTTTCACTTTGTAGGAGCTCGATATTGCCTCTAATGTATCTCTGTACTTTCCGATCATCTAGTTCTGAATTTGTGACCTGCAATAGCCCTCTGTGTCCTCTTTCCAATGCCACAAGTCTGACCCAATTTGGATTCTCCAAGGAAGAGTTATGTGAAATCTCCCACAGTGACTTGATTATAGACTAGTTCAATAGAGCGAACTTGTACGACATGCCACGAGTCACTTTTTCGACCTTTGGATCTGAAAAATGCATACAAGAAACTAAATTCTATCCTCTTTTTGTACCTTCTTATGAAATTTCAATTCGATCGCTAGAGAGAAAGTTAGGACTATTTTCCCCAGGTCACCTATTTGGAATGTAATTCAGGAGTCTGCAAAAAGACCAACTTCCTTAAATCATATCTCCGCAAATATAGCGCGAAAAGCTCTAAAATTTGGACCTAAGGTTTAGTGCGATTTCTTCTCAAATGGTTTTCTTTTGCAACGTCTGAAACGTCGCAGAAAAAAGCTATAGCAAAAATTCCACAATGACCTATTTGGAGCAGTGAAACCCTAGAATCCAAAGCTCTGATACCAAATGTTATGAAACCAACTCAAGAAAAGACAGAAAAGATAGATCAACGCCTTAGAATTCAGCCTCTCCGAGGGGGCAACCTCCTTTACATTACATAAATGGACAATTCTTGGATGATTCAAACGACAAAACCTCCTTTCTATATATGGGAGTCTAAGGAGTCACAATATAACCGAGCCGACCTAACAATAAGAATATAAAGCCACAAAAATAACAATAGAGGGATATGGGGCACAGTAATAACAATATGGGGGCAATAGTGGCACAAAAATATTAATATGGTGTATAACTACAATAGTAATGGGGTAATCACTAGTATTATAGGGAGCCAACATTCTCTGTAGCCCTATTCAGGTTACGAAAATCAACATATAAGTTTTTCTCTATGAACTTCTTTCTCACATGAACCAAATTTGAGACCCAAGTAGAATTATGAACTTTAAATATGATATGAGCATTTAGCAGTTTCCTTCGCTCTTTCTAAATAATGGGTTAAAGTGTGTGATGAACTTTTCTTAACTTCTACTTTAACAAAATCACCCCCTCCTTAATGGGTATCACATGTTGGATAATTCATTTATCATAAGTGTCTTTAAATCGTCATATGTCTACACGAAGACATCTCGGTACTTTTCAAAAATACAGATAAAATAGTGTCGCTCTTGAGGGGAACAACATGTACCAAGGTTCACAGATTTGAGATCTTCTTTGGTAGCTCGATTTATGTGTTTGTGTGATAATGTAGAACTGTGGGACATAAAATTTGTTGGTCCATTGAAGTGGTTTTGCATGTCATAAAGATTCTCTAGAGATACCACACCCTTCGGCATGGACTTCCATTTATGTGCCTAAGTTGTTTACTACAAAGCTCTTTTGTTCTCATCTTTATCTATTGACGCACTTTAAACAAATCAACATTAGACAGAAAATGTAGTATCTTCTAGTCATCATTCAAAACACCAAAATTAGTAACATTATTGGGCACATATAGACTATATATAATCTTGATTGAAAATAGATGTCTAAGAGGCGATAACCTAGCAACAACATTGGCTAGTGTGTTTGTACCTAAATTATGAATACTATGGACCGAGTTGATATTAAAATCTTGAAAGAAAGAAATAAAATGCCATAGCTATTGCTGGTAGTTTTTCAAGTTAGGTGACACAAAATGAATAATATTTCATACCTGTCATGCAACAATATTTGAGTCACAAATTACCTTCAATGCTTCCACCTTAAGGTCTATGGATTCCTTTAACCCTAATATGAGTGCATCATATTCACAAGTGCTTTTCATGCACTCATATTCTAATTGACATGGGATTAGTGTTGGCTTATTGGGCCTTGACCCAGGTTCGGAAGATTTATTAGCCAAACAAATCTCGCAGCTACCAGCCCTTTCGGCAACAGCCCACAGAGAACAGACTAATGTCTCACCTGAGGTAGCAAGGGAGGGCGCTGGAACTAGGTTTCTGCACCCCTGGGATGTCTTCATGTGGTCTAGAGGGGGTCGCGAACCTTTTTGTGGCCTCGCACCACTTCTGTACTACTACTGGACTGCATGTGTACTTTCTTATTAAGGAAATAATTATAGATATGATCTTCTTGTTATAATCTTTAAGGAAACATTTAACAATAAAACCCAGTGCACGCAATTATAAAGAGATATAGCAGATGTATAAACCATAATAGAATAGATCTACGATATTTCAGAAACCAACTTAGGTTTATTAATATCTTCCATCACTACAACTAGATGAACCCTACACACTTAGCTATAAGGTTCTGTGCACACATATGTGGACTGTACCAGGCCTCTGCACACACAGCTATAGAGCCGCTATCTATCTACCAACACCCTTGACTTAGACTTACAGACGCAAAGAATATTTCATTCACAAACCCGTAAACATCAAGATCCAAAACCAACACCTAACTTCTAAAATGACTTCTAGCCATAGAGCCTTGCTTTATTTATACATTCCCATGGCCTGTGGACCATGGGCAGGCCAACTCACTTCCTATTATTTTACATTATTCTTTGGTGGACAACCCTTTGACTTGACTCGTCACCATTCGCACTCTGTACACTTTGCGGATTCTTTACCATCCTTTTACCCCAAAACAGTGGGCTTTGAGCCCAAAAACCCTTACGCGGGCCCTCCACTACCCAACAGGCCCCCAACGCAATCAATGTGACTCGTCTTGAGTCACTCGAATGGACCAAAAATATTCATGCAAACGTCATTCAACAAATTCTAGGATTCGTTTACCCTCACAACAAAATATTCTGCCACTTGCTTTATCCATTCTATGCGAGTCACCGATGCATCATCATCAGCTTCCATTGCTTGCCTGAGTTCCAATGTTGCCTGCATGTGTGCTAAATTTCCCACGATGTTGATGGAGATCGCGAAGGCTTCATCAAGCCAAGGCTGGATGAATTCTTTAATTACTACCTCCTTCTGTCGAGCGACAT
The DNA here is from genome assembly GCA_031772625.1 of Pinus tabuliformis. Classification (NCBI taxonomy): domain Eukaryota; kingdom Viridiplantae; phylum Streptophyta; class Pinopsida; order Pinales; family Pinaceae; genus Pinus; species Pinus tabuliformis. The sequence continues at coordinate 1,984,450,769 of CM062817.1, read as the reverse complement.
CAACTTGTGCCTTAAGGGCCTAGGCTTCCCTCATTTTGGCTAGTCGTTGTGTTATGGTGACCATTTGGACAATCCCCTAGACTTTTTCATACGCCTGTTATAACTCTCGTGCTTCAGCTTCTACTTGCTGTAGCATTGGGTCGTCCTGTAGGGATGTGAGCATAAGGAGGGACTGATCCAAAAATCCTGAGCAATCTTGGACCACGTGCTTTATGATTTCCAATCCTTCTTGAATTTCGCTACATCATTGTTCGCAAACTTCCAAGGGTGTGGGTGGTTGTGCTTGCAGTCGTAGCTCCACAATCTACAAATTTAATTACGACTGAGCTTTTGTGGCCTCCTCTCGAGCCGTACATAATCCTATCGCCATGTGATGGATATTATGAGTTATTGGAAGTTCTACTAGGATAGCCAACTCTAGTACCTTGTTGCAAGCCTCTGCCGTGGCCTGTTCCACACCCTAGTTGTGGAAAACCAAGTCATCACACTGTAAGTTTCCATGCTCCAAATTTTCCTTATGCTCCGTTAAGATTTGGATGGCATGACCTTCCCTGGCACTCAGCTCAGCGATTACCCCATCCCGTAGTTGGTAGAGGGTTTCACGAGGCAGACCGGTCAAATTCAACTCCCAAATTCACATGTCCCCCTCAGATTTAGCTAGGATAGCACTAGCTAACAATGCTAAAGTATTCATTGTGTGACTACGCACTGTCTACTTGGTTGTGGTTATATCATCTGCAAGGTTTGGTAACATCCATCCCGAGGGTCGCACTTGTAATGTATGTAACTATGCTCTGAGCTCCCCCAACACAGTTGTCTGCTCCGTCATCAGCTCCTCTAATGTGTTAGTGCTGACATTGCATGTTGATTCACTACTGTTAAGAAATTCTTTCTCCAAGGTCTTTTCTGTTTTTGACTTCTTGCATGCATGTGATGATTCCTTACTGTGCGGCCTTTTGCCTTGGGGCAAGTTTGTGATAAAGACTCTACGTTCCTATGTCTCTGATTCCTTCTGCATGTCTTGTTCTAAGGACATTCCCTGATCCTCTTTGATTTTGTCGACAAGTGCTTCCTGGGCTACCTCTTGGAGTGAAGAGGCCTTTTGTCCCTGATGTTTCCTTTCCGCCAGTTTAGTGAGTCACAGTTGTATTTCCTTCTTTCGCTACTATGTTGTCATCCTTTCTAATGCGGCCATGTATGGGTCACACCATTCCAGAGGCCATGCTACCAATGCCTCATAAATTGCATTGTCCGTGGCAGTGAACGAGAGCTTGACCCATGTTCGATTTGGATCCTTCCATGCCTAGATATATAGGTTGTGCATGTTTGCTTTGAACTTGGTCATGCTTAGCAACCTATTGTAGATTATTGTGGACATCTGCGGTATTCGAGAGATCCATGTCTAGATACTCGCTTCCATGAATATCCAAAATACCTTGATCTCTCGGACCTCATGGCGTCCTTCGTAACCTAGAGCGAAGTAAACTGCGCTGCTTTAGGTAGAGTGTGCTGAATGCTGGGAAACTGGCTACCCTGTGGAAATTATGTTGCAACCAGAAGGATTAATAGTAGCATCCATGCATAATGGAAAGCCTTACCTTTTTCCTATGATTCCTTACAATTTGTCAGAAATTCGTCACATAAGAATGGCGCCCAGTTGAACTAGACTCCTTTTGGAAATTGCTCTGCAACCACAATAACAGGGGCTGGCACCTCATTTGCATGACATTTTCTCATGAGTTTACTGGCTAGTAGCTCGGTGGTGACTCGCACCCCTCGGTAATTGATGCTCGCTATTACATACCCACGCTTTCCTTTTTCTAGGTTATATTTAACCTTCATTATCTTTGCAAGACCCACATCACTACTTGTTCCAGCTATGTTTGTGGGGTCGTTCCCTTTACTAAGAAGGTGAGTAATCTAGTGTACTAAATCGGCTGTGATCAGAATCAGCTCTTCCAACTAGCGATACCCATCATGTACTAGTCAAAGTAACTATCAGATCAGAAAAATGGTGATGGCCGCACAGTGATAGTTGTGTATCCACCTCAGCCGAAGTAAGCCTACCTTTTCCATGCCCAGTAACCATTTCTGTGGTAGTAGCTTGTCTGTGGCCAATTGGGGGAACTTGTCACTATCCACTAGATCCCAATCTTCGAACTTAATACTCGGTACTCAAACCAGTGGAAAACTGTTAAACCTTATCTCATTCGGAAGAGGAGGGGTTTGTAGCATACTCTTCGTAGCGTCCAGGTCCTTTGGTATCTTTGTCGTGCTATTCCATGGAGAGACATGTGGGGGTAATGGAGGTATTTGGAGCACATCTTCTTCGTCTTCATCCTATGCTTCAATTTGAGCGATCAGGGCTTGCAAGTCTTCATCGTTCTCAGTGGGTTCGGTGTTGATTGCTTTGCCCTTCTCGGTTACTGACTGTTTGCTGAATCTTGGTGATACCCTGACTGGCCCCATCGTGTACCTGTATTTCTTGGGCCGCAGTGTGTGTCGGGATTTTGGAACCTTGGGGGCCACAGCCACTTCATCTGGCTCCTCCTGGGTTGGTTGTAGCTCTTCCGCGAATCGTGATCAGGTTCTAGCCATGGTACTCATGGGAGGCCTGTTGATCTGTACCGGCTCAAACCTCAAATCTCCCAGTGTTGTGGAAGGGTTTTTAGATGAACATGTATATTTGAATGGAACATGTCCCTCCTGTTTCAATTTATTCATATCTTCTAAGTGACAGATCTTTCCGTATCTAGCTCGGGGTTCCTGTCTTAATGACCCACCGCCCACTCCTCTTTGCTGTAACCTGAACCTCTTTTCATGGATAGTGATTTCAACAGTCACCTCCCAGCCCTTCCATGTGGCAGCGCAACACTTTCAGCGTGACCATGATTTTGCTGATCAACTGGCCCTGCATGCAATCTCTTTTCCACATAGGCCTCCTACAAAATTCTTTATAGTCCTGTGCATCCTTTTAGTTGCAGCTAGTCAGGTGGTCACACCCTAGGTGCAAGATTTCCCTATCCCTGCTAGCTTGGGCTACGAGCATTGTTCGCATGCCTTTGTCTCTGTTATCCCATCGGGCATTGTTGTAGATGGTACACTTCTTTGCTGGTGCAATCATAGCCATGATATCAGGGTCACTTCTCGTTCTAGTGCCAAGTTAGACCTGCTAGGCCTGGTTCCCTTATTTACAAATTCATGTTGCCCGCTTGTACAACACCAACTTTTTATTTTGCTAATATCTTTGTCCAACACAGTTATTTTCCTCCTCAGTCGTGCCTATTCTTCCTTGACTGCACAAGGCCTACTGCTGCCGTGCTAAATAGCTTCTTACAAAAGCCAAATTTCTTTGCCCAGGCTCTCGTGAACTGCAGGTTTTGCAATCTGGGGAGTTACTTTCATTATCTTCGTCCCTCTCCTTTTTCTATCAAGTTTAGAGGCCCATCGAACCCCTAGTATCCGCATATTCTTCTTGGGTGGTCGTATCATATGGACACTAGTCCTATCCCTCCCCCCGGTTTTTATACTGGCTTTGTCATCGTTAGCTGGCAGAATACCTCGTTGTGGCATCTTCAGATGCTTGATTCTTAGCTAGTTCGGCATGTGCACCCTATAGATCTATATCTTGCACCACCGACGAACGCTCCCTCCATTTTGTCCTCCAACGTATACGTGCACCTACCTTCTACGTCCACGCCACGTTCTCCCATTCTGTTGGCGTGTCCTCGACCCTTGTGCCATTGATTCGCCCATCGGCCTCGGATGCACATTTGGCTGCTTCTACTCTAGAATTGTCGTTTCACAGTGGTCTACCAGTTCCTCCATGTGCGTTGTGTCTATGAGTAACTCCCTTGCTTCTATTGTTACGCAACGTAATGATCCAACCATCCTATTACAATTTAGCATTGTGACCTCATGTAAATGGTTTTGACATCGCTCGATCTCTTCATCGGAGTCCGATGTCCAGGAACTGTCACATTCCCATGAGATTCTCCCGTCCACTGTCACGTTCACCCGATCCTGATCTAGTGCTGTGATCTAGTAGATGCAGTCCAATTCCTCTTCACTGTCCTCATCGCGCACAGGCTCAGTGTAGCGCACCCCTTCAGCTAGATCCAGTGGGACCACTACACAGAGAGACTTCTTCTCGAATATAATTTTTCATCTTTTTAGGTTAATGACCCCATTCATGTTCGTGGCCCATTCTATCCCTAATAATACAGGGTAAGGATTACTATCATCCACAATTTCTATTACCTCATAATTGGTCTTTGTGCTTGCACCTTCAATATCCACTATGACTCCTTGGAGTCTCCCCATAGGCAAGATCTTTTGTTGGTTCACCATCCATAATTAGATAGGAGACCATTGTAGTGCGGGCCTACCCATGTGCTCCCATGTTTGTTTAGGTAGGACATTCACATCGAACCCCAAATCTAGAACAACCTGATCCATCTCATAATCCCCAATTTGGGCAGTCAACCGCATTTCCCGCTCGGTGCGCAAAACATGCTTGCCTAGTTTCTAGACCATGTGAATTTTTGCCAACCTTGTGCACCTAGTTATGAGATCTTGCAATCCCTTCGCTTCCTTAGTGTCCTGTAATAGCTTCATGCATGTTTCTAAAAAGGTAGTTAGCATGGAAGTATCCATCTTTGGCTCAGCTTGATCCTTGCTACCCGAAGTAGAAGTCTCCGTGAAGCCCTTCTTAGCTTCCATAAATGTTTCCTTCGCGTGCTCCAAATCAAATTCAGGTTTCTTCATAGGGGCCTTCCAAACCCATGCATCCTCCTCAGGTTGCTTCCCCTTATATTCTCTTGTAGTTGTACCACTTCTGAGCATCATGTTTGTGTTAGGATCCTCCTCATGTAGTTCCATGTTCATTATCTAGATGTTCTGAGTGGGAGTAGCTGGAAGCACCCCTTTTCCCGCATTTGTGCAATTAGTGTGGGGTAATCTACTGCTTCATGATCAAATTGGTAACAGTACGAATAGAATGTTCTAGTCGAGTTCGTGTAATCTCGTGCGTAGTGCCCAGGTCCTCCACAATTGTAGCAGATTAATTGTCCTCAGCCTCGTCTAGGTCCCATTCCTCCTCGTCCCTGTCTGCATCCCTAAAATCCCCCCCCCCGCTATCACTGCAGCTGAATCCTGACCTCATGCCTCATTTTGCATCCTCTAAGCAGGTGTCTGTTCCATCAATAACTCATTACTTTGGCAATTGCATTTGTCATGGCCCATCAATCTACAAAAATTGCAAAATAGCTACTGAGGGGGTCATATCAGTTTCAATAATAGATGGAAGTTATCTTCATTGTGCTTTCCTCCCACCTGGAAGATTGTACACTAGAGTGAGGGCGCCATGCTCGCCCCTACCTGTGCCTCTGGTTGTAATGGAATTGGTCCCCCTCATGCCAGATAGTTTGCAAATATCAGATAGTGGTCTTTATCATGGCCCTGGCCTTTAAATTTTATGCACCATACCTCTACGTGCACTTCTAACTGGGGTGCTTTATCTTGTTTCAAACTTTTCATTTCTAAGCATAGGTTTTGTAGTTGCACATGGATTTGCTGAACTCCCAACCCTAGATCCTAAATACGAGTTTCATGCAACCTCGTTGTTTTCTCTAATGCTTCAGCTTGGGTTGAGATCTTTTGCTGTGATAGCACCATCCTGAGGTGTGGTGTTGAAGATGCCACAAACCATGCGCAATGATGCGCATCTGTCAGCGTCATGTTAGCCTTGCAAATTATATTCTTCAATTCCTTATCTAGATCCCATGGGGTTTCTCCAAGTAGCATTGCGATTTCCTTGAACCCAGTGATCAACTGCATTTCTGATTTAGGTTGGCTGAATTATTTATTCAATGCATCTTGGATCGCTGATATTCCCTCATTCGGGTGATTTCTCGAGTACTTTATATACCACCTCAACGCACGGTCTTGTAGTGTGCTACCCAGAGAAGCCTTCTTGATGTTCTCATCTGTTACTCTTTGGGCTTCCCATATAGCCTTTACCACGAACCAGAACTGATCTGGTTCCTCATTTCCTATGCCTCTAAGTAATGATAACTTGATCGCACCTGCCATCCCAACCCTTGGTGGTGGCGGCGGTGGGGTAAGTGAAGATCGGTTTGATGTACGTGAAGCAGGTGGTGGCATGGACGGTGGTGGTATTAGTGGAATGCACTAATTTAACAGTCGGAGTGCGCTTCTCAGGGAGAAAACTGTGACCTCCTCCTCACTCTCCCACGAAAGTGAAATTAGGGGAATATTTTCTAATCCTTTGATCCTGCGATAACCTCTTCCACTCCTTGTTACCCCAGACATTAATGGAGGCGCATAACCCATTTTCACATAACAACACTTTAATCCAAGTATTCAATGATTTGATGTACTTACCCTACAGTCCTTGGATAAATCGCCTTTCCGCTTTGCTGTAACTCACAGTTGTGTCTATTCTGAATTCAGTGATAAACCCTCCTATTATCTGATCCAACTAGTTTTCAATCTTTTTCTTTGTAGGGTTCCAGCATTCTAACATCAGACATCCCTTAGGCAAATCCCAGCCCTTGCAATGGAGCTATTTGTTGGCTTATTCGGTCCTGACCTAGGTTTGGAAGAGTTATTAGCCAAGAAAATGCCACAGCTACTGGCCCTTTCGGCAACAGCATGTAGAGCGTGCACTGAGGCCTCACTCAAGGTAGTAGGGGAGGGTGCTTGAACCAGGTTTCGACACCCTTGGGATGTCTTGATGTGGTCTGGAGGGGTTTGCGAACCTTTCTGTGGCCTCGCACCACTTCTGTACTACTATTAGACCGCAGGTGTACTTTCTTATTAAGGAAATTATTATAGATCTGATCTTCTTATTATAGTCTTTAAGAAAAAATTTAACAATAAAACCCAGTGCACACAATTATAAAGAGATATAACATATGCATAAACCAAAACATAATAGATCCGCAATATTTCAGAATCCAACTTAGCTTTATTAATATCTTCCATCACTACAACTAGATCCACCCTAGACCATCATCTACACAGGTCCACACACACAGTTGTGAACTCTACCAGGCCTCCGTGCACACAGCTACAGAGCCTCTATCTATCTTCCAACACCCTTGACTCAGACTTACAGACGCAAAGAATATTTCCTTCACAAACCCATAAACATCAAGATCCAAAACCAACACTTAACTTCTAAACTGACTTCTAGTCATAGAGCCTTGCTCTATTTATACATTCCCATGGTCCGTGGACCATTGGAAAGCTGACTCACTTCCTATTATTTACATTATTCTTCGGTGGACAACCTTTTGACTTGACTCGTTACCATTCGTGCTCCGCGCACTTCGTGGAGTCTTTACCATCCTTTTACCCCAAAATTGTGGGCTTTGAGCCAAAAAACCCTTACACGGGCCCTTCACTACCCAACAATTAGATACTCAATAGCGGAATTTTGAGGTCTAAAATGAGCTTCCTATGGAAATTATAAAATAGTAGTGGAATTAATAAAATACAATTAGATTAGATCATCAAATTTTAGAGGGAAAAAAGAAAAATATTTTTTCTCAACTCGTATTTTCCACTTATCTCCCTACGCGTTTACTCAAATTTTGAGTGACAACACTCATTGGATGCAAACTTTGAATCCTCATCCAAGGAGTTCCCATGTTGCATAATTTTGATGGACCCATGCTACATGAAAAATGAGAAATACATGAAAAACGTGATTGCAATCATGTTTCTTCATGTATTTCTCATTTTTTGTGTAGTAGGGTCCATCAAAAGTGTGCAAGATGGGTACTCCTTGGATGAGGATTTAGAGTTTGCATCCAATGAGTGTTGTCACTAGAAATTTTATTAAAATCGTAGGGAGATAAGTTGAAAATACGAGCTGAAAAAGTAGTTTTATTATTTTATTATTTTTTGATCTTTTCACTTTTTTACTCTGAAAAAGGTGAAAAATACCCCATGGTTGGCATCATCATATTGAATCCTTTTGGTTCTTATAAAGTTTATTTTGGTTGTACATTTTTCTTAGGAGGTCCATTTTAGACCTCAAAATTCCCCTAATGTATTCTTTCACAGGTCTACTAAAATACGCCAACTCGAGAGCCCTTCTTTGTTTTCAAACCATCAAAATATAAAGTCCAAATGTTAGCAGCAATAGGGTTATTTCCTACACTAGCATTATTGACATCTATTTTACAGAAGTCATTTACACTAGTTGGATTGCAATAAAGGAGTTCCAGCTATGTATCTGGTGGTACATGGAATGAATGTGCAAAATGACATCCACGATTAACTTCTAAGAATCAGTTTCCAAAACTCACTTATGCATAGCTAATAGGCTTGTTTGGCAATACAAGCATCGTGACTATATGTTTCGTGAAAGGTTCACTCTTGACTTGGATCTAATTATTCTTTCCCTTATAAGGAAGCCACAGATGTGACTTGTCAGTAACAAAGTATCCTTCCAACTTCCTAGACCAATCTCTACCTAACAATAAGCCATAAGCTTCTAGAATGTCCATAATGAGAATATCAATACATTGGTGAACTCTATGATCACATGATAAATGAATTGTAACATTGTAAAGCTCACCAATTGCCTCAACTAGAGATATATCCAATTGTATGATTTTGATGTCAGTAATTTTTCATTTGGCAATTATTTTGGTGGCCACAGGTAAAGAAATGACATTTAAAGAGGCACCAGAATCAATGAGGAATCATTCAAATTATAATTGAAATCTCAAAATTTAAAAGAAAAGGGGGGAAAGTTAATCTAAATTTACATTACGTGCATTAACAACTGATTCCAAAATTGTGGGAGATTTACGATATGAGGCTTGGAAAGCGATAGCTATTTCTACCTAACGGAGACCAAGATGCAAGTGTGTGGATGATCAACTCATGTTTCCATGCTAACCTTGGTAGATCAAATATGGAAATATTTTCATGATATTACTTCATATCTTCAAGAACATTATAATATATATATTCAGCTTGGGAAGGGTGTGGTGAAGTGGTAGGTGGTGTAACTTTGTTCAGTGACTAAGGAGTGTTAGAATTTTTCTTATTATTCCCGAAAGCATTCCTATAATACTGTGTACATCCATATTTGTTTTGAGTGTTCTAAGTAGGATTTATGAGGTAAGATCTTTCTCAATACTTTCTTCCTCACATCTTGCTCAGGCACTAGTCCCTTGTTTCTTAAGTTATATTTCTTAATAGGTAGTTGAGATGGAGAATCACTCACTGTGGGCTCACAAGCACCATTTAAATCATTATTTAAGATATGATCAAAAGTGAAAACTAAATCACCGACACTCATGTTTTCCTTAATCTAGGTTGGTTATTTAGTCTCTTGAGTCTACTCAGAATTCTCTTTAGCATATAAACTTTCCTTAACATTGAAAACTGCAACATTCATGTTATGTTTTCATAGAGAGCATGCCTTCTCTGAATGTGCTTTTTGATGGAAAGTACAACAATTATCCATTCCAAATTTCTAAACATTAAATATAACATTAGAACTCTATGCAACCTTCTGAGGTTGATTGATATTCTTCTTAGAATATAGGTTAAGATACTTGTTATTAGTAGAAGTCTCACTTGACTTCCTTTTAAGTTTAGATTCAACATTTGTTAACAACTTCAAGGATTTAGTCAAGCTATCTATGTCAAAAGGATCTTTCTCTTTAGTTTTGGAAGAGGCCTGGGACATTTTACAAGTGTGTTTAGAGTCCTTAGAGTCTTCTTGATCAACAATGACCCCAATAGACCTTATGTCCTTTTCAAAGGAAATTTCTTTTAAAAAATTAATATCCAAAGTTTCCTTTACAACACACTTCAAAAAAATGGAAATGTTAGTAGCAATGAAAATAGTATAATAATCTGTAGCAATTGAATCATGTGGTTGCACATTAGTGGGGGAATTGTTCAAAATACATGTAAATATTTGATTAAAATATTTAATCTTTTCCTTAACCCCCATCTTAATGTTTCTAAGTTCTTTAAGTAACATGGCTAGAATTTTGTCATCAGATAATGTTTCTAAGAGTAACTATTTAAAGTCCCCCCAATTATGGATTGAATTAGGCCAAAGGATATGGTATCAAATTGACACTATACCTTTTAGAGTATATGGAAATAATCTACAAGCAACACCATCAATACGTACCTCTAACATCCATAGATGCAAGTAGAATTCCTCAATGTGGTCTTCGGCTTTCACTTTCTTATCATGATTGTACTTTGTAAGTAGCTTTTCTAGGTGTTTTGGCAAGTGATGTAGATCTCCTAGAAGAGTAAGAGGCCATTTGCAAATCCAATCCAATTGGTAATCGGCCATTTACTTGCTATCCTCCTCCTCCTTACCTTTTGATTATCAAGACTCTTCTCCTGCACGGTTCAACTTGTCATTGGTATTCGGTTGTTTGTAATCTTTTGGCTACTATTCGTCAGACAAATGAAAATCCTCCCCATCTCCTTCCAGATTCTCCCCAATAGGTAGTGGAAGGTTTCCTTGATGAATGGAATCCCAAAGAAAAAAAACCATGTCCTCAAGGGTAGCAGTGACCAATTCCGCCACTCAAGAGACTAAGACACCACAACAGGTTTTATCTTTCTTTGATGACTTATGAGGAAGAAAATATGTTATAGTAAGTTATCCAAGACCTCTAGAAAACGGACGAGTAATAGGTAAAATTTCATAGAAATTATCATAAGTAAATCCGTATGCATGCTCTGGACCTTGGTGAGGGGACTCACCTTTCTTATATATATGATTTGGAGTTGGAATTGGAAAATTACTACCTTGCACCGAAGGATATTTATGTGTATGTGGTGAGTTGTCAGCCATAAAAATGTTTCCCTCCTTCTAGCACCAGAACTATTGACGGTTTTGGATGACGTCAATGGTCAGGGGGTCTCCTTGATATGAAGTACCAATTAGACCTCACACTATTTGGAATAGTAGCCCCATTTCTGATATAGGCCAACCTCCGATAATATTAATGATTTTCCTTGGTTGCAATAACAACACAAGAGAAATGTATGTGCTTCTGAGATAAACAAGATTTATCCCCATGTTGTATTCAATTGCAATGTGTATAATTATTTTTTCATGAAAAGGAAAGAGGAAGTGAGTCTTTAAAACAAGAGTAATAGTATTATTGTTGTAAAAACAGATGCATAAATCTGAAAAAGTCTTATGTTACCTTGCAAAATAGTTCACAAAGAAGCTACAATCACGTAAACAACAACATACACACAATTAAAAGATGCATACTAAAGTAAACAAAATAGTTCATTTTCATTAGCATGTAGAAACGTAAACACATAGAGAAATAAATGAAAGAATAGTCTTAGAATCATTCACGACATATGTATGAAAGTGTGTCGGCTCAAATACCTTCAAACTAAGTGAAATTCCGAAGATACACAATTACAATGACAAAACACTTGTTCCAATAGTGGAACATTAAGCCACTACTTTGTTCTCGAAAGGCTAATCTTCCCCTCTATGTCAAGTTTGAGAAGCCAAGGTGAAAATTCTTTTCCTTGAGATATGAGGGTGTATATATAACAAATTAGATGACTATCCACCTCGCTTGTGACTCTTGACCTTCCTTCATGACTGTTGAGCTTCTCTTTGACTTTTCAAATTCTTATGAGACCTTTCAACTTCTACATGACTTTTCACGTTCCATGTGTGACCCTTGGGCTTCCACACATTTTACATTTTCTCTTTTTACAAAATACAATATTAAATTTCCAAAAATGATGTGGCAAGATACAAAGACACGGACAATTGTTATGGTGACACTTGGAAAGGACATGACTTGGTAGTGATGACGTGGAACTTCAATGTGATGTGTCAAGGTAAATATTTTATATTTTCTACCATCTTTGCATCTTCATGGTGGGTCTTCCATATACTCCATTTTCATCCTCCTAGGGTTTGATTGATAGCAAGTCTTCAATGTGATATTCACCTTCATTCTAATGTTGTGATCTCGTGTCCCTTTTTTTCTTCACTTGATGATCTTTTGTGTTTCAACTCTACAAGTATTTGATTTCATGAACATCATCCTTTCAATTCAATATACTAGTGCCTACAAATGGAATTCACTCATGATAAGATGACATCAATGCCAAAATATCCTAATCTAACATATTCTTCATGCAACATACTGATTGAACCAGGATAGTGTGTAAGACTGAGAAGGAGGAACAAGGATTACAAAGTTTGTTGAAACATGAGATAGAGGTGAGGGTCTAGGACCTAGGACTACATAGTACATAGTGACTGAGGATCACAAAGGAAACATTTCGCAGTTGAGGGAGTTAGTGATGTAGTGAGGCAGGTTGTATCACTATGATTGCATAGCGTGTATTTCTAGAAGGAATAGGATAGTTGATTACGCAATTGAGCATGTTAAGGACTAAGGTAGGGAATGATTTCTAACTAATAATATGCACTATGCAATGGAGGCATGCATGGGAACAAATTGTGCATTGAGAAAGTCCAAGAGGCAAGGAACGGGCACTAAGATTATGAAATTTACAATTCTCAGAGCGAGCGACTATGTGGTGCGTAGTTACAGGAGGCAAGGATGGATGACTAGGGCTAATGACTGCACAATGTAGAGTTCAAGAAGGCAAGAGGATGTTGGGTACCTATAATACTAATGATTACCCCATTACTATTATATTTATACCTCTTATTTATATTGTTGTGCCCCTATTATCCCCATATTGTTATTTCTGTGCCCCATAGAATCCCTCTATTGTTATTTTTGTGGCTTTATATTATTATTGTTAGGTCGGCTGGATTATATTGTGACTCCTTAGACTCCTATATACAGAAAGGAGGTTTTTTCATTTGAATGATCCAAGAATTGTTCATTTATGTAATGTAAAGGAGGTTTCCCCCTCGAAGAGGTTGAATTTTAAGGCGTTGATCTATCTTTTCTATCTTTTCTTGAGCTGGTTTCATAACATTTGGTATCAGAGCTTTGGATTCTACGGTTTCGCTGCTCCAAACAGGTCATCGTGGAATTTTCACTATAACTTTTTTTTCTGTGATGTTTCAGAAGTCGCAAAAAAAAACCCATTTGAGAAGAAATCACGCTGAACCTTGGGTCCAAATTTCAGAGCTTTTCACATGATATTTTCGGAGATATGATCTGAGGAAGTTGGTCTTTTTGTAGACTCTTGAATTACATTCAAAACAGGTGACCTGGGGAAAATTGTCATAACTTTCTCTCTGGGAATCAGATTGAAATTTCGTAAGAAGGTACAGAAAGAGGACGGACTGTAGCTTCATGTATATCTTTTTTAGAACCAAATATCGAAAATTGTACACGTGTCACTTCATACAACTTCGCTCTTCTGGAAAGGTCTATAATCAGGTCACCTTGGGAGATTGTGCATAACTCTTTCTTGGAGAATCCAATTTGGATCAGACTGGTGGCATTGGAAAGAGGACACAAAGAGATACTACAGGTCACAAATTCAGAACTAGATGATTGGAAAGTACAGAGATACATCAGAGGAAATATCGAGCTCCTACAAAGTGAAAAAAGGTGTGTAGATTTTTTTAAATGTTTGCTTATGCTTGGTTTGAAAATTTATTTTGAAGGAATTCAAAGGGCATATTAGAGCATTATTATCGGTAATTGATGCCCCGACGAAAGAAAATGCAAACACCTAGTAAGGAACCTGAAAGCTCTAGCATGACTCATGAAGAAGAGGAATAAATGCTACATGATATATCAAAATTACAAGAACAAGTGCAACAAATGTCACGATCACAAAAGTTAACAGATGCTAAGATAAATGGCGTGGAAGCTAAGATAAATGGCGTGGAAGCTAAGATGAATGGCATGGAAGCTAAGATGGACAATTTGAAGATAGATTTGAACACAAATTTGAAGACAGGCATGGCAGATTTGAAGACAGATTTGACAAATTTTCTACAAGAAATACTTACTAATGGTGAAAAGGTAGTAAAGGAAACTCATGATGAGAAAAAAAGAAATGTTAATCATGATTCCATAGACGCTAATGTTGGATTGAAGAATCACCATATTTCAAAAATCGATATGAGGAAGTTTGATGGCAAGGATCCCGCCACATGAATATTACAGATGGAGCAATTCTTCAATCTCAATAATGTGCAAAATGCACAAAAGGTATGTATGGCAACTGTATATTTGGAACCAAATCAGTTTGTATGGTATCAGTGGCTTTGTTCTCGTAAACAATTTATCACTTGGGCAATTTTTACGGAAGAATTGATAGCACATTATGAGGATACAAAAAGCAACACTTTTTTTAGCCAATTGATAAGTCTCAAACAAAAGGGTTCAATAATGGAGCACATTGAGGAGTTCCAAAAATTGAACATAAGGGTAAAAGATATTCCAGAGGAGCATAGGATTGATGTGTTCATAGGATCTTTAAAGGATAATATCCAACATGATGTTCGCCTTTGGGAACATGATTCATTAGAGAAGGCATTCAGGTTAGCAAGAAAAATGGAAAGCAAAATTATGGCAACTAGGAAGCATACCACTCACAACTATAAAGACGGAAGTGTTGTTGCCCCTAGTCTTCCACAACCTACAAGGTTGACACCACAACAATTGGAAGAAAAAAGAGCAAAAGAGCTTTGTTACAATTGTGATAGCAAATACACAAAAGGTCATAAGTGTGCTGAGAAGAAATTATTCTACATAGATTGTGAAGAGGAAGAAGAAAAGGAGCAAGAAAGGTCAAAAGAAGAGGATATATTCCAGGAACAAAGCCTAGATGAAGAACAAATAAATCCTACCATATCTTATAATGCATTGGCGGGAATTACCACTCCTCAAATCATCAAGATAGAAGGACAAATCAAGAAGAAAAAGGTAATAGTGTTGATTAATTCAGGAAGCGCCCACAATTTTATTCATTGTAGGGTAGCAAAAGAATTGAATTGCTTCCTATATCCAGCACCAGAGTGTCAAGTGATAATTGCAAATGGAGGAACAATAAATTGCTCTGGAAAGTGCCATAATATCAAGCTATCCATGGGAGAATATGTATTGACTAGCCCAATGCTTTCCATTCCAATGGGAGGTGCCGATGTTGTACTAGGAGTCCAATGGCTACAATCCTTGGGTACAATAGCTTTTAATTTTCAAGAACTTTTCATCAAATTTTCTACGGAAGGAAAGGAAGTTGAATTAAGGGGTATTGCAGGGAAACCAGGAAAGATAATTAGCTCTAATGGCATGACTAAGCTTCTAAAAAAGGAGCAAAGAGGTGTAATTGCACAATTATGTTCGCTAGATGTTGCCACATTGGAATCATCTATTTCTCCAGATCTCCAAAAAGTCCTGGACAATCATTCCAAGGTATTTGAGACTCCCAAAGGTCTCCCACCTATGTGTGATCATGATCATGTTATTCATCTAATTCCAGGAAGTGTTCCTCCAAACATCAGGCCGTACAGATATCCCTATGTCCAAAAAAGTGAAATTGAGAGTATGGTTGCAGAAATGCTAGAGGCTGGTATAATTCAACCGAGTCAAAGTTCTTTCTCAGCTCCAGTAGTATTGGTGCACAAGAAGGATGGATCATGGTGCATGTGTCCAGATTATAGGGAGCTCAACAAGCTCACTATTAAAGATAAGTTCCCCATTCCTGTCATTGATGAATTACTGGATGAATTGCATGGATCAATTTACTTCACCAAGTTGGATCTTCGTTCTCGATATCATCAAATCAGAATGAAGATTGAAGACATTGCGAAAATGGCATTTAGAACTCATGAAGGTCATTATGAATTTTTGGTCATGCCTTTTGGCCTTACCAATGCACCTTCAACATTTCAAGGTTTGATGAATTCAATTTTCAAACCATTCCTTAGAAAATTTGTGTTAGTATTTTTTGATGATATACTAATCTATAGCAAGTCTTGGAAGGATCATGTTGAACATGTTGACAGGGTGCTACAACTATTTGAGGAGAAACAATTATATGCAAAAAGATCCAAATGTTTCTTTGGAGTCCATGAGGTGGAATATTTGGGTCATATTGTATCTCATGAAGGAGTTAAGGTAGACCCTAGCAAAATTAAAGCCATTAAGGAATGGAAAATCCCCACATCCATAAAGCATCTGCGAGGATTTCTTGGGTTGACAGGGTATTATCGCAAGTTTGTTAAGAATTATGGGAGAATAGCAGCACCTCTAACAACATTATTGAAGAAAGATTCATTTTCATGGATTCCGGAAGCAACAAAGGCCTTTGAACATCTTAAAGAGGCAATGTGCCAAGCAGCGGTCTTAGCTACACCAGACTTCACAAAAACCTTTATTGTGGAATGTGATGCTTCAGGAAATGGAATTGGTGTTGTTCTAATGCAAGATGAAAGACCCATTGCTTTTGAAAGTCGTCCAATCAAGGGAAAGTTTTTAAGCAAAGCTATCTATGAGAAGGAAATGTTGGCAATACTCCATGCACTTAAGAAATGGCGACCCTACCTAATGGGAAGACACTTCAAGGTAAAAACGGATCATGATAGCCTTAAATACTTTTTAGAACAAAGATTATCCTCTTAAGAAAAACAAAAGTGGGTCACAAAGATGTTGGGTTATGACTTTGAAATCATCTACAAAAAAGGGAAGCAAAATGTGGTGGCAGAGGCACACTCCAGAAAGGATGAGGATGTGGAAGCATTGTTGTGTGCCATTTCTATTATCCAACTAGATTGGATAAATGAAGCAAGGGAGGAATGGAAGAATGACGAAGAAGTGTGGGCAATTATTCGAAAGCTACAACAAGATTCCAGTACTTCTGATACATTTAGCTAGCAAAATGATTTGTTATGGTACAAAGATCGCTTATACCTCTGTAAGAATTCCCAGCTAAAACAAAAGATTCTTATGGAATTGCACACTTCTCCCTTAGGAGGGCACTCAGGATTTTTAAAAACTTACCACAGGGTTAAGAAGGAATTTTTTTGGGATGGCCTTAAATCAGATATTCAAAAGTTTGTGGCGGAATGTTTGGTTTGCCAACAAAATAAAGTTGAAACAATTAAGACACCGGGTCTATTACAACCTTTATCCATTCCAAGCCAACGTTGGGAGGAGGTTTCAATGGATTTTATCACAGGTTTACCCAAGTCTGAGGGAAAGAGTGTCATCATGGTGGTAGTTGACAGACTTACCAAGTATGCACACTTTTGTGCATTATCACATCCATTTAAAGACAGTACAGTTTCTACTGCATTTATGGAAACAGTTCAAAAGCTACATGGAAACCCAAAGATTATTGTAAGTGACAGAGATCCCATTTTCACTAGAAATTTTTGGACAGAATTATTTTCTTGTCTTGGTACTCAGTTAGCTCATAGCTCATCTTATCATCCTCAATCTTATGGGCAAACTGAGATAGTAAACAAATGTTTGGAAGGATATCTTCGTTGTTTTGTATCTGATAAATAGACACAATGGGTCAAATGGTTGCCTCCGGCTGAATGGTGGTATAACACTTCCTTCCATACAGCAACAAAAATGACCCCATTTATGGCACTTTATGGGTATCAACCACCATCCATCACATCATATTTAAGAGAAAATTCTAAGGTTCAGGCAGTGGAACATCACATCGAACATCAACAACAAGTCCTCCAACTCTTAAAGGATAACCTCGTGTTGGCACAAAATAGAATGAAACAACAGGCAGATCAACATCGTAGTGAAATAAGTTTTGATGTAGGTGATTCGGTATTCCTACGGCTACAACATATAAGCAAATGTCCCTAAAGCAAGCTAAGAAGGATAATAAACTATCACCAAAGTATTATGGTCCGTACAAGGTGTTGCAAAAGATTGGTACTATGGCATACAAATTGGAGCTTCCTGTAGCTTCTCGATTGCACCCAGTTTTCCATGTTTCATGTTTAAAGAAGGTTATAGGTGACAAGCTCCCAATTCAAACAATATTGCCAGAACTTGACGAGGAAGGAAAAATTATATTAGAACCGGAAGCAGTCACAGAAACAAGAACTCGACAGCTACGAAATCGATCAATTTCAGAGTATCTTATCAAGTGGAAGAACTTATCCGCTGAAGATTCCACATGGGAGGATGAGAATTTTATGCAGAAGTATCCAGAATTACTCAAGCATTGAGGACAACACTTTTTTGAAGGAGAGGGGCATGTTGGGTCCCTATAATACTATTGATTACCCCATTACTATTATAGTTATACCCCTTATTTATATTGTTGTGCCCCTATTACCCCCATATTGTTATTTCTGTGCCCCATAGAATCCCTCTATTGTTATTTTTGTGGCTTTATATTATTATTGTTAGGTCGGCTGGATTATATTGTGACTCCTTAGACTCCTATATATATAAAGGAGGTTTTTTCATTTAAATGATCCAAGAATTGTTCATTTATGTAATGTAAAGGAGGTTGCCCCCTCGAAGAGGCTGAATTCTAAGGCGTTGATCTATCTTTTCTATCTTTTCTTGAGCTGGTTTCATAACAGAGGATGGATGGTTTTTCGGACAAGTTATGAAGAAAATATCACTTCAAAGATTGACTAAGAGTGGGATTAGTAAGATAGAAAGGTAAGATTAGAACATGAGGCAAGACTGAAACATGATCACACACTCATAAATGATCAACCACATGACAATGGAACAATTAACACCAAAAATCAACATACATCCATTGAAATGACAACAAAAAGGCACTTGCTTCCATGTAAGACACTTAAGATACACTTTGCAACACAAGTATCAATTGTGACAAGTGTCCATGTGATGTAGCAATCATATTAACTCCAAAGAGGATAAGTGAGTGGAGAATGTGCATGGATTCTTGAGCCATTATTAGGATAACCATCAAGTACTAATTTCCCTTGCTAAGGATGGAGGATATTATGCATTGTTTGAGTGGGGATGCATATTTTAACAAAGATAGACATGAATAAGTGTTATCATAAAATATGGAAAAGGGAAGATGATGAGTCGAAGACTGCTTTTAAGACAAAGTATGGCTTATTTGAATGGTTATTTATGCCATTTGGGTTTATTAGTTCCCCTATCACATTCTTGGGGTTCACGAATGAGGTCTTGAAACCATTATTGTAGAAATTGGTTGTAGTATAATCGGATTAAATTTGATTTTCAACCAAAAAACAAATAGGAGTACTTGGAAGATGTAAGGAAAGTGTTGTAAGAGTTGGAGGAAGAGAAGTTGTTGATCAACTTGAAGAAATGTGCATTCATTCAAAATTAGTTGGTGTACTTGGGCTTCACAATCTCTGGGGAGGGTTTGAAGATAGATTCTAAAAAGTTGAAGCCTATCTTGGGTTGGGCAAAACCTCAGTATATTTTTGAGGTGAGGAGCTTCCATGGGTTGGCAAGATTCTACCAAAATTTCATTACAAATTTCAGTCATATCTATGCACCTCTTACTAAGTGCATGGAAAATGGGAATTTTAAATGGATAGCAGTAGCACTGAAACCATTTGCGGATCTAAAAAGGAAGGTGACATAGAAAGTATTTGAATTTGGCTATGATGCAAGTGGGATAACAATTGGAGTAGTTTTGAGTCAAGAAGGCATACCAATAATATTATTTAGTGAGAATTTGAAATATTTTAGGAAGAAGTATTGCATTTATGATCATGAATTTTATGTTATTATGCATGCTTTGAAGAAGTGGAGATACTATTTGTTTCCCAAGGAATTTGTCATACTTACTTATCACAAGGCATTACAATATATCAATATTCAAGGTAAGTTGGATCAAAGACACTCTAAATGTGTGGAATTCATGTAAAGTTAGACGTTTGTTCTGAAGCATAAGTGTTGAAGGTCAAATAAAGTTGCGTGATTCTTTGAGTAGGAGAGTGTTGTTACTCAACATAACTTTGTCAGTAGAAGTGGAGAGTTTGGAAAGCATGAAGGAGTTGTATGCATAATATGTAAATTTTAGAGAAGCTTAGAAAGCTTGTAAAGAAGCTTGGAGTGTAGTTGGAACCATGTTCTTGGATTACTATATCAAAGAAGGGCTTTTATTTAAAAATCAACAATTTTTCATTCCTAAATGGTCAACGAGGTTGAATCTTATTAAGGAGCTAAAACAAGGAGACTTAGATGGATATTTTGGCATGGATAAGACTGCAACGCTGGTAAAGGGGACGTATTTTCATCCTAGCATCGACACGGATGTTGGAGACTTTGTTGACTTTTGTAGATCTTACGAAGTAGCAAAGGAAAAAGGTCAAAATATAGGGTTGTATACTCCATTGGAAAAAATAGAAAAGCCTTAGGAAGATGTGAGAATGTACCTTGTCTTAGGGTTTCCAAGGACACAAAGGAAGAATAGTTCAATGATAGATGTTTTAGATAAGTTTTCAAGGATGACATATTTAATACCATTCAAGAGGAAACAATATTTCAAATGTGAGTATTTCAGAAATATTTCTCAATATTCATAAGTGGTGCTACATGAGTGGTTGTTTTATTATTCAAAGAAGTAGTGAGACTTCATCAGTTTCCAAGGACCATTACCTTAGATAGAGATACAAGATCTTTGGGTCACTTTAGGAGGACACTATGGAAGAAGACGATATCTAAGTTGTTATATAGTTTAACCTATCATCCACAAATAGATGGATAGACTGAAATAGTGAACATAAGTCTTGAAAAATTATTGAGAAGCTTGAGTGGAAAAAATCCAAACAAGTGGAATATGGTGTTGCCATAGGAAAGTTTCACATACAATGATTCAATGAATAGATCAACTAATAAAAGTCTAGTCTAGATTGTTTATGGGTCATTGAAAGGTGTTTTAGAACTGATACACTTTCCATATTTAGAGGAAATGAAGAGTGTTGATGCAAATGATTTTGTAAATAACATGTAGTTGATACACAAATAATTGAAGAAAATATTGCAACAGAGTAATGATGGATAAAATGGAAATACATATTTGAAGAGAATAACAATGGTCTTTGTAGAGGGAGAGATATTAATGGTTCATCTATGGAAAGAGATATTTCCCAAGGGTACCTACATTAAGTTAAAATATAAGAGAATAGACCCATGCAAAAAATTTCAAAAGTAATATGAAAATGCCTACAAGGTGGAGTTGCATAGGGGCTTGGATATCTCTTTTACATTCAATGTGGTTGAGCTATATGCCTTCCCTAAAGGAGAAGGAAGTGATGAAATGGGTGTGCCCACTTAGTGGAAGTAACAATTACTATTTAAACCCATTGAAGAAGTGGAATAAATTATGGCCACAAGGATTAGAAGGAAGACCTACAGAAGGGAATACCTAGAGTATTTGGTCAAATGAAAAATGATGGGATCTGAAGATGCATCATGGGTTACTGAACAAGAGGTAACACACCTAAGAGGGAATTCAATTTCTAAAGGAAATGACACATGAGATGGTATCTCATATTTTCTTACCAACGGTGTCTGATGCAGGAGCATCCTTGCCCTCAGACAATCCCCATCAACCAAAAACAAGTTTATGTTGAGTTTATAATAAGTGTTCTTACTCCAATATATTTTGAGTTGTTGATACACATATTATGTTAGTTGTTGATACAACCAACAAATGGTTGCTACTACTCCTATAGATACATTTTATTGAAGAAATGACTACT
Organism: Pinus tabuliformis; assembly: GCA_031772625.1. Lineage (NCBI taxonomy): Eukaryota > Viridiplantae > Streptophyta > Pinopsida > Pinales > Pinaceae > Pinus > Pinus tabuliformis. Next base: position 1,984,429,063 of record CM062817.1, on the reverse strand, counting down.
TTTGAGTTGTTGACACTCTGAGGATCATGTGCTAATAATCTTTGTGACTGGAGTTGTTGACAAATCCATAATCGATAGTCATGTATTTGTGTTTTTACATGACAACTTCTACTAGATGCGCTGCAAACGGGAGGTAGGTTACAAATTTTGGTTTTCCTGCATACTAAGAGGAAGAAAATCAATTCAGTTCGAGAAGGAAAAGAGTTTGAGAGTATACGAAGTGACTTGCTTCTATTAGAATGTGAAGAGTTCATTAGCCTAAGGATGAATTACAAGAACAAGGAAGAAAACTGACTTCTTCTGATTTTAGGCTTTTTTCTTCTGCCTCTTGGGGATTTTTGATTTTGGCTACTTTGAGATTGGAGAGACCTTCACGTACTCTATGATTTGGAGAGAATCCATGACTTGCTATTGTATGAGTTATCAAGCTTTTTTGGTTGTTATGAGTGGTATTGTTGTGTAATAGCATAGGAATTTGAAGTGCTTTGAGGGAATTTATTTCTAATCTAAGTTCTTTGCTCTAATAACACATTCTAAATGAGTAAATGATTTGGATTATATTTTGAGTTCTTGTGAGAGGGCTGAAAATTACTCTATGTTTCTACTTTGTATTTTACAACAATGAAAAATATATTTCCAACGTCTTCAAAATACATGTGAAGAAGTATCAGATGCATCGAATTATTCTACTATCCATCAAAAGATCCCATAATGGATGAATAAAAAAATAAACTTCAATCTCTCTCTATGTGGAGGATTTTTTTATTGGAGGAAAGAGGAAATAGTAGTCTATTTTTACATGGATGATAATACTAGTTTTATACATTGTGTTAACTCACCATGTTAATATAAATATATAAGATGCCAATAAAAGTGAATAAGGTGAAAATGTTGGTAACTTGAATAATGTAAAAGTTTGTAGATGAAAATTGAAAAACAATAAAATATTGGCAAAATGTAAAAGTATTAAAATTATATAAAAGGTGAAATATTAAAGTGAGAGGATATTTTCTCTTAAAAGATAAAATTTACGTTTTTAAGATATATCCTTACAAAGGAAAATTATTATTATAAAAACTATATTCCAAGGTTGAACTAAAGGGTTATAAAATTAATATATTTATTTAAAAAAAGTGAGAAGTTTATGTCAAGAAACAAAAAAATTATGTGAAGAATAAGAGTTAAATCCAATCAATGTTTTCAATCCAAGTCAAATTTTAGTGAAAAAGAATGTATAAGGACTTCTAAAGTGTGCTAAGATAAATTTAAATTCCAAATTGAAGGTATTCTTTTAAACTTATAAGGAGACATGAAAAAGAATGTATAAGGAATTCTAAAGTGTGTTAACCTAAATTTAAATTCGAAATTGAAGGTATTTTTTGAAACTTATAAAAAGACATCAAATTGAATTGTGTGGAATGTTTTTACTCTTTTTTTTTTGCTCTTTTTTTTTTTTAATAAATATATTTGAATAAATAAAAATAAAGAAGGTTTTCTAATATGGGAAGTTCAACCTCTTGCTTCATATTATTAAAATGGAAACGGACTAAATAAATAAAGGACATTAACATTGTTGTTTGTTTGAAAAATGTTGGAAGTGATAATGAAATCAAATTGTCATTTCAATTGCTAATTCCAAGGTCAAGCATAATCATTAAGAAAAACAATTGTGGCAAGGACCAATTTGAAATTTAAGATTTAGTACTATCAATTGATGATTATAGATTTATATCGCAAATCAATGTTGCAAACTTTATACGTTTAGATATTACTGACATAAATATATGTTCTAACTAAATCAAAATATTAGAGGCATTCATTTTATATTTAAAAAAATCAAATTTTGATAATACTTTATGAGGGAAAGAAGATAACATTATAGGAATTGATGGTGGATTCATGCATAGGAATTCCATCATTCGAATATATAGACCATATCCCAAATGCTACAATACATCGTGACAACACATCATCCTACCAATATTATGAAGAATTAGAAGAAGTTCAAAAGGATCAATATTCTTTAATAAATAAATTATGTGAAAAAAACCAATTTCTCATAGATGAAGTACATATCCTATGATCTAAAATAAAAGAGTAATTTAAAAGGATAAAATACCACCAAATGGAACTATGAGAATTAGAGAAAGATAATGGTGAATCGAAAGAAAAGCTTAAGAAAAATGGTGACCGAATGCATAAGATGCAATCCCTTCATGAATTTCTCATTAGGTTAAGAAATTAAATCAAGAAAATATTAGAAAGGTAAAATTGGAAAATAAAGAGTCAAGGGTAGAGTTGAAAAGGAAAGATGATGATATCAAAAGGCTAGGTAAGCATCATTAAGACTATTTTAACGATGCTAAAAATGTGAAAATGCATTTAATGGAAGATAAATCAAAGATTAGGAATGATGATATTAACGCAAAATTGAAGAGGATACTATCCAAAAACTTGAAAAGTGAAATTTGCAACAAGGTTTAGGAATCCTTGCATAATAATGAGGTATAAACATAAAATTGATCTAGAATTGAGGAAATATGTAAGGATTTGACAGATGGAGTCACATTATACCACCAAACGTAGAAGGATGACAAGACTAAATAAGGTCATGAAAGGATCCTTGAAGAAGTTGAACTTTATTTGGATAATACACAAGCAAACTATTATGGTATTATCTTAAGGCTAGAGTAATCAAATGCTGAGAAAAAAGATTAAAGGATGTCATTGTCTCTAGAAAGAATAAATTTGTAATGGATGTGTGAGTGAAGGCAACATCACATGTGAAGCCATATCAACTCTCTCTTTACCTAGAAATATTTCAACGAAGACAAAAAGATTGATAACATCATTATCAAGAAAGAAGATGAAATACTCGTTAAATCATGGAATAGGTCACCATAATATCATTATTCATTGGGACATTATTAGAGACCAATGTGTACTACAACTTGGATAAGTTACAAGAATGATATATGGAATCAAAGGAAAGAAAATAATGCAATAATAAATAATCAAGGATTAAGAGATAAAATAATGGACCTTGGATGGATGGATCATCATCAATGTAATGGAGTAACTACGAACATAATATGATGATATTACTTGGGTTCATCATTTTTAAATCCTTTAATTGTAAAGGTTTGAGTACAAAGCATTATTAAAGGTACAATATTCATAATATACCTAATTGTGAAATAATATGTAATCATTTATGTTGTAAAATGTAATCATATACGTTAAAATTTCAACCTTTCATATATTTTAATTAATGATATTCATACATTTTCTTAAAGAACATGACTTATCACACCTTACATGTATTTACATAAATATGTTGTACATGAAGAACATGTCAATTAACAATAATAATGAATAATATTTTATCGCTTTAGGAATATATGGATTTATCCTTACTATCATGGATGTCAAGGTGAAGTGACCAATATGTTCACTCAAAATGCTCCCAAATTAGTGAAGAGAATTATTAGATCTAATGCTATATAGCATAAATGTAGCATTGATGTTTCCATAGAAAAAGGGAGTGGCAATTCCCCATGTACACCATGAAGAAAATTACACGCTTTGGAAAAATATTATTAAACTTGCAAAGAAGGGGAGGTGAAAACCACTTTGACATGCACCAAGGCTGAAATGAGTGTGCCCCATCCTTGGTAAATATTTCCTCTCTTTCCACAGCCACATTCCTTGATGCTAAATTCTTAAGAAAATCGAAAATTACCTAGCAATATAAAGGCAAAATACCAAAACCAATTAAAAATAAAAACTACCAAAGCAATCTAAAAAATAGGGAACAATAATTAAGAAAGGAAAATAACACAAATAAAAATAACAATTAGAATACAGAAATAATGAAGAGGGAGAAACATATTGGCCTTCTTGTAATCCTTTTTGTTTTCTTTCCATTCATGATTTTTTTTATTTCATACTTTTGTAGAATCACCTCCTCTTCCTCTTATCTCATGTGAAATGTAGAAATTAAATAAACACTCATTTTCCCCTCTTTATAAGACTCATAGTATAGTTTTCCGCATATCTTTAATAACCTGATAAAAAAACAAAACAAATTATTATCCATTTATTTAATGTACTCGATGGACCAATGCTTCCAATGTACCAAAGAAGAGCATCATTGCTTCAATGCCCAAGAGAACCATGAGTGTGTCCACACCTAAGATAATAATTCATGCTTATGTACCTAATGGGAGCACCTATGCTTTGACATAAGAATGGAAAAAAATTGTACTACCAAAAAAACCTTGTAAAGATACAAATAAAAGGAGTTGAAAACTTCAATGGATATTCACCAATTATATACAAAATTCTACTCATTTCTTGACCAAACCTTCCCTTGATTTGGTACCCATATGTTTTGATGTAAAACCCTAAAATATATATGTCATTAATATAAAAAATAGATCCAATATCCTTAAAGTGCTACAAAGGCAAAAAAAACTAGTGAGGATTAGGAAAAAATAGTAGGAAATAGAAAATATCCTAAATAAGTCAACAATGCAAAGAAAAAAAATAACGAAATGAGAGGAAAATGGTTACCTTGCTATAGGACTCCTTGTCTTCTAATGCAATCATGTTTATTTGTATTCCAGATTATTGTATAAACACATCCTCTTCCTCTTGTTTGACGTAAAACTTTGAAATCAAATAAACAATCAAATCTTCATCTCTTTAGGAGTTAGAGTGTAGTTTTTTCATCTATTTTAATAAGACTAAATGAAAGATATATATCATTTAGCACTTTTATCTATTAGGAGCATATGTCCTTCCATACCAAAGAGAAGAATCAGTTCTTCCATACTTATGAGGAGCATTAGGGCTTCAAGATTACTGAGGAAAAACATTGTATCACTCAAAGAAATGTCATGAACCTACAAATACAAGGAGGTGAAAACTCCAATGGATATGAACTCATGTTTGCAAAGAATATATCCCTTTCCTCATCAAATTTTCCCCTCATTTTCTAGCCATATCCATCCACATAAAACTTTAAAACAAATCTGTGGTTGACCTAGGAATAGAGGCAAAGTCATTAAACCAAAAATTTAAAACGAAATGAAATTGGCTAATAAATTTGGAATAATAGTGAGGAATGGAAAATAAATAATGAAGGGGGAAAATGCTTATTTTCCAAATACTCTATCATTCCTTCTGCTCATAACTATTTCTATTGCATTCTCTTCTAGAACAACATCCTCTTCCTCTTCTCTCACTTGATGGAGAAGAGAAAAAAAACCGTATTGTTCCCTATTTTTAAGAGTTTTCTTAAGGTTTTTATTGCCTCTTTTATTCAACTAAAACAACTAAAATTATTTTTTGGTGCTTTGGTGTGTTAGAAGTGAATTCAATATCAAATAAAATCATTTGTGCTTCAATACCTAAGAGGAACACCATTCCTTATATATCAAATAGAAGCATTAGCGCTTTCATACATAAGAGGACTATTAACTTGTATTAATACAAGTGGGGAGAACTACTACTCCTAGATAGAAGTGGAACGTCAATGTCATTCTGGGTTATTGGCAGCCTTGTGCACATGGATCATGCAGCACCAGTGCCCCTAAACTAGTATGGAGTATTGTTTCACATGGGTGCAAGTAGAGCACTCATGTATTTTAGGGTGGTTGGAACTTGAGTATGCAATAATACAAAAGTATAGATATTAGACCAATGTGGAACATCTTATATGCCTTGACGAAAGCAAAGAATTGATGCATTCTCATCATGTTGTTGTTTTGGTGTTCTTGTGGTCTCGGAGCATTGGTGTGTTTGATATTAAATCCCAATAGTGTGTTGTAATCATTAGAGCACACAAAAAAAAATCCCTTAAAACATTCTTACAAGAAAGATTTACTAGAAACATGTCCTAAATGTAGAGCAAAGAGAAGTGATTCTATCCAAGGACTACCAACTCATCATGTAAAGTCTGTGCCAATTGATATTTTCCTTATACTGTTGTCTTCAAATAACCCAATTCCCATAACCACTTAGAGTCATTGTACTCCAAAAATATCTTATTTGACATATCTCTAACCAAACTACTTTCTACCCAAATGTGAGTACAGAATGAGTATCCTTGTATAACTTGTGGATGTAGTTTTCAAGTGTTTCCCTTAACATTTCTAATTAATTCTAACATTGAAAAAAATCATAAACAAAGAAACAAATTTAATGACACATCAAAAATGATGATGACCAACATACTAAATATATTAAATTTCAAAAACTACAAATAAACATACTAAATAAATTAAATTTCAAAAACTATAAATAAATAAAATGTTATAAAATAATTTGAATTATATTAAAAAAATCAATTATTTTTTTTGAAAATAAAATAAAATATTTATCACTTAAAACCATTAAACAATAATAACTAAAAACCATTAAATAACCTCATTCCTCAAATAATACACAATTACAAAACTTTTGAATAGCATAAGCATAAAAAAAATTACACGGTCTTGGGTTATCAAGATATCAACATTGAAGACATGTCATTCCACGGAAAAGAAATTCTCAATTTTTAAATATAATTTCATATCCGTTCATAAGATTGTCGATATACATGATGATGTCGTTGATCTCCAATTCTGCCAAGTCGTACCTATGATTACTTCTAATGATGATGAGAACTAAACCGCCAAAACGCCATAGGCATAGTGACTTTTTAACTTCAATCTAATCCTTGAAGATTATTCGTTGATAAGCCAAAAGTGAAGCAATCACATCACAGATTACTCTATCGAAGTCACTAAAGTCCTAATTACTTTTCCTAATTTACGAGGGTCATGAGAAATTCCACTATATCATCCACACGGACAAATTTGTGGTCATGGGGCAAAATTTTCAATTGTTCCACTTGACAAAGATACACTTTGAGTGGGAAGGAAAGGTGTATTTTTGTTCAAAAGTGAAAAACAGTTGTATCTCAATTGCGCGAGTGCACAAAACATGATGATTGTAAAATGGGAATACTAAGTAATAACATCTATGGGGTGATGATTTTGGGCCCATTCTCATTCCTGGTGTCGTGTGTAGGGTGTGCTAATAGTCTATAATCGAATTAAATGCCCGCCATCAAATCAAATGTGCAGTTAAGTTGCTGTGAGAGAGTTGCAGAGAATTATAAATGTTCCAATGGCCATTCCCCAAAACTAAAGGCATGCCCACCATCAAATCAAATGTACAGTTAAATTGCTTGTGAAAGAGTTGCAGAGCATTATAAGTGTTTCAATGACCAATCCCCAAAACCAAAGGCACAGGACCGAGAGGTGATATTTGTTCCACCACTTGCTTTTCTGCCACCATAATGCACTACCGTTATCAATCTCAACGTTGTACAAACATGACAAACGCGTTTCCGTGCACGTGGCCCCGATCTCGTTGGTAGCGTTACTAATCATTACAAGTTAGAAAATCTAAAAAGAAACACCCAAAGATGCATGGTTTGCCGTTTCCTCCATGATCTCTCTGTGTGATGTTACAGGTAATGGAGAGTTGTTCACATGTCTGATCGATTAAACAGATATATCTATATCTATAGATTGAGATTGCATGAGCTGGCCTGTGGTTATTGGCAGTAGTCCAAGAAATACACTCAGATCATTCATTGCACTGTCTAGGTTATATCTGCGCTGTTTTAATTATTTTAAATTTCTTCTGATCTTGGCATTAATGGAAAACTTGGATTATAATTTTGGAATTTGGCAGCATCGGCATCGCCATGATCGTCATCACTCAAGAAGTCAGTCGTTCTCCTGTGCTTGGCTCGATGCAATTTGTAAGTCGACCAGGGACGACTCTGGATCGATGGCGGACAAGAAAAGTAGACGTCGGCTAGAGACGAGAAATGTCGAGGTCAAGAATCATAAAGTCGTGAGGACTTCCGGAAGTGGAAGACATTGGGAAGAAAATCCATGGCCGAACAATAAGAAATCTGTGCGTGGGAGATCTGACAAGGTCGTTGCTTTCGATGCTGAAAAATATGAAGCCGAAGCTGCATATGGTAAGCGCAGAGATTTTCGTATGTCGTTTAGGTCTAATGTGTCATCTACAATACCGTGTTCTTCTGATTGTTATACGAGCGACACTTTGTCCATCACATGCCCATATTTATCTTCAGATTCGGAGTCCCTCTACAGACATATTTCTTCTATTCCTACTACTAAAACCCAAAGGAATTCTCACCATGAGAGTCCTGAAGACAGACAATGCAAATGGACTGTTGTTGGAGAATACTGTCGAGAGTTACATGGAAAATCATCTGTCAGAGATGAGAATTTTCGATCAATGGAAAAGCCTTTCTTCGCTGCAGATCATCATGAACAGATTAAGTCAAAGTCCAAAAGCTGTAAGCAATCAAATAAGCCGAAGCAGCCAAACTCTCCAGGCAGGAAGCTCGCAAGTTTTCTGAACTCACTGTTCAAGGCTGGTAGTACCAAGACAAAGATTTCATCGTCATATTCTGTAAGTGATTCCGATTCATATGATTCTTCAGAGAGAAAATCTACCTCCCTTTATTCATCTTTTTCTTCAGTCCAATCTAGGTCTTGTTTGAGTAAATCATCGAAAGGGTGGAACAACAGTAGTGATAGCCAAAAGTCTCTGATACTCTACCCTACAAGTATAATTCTGAATGACGATTCTATCCCTTCTGGGGAGAAGTGTCCGCACAGAATTGGAAATCTAGTCCCTAAACCAGATCCCCCTAATTATCCAGATACACATCCATCTAGAGATGCTTACAAATTTCCGGCGCTCATCAAAGAAATGGAATTTCGTGTTCTTGAGGAGGACAGCAATGCAGCAGCAAAAGCAGTCAAGGAAATAATTGGCAAGTATCAGAAAGATCACAGCATCATGAAAGCTGTGGTAAGGGCTCTTGAGAAACAAGACGAAGAGGAGGATGAAGACAATGATGATGCCAGTTGTTCAAGTTCAGAGCTGTTTGAGGTGGAGAACCTGGCAGGAATCGATATGAACAATGGGTACCAAAAGGAGCTTCCTGTATATGGTACAACTCATTTGGAGATCAATAAAGCCATTGCGAAAGGGTTACTTGTGTAGTGATAAAAAATATGTCACCCTTACACCAGGTTGGAACACAATGTTTTCTCACGTTTCAAATAATGAGAATTTCGAATGGATAGAAACTAAAATGACCGTGAGTAAAATACGATTAATTGTTTATACATGCTTAGCTATGCAAATATTTGTTTTATGAAGAAGCTCATCTGGTTGTTTTGTGAGGCTGATTTAACTTAATTATACATTACGTTGTGATGGGCCACTGGCATAGTTTTGTTTTTCTGGGGTTAAGGATGTAGACTTGTTCAGTTTTTTTATAGTTGGATTAAAGCATGTAAATGTATCATGTAAAATATTATTAGTTGCTTCATGTATTTAATGGGGTTAAGGATGTAGACTTGTTTAGTTTTTTTATAGTTGGATTAAAGCATGTAAATGTATCATGTAAAATATTATTAGTTGCTTCATGTATTTAATAGTGATAGCTGATGGAATTGATTTATGTTAAGTTTTATTTTCTGATGGTTCACTAACATAGTTTTGTTTTTCTGAGGTTAAGGATGTAGATTTGTTTAGTTTTTCCACAGTTGGATTGAAGTATGTAAATGTGTCATGTAAAATATTATAGGTTGCTTCATGCATTCGATAGTGATAGCTGATGGAATTTACCCATGTCAAATTTTTTTAATTTTTTGGTAGTTCAATTGGTAAAATATGTGTCATGTAAAATATTATAAAATTCTATATTAACAGTATGCATGATGCATCTAATAGTGTAATAAAATTTACCTTAGTTGCAGACTCCATTACTAAAAGAGGAAAGAAAATCAACTTAGCTTTGCTTTCTATGAAGTATGTAACTTTGCACTCACAAAAAGGGATTATTACATAGAAGTCAGGATAATAAAATATTGAAATTTTTAAATAAAATATTACTTAGTTATTAGAGATAATAAAATGAAATATTATTTAATTTATATGTACTAGTAGATTTTTAAATGAGATATTACTTTATTTATGTGAGGCTAGTAAATTATTGTTAGTTTTAATATTATTATGTTAATAATAATTATTGTGAGTTATATAAAAATCCTTCTATATTGGAATTTATGTGCTACAATTATCTAATCATTTTAATCATGTATATAAATAATTTTGTAAATAGAAGGACTCTATGTTGGGATGTTTATCTCTTACAGCATGATTTAAGTAGAACACTATATTAAGAAACTTGAGGAGCAATATTGTCTATTATACCATGGAGATCTAAGATGAATACAAATTAGTAAAGTGATAAAAGACTATTGTATAGTTATTTTCTGTAAGGATTTAATGAAATGAGAATAAATTTTCCAATTTGTATATAAATACTAAATATTGACAAAATAATTACATAAAATTTATTTGATAATAGTGTGTTACCCATCTCAAGCAAACTCTCTATAACATTATATTAATGTACTAATTTCCATGTGAGTGCCTATAAGTTAAAAATAACAATTACATTTTGTTAAAAGGTGGTGAAATACTTACTAAAGTTAAATATGCTTTTTCCTTTTACCATTATTTTTCTGAGCACAAAAAGTAGAGTTTTACATAGATCTTTCACACATAAGTCTTTCGTTAATGTTCATACTAAGATGGATTTCACATGTTATTAAAGTAGATGGATTTCACATGTTATTAAAGTAAAAGAATTCTAAGGATCATAAAAATGTGTGACTAATTATTTTATCATTATTTACATAATATTTTATTTGAAAACTTGCACATGTACAATTTTACCAATGATTAAAACTATACCCTAGATTCTAACTAAACTATCCTCCCCCACTTTATTGAATTCTCTCTTAACTCAAAGCTAGTATTCATTGTCAACAACCAACATTCCTTTCGAGAAACCTCTACGGAATTGTGTACTTAATGCAACATATTTTGAATAAACTAAATTCAGAAATAGATATTTATGCAACATTTACATTCAAAAGCCACTCCATTAACTATAAAGTCGTGCTTAGATTTATAGTTTCCCATGCATTACTTCGATTTGATTGTCTTCTCTCCTATTTCTCACTAACTTCTAATTTGACACACTTCCCTAGTGTCTTTCTAAGTGTATCATTGTGTGTGTTCTCACTTATCGCAATGGAAAACAGTATATTTCATGCAAGCACCCGTGTTTCACCAACATGATGACTATTAGGCTCTACTAAATATGGTAATGATGAGTATTCTACCCTGCTAAAGATGGTATCATTACCATCATGACCATGCCATAATGGCATGAATATTTGGTGTTGCAATAGATTATTCTGCTCATGCTTACCATGGGATTTTTTTTTTTTAATTATGTAATAGTTCTGTACGTGAACTCTAATGGCATTGGTGTAATATTCTCGCATAATTGGTGTAAACATGTAATATTGTATTCTTAAAGTGGGTCTCATTAGAGATACTAGACTCAATATAAGTATATTTACCTTTACTATTTACTTATTTTGTGTTACAATAGAGTATTATGCTAATGGGTACCATAGAATGGTTTTTAATTATGCAATAGTTTTTTACAATTAACTCTAATGGCATTGGTGTAATACTCTCCTATAATTGGTGTAACCATGTAATATGGTATTCTGAAAATAATTCCGATGGAGATATTAGAGTAAATATAAGTCTATTTACCTTTAACTATTTACTTATTGTTAAGCTTACCTAGCCTTGGAGAAGGCAAGAGGGAGGGAGGGAGAAATGGAGTTTCATGGGGAGAGAGAGGAAGGGAAGAAGAAGGACATAGAGAGAGAAAGATGGGGAGGGAAGGAGTAGTGACAAGGGAGAGATGGACAGAGAGTGAGGGAGAGAGGAGAGTGGGAAGGAAGAGAGAGAGGGAATAAAGGGGAAGAGAGAGAGAGGGAGAGGGAAAGGGAGAGAGAGAGATAGATAGGTATCGATAGAGAGTGTGTATGTTTGGGGCATGAGATAGAGAGACAAAGAAACAAAGATGGGGGGATATAGAGATATAATGGAGGGGGGAGAAAGGGAAGAAGAGAGAGATAGAGATAGGGAGGGAGGGGAGAGATGGATAAATATGGATAGAGAGAGAGGTGACATGGAGAGACAAAGAAGGAGATATGGAGGGACATATATATATAAATAGAAGAGGGAGGGAGAGTGAACAAGAGAGAGACAAAGAAAAGGAAGGAGGGGAAAGAGAAAGATATGCAGATATGGGAGAGAGATGGGGGAGATAGATATGGGGAGAGAAAACAGGAGATAGGGAAGGAGATAGATGCACGTTAACTAGATGTATGATGTATGATATGAATTGATTTCAACGTAAGCACAAAAGAGACATTGACAACATGCATTCATTTTTGTGTTACATTAATTCAACCATAAATAACATACTACCATTTTGATCTTAAATAAATTGTTAACTCACATGAGATGTTTGCTTCTTGAAAATATAAATTGTTTGTAATTGACTACCAATTTTTTGTGCCACGTGCCAATATCATGTTGAATATGGAAGGAATTACACATCTATCTCATAGTGACCATTATACCATTAAAATGTATAGAAAATAGTGATCTTGATTTTCAACTAACGCATTAGTTTATGTGTGATTGAATTAATTAATTACATTGATCTCAATGAAAATCATTACATTCCATTGATTTTAGTATATATTAATGATTTGGAGAGAGAGAGAGAGAGAGAGAGAGAGAGAGAAAGAGATTTATTTGGGAGAGAGATAGAGGGTGGTGGGAGATAGAGGAAGGAAGGAAGAGAGGAGTTAAGACAAATAAGCAGAGAGGGAGGGAGAGAGATGGATTTGGAGGAGAGGGAGAAGAAAGGAAGCAAAAAGACATAGAGGGAAAGGTAGAGAAAGAGAGGGAGAGTGACATGGAAGAGATTCAGAGAGAGGGAGGGAGAGAGGGATGGAGAGGGGGGAGTGGGAAGGAAGAGAGAGAGGAAGAAAAGGGGGAGAGAGGGGCGGAGAAGAAGAGAAAGAGGGAGAGGAAGAGGGAGGAAGAGAGAGATAGATATATGTGGAGAAAGATTTTATATGTTTGGGGGGTGATATAGAGTAATAAAGAAGGAGAGATAGAGGGAGATAGAGATACAGATGGATGGGGGAGAGAGGCAAGAAGAGAGCAACAGAGATAGGGAGGGATGGAGAAATAGATAGATATGGAGAGAGAGAGTGTGTGTTTGGGGGGATGAGATAGAGAGACAAAGAAGGAGAGATAGAGGGAGATACAGATACAGATGGTGGGAGGAGAGATATGGAAGAAGAGAGAGAGATAGAGAGAAGGAAGGGGAGGCAAAGAGAGGGACAAAGAAATGTAGAGGAGAGGGAGGAGATAGATTTACACTAGCTAGATTTATGTTGTCCGTTAGGTAGATGTATGTATGATGTACATTGAGTTTAGAGTTAGAAAAAGAGAAAATATTGATAATGTGCAGTGATTTCTGTTTTACAATAATTCAACCATAAATAAAATACTTGAATTTTTATCTTGATTAAAATATTCACTTACTTGAAATTTTTACTTCTTAAAACTCTACAACATTTGTAATTAACTACATTATTATTATTTCCATTTTCTATAATTCATCATTGTTAGTCATTTTTCCTTCATATGAGGTAATAGAAAACAACTACAATTGAAACTTTCTTGGGGCTTAACACTTCATAAGTCATAATGATTTACTTTGGAGAAAGCTACTATTAATATTGGAGAGAAAGGCAAGGTATGTCATCTACTACAATACCTCGGGTGAAATATTTGAATGATCTATAATTTCAATCTCCCTTTTCATATGATTATATGAAAATATGGAAAAAAGTAACAAGTGTTATAGTATGAATAGTAGAAGAGAAAAGTTTGAGATTGATCACAATGAAGACTATTTATAATTTCCCGCATTGTTATTATTGACATTCTCACTTGCCATTCAAAATTTTTATTTCATCAATTTTCATCATTCAAGCTATTTAAAGTTTGTATCATCTAAACAAATTGAGGAAAATGAGAAGAATTAAAATTTAAATGAGCACATTAATCTTATATATATTTAGCATATTTAGAAAGATTAGAATAATTAGATATTCAAAAGAAATTGTGTGATTGGGAACAATTAAAACCAATCTAGATCCATCTTTACTCGAGCAATATCAAGTACTAAGAGGGATTATATCTCCCAATGTGCAAACCTTTCCTCAAGTTTTTCACTCATAAAAGAGGTTTTCACTTCGAGAGATTTGATCCCTCTCGATGCTTCATATATTCATAGTAAATAAGGATCTAGGTTGGCTAAATTGTCATCAAGAATTACCACCCATGGTCTGTAAACTATTGTGGATATTCCACTACAAATTTCATCACAAAAAATCTCATAAAATTATATTTGAAATATGAAATTCTACACTATAAAAATTTTATCATATTTTTCGATGTGTAGATTTACTGTTAATAGTTCATGCATGTAAATGAAAATTATGCAGAAAATAGAGAATAGAAAAATAAAATCTCACTCACATATATTTGATACAAGATATGCTTAGGGACACCCTTTCGAGAGAAAAAACCAGCTCGAAGGTGAGGTCACTCTGCTCTCTTTCTTTGAATAAAAATATGGTTGTGAGAACAAAGAAGTATGGTTTGTCGCCTGTGGGCTTCTACAGTGTACAAATCCTCTTTATTTTTTCTACCACATATCATATATTTGATACAAGATATGCTTGGGGACACCCTTTCGAGAGAAAAAACCAGCTGGAAGGTGAGGTCACTCTGCTCTCTTTCTTTGAATAAAAATATGGTTGTGAGAACAAAGAAGTATGGTTTGTCGCCTGTGGGCTGCTACAGTGCACAAATCCTCTTTATTTTTTCTACCACATATCCCTCTAGGATATTTTTTCTTAGCTATAGAATGAATTCACTCCAAAGAATGGAATCCCTTTTCCTCCTAGTGACATGAATATAACATCCAATAGCCTACTAGTGGTTAGGCTTGACTAACTCAAATATTAACCAAAGTTACAATATAGATTGTTCTAGAGTATTCTACATCACAATCACATGGCTAGCCATTTTTTAATGAATAATGGCAGCCAACATAGCATCCTTTCAAATTATAGTCGTCAAAACAGGAAGGTCAACTTCCGAGTGGCATAAATTTAGCATAATCACTCTCATTCACAAGATTCTCACACCATTGTAAAGGTATCTATATGTAAAATAAAATGAAAATGTGTGCCGATAGAGTGGAAAATTTAAACCCAAAAAAATTGTTGTTTGATGACTCAAAATTCTCCCAGAAGGTTTGAGACCCTCTTTTTCCAAACTGGGTCCTACCAGTAAAAATAGTACCATGAGCTAATTTCTAGCACCCTCCTCCCACATTTACCCAAGTTCATGAGTCTACCAAGGTAAACACGTGACAAAGAGTTACTATGATATGACCTAACCTCACAAATACAATTAAGAAAGTGGGGCTAACAACTAGGAATTAACTAACCCTCCTCAAGAGCTACAGAACCCCGAGAAGCCAAACAACCAGTACAAGTGCCCTAACCTCAATATAGATTGCTTTTCCTCACACTTGAACTCCTAGTTGCATTTACAAGCTTGCATCCATGCAATTTTATAACTGTTTTGGCGAATTTAGCATCTACGAATAAATACTAATTCACTAGATAGGTAGTTCTGCCTATAACAACAGTTTAAATTTTTTTAGACTTTCCCTATAAGCAATAGATAAGAAGAGAGGATAGAAGGCCTACCTGTAGTTCCGCTTTCCTCTCGTCTCCCTTGTATCAATTTTGTTGCTCCTTCATGTACTTAATCCACTTGAAAAGTACCCTGTCAACACAATAGAAGATGAAAACCGATCAAAGCATACAATTCATTGAATATAAGTGAAAGGAAACATAAGAAATTCATACATATAAGCATTATGAAATAACACATCATATGGAAAAGGGTTCAAACACTTTATTAAATATAAGAAGGAATTACAACCACCAATGTCTCATTCAAAGTCATTCCTCCAACTTGGATCCCATCCACATCACATCAAAAGCAAGAAAAGCTTGTGGCATCACATCATTTGCTCCAAAGTCAAGTCTCATAGCAGCATTATCTCCTTACAATTCAACATAATCTAGCTAGCCCCTGATCACTAATATGAGTGGTAAATTTATAGGAGGATGAAGGAGGTTTTGTCATAAATGGTGGCAATGAATGGTCTTCCATACTTAGAATTAGTTCCATGGAGGAAGGGATGAGAGGATATGATGAACCTTAACTCACTCCTCATCCATTTTTGAGCTCATTGGAGTAGATAACTGAAGCAAGCTTCTAGAGGACTCCAAGAGATAACAATATTCAAACCCCAATTGAATTTCACTTAAATTCGCCCAGCACAACCTGAAGAGGGCTTAGGTGCTTTGCAGAGCACCCTCACAGTGTATCTACCTACTCTACAGAGCACCCTGGTAGTGTATCTACCTGCGTTGTTCCCTTTAGGGACCATTTCTGGATGTCTTAGGTCATGAAATGTTAGGTCCTTATACTACTAGTGTAACCCCTTATTGTTTTTTAGTACAACCCCCTTATTATATTGTTGTGCCCATGTAGTCCCCATATTGTTATTATTGTGCCCCAATAGAAGCCCACTATTGCTATTATTGTTCCCTTACATTATTATTGTTATGTCACCTCTTATTATATTATGATCCCTTAGACTCCTATACATATAAAATAAGTCTTTTCATTTGTATCATCCAAGAATTGTTGATTTGTGTAATGTAAAGGAGGTTTCCCCCTCGAAGAGGCTTATTTATAAGGTGTGTATCTATCTTTTCTATCTTTTTGTGAGCTGGTTTCATAACATGAAACTTTTTGGGAAGGAAGCATTCAAAGGGGTGACTTGTTTAGGGCATGTAGCAATTGAAATTAGGGTTTTATGAGCCCTAAAACACTGATCTAGATGTTGGGATTTGATGTTCCCAAATGGATCTGTAACAACTGCCCCTAAAGCATGAAGTCTAAAAAATGCCAATGTCAAACGAAATGCTTGACGATGTGATGAAGAGGTATCAAAGTGGATGGTGACCTGCATCAATTACAATACATATATCATGATATTTAAGTTTACATGAATTGCTGAGGGAAGGCATATCCATGCTTAGCTTATAAACTTTCATTACATGTACATAAACAGTCATCTACAGATATAGACCCATGATCAGAATGACTATCAATGTAAAGTCATTGTACATATGATTTAGTACTCCTGATATCGCAGCTCGGATGGATGAAACTAGATCCAGGGTCTTCAATCTCATTAAGCTGTTCAATCAAGTATGAGTCTAACCATGTGAATATGTGATCTGAAGTCGAACATGGGAAGACACCATCTGATTACCAGTTGATGATGTAAGCTGTTAACAAATGCGAGAGAAATCACTGATAATGATAATTATCCTAAAGGTACTGCAGTACATTCTGCATGGTGTGAATGGATGATTTGATGTCAAACACCATACAAAATCTTTCTATCAAAGGCCATCGATGTATGCCTATTGTCGAAAATGAGAAACCTACCATTGATGCATGCAAGCCTCAAGGCACTGAATGGGTGTTTCTAGGTCAACTTCTTAGATAATAACATGATGTCGACAAGAAGTGACTCGTCGTAGGAGGGCCTTGATGTATCCCACATCAACAACATGAAACGAGTGTAGTGATTTTAGAGATGGAATTTGACTAACGACACAAAGTTTAGGAATGGCAGTCATGAAAATGAAAGTTTATGGTATTGCAAAAGATGGATTTTGATTAGATGACTTCTCTTGAACATGTCAGTGACACCAAAGTGAATTGGTAGCATTAACCCAAAACAAAGCAATGGATGGTATGATAGACCAATGGTGTGATAACCATCAAGCTAATAACCCAACCTAGATAGTCACGGTGATGGAGTGAAAGTGTCATGCTCAAGAGTGACCTGCTACCATAAAGTGGTTTTCCCTTTTTTCCATTTTCCCCAATCATTGCTGACCAGTACCTGTTTATTTTTATCATGCTTGAGGAGGATAACATATGGTTGTTGTATAATTTCACCCTTCGAGTGAATCCATCACTATTTGATGTTTTAACGAGTCTAGCAAAGGTGAAACTTGGTCTTGTCTAAATGGACAAGTTTGTCGCTATTTGATGTTTTAACGAGTTTTACGACAAAGATAACTCGATCCTTTTCATGTTTAGAGAGTTTTAAAAGGGACAAAAAGAAAAATCCACAAGTTATTTTTCATAAATTAATCTCTCAAGCCTCAAAAAGCATAAAATAATACAAGAGAGATATCATTTCCAATCCGTTAACGAGCTAGAAAGGACAAGCAGTCGACAATCTTTTCATATTTAGAGAGTCTGAAAAGAGCTTAAAGAGGACTCCACTTTGAGGAACGAGTGGTGTCTAGGGTAGCAACAAGTTCTAGTGATGTGGGAATGTCTCAAAACATGTTGATTTATGTGGAGAGGTTGGCCAATAAGACCACTCATTGCAACTATTCCTCAAAAAGGGTAAAAAAACCAAGTGAAGGCATATGATCTGCTCAAGGGATGGTGGCGATGGGATGAAAACAAAAAAGGCTCATCTGATGGAAGAGGTTGATAAAATGAAAATCATGAGGGTTAAAAAATGGAAATGGGTTCATTTTTAGACAAGCTTGAACCATACGGAACTATTCTTGGGTTTAGTTTCATGTTTACACAAGCTTGAAACAAAAAACTATGCTTGGATTCAGTTTCATTTTTACACAAGCTTAAAACGAAAAAAACTATGCTTGAGATTGTTTTACATGCCCCCAGCATGATGAAAGGGAAAGTCTCCTGTAACCAAATGGAAGTCATTATGGTGAAGGAAGACGATTATCCAACACCTTTTTGGCTTCATCCAGATAGGGACAAAGGTGAATGGAGTGATTCCCTTCACATAGCCTACAAGGAAACTTAATTTTACCACTAGGTGCATGCCCCCCAAGCTTCATTACATTCACCTAAGTAGATTACTTGTGGCTATCAGGTGGATGGAATGAAGGTTCATTTACGAGATCAAGTGAAAGATTCGACTGGGATTTTATGAGATCTAATCAAAGAATCGAATTGGAACTTTTCTCCATGGGAACTTGTTTCATTTTTCATTGAGCTTGACACAAGACAAGGAACTATACTCAGATTCCTTGTTTCAGTTTTTAACGAGCTTGACACAAGACAAGGAACTATGCTCATATTCCTTGTTTCACTTTTGACGAGGTTGACACAAAACCAAGAAATATCGTCATATCCTTGGTTTCATTTTTTAACAAGGTTGACACAAGACAAGGAACTATCCTCATGGAGCTGTTTCATTTTTTAAGGAGGTTGACATAGTAAAAGACTATCCTCATGGGAGTTGTTTCATTTTTTAATGAGGTTGACACAGTAAAAGAACTATCCTCATGACCTTTGTTTCATTTTTTAACAAGGTTGACAGAAGACAAGGAACTATCCTCATGGACCTATTTCATTTTTTAATGAGGTTGACACAGTAAAAGAACTATCCTCCATATTGTTTCAATCACAACTCATAAGTGGTCATGAAGGAGAGATCTGGTTCCAATACCCCCAGTACATGATGTACAACATCACGGAATTCATCATCTGGTGATGTAGGCATGGAATGGGTTGCCACATAATTGACCCATTGCATGGATGATACCATTGGTACAAAAGGACCAATTAGGGAAGATGGTTGACTAGAAGCCATACTTGGACCGGGAAATGAAATCTAGTTAATGGTGACAATTCTGCCTTTATGTAGGAAACAACTCACTCAAAAGAGTGTTGAAACAATAGCTCCCATGTCATAAACATAGTCACACCCTAGAATTAAATTGTAATCTAAAGGGCCTGGGACTACCATCACATTTAGATAAATGATTTTTCCTCCCAAAGTAATAGGTAACTGAAGAAGGTTACCTAATGGTTGACTGGTTCCTCTATTAAAAGCCAACAGATTTTGGATAACAGGCACAAGTGGCTGCGAACCGAGCGCTTGCCAAGCAGTTGAGGAAAGGATACTCACAGATGCACCTTCATCTATAATAGTGCCTGATATAATCATATTACAAGCTTGTGCTATGATCTGGAAAGGCACATAAGAAGGAAGATGAAATCCTACCAGCCGATTCCAATCAAAGGAAGTGACCAGACTACTTGGACGGGGTCCCATAGAAACGACAAAATTAGCTCCTTGAGTTATGAGAGTGTGAGGATTTTCATCTTGTCTTGATGGAACATGAGGAATGCCCCCAAGCTCATTAGAATCTGAAGAAACAAAAAGAACTTTAGTGGTATCATATTCACTCTCTTCAGGAAAGGTACGATTAGCTGAGGGTGAAATCAGGTCAACTGTTACCTCGACCTATTGATTTGGGTCAAGTATAGGTTCATAGGATTCACTTTCAGAGATATTTGGTTTGACCGATAGTTTATTTTGGTGAGTCAATTCATCAACTAGTGGAGGATTTAGGGAGATTTTCCTATAACTGGAGGGAAGTCGCTGTGGTGAAGCAGGATGGTTATCCAACAATTTTTTGGCTTCATCCAAATAGGGACAAAGGTGAATGGGGTAATTCCCTTCACATAACCTAGATGGAAACTTAACTTTACCCTTCTTTCCATGAACTTTACTACAAATAGTTGATGGTGTGTCACCAACATGATCTCTAGAAGTTGATGACACAAAATGATGTGAAGGAGAAGACCATTCTTCTAAGATCTGAGGAATATCAAGACAATTTTGAAGAAGATGGTCTCCCACACAAAGTTTGCATGGATATCGAACTTCATGAGGCTTGATGGACGGTTCCTCATCAGATGTTGCATTCAAAGGAATGGTTGCTTGGTTGCCCCTCTGCTGAATTTTCTTCTTCTTCTTCTTCTTCTTCTTCCCTTTCTTCTTCTTCTTAGCCACCTAGTTACTAGTACCAATATTTTCACCAGGCAAAGAGGAAGAAGGGGGGGAAGAAACAACTGAGGAAGAAGGCAAAGGTTCAACTTTAGGTTCAACTGGAGGTTGACTTTATCCAGTTGGAGGTGTACTCGATTGAGAAGAAATCACAACATTTTGAACCAAGGAGGTTGAAAACAAGCATACTAACAAGCCAATGGTAAATCCCAGAAGGGAAAATGTAGCCATGTATGGAGCACCAATATCTCCAAAAGGAGGAAAAGGACTAAGATTCGCATCAAAAGGAATTCCTTGATCAGTGGACTCCAGATTTGTTGCCATATGTTTCAACCTAAGATCAACTAAGGAGCGAGCGTGGGGGATGTTATCCGTGGTCAATTAATTTTATTTTAATCAAAGTAACATAACAAAATGAAAGAGGGATAATCTAGGAAAAATGTTTACCAAGCAACTGTGAACTGCAGAATACCTCCTGGAGAACCAAGAAGTACGGGCAGGCAATCTCCCCGAATGTTATGTTCGGTGTATCACAGTGTACAAGGTGGCCGACCCGGTTACCTAAGGATGGATAGAAACCTAGTGTTTTCCTCCCATATATACTTGAAATTACATGGAGGCACAATCCGTATAAGTGTTCTCTAATGAAAAACCACTTAGTGAGAGCATTCCCATATACTTTACGTACTGTAACACCGCCCTATATACCCAAAGGTACGTGGACGAGCTACGATATACTCATGTACATGGAATGAGGTATCACACTTGGGATGTATTACAAACAAGTTAGCGATAACTGCTTTCTTTTACGATGCTGGAACACATCTCTAGCCTAGACCTCTAAATGTTTTTCGTTAGGTGACAATGCTCCATTAGGTAAACTCATATAAATTTTAAGTTGAGCTTCTTTAGAATTTTCCTTTCAAGGTTCGCAACGTGATGTATGCTTTCAAATCCTAAAATGCAACTAATATGATAAGCATTCTTTCCATTAAATTTAACAATGAAAATCCTTAGCTAGTAGGGATAGAGAAATCATATATTTGACAAAGAGCAAAGAGCACAACTAATACAATTTCCCTAGCTATTCATTTCAAGCATTCACAAACTACAATATGAATTATGTAAGTTTTTCTTTTCGGATTCCTTAATGTTATGATGAACAAAAAGGAAACATTGACATAAAATCAATCAATCTTTCATAAGAATGAATACTTTTACAACAGTTCTAATTTGAAGGAAGAGAAGACTTTACGACACTTTCTTTTGAATGAAGATTAATCAACTATATTCTAACTTTGAATATAGACTGATAGTGACAAAGAAAACATTAAAGAAACATTAATCAATCAAATCAAAGTAGGGCTGGAAAAGGAGATAAAAATTTGTTCTTTGAGACACGACATTCATTGATTAATAAACAAGCAAGCAAACAAATCTATGGATAAATACTAATCTATGAACACAAATCGAGTCTAAAAAGATGTCTTAGGAGGTGGATAAGATATTAGGAAAGAGGATTCTTCCCTAGCAGAGTCACCAATTTGTTTTGGAGAATTTAGCATCTATGGATAAATACTAATTCACTAGACAAGTAGTTGTGCCTAGAACAATAGTTTAATGTGTCTTAGACTTTCCCTATAACCAATAGATAAGAAGAGAGGATAGAAGGCCTACCTGTAGTTCTGCTTTCCTCTCGTCTCCCTTGTATCGATTCCGTTGCTCCTTCCTGTACTTAATCCACTGGAAACGTACCCTCTCAACACAATAGAAGACGAAAACCGATCAAAGCATAGGATCCATTGAATATAAATGAAAGCAATCATAAGCAATTCATACATATAAGCATTATGAAAGAACAGATCATATGTAAAAGGGTTCAAACACTTTATTATATAGAAGAAGGAATTACAACCATCAGTGTCTGATTCAAAGTCATTCCTCCAGCTTGGGTCACATCCACATCACATCAAAATCAAGACAAGTTTGTGGCATCACATCATTTGTTCCAAAGTCAAGTCTCATAGCAGCATTATCTCCTTACAATTCAACATAATCTAGCTAGCCCCGATCACTTAGATGAGTGGTCAATTTATAGGAGGACGAAGGAGGTTTTGTCATAAATGGTGGCATTGAATGGCCTTCCATACTTAGAATTAGTTCCATGGAGGAAGGGATGAAAGGATCAGATGCACCTTCACTCATTCCTTATCCATTTTCAAGCTCATAGGAGTAGATAACTGAGGGAATCTTCTAGATGACTCGAAGAGATAAGAATATTCCCCAAACCCCAATTGAATATTGCTCAAATTCCACCAGCGCGACCTAAAGAGGGCTTAGGTGCTCTGCAGAGCACCCTGACAGTGTATCTAACTGTGTTGGTCCCTTTAGAGACCATTTCTGGATGGCTTAGGTCACGAAACTTTCTGGGAAGGAGGCATTCAAAGGGGTGACTTGTTTACGGCATGTAGCAACTGAAATTAGGGTTTGGTGATCCCTAAAACACTAATCTGGATGTTGGGATTTGATGTTCCCAAATGGATCTGTAACAATAGCCCTGCAAGTTAGCGACTATAGTCCCGATTTCCTAGTTTTGAGCCTATAACCATGCGATTTGTGCCACCTTTTAAGGGCTAGTCTCAATGAAAATCCCCAAAACTCGATGACACTTTCCAAAACAATAAATCACACAAACACAAATCCTCTAAAACAAAACTTGATCAAGTACTTGACCTAACCAAGCCCAACCATGATAGAATTTTTGTGAAACATATGGAAATATGTAACCTACATGTCATGAATGTATATCTAACCATAGGGGACTAAAACTTATCTGAGATTCACCACGAAGGTATAATACCCTCTCAGAATAGTTGCAATAACATTTGTTAGTCCATGCATTCATCAACCAATAACCGTCTTATCAAAACATGTAAAGAACGATATAAAAAATACATCATATAGCCAACATATAACCAACTTATAACTAGAATAGAACCATGGAAAATAAGCCTTAATATAACCATCATAATCAATAATTGTGTTCATATATCACAACAGGGAAATACATCATATTAACACATGAAAATACCAACCAAGTCATGGACTTCAACATACCACTTGACTGTAGATCGGGCTTAACGAAATATTTTCTTTCAGCCAATTACCCTCGTGTCATATTCCAAGCATGAATATGTGATCTCATGGAATAAACCAACCAAAACAAAATCATGGCTTCCATAGGCAAAACCACCTCAACCCACAACTAGTGATTCCACCTCATGGTCAGACATCACTAACCCTCACCAAACTGATCTCTATCCAAGCTTTCTAAGTTTGTAGAGTGTTTGTTCCCACCTGACTCTGTGAATAGTAACTCAACCCACAACCTTCGCAAGACTCTAGAGTGTTTGTCCAGCCAAGGCTCCAGGACTAGTAACTCAACCCACTAATGGCTCCAAAGAATTTTTCAAACCAAGAATCCAGTAGTGTAACCCAAACTGAGTTGTTCTATGGATTCCAGATTGTTTGTCCAAACAAGTCTCCAAGAACTACTAACTCAACCGATAGCCATAACGAACATGAGCACTAAACATAAAACAAATGAAAAAGTCCACAACAACATGTCTATCCATGAAATGGTAAGGATAGGCACAACCACTATATATACATGAAATCCCCCATGCCAATGATAGATCATAACCAAATAAGAACATGGATATACCATACATGCAAAGACTAGCAAGGAAATCATACATGCAACTCGATACCTACAAAGCAATCCCATTGTAACCATTGATCCTATTATTTCATTGTGCTTTCCCACTTTCATTTTCATTATTTTCCCAACCTAATGAAAACTAGAGTGGTCCAAGAATACGCTGAGTGTGCAAGAGTATGAGAGAGAGAGAATAGAGACAATGCTCCAAAAATGAACTGACAAAAGTCTAACTGATAAAAGTGAACATTGACAAAAGCCATGAACTCATCCTCATAAGTCTTTTTATCATTGAGGCCTATATTTTCTTCATGTTCCTTCATTTTTCTTTCGATTTGCCTCTCATGCAAATATGTGACCTTTCACCTTCCTTCTCTCCCATTTTCCTTTATTTCCATAAATAAAATGTGAATTATTTCCACTTTTCCTTTTCCAATTTCCTGAGACATCAATTAACTAAAATGAATACCCACTATGATGTTTTTCCCACCATTCATCTTGGAATACGTGCCCCATGACCTTGATCTTATATTTTTTACATGGAAATTCAAGCAGGGCTGTTACAGAACCTTACCCCTTACGGGAACACTGTCCTCAATGTTTTATGACACCTATGACCAACAAACCAGGAGAATAAAAATTACTGCCCATGTAGCTTTCTAATATAGCTCATTGTAGTATTTACAATGGAAGTTGTTGAAAACATGACAAAAATACCATTTACTGGAGCTTTATAACACAAGTCATTACGGTATTTACAATAAAAACCACATATACATTATGCACATTTGCTTCAACCAGAAAATAACCACATTGTCTATGGATATGTGTAACCACCACTTGATATAGTATTTACAATAATATACACGTATACACATATGCACATTTTCTCAACCAACAAATAAAGGATACAATGTCAAGATCAATCAACAAGGGAATCTAGAGGCTCACACCTCCACCCTAAAAAATAATACTAGGATTCACCTCCTTCGTAGGAAGTCGAGAATCCACTAGCAAAGACAAGCCTACATCTAATGTCCAGCGCTACAATCCTACACCACTTGCCCTCTTAGTGACCAATTACTGGCTCATTATTCGAGGGCACACTCCCAATGTGCATCTAATTCCATCTAGCAATGTTAGTGACCAAAATCAATGTATTCCTTGTCCTTCCCTTCTCTTTTACACAATCCAGTGGGAAATATGGTCACCACCTTACATGCAGTCACACACCTTCCAAGTTCCACAAGCATCCCCTTCTCTCCTACTTAGTCCCTCAAGTAACACCTCCCTTAGCAAGGTTTCCTTGCATCAAAAGATCCAAAAACCAAGGCATATCCCTATCTCAAAACCATCATACTAGTCATAGCATGCTCATGGAAATCAATGGACACTATTGGGTACTAGTGTCCCAGAATGGCCCTTGTCCTGAAGTGCTTTACCGACATATTTCTATATGTTCCAATTAATTTTTCCCCTATTGCTAATGCTTGCAGTCAGTTTCAACCTCCCAACCTGGGGATTTTCCATGCTTTCTTGTACTAAGCACATAATTTCCATTAGATTCAAAGCAAATTGCAATAAATTCAAATCATACCTCATTGGTGGCTAGCCAATAAGGAACACCTACGATTATGTTTACTTCCTCTCACAACAAGTCAAACTAACCCTCTAATCAAATCATCATGTATAAACATGTCACATTTGGTTAGCTCAAATGCAAGCATCATAAATCAGAATAATCAAACACATGCAAGCATCATAAATCAGAATAATCAAACACATGCAATCATCATAAATAAGAGTTATGATCACATGTATAATAAAATGTAAAATAAAATACTAATACGTGTCCTTCAATTGGTTATTTTCTTCTACCTTTGTGCTTTGTCCTGCCCATACACACATTTAATTGGTCGCCACACCCGACAAAAATTCAGTTACTTTTCTTCTCTTTGATTATGTACACATACATCCAATGTACATCACATGTGTATACCCACACACGGTGTACCACACAACACATACACCTACACCCAGTGTAGCCCACAATGCAATACATATACCTACACCTCGTGTACTTGACAACAAATACACCTATATTCAATGTATAACACAATGCAATACATACACCTACACCTAGTGTACAAAAAAATGCATGTACGTGCATAGAGTACAACACAAAAAATACACTTTTCACGATACCACAACTACACAACCCAACATGTATGACATGCACACAATACCACATGTACAACAATACCACTTGTACAACAATACCACATGTACAATGTGTACACAATACCATCTATACACGACACCACCTACACAATGTGTACACAACACCACCTGCACAACATGTACACAAAACCACATGCATGCAACACCACATGTACCATAGGTACATAGCACCACATGTACATAACACCACATGTATAATATGCACACTGCACCATATGTGCACAACACTGCATATACAACATGCACATAACACCATATGTACACAATAGCACATGTACAACATGCACACAATACCACATGTGGAACATGCACAGAACATTATATGTACAAAACAATACATATGCAACATGCACACATCACTCTATGTACACAATACTTAATATGCAACATGCACACAACACTATATGTGCATAGTACCAAACATACCACATGCACATAATACCATATACAGTATCGCATATGAAACATCCACACAACAGTATAGGTATAGCATGTACAAAAATACACAACAATAGTGATGCACATCCAGAGAACAATCACTGACTGTACCAAGAAAACTTACTTCTAGTGTCTTTCCTATTCATGCTTATTCCAACATGCTATAGATCACACTACTTTAATTCCGCTGATGTATCCCTCAACATTACCTGTCATAGCATATAGATAGGAATATTATAAACAGCTAATATCAATTCACATCCACATGATGCTAAACACATAAATATTTCAAGCTACTCTACCCACTTGATTCCTCATAGCCAACAACCTCTTCATGCCATTAGCTTACATAAGAAATCATTCCTCCACAAGAATGATCCCTAAAAATCTTGTCAGACAGTGAGATACATGCATGCATACATATATATGTATAAAAATTAGCATAAAATAATCATTATCTTGTCATACAATTATATACTTACGTACATACATACATATATATAGACATTAACATAGTCATGATCACAACATAATTACTAGATATCATAAGTTCAAGGTTAAGAGAACTTCTTTTACTTGTACACAACATGCAAAACATTGAGAACAAGAGTTCCCAACACAACCAAGACATCTCACATATCAAATCCATTCACTTTACCTTTCCTGTTACATTTCTCATGATCACCTTTCCATTGTCCATTTACCCCAATAGACCCACCCAATCCAGTTGACTGTCATATTCTTGCCTTCAACTGCCCTTATACATAGGTTGGGCTTCATCTAGATCTTACATTACCTGTTGGGTTTCACACAACCCTCCTCAATCTACATTAACTTCCTCCTTCCCAACCAATTCCCAAGACCCCAAAAACATAAAAAGAAATAACAAGAAACCAACAAGAAGGAAACCATGACAAACCAATAACAAGATGACACCACAAACAAAGTGGCATGGCCATGCACCAGACACTAAAAAAACTGAAAATGAAACACAATAGATCACAAAAGACTGAAAGCACAAAACTAAAAACATACACCTTAATGCAACCTCATGGGTTCCCAATTCTTCCAGGGGAAAGCGCAATCCAAGCCTTCTTCAAGATTTCATGGCAGTCTCTTTTGCATGCAATCCCCTACATCGTACTGCCATAAACACACAATTGTCAATGCATAAATAAACATAATAATACACCAGTTACCTTACCTTCTTGTTCCAAGAACATTTCCTTGTAGCTGAACACATCCATACCATCTCTCAAGGGACCCCAATTCCGTTGACAAATCTAGCTATAACTAGAAAATAGCTAATATACCTATCTGTTACAGGGAAAAGTGTCTATTTAGAACTGCTCGATCCCACCAAGGTGTGACAGCTGCCTTAGAAACAAACAGAGAAAAACTACTTTTGTATTTCCTTTATGAACTATAGATAGAGAGGAATGGAAAGAACCGACCTGTGTCTTGCGCTAATCCTTCGATCCAATCTCTCTCTTCTTTGACAGTCTCCAGCTACCTGCTCCCTTACTTGCCCAGCTTCACAAAGTACCTGTAAGATCACAGAAGAAGAACACTATACAAAGAAATGGATCTATATTCATAAACAACTTAGGATCAGATTTAAGTTAGCCATACAAATGTAGCAAGCATCAATGATACAAAAGCATGGAGAAAAAACTCAAATAGTTTTTATTGATAAACAAGAAAAGATCCAGGAGGAGTTACAACCGGTGGTTCCTGACCCAGCATCAACCTCCCAACAAAGAAGCCCCTCTTCACCTCAAACAAAGCATAGATCACCCAATACTCTGATGTTTGTCTAAAAAAACCAACATCAATTCCATGCAAAATTCCAGCCTCTGGATCTCTGGGATGAGGGATCCATATATAGATATGTGTAATAAGGATGAGTCAGCTTGTGATTTGATTAGTGTCTTCTCTCTGTCAGTTCTTGCTTCCACTTGGAGACTGAAGGCCTCTTACTCATCCTTGGTCGAATTCAGTTAGGCAAGTGTCACAGGAGAAGATTCTGGAAGCTTCCATTGTCTCTCCACCTCGCGGAACGACACTGCCATTTTTCATTTCTCGCCCATCACACCCCACAGAAGGGACTTTTGAAATGCAATGCAATGCACCCTCACAATGTATTTAGGTGCAATGCAATGCACCTAGCCAGTGGAGCTGCTGAAATGATCCTGTTTTGACTTATTCTGAGAAGTTTCTGGTGGAGAACTTCTGGGAGAAGCTGTAATCTATTGACCTTGTTCCTTTATGGGTTAGAACAACACTTTTAGGGACTTAGGAGCCCTTGGTTTATTGACATTTCATGCTTGGAGATGTAAGGCACAAAAATGTCTATAACAGTTGCCCCCTAAAGTATGAGGCTGTTAACCTTTTGGTGTCAGGTGAAATGCTTTAATATGAGGATCCGAAGTTCTTTCAATGCCAGACGGAAACCTGTAGTAAGATACAATACAATACATTATCTTCGTACTATTTTCATGATCTAGCTGAGGTAGGCATTCCCATGCTCAGCTTTATAAATTCATTTTCATGTACATAGGATAGACAAACGTCTGAGTGTAGACTGATGATTCTGATAGAGCCATCATCCTTTTGGTAGGATGATTATCTGTGCTGCAATGTTTTACATTTGATGTCTTTATTTCCCTGAATATATATCGCAGCACGGATGGATGAAACTAGATCCGGGGTCTTCAATCTCGTCCGATCTTTACTCGAATTACAAGTCGATCCATGTGAGAAATCTTTTGAAGTCGAACATGGAAAGACATCGCTTGATTACCAGTCAATGATGTAAACTGTTAACAAGCGTGAGAGGAATCATCGATAATGATAATGATCCTCAAGGTACTGCAGTACAATCCACGTGGTGTGAATAAAGGACTTGGCGTCGAACACCACGCAAATTCTTTCGGTCGAAGGCCATTGATGTAAACCTGCCGTCGGTTGTGAGAAACTTGGCATTAAGGCATGCAAGCTTCAAAGTATTGAATGGGGTGTTCCTAGATCAACTTCTTGGATAATGAGCTGATGTCGACAAGAAGTGATCCGTCACAGGAGGGCCTTAATGAATCCCACATCAATGACACGGAACGGAGCAAATGATTTTGATGGAGGTGAAAACGATCTGATGATACACTGTTCAGGGTGGTGGTCACGAAAGAATGGAGTATAATGTATGGTAGTGGGTGAGACACAGGTGACTTCTCTAGATGACTTCTCTTGAACATATCGGCGACACTGATGTGATGGATTGGTAGCATTAACCCCAAATGTGGATGGTATGGCATGACCATGGCGATGTGACCGGTGAATGAAACAACCCAACCCGACTTAGACACGGAGTGGAAGTGTCATGTTCAAGAGCGACTTGCTACCAATAAATATTCTTTGAGTTTTCTTCCCAATTTTTCCCCAGTCATTGCTGACCAGTACCTCTTTATTTTTTTCAAGCTTGAGGAGGATAACATATGCTTGTTCTTTAATTTTCCCTTCGGGCAAACCCATCGCTATGTTTTAACGAGTCTAGCGATAGTGAAACTCGTTCTCGTCTAAAGACAAGTTTGTCGCTATTAATCTTTTTAACGAGTTTAATGACAAAGATAACTCGGTCATTTTCAATTTTAGAGAGTCTGAAAAGGAATGTAAAGGTAACTCCAAAATTCCTTTTTCGTCATCTAATCCATTAAGTCTGAAAAAGTATAAAACAATACAGAAGGGATGAATTTTCGATAGTTTTAACGAGCCGAACAAAACAAGCGCTCGATATTTTTGTGCAATAATCCCTCAGGTCCAAAAATATTAAAACCTAGAGGAGGGATAGCACTTCCTGTCCCTTTAACGAGCTGGAAGGCCAAGGACTCGGCAATCTTTTCATATTTTACGAGTCAGTTGAAAAGAGATTAAAGGAGACTCGTCTTTTAAGGAACGAGTGATAAAATGGGTAGCTTCTGATTCCAGGTAAGGTTTGGAATTTTCCAATCATGGCAGTGTCACAAGGATGTCTAGTGAAATCACTCTTCGGAGCTGTTCCTCAAAATGGCTAAACAATCAAATGGAGGTGAGTGATCGGCCAATGAAAAAGTGGAGGTGACGGTGCAAACACGACCAAGGCTTTAATGGCTAAAGTACTACATTCACGGTGGTTATTTACCGGGGAATAGTTCATTTTTTAACGAGCTTAAACGCGGGTGGAAACATTTGCTCATGTCTTATGTTTATTTTTTAACGAGCATGAACTACGTGCTAAAACTGCTCGATGCGGGTTTATTTTTTAGCGAGCTTGAACCTTGCGGTAACACTGCTCGATTAATCCAGTCGTATGATAAGAATGTCTCATATAAAAACGGCAACTTTTAGAGTTTTGCCCCACATCCTTTCTTTATGTAAGTTAGTAAACGACCAATCCAAAAAACAGATAAGTGATCGCTCTTTGCTTGCATTCCAAAAGGTTTGCATGCCCCCAGGTATAAAACAGAGTTTCAAGGTCACCCTCTATTCGAGCTGACAAAACATTTGTTTTATCAGGAAGGGTATACCTCTTTCAAGCTACCCAAAGATTGTTCTATTCACAGCGCAAACAAAAAACTTCTCTGGCGATGTCTACCGAGATAAAAAAAGGTGAGCGGCGGTGCTCGCCACCTCACATAACTTTGACAAGAGAATCTTGTTCCAATCCAACTCCCCCTTCCACTCACGGACGGGAGTACAGAGGTCATATTCTCTCGCGGAAACCTACCCCATACCCGAAGTTTTCCTGCCGAAGCAGGCCAGGGTGCATGCCCCCTGGGTTTCAGTCATATCCCTCCGAATTACTCGTGCTTATCGGGAGGATGGACTGCAGATTGAGACATTTCTTGCATGAAAAGACCATTCAGGGATGGTGTGTGACTATTTGCTCTGTATGATCTGGGGAATGAAAGCTGGTCCATGAGCTTGACCACTCTTCCTTCGTGCGGAAAACACATTACTCTAAAGAGTGAGGAGACAATTGCTCCCATGCAATAAATATAGTCTCGTCCAAGGAGTAGATTGTAATCTAGGGGTCCTTGAACTGCCATCATGTTCATGTGAACGGTTTTCCCTCTCAATGTTATGGGCACATTAGGAAGGATCCCTGACGGTCGACTGGTTCCTTTATCAAAGCCTATCAGATTTCTCATCTCAGGCAAAAGCGATGGTGAACCAAGCGCTTTCCAAGCAGTTGAGGAAAGGATACTCACAGAAGCCCCTTCATCTATGATGGTACCAGCCATAACCATTCTATATATTTGAACAATAATTCGGAATGGTACACTAGCTGGTAAACGGGGTCTGCCTAGTTGATTCCAGTCAAAGGATAAAACTAGGTTGCTTGGAGGTGGGACCGAATAGACGGTCGGGTACGACTCTGACGAACTTCCTTCCTACGGTAAAGGAACGGGTAAATTTCCCCCATGTTCGTTGGAGTCTGTGCTTATGAAAAGAATTTTGACGGTGTCATCCTTGTTCTTTTAGTGATTGTATCATCTGAAGATGGAACCTCTGAAGGCAAGACCGGGTCAACTGCTGCCTCAACCTTTTGACTTTTGTCTGGTATGGATTCAGATGGTTCATCTTCAATGATAGATGCTTCGGCCGACCACCTGAGCGGGTCAGCCAGATTTTCGACTAGTGACAGACTCGGCAAGAGTTTTTTATATCCAGGAGGAAGTCGTAACGGTGAAACCGGACGATCATCCAAAACTATTTTAGCTTCGTCTAAGAAGGGACAACGGTGAACGGCATGATCGCCTTCACACAGTTTACAAGGAAATCTATATTTTCCTTTTTGTCCTGGGGCTTCACTTTCACTAGTCGACGGTGTGTTTTCAACATGATCATCAGAGGTTGACGACACTTGGTTGTGCAAATGAGGAGACCAGTCCCTTAGGATCCGAGGCATGCAAGGACAATCTCTATGAAAGTGGTCTCCTTTGCAAATGACACATGGAAAT
This sequence comes from Pinus tabuliformis, assembly GCA_031772625.1. Taxonomy (NCBI): domain Eukaryota; kingdom Viridiplantae; phylum Streptophyta; class Pinopsida; order Pinales; family Pinaceae; genus Pinus; species Pinus tabuliformis. Next base: position 1,984,395,585 of record CM062817.1, on the reverse strand, counting down.
TTAGGCCTGGTCGGTGCAGTGCGTGGATTTTCGTTAGACGACACTCGTTTGCCCCCATTCGCTTTTGACTCCTTCTTCTTCTTCTCTTTCTTCTCCTTAGGAACTTGACTTTTGGCTTTACCAGCCCCATCAAGCGAAGAGGAAGTAGAAGGTTGGTGGGCTACTCTGGATTTGTCTAATTGATGATTCGATTGTTCAGGAATAGTGGTGTTCTGAACGACAGAGGTCGAGAAGAGCCATACAGGAAAACCAATTGTCAGTCCTGGAAGCGACAATGTGGCCATATGGGGTGCGCCAACATCTCCCCAAGAGGAGAAGGGACTAGGATTTGCTCCAAGGGGAATTCCTTGGTTGGTAGACTCCATTTTCTCAACCCAAGATCAAAGTAGGAAAGGGTAATGAATATTCCGTTTAAAATAAATTTTAGACGCTTTGACACAACTTGTTTTTTCAGTTTTTAAGAGTCGAGAAAAAACAAAAGATGACTCTAGTCGCCTTCAATTTTTAATGAGCCTAAAGTGACAAGTGCTCAGATGGACCTTTTCCATTAAGGAGTCTGAAAAGGAATGAAAGGGACTACTCTGGAGATCTAGGTAGAGGGAGTACCAAACCAATCGCAAAACTGCAGAATACTTGTTACGGTACGACACTCAATCTTCCCGAATGCTGTGCTCAGTGCATTGCGATCGATAGGGCGGCAGACACGACTTCCTATGGATAAAGGATTTAAGCCTATAAGGGTCTCCCAAAATATACTCGACGGTATGTGGGAGCACAAGTCCGTACTAGCACTTATCGTCTCAAAGTGGAGGAATCACCCAACCATCATTGAGGACAACAGTTACCAGGCTTTACGACGCCGAAATACGTCTCTAGCCTAGACCTCTAAATGTTGTGCATTAAGTTCCAAAGCGTTGTTAGATTCATTGAATTTATTTTAAGTTGATATTGCTTATGAAGTTTGCCTTTTGGGTTCACCACGAGATGTAGATGTAATTCCTAAAATGCAATCTAAAGATGATAAACAAACTTTTATCTCTTTTGTGCAATGAAAATCCTAGCTACTAGAGGAAAAGAAAGACACAATATTTTCACAAAGAGCAAAGAGCACACTGTAAATGCACTTTCCTAAATCAAGCCAAACAGACTGTCTATATGCAAATGCACATGCATGTATTTTTTTTCGACTTTCTTAGTATTGATGCTAAAAATAAAGTTGATGTACAAATCTGAATTTCTTTTCAAGCGACAAATATAAACAAGCTCTTTTTCGAAATCAAAAACAGAGATGATTACGACACCTTGCAACTTTGAAATGAACACTTGTTCTTGACACTAGAAAATCACAAATTTAGACCAAAGCAATAGTAACATTATAATCGACCATCAACAGCAATCAAACTTTCTCCTATGATCGAAATCGACACTTGCAACAGATTCAAATCAAAGGACGACAGTACGACTATTCTACTTTTGCAATGGAAAACTGTAAACGACTCAACAAACACACAAAAACATCTACAGTTCTTTTGTACAAAGGAGGCGGAATAACAGCAAGGAAAAGGGGTTTTAAACAGACATATACTGATCACAAGCAACAAAATTCAGAGATAGAACTGGAAAGAATGAAGCACAAGAACCACAGCTGTACAGGGCTAGTCTGATCAGCGCACCTGTAACACAGAGAAACTGAAATGCAGCGCAGGTTGCCCTTTCGGGAAGTGCGCTGAAATTCAAGATCTCTTAACAGTACCTGCGCTAGGCTAGAAACGAGAATCTGTCCGGGTTCCGGGTCACAGTTTGCAGTTCAGTCTTTGTTTTTTGGCCGAGTAAAAGCAATCAGTAATGCACAATCAGGGGTAGATCTAAGGAGGGTCTAAGAGCTATCACAAGGGCAATCAGATAGTTTGTGAATCAGCTATTCAAATCATAAACAGATCCAGTGAATGGATTGAAGCAGCAGATGTCTACTTTGCATTTGTTATGGCAAATGCAATTCGAATGCTACTTATAAGTTTATGAAACAAACAACAAAGAATGATAAACAAACAAACTAATTAGACATTCCCCAGCGGAGTCACCATTTTGTTACAGGGAAAAGTGTCTATTTAGAACTGCTCTATCCCACTAAGGTGTGACAGCTGCCTTGGAAACAAACAGAGAAAAACTACTTTTATATTTCCTTTATGAACTATAGATAGAGAGGAATGGAAAGAACCGACCTGTGTCTTGCGCTAATCCTTCGATCCAATCTCTCTCTTCTTTGACAGTCTCTAGCTACCTGCTCCCTTACTTGCCCAGCTTCACAAAGCACCTGTAAGATCACAGAAGAAGAACATTATACAAAGACATGGATCTATATTCATAAACCACTTAGGATTAGATTTAAGTTAACCATACAAATGTAGCAAGCATCAATGATACAAAAGCATGGAGAAAAAACTCAAATAGTTTTTATTGATAAACAAGAAAAGATCCAGAAGGAGTTACAACTGGTCGTTCCTGACCCAGCAAAGAAGCCCCTCTTCACCTCAAACAAAGCATAGATCACCCAATACTCTGATGTTTGTCTCAAAAAACCAACAACAATTCCTTACAATATGCAAAATTCCAGCCTCTGGATCTCTGGGATGAGGGATCCATATATAGATATATGTAAGGAGGATGAGTCAGCTTGTGATTTGATTAGTGTCTTCTCTCTGTCAGTTCTTGCTTCCACTTGGAGACTGAAGGCCTCTTACTCATCCTTGGTCGAATTCAGTGAGGCAAGTGTCACAGGAGAAGATTCTGGAAGCTTCCATTGTCTCTCCACCTCGCGGAATGACACTGCCATTTGTCATTTCTCGCCCATTGCACCCCACAGAAGGGAATTTTGAAATGCAACGCACCCTCACGGTGTATTTAGGTGCAATGCAATGCACCTAGCCAGTGGAGCAGCTGAAATGATCCTGTTTTGACTTATTCTGAGCAGTTTCTGGTGGAGAACTTCTGGGAGAAGCTATAATCTGTTGACCTTGTTCCTTTAGGGTTAGAACAACACTTTTAGGGACTTAGGAGCCCTTGGTTTATGGACATTTCATGCTTGGAGTTCTAAGGCACAAAAATGTCTATAACACTATCAAAGACATGTTCATGAATATAGCACATATCGACATAATGTCACACAAAATCAAGGTTAACAAGTCTTCATGTATTCATTCAAAGCACTCATTCAATTGGATTTTTGATTGATAAACAAAGCCAAAGAAATTCTCACCCAATTCCTTTCTCTTAACTTTTATCCTACTGCAATTGAATCTTATTATGTGATAGCACATCATCCAACTATGCTATATAAACAAATGAAATTTTACCTTGTCACACTAATTCCAAGCATGTTTCCCTCCAACTGATCACACATGTGAGTCACATGTTCTGAAAGTCAAGACATCATGTCGATTAATTTGAAATCAACCTTCACCAAGACTAACAACCATGTCGTAGTCAACTCACAGTCATAGTCATAATACTAAAAATAGCACCCACTTGAACTCAAGTGCATATCAGTTGTCTCATCACATATTGTGTTAGTACAAACAAGATCATTCCTTCATGAAATCTTATAAACGCATACTCATATCCACCTCATATCATGAAATTAATAAAACATTCAAACAACCTATACGCGTAACATGTTAGATAAACCAAAAAGACAGCATAATCAAAATCATACCTCAATGTATCTCAAGGGAGGCTATCTCATTTACGCAAGTTAGTTTAGGTTAGTATGACACAATATCGTAAGTATATTGACTCATACCCAAATACAATAACCAAAACCATATGCACATGCTAATCAAGATTAGCATGATAGATATAACATCAAGATATTAAATGAAATAACCATAATCATCATGTGTATGACCACAATGCATATAACATCAAATTAACTACCACACATCACTAACCGATGTAAGTACACATAACCACACTCAATAACTATCATCTATCATGCATGTAACCACATAATAATAGAATATCAGACATGCATATAGCTAAAATCTATATAACTATCATTAACTATCATACCTGGATACCTAATATATAAACCTATATGATGATCTTCTCTTATGTCGATGTCCAATGCTACCACCTTGCTTTGATAATATACTTCTCCTTCTCTATCTTAGCAAACACATCAACATCATGATGACACAAAATTAAATAATGACTATCATAATTCATGCATAACAATCACATAGACAACTAACATGCATGCATGACAAACACATTCCGCGCATCCAATCTAAGTGTTTGAACCTGGAAGCTCTGATACCACTCTATAGCACCCTCCTCCCACATTTACCCAAGTTCATGAGTCTATGAGGGTAAACATGTGATGAAGAGTTACTATGATATGACCCGACCTCCTAGATACAATTAAGAATGTGGGCCTAACAACTACGAACTTACTGACCCTCCTCAAGAGTTGTAGGACCCCTAGAAGCTAAACAACAGTTCAGGTTCCCTAACCCTAAGCTAGACTTCTTCTTCAATGACTTGAACTCTAGTCGTACATCTATTTTATTAAATATGAAAAGGTTAAAATACAAAGATACATCAATCGGTTGCCATCATTTTATGCTAACAAGATAAAATATGACGAACCCAAAACCTTAGAGGTAGACATGAGGAAAGCATAAAAACTATTTGAATAGAGTAAAAATAGATTTGTGTTACACAAGGATTGGAAAAATGATAGAGGAATTTTATGGAGCAAAGAAAGAAGGGCTACAAACCCTTGCTAGTTAAAAATAACTTTCAAATGACCTACTAAATGAACCAAGCTCCTAACTAGCTAGAAGGGGAAATTCTTCAAGAAAAAGGATTAAATCTCCACCTATTAAATCTTGGGGTTGTAAAGGATATCATAGGTTTAGATATTGTCCCCATAAGGAAAAGTAGGTGAGGACTATGCACAACATGCAAGCGGTAACTACTATGGATGAGGTGGGAAAAAGCATACCAGAAATTTTATATGCAGCCTTGGATAATTGACAAGTGGAGTATCAAGCTCAAATGATAAGGGTTGAAAGTAAGCTAAACAATCTATCCATATCTCTCTTAATTGATTCTAGATCTAGCCATAGTTACATTAATATGAATGTGGTTGAAAATTTAGTTTGCAAAAAGTTAAATTTTCCAAACCTCGGTTAGTACAACTAGCCACAGGTATGAAGAGAAAGGTTACATAATTAATTAAACATTTTCCAATCGAAATGAATGACCTAAAAATAATAGCTGACTTGAATGTAATTCCACTGGGTTCCTATGATTGCATCATTGGCATGGATGGGTTGGAAAAGCACCATGAAATAGTTGATTTCTACTGTATGTCTTTTAATTATATTGATGATGAGGAATAACAAAAAAAAACTCCAAGGAATTCCTAGGATAGCATCCATTAGAGAGATATAATCCATGAGATTGAAAAGGAAATTTAAGAAAGGATTCCAGATCCTTGTAGCTCACTTGGAGAAGTCAAATATTGACCAACAAATTAATAGGGAAAGTTATCGATTCCTTTAAGAATTTTCTGATGTATTTATAGAAATACTCGGATTACCTCTAAGTAGGGAAATAGATTTTTCTATCAACCTAGTGGCAGGAGCAATTCTAGTATCTAAAGCACAATACATAATGAGTATTGCGAAGCTTAAATAATTACAGATGCAAAGTATATGAATTACTAAAGAAGGGATATATACATCCCAATGTATCACTATGGGGTGTTCTAGTTCTCTTCGTTAAAAGGAAAGACGACACCTTGTGGTTGTTTATTGATTTTCAACAACTAAATAAAGTTACTATTAAAATAATACCCACTATGAGGATTGATGATCTCTTTGATTAGTTGCATGAAGAAAAATTAATTTTGAAAATTGATTTAAGATATGGGTATCACCAATTTTAGATATCGAGAAAACAACATTTTGGACTTGTTATGGGAGTTATGAGTTTTTTTAATACCTTTTGGTTTATCTAATGCACAGGGAGTTTTTGTGGGTTTAATGAACAAAGTCTTCAAGGAATAATTATATAAATTCATCATTGTATTCTTTGATGACATCAGAATATATTAAAAAAAATAATAGGAACATCAAAAACACTTCAGATTGGTTCTATAGGTACTCAGAGTGCCCTAACTATAAGTTAAATTGAGAAAATGTTCATTTTATTAGGGACAAGTCCACTATTTGGGGTCACATTATTTCCAAATATGGGATAATTGTGGATCGAGAGAAAATTAAGGCTATTAGAGAATGGCTCGCTCTGAAAAATGCTACCAAAGTTAGGTATTTTATGGGTTTAGCTGGATATCACAAGAGATTTCTTAAAGGGCTTTCGAGAATCACATATCCAAATACTTATTTGCAGAAAGAGGGTAAAAAATTTGATTCGAGATGTGAATGTGAAACAACGTTTTAACATTTGAAAATTTTACTAACCAGGGCTCCAGTATTAACAATTCCTCATCCAAATGAGATTTTTTTGGTGTGTATAGATGCATGCAAAGAAGGATTAGGTTGTGTGCTCATGAAAAATAGGTAAGTAATTTGCTACAAATCTAGAAAGTTAAAATATCAAGAGAATAGTTATGTTTCCCATGACATGGAGCTTTTAGATATCATATACAGACTAAGAATGTGGAGGAATTACGTTACGTGAAGGAGATTTGAATTGCAAACAGATGATTATGCACTACGACATTTATTTAAATAGCCAAATTTAAATGCACAACAAATCCAAAGGTTGGAATTGTTGGAAGAATATTGTTACGAAACTAAATATATCAAGGGAAAAGAAAATTGGGTGGTTGATGCACTTAGCTAAAGATTACATGTCATGAATGCCGCAACAATTGGTAGCTAAGAAATTGATTTGAGGGAAATAATTCTATAGGCTGGTAATTTAGACCAACAATATATGAAAATCAAAAGTAATTTACAGCAAGGTGTAGCATAACAGAACTTCCTAGATTATGAATTGCCTCCAAATAATATTCTCTTGAAGAATTTATGTGTTGGAGGTACCAACAGTTAAATAAATAATTCTACAGGAAATGCATAAGGTATTGTATGTTAGTCAGTTATTGTAGTGAAAACAAAACACCCCTATTTTGATGATGATGATGATGGTTAACGTCCACTCAGCCAAATTGGTCTATCGGACCTACAATTTTCTTAATTTTTACTTGTCTGGCTCCTCGTCTTTCTTGGCGAGATTGGTGTTGTAGCTTTCTTTCTTTTCTCTACGGTCTTCCAACTTCCTTTGTCTTGCATCTCCTTCATATCTTCTGGTTCTTGTGACATTGGTGTCTTAGCTTCGCGATCTATTGTGTTCGTTCTTTTGAAAATAGTCGGAGAAGAAGTTTGGTTTAGGAGATCTGCTTTGCTGTTAAATGAAGATTTATTTTCTGCGGTATTCAAATCCTCATAACTGTTGATTTGTTGGGGCGGGCTTTCTCCTTGCTTGTTTTGAGAGTTGCTTCCTTCTTCCTTGATTTCTTGTGACTCATTTTCTCTAGAATATTCTTCTTCTTTGATGACAGTGTAGTGTTCTTTTTGTGCTCCTTCCCACCATGTAGATCTGTGGTGGTTTTTTTTAGCAAAATTTTTCTCAGAGGCTTTTGGGCAATTTTTGGCTAGATGCCCCGTCTCAAAGCACGATCGACATCTGAAGAGGACACTTTCATAATCAAGCTTCTGGTTCCACTCATAGTCTTTACTTGTTAGGTTTATTTCAGCTGGGAATCCGGCGCTGAAATCCATTTCCACACAGATGCGTGCATAGGTGGTTCTGGCATATTCCTCTGTTTACTCTATCATAATAGACATGGGGACCCTTTTCCATCCATTTATGTTTTGAGTGTTTCTTGCTTCATTTTAGCCCAATCATATTTTTGATTAATGTTGGTTTCATCTTCCATAATGATAAATTTAGCCTTAGTTTTACTATTTATACTTTTAATTTAATTAAACTATTTATTTTTCTAAAGATAATAAGCTTGTAATTATTATTTTATTTCAGTTAGAATAATTAATAAAACATAGCCCTGGAGACAAAAATTCATATATTAACCATATTATAATGTGGTAAGTGGCTTAGCCCTTTTTTATAAACATACAGATATAAACTCTGAGCCATATGAAAAATAGCTTTAATACAAACAAATGAATATAGGTTTTGGTGATATATATTGTAAAGTGGCTGAAGTATTATAGAGGACCCATATACCACATAACCCTCCTCCACATCCTTATACTAAGGAATCCCTCATATCTGTGTTTTTGTTATGTGTCACCTCTTAAAAGTTACGATATCATATAACCCCCAATCTCCAATATGCGATATAACATCCAATCTCTGATATGTTTTAATCTCTGATATGTCGAACCCAATTTGATTTAATTTTTGGATTAATTATAAAATCACATCTCCTCTCATATCATAACTTTTGAAATGACACATATCTAAAATCACCGATATGACTTAATATTCCGATCGCCGATTTGGTTGCGGATCCGATGGGTTTTATCACAACAATTTAATATAATATTGCATCCACTCCATATCGAAGCTACCCCATATTGAAAATATTTCATTTTGTCTGACTTTAAAAGTTGCGATGAGCTTACCTCTGATAGTACTCAACTCTTGCCACATATAAGTAAACGTCAATTAATTAATTTAAAAGGGTCTCTTGGTATGAGTATAGTTTAAGGCATTTTCATAGTTCAATCTATGTTTTTGCCATTTTAATAAAAAACCAACTATTTACAATAGGATTTTTTTTTTTGTTTGACTTCTGATATTGGGCCAATTATGAGAACATATTATTCAAAAAATGTAATTCCTTCCGATAGCCAAAGGGATTTCTTAATTCGTAAAGGCATTCCTAAATCAGTTGAATAGCGATTACATTTCTCGTAAATTCTTCTTATCCATTCAAAACAAGAAAGATCATTCTTATCTTCACAAACCAGATTAGGAAATTCATTTTGTTGTGTTCATCTACGTTAGAGTTCCAATTAAAGTCATGTTTTCGGTAATTAACTCAGTTGTTGAGATAATTGCGGGAGACTATTAGCTTTATAAATCTTGTATAAATATCCCTAAATTCAATACAAAGAAGAGGAGGTCACGATCCACTCAAGGGGGGTTCTTTGTAGTTTTTTTATTTGTGCAATAACTGTACTGTTATGTACAAAAAGGTTGATTATAGATAAAACAAAGGGTTTTTGGCTCTGTTATAGTTGCTTTGCACTATTGCAGGCATTGTAATTATGGATCAGAGCTACTCCAAGACTACATATTTTGTAATAAGATTTGGAACTGTTTAATTAATTCTTATTCTTGTGTACTATTATTGAAATGCAAGATTATTGTCTCACTATTAAAGTTTCATATTTTGTTCTAATATTTATTCTAAACAGTATTATGTTTCTTGGATATTATGCACTATTGTTCTCTCATTGACACGTTGCTGTTGAAACATTGTTAAATATATCTTTGCAGGGTAGGATGAGATCATAATCAATCTCAATTCATTGAAGTATGCCTATGGTGACTAATAACTATTTATTATTCATTTGTATGCTAATTATTATTTCACTTGTATTAGTTAATGTGAACTACTTCCTTTAATTAATACAAAATCATATGATGAATTATACCAGTCTTTCCCCTTGTTTTAGTTAAATTTCTCTCAGATTAGGAGAGGGTTATCCCATTCTAGTTCGAGATAGGTTTTTCATGTTTTACATTAGTTATGCACTTACATATTAGTTTGCATCAAGTACTCTCTTAAAGAGGCAAATAATTCATTTAATTATGGGTTGATCATCCTTTTTAAATTGATCAAACCTTTGTGTCGATTTAGTTCTCTAACCCATATCTTAAGGATCGATGCAAAGAAAATGTAATATGATGTAATATAGGTGTATATATATTAATTATTAGTTTAGGTTATATTAGTACTAGATTAATTTTAGGTTAGTCCTAGATGACAGGGTAACTAGACTCATAACCAGTCAGAAACACCATCTTCAATGGAAAAGGAGTTTCTTTAAGTTCTCGACTGGGTGGTCTCCCCTAATGTTGACGGAGGACAATTTTGTCGATCAACATCACCCAAGGTACCAGAAAAGATTAACTACAATGCAGAAACCATTTTAATGGATGTGTTTAAAGAAGGAAGTGCCTAATTATATAGTCATGTCTATGAAATTTCAATTGGTTAAATCTAATCATAAACACCCAACTAGTTTATTACAACCAATCCACATTTTGGAGTGGAAATGGGGGATGGTTTCAATTGATTTTATTACTAGCCTTCCTAGAACAGTAAGGTGACATGACTCCATAATTGTTTTAGTGTATAATATTATGAATCCTATTGATTTCATTCTCATAAAGTTAATGCATAAGGAAACAAATATTGCATACATTTATATGCAAGAAAGTGCCAAACGTCACTGGTTTTGTAATGCAATAATTTCTGATAGAGATCTAAATTCACATCTAATTTCCCAACCAATGTATTTAAAGGATTGGGTACCAATCTAAAATTTAGTACAGTAAATCATCCCTATTCCACTGGATATACTAGGCAAGTAAATAAAATAATTGAACACATGTTGTGAATGTATGTGATGGATAAACCATCGAAATGGGAATACTACCTTCACCTCATGGAGTTTGTGTATAATAAAGAGTACCATGCATCACTGAAAATGACCTCATTTGAGGCTCTAAATGGCAGGAAAAAAAACACTCCAATCAGTTGGGGTAGCACAATGGATAGAATTATGGTGGGCCCTAAATTTCTCAAAGACATGGAAGAGAAAATTCTTAAAATAAAAATAAAAAATTAAACGTTTCCGAGGATAGGCAGAAAAGTTGTGATGACAGAAGTAGGGAAAGGAGGGAATTTAAAGTCAAGGATCATGTTCTTTGAAAGTAAAAGTGAATAAGAGCTCATTACAATTAGGAGATTGTGTCAAGTTAGAGGCTAGATATTGTAGGCCATTTGAGATCTTGGAGAGAATTGGCCTCATTGTATATAGGTTGCATTTCCTACATCTTTTCATATTCATGATGTATTTTCTTTTTCATTTCTTAAGAAATATGTACTTGGCACTAATAATGTTTTTTATTGAAAAATGATCTAGCTAGAACCTAAGGGAGATTTTCAGGTTCAATTGGTCTAGATTTTAGACACCAAACTCAATGTACTTCAGAATCAAGCCATTCACATGGTAAAGGTGCAATGGACCATATTTGGTCTTGAGGATGTGACCTGGGACCAAGGGGAGATCATGAGGGAATAATATCCTCACCTTTTTTTACTCATATGTTGTATATTTGTATATATGATGCACTAACGACAGTGCATATAATAAGAGTAGAAGGAATGTAATAACCCATTTGTTATGACGATGTAAATACATGTACATTTTATATTAGGTTGGTAAGCTGAAATAATTTATTGGCATAAATGTTCATGTAGTTACAAACATATTAATATGTTGGTTTTTGGCTAAGTGCATAGAGGAGCAATAATGTGAATATTGTAAATATTGCCAATGTAAATATCCTTAATTTTTAATAGAATAAGGCTAGTTTTGGAGCCCACTCCATAGAAATAGTACAGGGGACACAACGCCAATGAAAAACTAAATGGTTAGATATTTTTTGAAAAGTGCACCTAAAACTCATGCAAGTTCTAGAGGGTGCCACACGAAAAGTTACGGCCATGCATATAAAAAAAAAGTATAATTCGAGATGAGAGGTCATCAATCAAGGGGGATTAGTAAGTAAGTCCAGGAGAGGACTCTAAGACTCACTGATGGTTACTGAGTACAAGGGTTGGACTCTGGACTGGACAATGTACAACTATTAAGTTAACCCTACGATATGGATTTATCCTATTTATGATGAGAGTCTCAATGTTAGCTCTGAGAGCTTGCTGCTCTGAGGCTTTGTTGACCCTATTTATGTATTGATGGCTATGGAGTTATGGTGGGAACTCAATGTTGATTTGTGGACTAGAGTGTTCTTAAAGCCCTGGAGCAACATAGCTATTGGGTTGGCGCCTTAGAAAGTAGCCTAGAGGGTGCTTGGAGCCCTAGAGAAGCATGAATGTTGGGTTGGCACCTTGGTCATGAAGCTTTGGTTATTGTTTTGCTTTTCATTAACTTTGGAGTGGCTGTCCCAGCTCAGGGGTAACCTGATGGTTGATCTTATGAAAATTAGGTCTATGGTTAGGTGGTATATTGACATGGTATTTAATGTGTTTATGTTAAATCCCTAATTTTAGAGGTTTCAAATAAGTAGATTAATGTTTATTTAATTCCCTTGTTTATTGCACTTTTGTGATTTGTATGTGAAAAATATTAAATTATGGGATGTAGCGTTGCATTCAGAGTAATCATACCAGTTTGCTTCAACTTATAAATTTTTCCCAAATCAAGTATGAGTGCTTCTAGTTGGTGGTCGAGGACACAACAAATTGGTATTAGAGCCAAGTAACAATATTGGGATTGAATGGGGCATAATTAAAAGAAAAATAGGAAGTTGCAATTTTTTCACTAAATGTTTGACGAAAGACATATTGGTGATGTTACTGATTACTCACTAACTATTTGGTCAAAGTCACATTTAGAGTACGTGATTAAAATCTATTGAGAAAATAGTATGGGTGCTCAAGAAGGATTTAAGAGATAAGTATAATCAAGAGAAAATAGAAAATAAGAATAGCTAAATTTTTCCACCCGTGAATGTAAAATTTTGTGTCAAAACGTCACCCCGCGTAACAAGTTTTATTTGATTTAATAAATATATATATGAATATATTAAATGAACTGAAAAGAGCTTATTTATGAAAACATTGAACTATGAAAATTAGTGCAAGAGGGGAATTAAACATATTCATATAAATAGATTAGTGTATATTTGTATGTGTGAATAAAATGAGATAAGGTTGTAATTTGTATGGATAACATGTTACATAGGAATTAATTAATGTCCAAAGCGTCTGATGAGAGCTTGCTATGAAGGCCTTTGATTCAATGTCCAGATATGATCTTGTCATAGTTGGGAAAATGGACTTGTGACGTGGGCCAGAGGCAACATATTTGAGGATTGAAATTAACAGCAAAAAGGAGTGGTTGGGATAACTAGGCACATGCAAACTAGACCTACAAAGTGGAGGGAGAGAGCGTTCCCATTTTCCGAAAGTGGAGCCCATGAGATATCTCATCTACGTGTTGCAAGAGAATCACGTAACAAGAATTTTTGGGATCATGGGACTAGGATAATGTTTCCCAGAGGTCCCATCCTTAAGAAGTAAGGAGGTGTAGCTAAGTAGAGCATCGAGGTGATGGAGCATGGGACGACATGTCTTGGAGGTACAAGGGGAGCATGCATGGAAGCGTTGGGATGACATGGAAATTTTACACTAGCAAGGGAGGGTTGACGAAGGGGCCCCAACTATCATCATGCACCTGTCAGTGGAACCCATTAGTGGTTTTAGGAAACCAAAATTTCCTTCACTGATAGCCCCTTGTAGTGGTATCAAAAGAGGTGATTGAGGGTATTAGAATGAATGTGAGTCATCTCTCCTACAATCTATGGGTTCATCTCTTCACCCATTCCAAGGGGTCAACCCCTTGTAATATCCATACACTATACCTGTTACACAAAAATATCGTCACCATGATTATTTGCAGTCAGTATGGGTCTATCTTCACTTGTATTGTCCTCCTATGCAAGTCTCAGACCTCAGTTCTTCAAATCAAGCTTTGGAAATGAGAGAAGGCATTAAAAATCAATGTAACTCTGGTTCCACACTTTCTCTCATGGTCACCTGTGGTCCCGCACCTTCTTTGTACAAAAACTGCGGACCTGCCCGCTCTGTCCCTAACGGTGTAGGTGCGTACCCATGTGAAAGTCAAAAGGCGCAAGTTTTATCTTAAAAAACTCACGTTGGGTTAATCCTAGAGGTTTCTAGAAGGAATTTTGACATGGATTGTTCGCCCTGAGGTGGTTCATGCATCCCAAATGAGAAGGACCTAATCCCTTGATGAGAGGAGCTATCCCTTTGAAGGAGGGCTTTATCCCTTTGAAGGAGGACCTAGTAACCTCCCTCCATTGCACTATAAATACATGCATGGGCTGGTTGCTGAAGAGGTTAGAAGCTGAAAATTTTTGAGGGTAAATGCTGGTGAAATCAAGACTTCCTAGTTGAGCTTAAGAGGAGAGATCACACATCTTTTTGGCTTCATTGGTGAGTGAGTGAAACTTGTCAAAGTAGAGGAGACTTCTTGTTGGACCCTGGGAGGAGCTTGTATAGCGTCAAGGCAAAGGTTGTAAAGTTCTTCTTCTTTTGAATTAATACAATCAAACTCATTTTTCTCAACAAGTATCTTATGTTATTTGTTTCATGGACTCCTTGACTTTCATGTTAAATATGTTTTATGCAATTAGCTTTTCAGGTGCTATTTAATTTGTTTGCCTTGTTTGTGTTTGCAGATTCGCGAAAAGGAGCTCACTTGGATCAAAGGAGAGAGGGCATCCACAAGCTTGCGTTGGACCTAAGGTAGGCCCTAAAAACACTTGTTTGCTATTTGTTTATTAAAGCATATTTAGAGAAAGATAGTGTCTGGTTGGTTTTCTTGTCATTAGGTCTTCTTTAGATTCTAGGAAGGTTTATCTTGTCCGCAAGATCAACTTATTCCGTGTGACAAAATGGCGACTCCGCTGGGGACTTGATTGTTTTCCTTGTTTTTACTTTGACCTGAGAAACTCTATTTTTGTTTCTGTTTTTGGCTTGTTCTGTGTAAAAGTGGGTAGAGTTTGTAGATCCAGGGTTATTTTTCATTTTTCATAGCTTTGGGAGAGGACCGCACCCTAGCCGTTTGACACAGTGCGTACCTACTCGCAGCTTGGCTTTTAGCATAGAGTGGGACTGCACCTGTGCCAACTGTGGGCCTGCGGACCCTGTCAAGATTTTGAAAACCCTAATATTTCCTCTGTTAGTCAGCTTAGTTTGTCTTTAGAAACTGTTATCCACTGCCCAGACCTACATATAACTTGTCAGAAGCTTTCCTTGAATTGATTTCGTTAGTGTTAGGGTTTTAGGTGAAATTCCTAGGAGTTTTTCTTGTTGGGTTTGTTTTTCATTGTGGTTGTGTAATGGCTCTGAGCTTAGAAGCTATAGGGACTTCAGATCACCTTAGTGTCTACCAGCCTTCTTATGAGTATGACCATTTATGAAATCTCCCCTTGTTTGAGGAATCCGCTTTGAGTTTTCTCTTTACAAAACTTCGAAAAACTTGTATTTGAAAGTTTGGATTTTCATTTTCAAAAAGAAAACAAAATTGGTTGTTCTTGACTTATTTGTGATTCTGCATAAATTGGTCCTTAGCTTACATCTAGCTAAGTAAAACATCCTTAAAAAGGACTTTTAGTAGGCTTTGACTTCAAATAGGTTTTTATAATTTGTAGATCTCAAAGTTAGTCATTTTCATTAGTTTTGAGTGTTTTATAAAAAATATAAAAAAAAATCTCTTTTGAAAAAAGTTTGTTTTTTGTAGTGATTGAGTGCTTTGAAACGAAAAAGGGAAATTTTTGTGAAATAACTAGTTGTCTCATTTTGAGTGCTTTGGAAAGGAAAAGCTCTTCTTTTAATTTGTTTAATTGAGAAAGATTTGTGTTTACAAAGTATTTGCATTCTCAAACTCTTTCTTAGTTTAGAAGTTCATCGAAGAGAAAAAGATTGTTTAGATCATCTTAGGTGCATTTTTTGTGATTTTGAGTCGAGTCTTCATACCACGAGTTTCATCTCCGCACCTTTGGACTTAAAAAAAAACCACTAAAATTAATTCTTAAAGTAAAATTCAGCTAGTAACAATTTTATTTCTAGGGCTTTAATACACCAACTTAGCTTAGGCTAGTGTCTTGGAGTAGGAGAGTAATTAACTCTCCAAGACAGTAAAAACAAGAAAGTAGTTGTATCTTGTGGTAGGGAAGAAATCCAATTGTTGCATTTATACTCTGGGAAAGCTCCTCTTAAAGGAGAAGCACGAGATCGTGTCCGAACCAGTGTGGGAATCAATCCTTCCTCATTGGGAATGACGCCAGATATTCACGTATTAAAAACGGTAAACCTCGGATCAACCATTGTCGAGGAGCCTGGGGTCACTTCTTGGTACACCTTGGATTATGTCAAGGAGCCTTCAAGGGGATTGAGCTTGCTACTCTGCCCTTGCGTGCGTATCGGATCGTAGATTGTTCCCCCAGGTGTATTTGTCTCAGTTGGTAACCTTAGTGGCCATATTCTTTAGGACTCTTCCTAAGGTGACAGTGGTGGGAAGATCCCACTGTAACCGGAGCAGACGTCAGCTAGACTCACTTGGATTTTCTGGGGGGTTCACTTCACTCGAGACGGTTAAGTGGAGGAACTTGTGCCAGTCTATTCATTAAGCAGGTTGTTGGGGTAACTGTTCCAACCGCCATTTCTGTATTGAACTCTGCGACGTTGGATTTCATCACCAACTAGTGTTTTCAATCCAGAAAGTTACTATATGTGTGTGTTTGATCTCCTAGATTCTTTAGGCGTGTGATTCAAATTTGTTTGGTTATTTAGAGAATTTAGGTGCTTTTCATTGAGATTTTACTTTGTTTGCGTGTGAAGTAGTTAAAAGTTTTCAACTGTGGCTGAATTACCAAGACAGTCCCATAGACTTCGGGGCCAGTCTCGTGAGTTTGTAAACGTGGCTAAGTTATTGAGGAAGTCCCGTAGACTTCGGGGCCAACCTCCTAAGGAAGTACCAAGCCAAATTGAAGGCTTAAAAGTCCTCGTAACTCCTAGAGACAGTAGAGTTGGGTCACCTGAGGAAGGAGAATCTTCTTTGATAGTACATCCTAATTTTCAACCATTAGTAGCAGAGTACAATCCGCAGTCAGTGTCTGTCTCTGAAATCGCTGGTAGCTTTTCATCTATTAGTGATATAGGTGAAGGACCCAAAATATCCGAGCCTGAAAGTGAATTTGCTGCTACTTCGACATCGGGGTTTGTTTCTCCAACTTCTAGTGGTCCTGGTTCACGTAGGGTAGAAAGAGTAATCACCCAAGATATTCCTTCTGGACTTATTGCTATTGAAGAACTTGCTCCGGAAGAAGAAGTAGGCATCCCTATCCCTGAAAATCAACCTGTTATCGAACTAAGGGAGCGTGAATCAATTTTTTATAGTCCACCTAGAAGTAGTTCTTGGTATCTTTCTTTGACTAATTTTCTAGAAAACTCACGGTTAAGTTTTTCACCACCTCGTGCTCCTTATCACCCAACACCTAGAGGTTTTTATACTCCCATAAATATGGTAGGATAGTCATCCATGTTCACTCAATCGCCCGAATATTTTTTGTACGGCGGTCCTTCTGTTCCCTCCGGGTATCAGTCACTTTCTGGTACTTATTCGGGAGCATCTCCTCAACCCATTGAGCAAGGGTTATTAACTAGAAACAATGGGACTAAGCCATTGAGCGTATAAGACATTCTTATGATGTCAGGTTCTATTCCCAATCCTCAACCTCAAGGTGGCCAGTTACTGCTTGGGGGGCAGCCTCAATTAACGCCTGGGGGGCAACCTCAAGGTACACAATTTGCATATGGGGATCAACCTCAAGGACAGTACATACCTATGGGACAGTACGTTCCTCAAGGTCAACCCCAGACTCAATATGTACCCCAAGGTCAACCCCAGTATCAATTTATACCTCAAGGTCAACCCCAGTATCAGTATGTGCCTCAAGGGTATCAACCCCAAGGTCAATACTCGAACCAAGGTTTCCAACCACCCCAAGGTCAAATGTTTGTTCAAGGAATGGGAAATGTACCTTTCAATTATCAATCCTACCCTCAACCTGGTTATGGTCCTCAGTATTGTCAACCAGTTATGGGTCAGTACCCTGGAACGAATATAGTGTGGGATCCATCACGAACCCAACAGGTGTTGCAGCCAAGTGTACAGTTGTCATCTCAAACTGGACAACCCTTAGTTTCTGGTACACCCCAGCAACCAGTCCAGTCTAACATTCAAACTTATGTACCTTCGGTAGTTTCTCAGCCTGGGCCTAGTACACCTTGTACTCCGCCTCAAACGACTGCTACAACTACCGTAACATCTGTTCAATCTACCCCACCTACTTCTGGAGTATCGACAACTCCGGTTTCTACTGTTCCTGTATCTACTCCTTAGACATCTTTACCACCATCTGGATCTACGATTCAAACTTCGGTTCAGATGCCTGTAGGACAACCTGGTTTAAGTACGGTTATCACAAGTCAACCACAATTCACCTATCAACTGTACCAGGGACAGTACCAATTTGGTCCTGTTGTGCAGCAGCCAGTCTATCATTATCAACCGTATCTTGGGTACACTTATCAACAACCTCAACAACCCCAGTACAGTCTGATTAATCCTGGTTTTCCGGGAGGATACAATATCCTGAACGCGATTCCTATTCCTAGCTATCCTGGATATCCTCCTCCTGGGCCTGGTCTCATGACCCAGAGTTTTAGGGACCCTAATCGACAGTTACCATTTATCGCAAATTTGAAATTACCTGACTTGTCGCGCCTAACGAATGATCCCATTAATTATCTTCCGTTTTGGCCGCCAATGCCGAATAAGTTGCCCAGTGACATTCTCAAGTTCGAAGGTAAATCAGGAGAGGACCCATCAAACCATGTGATGACTTACCACCTCTGATGTGCGTCTAACTCCATTACAGATGATTCAATCCGTCTTAGACTTTTCCAGCGCACTCTAATTGGTCTCGCAGCCAAGTGGTACATTGAGTTACCACGAGGCACTTTTTATAATTTTAGTCAGTTAGCTACCTCGTTTTTAACTCATTTTCAGTTGCTAGTCCGATATGACAATGGCACGGAATTGTTAACTTCACTAAAACAATCGACATCCACTTAAATTTCAGATCATATTCCTGAGTGGAGACATCGACGTCATTTAGTGAAGGTATTTATTCTGGATCAAATCTTGGCTGAGTGGTTTGTAAAATCTTTGTTGCCAAAGATCACTGAAGATGTTGCCAAAGCCAGAGTTGTTACTGAGGAGCAAGTCACTGCTCAAGCACAGTACCTTGACATGGTCTATACTCATTTGGGTACGTTACACAAAAAAATCCCCAATCTTCCCCAGCAAAATCAAATCGCTGCAGCTCCTTCGGGATCTCATGCCGCCGATGGTATGATTGGCACGGTTAACACTAAAAGTAAGAAGAAGTCTTCCAAGAATTCTTCTCCCATTATAACCTTGCCTGATTCCCCAACAGGAGATTCTTTTGCAGAGATTTCCGCCGATATTCACGTTGTAGAGTCATCTACAAACAAATCAAAATCCAGTGGGAAGAATAAAGGAAAGAAGAAGAATAAAACGGATAAAAGTTCAAAGGAGAAAAAGGCGGAATCCAATGATGAAAAGCGCAAACCTCGTTATCCTTGTCTCATTTGTGACGATGAACATTTTACAAGAGACTGCCCTCATCGTGCAGAGGTTGCGAATATTTTCAAAGGTTCCCAAACTCCTGCTGTTTTGAAGGATCCTTTTCCGGCTCAAGACAGTAAGATGATAGGTTCATCCTCGAGTGCCAATGAAGAACCCATACTGATGATGTCCCATGTTAGGATTGCGACTCAATCACAAGATTATGGTAGTAAAAGTCCTGTTGATGGTAAAGAAGCAGAATCTTCTCATTCTAATCCGTCAACCTCAGCTCCCGGTTCCGATCCACTACAGATCGAGAAACCTAATCCAGACTTGGTAATCAAACCGCCCGCCAAGGGTATACTTCGAAAGTCAGCTTTCAATCCACATGCGAGAGCGGCTCAGAATTATAACATTGTTGGGGATTTAGATGTTTCACCCTCAGCAATGTTAGCTTTGGAAGTGCTGCAATCATGCCCAGCACAACGTAAATTACTTTTGTCGGCTATAGGAGCTGTTGATGTTCAGGACCCGAACCTAATAATTTTCGATCTCGAAATTAGTATACCGCGGTTGCCTCATCAAATGGCTTTCCTGATTCCAGTGATAGTAAAAAACAGGCCTATTCATCAGACTATAATTGATGAGGGAGCCTCAACGTGTATTATGTCGATACAGTGTTGGAGATCGCTTGGTTCTCCTTCGCTAAATCAATCCCCGACAATTCTAAAGGCCTTTGATGGCCGTGGGTTTCATCCTTTTGGCATTCTATAGGATTTGCCTATAGGGGTTGAAGGAAAAACTGTTAGTCTAGATGTGGAGGTGGTTGATGCCCCTCTAGATTACAACCTTCTCTTGGGTCGAAGTTGGTCTTATGCTATGACATCAGTCGTTTCATCGGTCTTTCGAGTAATAAAGTTTCCACACAATGGAAAGATCGTAACAATAGACTAGCTGGCTTACTTTTCATCCGACCCAGCCTCTTCGGAGAGTATTCAGCATGTTGGTAAAACGACTATCGCATATAAGGATGTTGGAGTAAGATTAGTTAAAGATGTCGGTTTACTAGGAAATTTTCCTTTCCCTCCAATCAACGTATCATCTTCATTTGCAACCATTCATATGATTACATCAAACACCATTATTTATGATGATCCTTGGATCATCCCTTCTGAATCTGAGATAGACTCATTTGGTAATTCCATGCCTTTGAGTCCATATGAAATTGCCTATGAAGTCGTGCAGTCTTTTGCCGACCCGTGTTCAACCGAAAATGACTTAATGAATGTGGTCCGTGAGGAATCACTTTTCACATCAACCTCGGATTTAACCACGTTTTCTGAACTTGTTCACTCTGATGAGAAAATTCGTGAAATCCTATGTGTAGATGATTTACCATGGGAAGATCTCCATCACAGATCTTCATTTTTACCTGAGGATGATCGTTTTGAAAATGTTTTCTCATCAATTTTTACAACTGAATATGTCAAGGAACCTCAGAATCCAATGAAACATCCCGATTCAGCGTTAAATTTGGGAAACATCTCTCGAACTATTCCTATTGACATTTCGGTTAAGCCCGGAATTGTTGAGAACATTCATATAGGTGCCTCGTGTACAGATGACAAAATTCAATTATATAAGGCCCTATTTCAAGAATTCCGCGACGTCTTTGCCTGGTCCTATGAGGAAATGCCAGGAATTGATCCCGCGATTGTTGTTCAGGGAAGTCAAGAGTTACCCGGACGCTAAACCCGTCCGGCAACGTTTGCGTCAGATTCACCCTTAAAAAGCTGCTGCAATTAAAGTAGACGTTGAAAAACTGATGAAAGTAGGTTTCATTTATCCGATCCCGTTAACGGATTGGGTATCGAATATTGTTCCGGTTAACAAAAAACAGGGAACAATAAGAATATGCATCGATTATAGGGACATTAATCAAGCCTGTCCAAAGGACAATTACCCAACTCCCTATATCGATCAAATCATTGATGATTGTGCCGGCAACGAAATATTCTCCTTTATGGACGGTTTTTCCGAATACAATCAAATCAACATTCTACCTGCCGATCAACCAAAAACGGCCTTCATTTGTCCATGGGGGACATTTGCTTATTGCAAATTACCTTTTGGGCTTAAGAATGCTGGAGCAACTTTTCAAAAGGCGATGTCTTATGCGTTTCATGACATCAAGCACATTATGTAACCTTATCTCGATGACTTGCCTGCTCATTCATTACATCGAGCTGATCACCTCGTCCATTTACGAGCAATCTTTATGAGGTGTAGGCATTATCGTATTCGGTTGAACCCACACAAATGTGTCTTCTGTATAGAAACGGTTCGATTGCTGGGGTTTGTAGTTTCGAAACTCGACATTCGCGTTGATCCCTCAAAGGTCGAAGCTATCATCAAATTGCCTCCTCCTTCGAGTCTTTGCCAACTCCAAAGTTTGCAGGGGAAAGAAAAGTTTTTACGACGATTCATTCCTAACTACGCCGAGGTTACAAAGGGTTTTACCCAATTGTTGAAACAGAATACTCCATTCTATTGGGATGAGATAGCTCAGCAATCTTTTGATGCACTCAAACACGCGTTGACCCATGCACCGTTGTTGCATCCTCCCAACTACAACCAGGATTACTTCTTGTATCTCACCGCTTCTCATTCCACCATTGGAATGGTCTTAGTTCAGGAAGATGAATCAAGAACTGAACATGTGATATATTACCTTAGTCGAACTTTAAATCCAACTGAGCTAAAATACCCACATGTGGAGAAATTGGCATTGGCAGCCGTTCAAGCTGTCCAACGTTTTTGCCACTACATTCTACTATGTAAAACTACAATAATTTTGGATTGCAACCCTATGATCTACATTTTGACCAAGCAATTGCTAGGGGGCAAGTACTCTAAATGGATCGTTATCCTGCAAGAATTCGACTAGGAATTTGAGAAATCCAAGTCTAAGAAATCTTTAGTTTTTGCGGAGTTAATGTGTGACTTCCCGCGTGCTGACACAGAAATTGTGGCGCAGGAGACCATTGCGAACGAATCGTTGTTTCTAATCAGCACTTTAGATCTGTGGTATGGGGATATCATCATTTATCTCCAAACCCAATCCTTTCGGCCATAAATTTCAAGGTCAGAACGTCGAAAAATTCGATTCCAGTCCCAACAATTCAGGATTATTGGAGATACTCTTTATCGCCGTGGGGCGGATTCTATTTTTTGACGTTGCTTAACTCATGAGGAAGCTGAAAGGGTTCTAAATGAATATCACTCTGGAGCGTGTGGCGGTCATATGTCTGGGTTTTCCACAACCCAAAAGATATTCCGCACTGGCTACTTCTGGCCGTCTTTATTTAAAAATTGTATTACGGCGGTCCGAAAATGCCAGAACTGCTAGATTTTTGATCGTAAGATGCGTGCTCCACCTGCTCCTCTCCACCCTATAATTTCCGTTGGTCCTTTTTCCAAATGGGGTATCGATTTTATTACATGTAACCCTCACTCGGCCGGGGGGCATGTGTATATCATCCTTGCGGTAGATTACTTTACTAAGTGGGCCGAGGCGATGCCTACATTCGAGGCAGACAGCAAGACAGCTGCAATTTTCGTGTTCAATTATATAATTGCTAGGTTTGGTGTCCCACAAGCGATAATCATTGATCATGGGCGTCATTTTTGAAACGTTATGATGATCGAACTTACAGGCCAACTTGGTTTACGTCACGATAGTTCAACCCCTTATTATCCACAAGCGAATGGTCTGGTTGAGTCCATCAACAAAGTTTTAGTTATCATGATTCGACGAATAATTGGGATTCATCGGTCGAATTGGCACAACATGCTATTTTCAGTGCTTTGGGCGTACCGAACTTCAGTAAAAACATCAACAGGGTTCACTCCTTTGCAACTAGTCTATGGTTTGGAAGCCGTGTTACCCATTGAATGCGAAATCCCATCACTGCAAGTGGCCATCAAGTTACTTCCAGCCACTTCCGAAGAGGAAAAGCGTTTGTTATACTTGGCTCAATTAGATGAGAATCGACGTGATGCTGCATTGGCGATCGAGACTCACGCAAAATGCATGAAAGCTCAGTATGATCGAAATGTGACCCCTCGAAATTTTTCGGAAGGAGATCTAGTCTTAGTTTATGATCAAGCTAATGATAAATTAGGCGCTGGAAAATTCATTCCTATGTGGCATGTTCCCTATGTTGTTAAACGAAAGCTAGCCAAAGGGGATTATGAATTGGTAGACTTTGATGGGGACTCTTTGGCTAAACCCAGAAATGGCCTTTACTTGAAGCGGTATTATGCTTAAACGAATGGGTACACAGATTTAGTTAGGATAGTTTTTTCTTTCTAGCTGGTGTGTTTTAGGTTAAACAGTGTGCTTAGATTAGAGAGTGTTTTTTCGTCATTATTCCTACTTATCTTGGTTTTACTCTTGATATTGCAGATGTCGATACCTCTCCAAACATACATTGGTTTCGCTGATGGTGCTTGTCGTAATACATGGAACATCTCTTCCGCAGCTTGGGTTATCTATTCGCCCTCTGACGAGTTAGTATCTATGCATGGGGTAAGCCTTGGTCAAACAACGAACAACATTGCCGAGTATAGTGCAGTGATTGAGTTATTATCTAAATCTATTTCATTTGAGATTCGGAGTTTGATAGTGAGGTTAGATTCTGAACTCATTGTATTATAGCTTAATAGAGTGTATTCCATTAGAAATGCAGTGTTATTAAGATTATTTTTGAGAGTGCATCTCTTGGAACGTGAATTTGATTATATTGAATATCAGCACATTCCAAGGTTTTTAAATACATTAGTAGATGCAATTGCTTCTCGAATGTTAAATAGACATTTGCAATAATCATACATGTAAATTTAAAACCATTCCATAACATGATTTACAAGATAAGCCGGTAATAGTGATATATATAGGAGTGTGTCAAAAAATACATCGTCCTCGATCATAGGTTGAAAAAACACCTTATGATCGGCAAAAATGATAAGTACAAAAAACAAAAATGTCATATGTGCCCACAATAGGCGATCATCCTATCACTGGTGATGATCTCTATAAGAAACCACTGCACGGGCCACCTTGCAAAGGAACCTCCTAAAAGGTCCCGGGACTCCAATCACATAGCGCTGAAGTCGACGAGGAATATCGTCTATAGTGGTCTCAGGAATATCTCCTATCAAGCGCTCAAGATGACCCTCCAACTCGGCCAAAACCTCTACTGATTTTTCCTGTGGGGCAGGCGCGGGTGCAACTGGTTGCCTCCTCTCGTAAGGCCGGAGAGCGGCTGGTCGCTGTCGACCCACATCTGCATTTGAAATTTTTACTATCAATTTTGAGACGATGAAAAAATAAAAATAAAAAATAAAATAGGAAAAATGTTGAAAAGGATTTTACCTGACTCGTCCCACTGCTCTCCTGGTGGAAGAACCATGTCTTGGTCACCACAAAAATCTATCCCAGTGTAAGGGAAGTCCTGAATGGAAAAGACCTTGTTTTCCAGCCATTGGAAATACTCAGGTTTGAATCGAGCAACCTCTGTCCTCTCGTCCGGGTGACAGAACATGACTGCGACCCATCGCATTAGTTTGGGCTCTCGAGGAAGCCCAGCTCCAACAGTAAGATGCTGTGGGATCTGCATAGGAACCCTCTCCAGGCCAAAACTCACGACTAAAGCCCCATAACCAAAGGTCTTTAGTCGTCCATTCTTGGCCCTGGTTAGTTGGCCTTTTACATTGGCCAACACGGCATCGCACCAGTTGAAGATGGTGCCTCGAAAGCAATCAACTGCCATACGCATCTGGGATCCGATGGAAATACGTAATGCGGCAGTTCCGCAAAGTCTGGTGACAGTGAATGCAATCACCATGAGCTCAGGACGGGATATCGTCTTTATGTCTATCCCTTTGTCTCTTGCCTGGCTGTTGCAGTACTCTAGCTGGAGGCTATCGACAGACTGGCCACCTGGCCTAGTCCCGTGCAGAGTCAAGTCTTCACCTCTCTTAGGCAAACCAGTCAAGAAATATATGTCCTCCGGCTCGATTTCGAGCTGATGGCCGCCAATGAAGAAGCACTGGTCCCGTATGCTCCATCTGTCAACCAGCCACTGTAAGAAATCCACCTGAGCCCTCATGCCAGGAATGGCCCAGAATTTGTACAATCTGCATGGCCTCAAAGCATCAAGTGAAGGCTGATGATTCCATGCAACGGCATCCACGTCCTCATGCTCTCGTTCACGCTAATCTAGCATGATGTACTCTCTGCATCAAGTATAAAGACGAATTAAAATTATAGAAAATATTTTGTGTGGTCCATTTTTGAGAATTTTTAGGTTCAAAACCCTTGCGGCGGGGACCACACCCTCCAGGTTAGACACAGTGCGTGGGACCGCACTTTGTCTACACGGAAGGTGCAGACCCCGAGCTTTTTCCCAATGGAGAAAAAGTCGAGGTCCACAGGCCCGCAATGGTACACCTGCGGGCCCCCACGCACGGGTTTTGCCCCTAAAAACCCTCCCAAAATGAAATAAAGGACTAAAACAAAAAATTAAATGGTTAAAAATGAAGTGTGGGATGATGTCGATTACCTGGAGAAGACCGCATTCGATTCCGACGGTTGGATTTTCCGCAACCTTCACGGGAAGTTTTCTGAGCAAAAGCACTATTTTCTCACCCAAACTCGAACGGTAAAAATGAATTGACAAAGGCCCTTTTTATAAGTTTTTTGAGTAAATAAATTGCAAATTTGTTTATGTTTCACTTTGAAAAGGTATTTTGCGACATTTTTATCCATTTCAAACAGGTATGAGTAATGTTTGTGTTCTTGTGCAGAATAAAGGATTATTCAGGCGAAATCTATCATTTTCGACGAAAAAACATGTAGAGTCATCTCTAAGCTCTTTTATGACTCCTAAAACATGAAAAGATTGCCGAGTGTTTCTTTTAAACTCGTTAAAATGGAATTAAAATATGGTCCACTTACAGCTCTTTTCTGACCGTAAAACCATGAAAAGATTGCCGGATTTTTGTCGTTTCAAATTCGATATCGGTCATAAAATGACGTGTCATTGATCACTTTTTTACTTTTTTGGGTCAGGGGCACCAATAACGAAAAGTACTCCTTGGTCGTAAAAGATCAAGCGGTTCTCTCAAGTATTATTTTATACTTTTTTCGGGCTTGAGAGACACAAATTTACGAAAAAGGTCAACCCTGGAGTCTTCTTAATTTTTTTCAAACTCTCTAAAATTGAAAAACGCCGAGTTTCTCCTATACTGGACTCGTTAAAGTTTCACAGTAAAGGACCTGTTCAATTACAAATGGGAACAAACCACTCCTTCTTAGGGTTCGAATTTAAACTAAGTTGGACTCATCCGAAGGATGAGCTTATAATCAAGAAAATGTTATCCTCCTCAAGCTTGTCAAAAATAAAGAGGTACTTGTCAGAAATGATGGGGGAAAAGAGAGAAAAATGAGCCTGTTTGTCATACTTTGTAACCACTCTTGAACACGACACTTTCATTCACCTGGGTTGGGAAATCCTTTGCCTAACAGTTGATCAAACCTCATTGAAAGTCTTCAGTCAGTTTCTGGGTATTAACTTTGGGTCAATTGTCACCAAGCCATCTGTCGTGTCGTTATGTGTTCAAGAGGTCACTGCCAATGCCATTCATCTGCAAAATATCTGTCATCCATCTTGACCATCCTTGAGTCAGTCCTTGAAACTAAATTTCTTCAACTTGATCTATAATTTCGTGTTGTGGGCTTGTCTACGACGGATCGCTTTCTATCAACATCAACTCATTACCTAGAAAGATGATCTAGGAATCGCCAGTACCTTGAAGTCTGCATGCCTCAATGGCAGGTTTCTCGCCTTTGACGACAGTTTACATCATTAACTTTTGATCAAAGGATTCCATGACATGTTCGACATCAACACATTTATTCGCATATCATGGATTGTATTGGGTACTTTGAGAGCCATTGACATCACTGGTGGTTTCTACCATGTTCGACATCAACACATTCATTCGCATGGATAGAATCGTACTGTTTTGGGAAGTAGAAATGAAGACCCTGGATCTAGTTTCCCCAATCCAGGCTGCGAGGAATTTTGTATTCATTATATAATGGACTATTCATAAACAGATGGCTGCGTCCATACTGTGTCCACATGAGTCTATACTTGTGATGTCTTACAAGAACATTCTTCTATCAGAGCAGTAGTTAGTTTTTCTAGTCAGTTTTGATCTGAGCATGGGAATGCCTACCTCAGCGATGATATGATCTCATATATATATTTTGCATTGAATGTTTTTACAGTTTCCAACCGGGTTCTCCACAAGATGATCCTCGAAATGATAAAGTACTTCACTCTTCCTAAATGATAAGAAATCCTCATCTACTACAGACTTCACACTTTAGGGGGCAATCTGTTACACAAGAATATCATCACCATGATTATTTGCAGTCAGTATGGGTCTATCATAACTTGTACTATCCTCCTAAGCAAGTCTCAGACCTCAGTTCTTCAAATCAAGCTTTGGAAATGACAGAAAGACATTAAAAATCAATGTAACTCTAGTTCCGCACTTTCTCTCATGGTCACCTGCAGTCCCGCACCTTCTTTGTACAAAAACTGCTGAACTGCCCGCTCTGTCCCTAACAGTGTGGGTGCGTACCCCTGTGAAAGTCAAAAGGCGGAAGTTTTATCTTAAAAAACTAACTTTGGGTTAATTCTAGAGGTTTCTAGAAGGAATTTTGACGTGGATTGTTCGCCCTGAGGTGGTTCATGCATCCCAAAAGAGAAGGAGCTAATCCCTTGATGAGAGGATCTATCCCTTTGAAGGAGGGCTTTATCCCTTTGAAGGAGGACCCAGTAACCTCCCTCCATTGCACTATAAATACAGGCATTGGGCTGGTTGCTGAAGAGGTTAGAAGCTGAACATTTTTTAGGGTAAATGCTAGTGAAATCAAGACTTCCTAGTTGAGCTTAAGAGGAGAGATCACACATCTTTTTGGTTTCATTGGGGAGTGAGTGAAACTTGTCAAAGTAGAGGAGACTTCTTGCTGGACCCTGGGAGGAGCTTGTACAGTGTCAAGGCAAAGGCTGTAAAGTTCTTCTTCTTTTGAATTAATACAATCAAACTCATTTTTCTCAACAAGTATCTTATGTTATTTGTTTCATGGACTCCTTGACTTTCATGTTAAATATGTTTTATGCAATTAGCTTTTCAGGTGCTATTTAATTTGTTTGCCTTGTTTGTGTTTGCAGATTCGCGAAAAGGAGCTCACTTGGATCAATGGAGCGAGGGCATCCACAAGCATGCGTTGGACCTAAGGTAGGCCCTAAAAACACGTGTTTGCTATTTGTTTATCAAAGCATATTTAGAGAAAGATAATGTCTGCTTGGTTTGCTTGTCATTAGGTCTTCTTTAGATTCTAGGAAGGTCTATCTTGTCCGCAAGATCGACTTATTCCGTGTGACAATACCCTATCGGTGTCACTTGTGACAACTCCACTATTCTAGCGGGTAGGGATCTACAAGGAAATTGCACACCATTTATGCAATGGTGGGGACTGCCATGCTGCATCATGACGATGTGGTGAGTTTGTATAGGTCCCAATGGTTAATATGTGTATGGGTGTGACACATCCAATTTGGGGTGCGTGGTAGATCGATCTATCTATCTATCTATCTATCTATCTATCTACATATATATATATATATATACGGCTGATTTAATTATTAATAAATTAAATGAAGTTATTGAGTTCATGTTATATAATATCATGGGGGGGGTGGATACTTTAATTGATTTTATTTATAATTTACATATTGGTAAAGGTGGTAAAGTTGTTAGGAATACAATTTTATTTTATTTTATTTTAAAATAGATTGTTTATGTAGTTTTGTTTTCATATTGTTTTTATTTACTGTATTGTGTTAAATTATTAATTTTGTAATATATTGTTTTATAATTTTAATTATATTTGTTTTATTTTTAATTAAAAAATTATATAAACTCGTATATAGTTAAATAATAATAATAATAATATATGAAAATTGAAACTTTGGGGTTGGTAAACAAAGGAGGATACCATGTGGGACACGTGTAAGAATGGGCTAGAAAAGCCAATTCACTTCCAGTGAGAAATTGTAGAAAGCTTGAGGAGGGAATTTAACGATAGAGAATCACAAGAAGAAGAAAGAGGGTTTGTATGTTGCAATGTATAAATAGTTACCAAAAAGTACAAGGTTGTTGAGCGCAAGTAGAATTTAAATTTTCAGGCATGAAAAAGTTGGGAAACATCAGTTAATCTTTGAAAGGCCAGAAATTATAGCTAGTAAATCATATTTGGGCATATGAAAAATCATTGGAAAGATAATTTTAGGTGAAATATAACAGTGATGCAGAAATTTTGTTCTTGGCCAAACATTCTAGAAAAATCTTAAAGAAAGCTACATGAAATTTCAAGGGACATAATAGTTAGATAGGAACCAAACATTCCGAGGGTATATTTTTTCGCTCGGGTATCGAAATAGTGAAAGTAGATAGTTAATAGAAAGATCTTAATGAGCGAAACAACCTGGTAAACCCATATTCTTGAATTTAGCAATATTTTTAGGTGAACTTTTTAAGGAAAGATACATGTGGAATTTCAAGAAAATAAATTCCTAATGGCAGAAAAGAGTCGAGAAGATGCCCAAGGACCTTATAGTTTGGAAGAAACTGCCAAAATTCTCAAACTAGAAGTGCTCAGCTACAAAGCTGACAATGAAAAGTTGATGAAAGAATAGCAACAGATTAACAACCAAATTATGAAAAATATAAATAAAATTCAGAGAGAATAAGGCTGTCCAATCAAGTTGAAATTAGCAAATGCATATAGTGGAAAAACTAGAGAAAGGGGCACTGGGAGTTCGAGACATTCCAAAAGTGATGCCCATTAACACCACCTCACATTAACGAGGGTGAGTAAAAGGGGCTATTCCACATTGAAGTGGAGCGACATCCCTAGTATGTCGGTAGTAAGGAATTCAAGAAGAAATCTAGATAGAGAAAGTTTGCAAGGGGAGCTGAGGAAAATTAAACCACCTACTTTTAGTGGAGAAAATAAGAAAGGGGAAGAAGTAGAAACTTGGTTGCTAGAAATGAGAAAATATCTTCAACTCTTCAATTATTCCTCGAATTTAGAAGCTATGGTGACCATATATAATTTGAAGGGTAAGGTTAACCTATGATGGGAGGAACTAAAGGCATTGAATAACTTGGATGAAAGATTGATCTCTAAGAGAAAATTTGAGAATTTTTAAAGGAAATATTTATTAGAACAATATTATGAGAGAAAAATATAAGAGATTTTTCAAGCTACAGCTGCGACACATGACCATGGAGGATTATGACCGGATATTTGTTGAATGACTAAGGTACTTCCATATTATTGATGATGAGAAGGTTAAAATAAAAAGGTACATCAATAGACTACCATGTTTTTATGCTGACAGGCTGAAATACAAAAACCCAAAAACCTTAGAGGAAACCATGAGGAAAGAAGAGAAATTGTATGAAAACATTAAAAATAGATATTACATAAGGCTTTGGAGAATAAAGAGAGGAATCTTATTGAGAAAATATGTAACACCATACTCCCACATCTACCCAACTAACCGATGAACCAGGTTAAATATGTGATGAGAAGTTACTATGATATGATTCAACTCCCTATGTGTTAGTTAAGGAAGTGGAATCGGTAGACCACATCACGCAAAACTTCTGCATCAGCAATAGAACTCTAAAGAGCCATCCCAACCACTCAAGTAACCAGCCCCTAATACCAACTGAAGTTTTAGCAAGTCGAGCCCCTCGACGCTCCCTTAATATGGACAAGGATATGTCTGGGAGGCTGCAGAAGCTCCCACAACAAGGAAAGCAAAGCTTCTAGGGACTCTTTTCCCTAGTGTTGTGCCCGTGACTATGGGATTTGTGCCACTTTTTCAAGTGAAGAACTCAAGCCACTGCCAAAACTTAATGACACCTTCAAAAATGAAATTTAATAGTGGGACAAAGATAAATTTTTAAAAACCTCAACAAGGACTAAACTAGACCCCGACTAGCCATGACAATAATTTCATCAAACATGTCACAAAGATGAAAAATATAGGTCTTAACAACATAACTGAGCATAGGGGTCTCATACTTATCTGAGAATCACTAAGAAGCATTAATGCGTCAACACATTAGCTACAATTTCATCTATTAGGATATAGATACATTAGTCATTCATTTACAAGTAAAAAAATGATGAGATCCATACATAATCATTGTCATAATACATGTTCATAAACAACATAATAATAACAAAAATACCAAGGAAACAACAACCATATAATCCACACATAAACCAGTATAATACTCATGAATTAATAAGGATAAATCACCTCATATTAATAATGCAAAGGCTAATCAAGTTCGGGACTTTCAGGAAGCACCCAACCATTGACATGGCTGAGCTGAATATCTGTTTAGCTAGTCACCCCCGTGGCATATTACAAACATGAATG
Organism: Pinus tabuliformis; assembly: GCA_031772625.1. Lineage (NCBI taxonomy): Eukaryota > Viridiplantae > Streptophyta > Pinopsida > Pinales > Pinaceae > Pinus > Pinus tabuliformis. The sequence continues at coordinate 1,984,363,430 of CM062817.1, read as the reverse complement.
TGGGATCTCATGGAAGAATCCATCAAAACCAAAGCAGGGCTTCGATATGCCAAACCACATCAGCCCATCAAATAGTGATTCCACCTCATGGTCGGACATCACAAACCATCACCAAATTGGTCTCTACCCAAGCCTTTTAGGGCTCTAGAGGATTTGTTCCAACCAAGGCTTCCAGGACTAGTAACTCAACCGACAACTATCGTCAGGCTCTAGAGCGTTTTTCCAACCAAGGCTCTAAGACTAGTAACTCAACCCACCAAGGGCTCTAGACCATTTTTCCAGCGAAGGTTCTAGGACTAGTAACACAACCCAAGTTTTTACAGGGATCTAAAGAATTTGTCCAACCAAGGACCTAGAAACTAATAACTCAACCCATAGCTAAAGGAACATGAGAAGCAGCCAGAAGAAAAAAGGAGAATGAACCCCCAACACCATGGTTATCCAGGAAATGACAAGGCTTGGAAAATCCACTGTCAATCGAGGAAACCCCTGATTCCAATGACATACCATAACCAAGAAACCACATGCATGTTCCCTGCATGCCAAAACTAGTGAGGAAAACATACATGCAACTCGGTACCTGCAAGAAAAACTCATTGTATCTATTGATATTGATGTCTTGTTCTGCTTCGTTGCTCTTCCTTTTCCTTCTTTCTCCAAGCATCCAAGTATTCCACACTCTCCAAGAGTGCTCCAAGAAAACTCTAAGTGTCCAAGAGTATGAGAGAATGGGAATAGAATGAAAGCACAAAACTGAATTGAGAAAATGTGACACTAATCAAGCCTGAACAAAAGATTTAGAAAAATCTTGCCAGCTAATCCTCATAAGCCTTTTTATCAATGAGGCCATTATTTTCTTCAATTTCCATTATTTTCCTTCATTTTCTTCCTCACATGTTACATGTGACCTTTCACCTTCCTTTTCTCGTAATTTCAATTATTTTCATAAATAAGTGTCAAATAATGCCTTTTGCCTTCCCAAAGCCTTTGTCATTTCCTTTGCCAATTTGCTTAGTCGTAATGAATCGAATGAACACCCACTAGGATGTTTTTCCCACCATTTAGCTTGGAATGCGAGTCCGATGACCATGGTCTTATATATTTTTACATGGATTTTTAACCAAGGCTATTACAGAACCATCCCCCTTGGGGCAACACCGTCGTCAGTGTTCAATGACACCTATAACCAGTAAGACCGTTGGAAAAAAGCATACTACCAATGGAGGCTTATAACATAGTTTTTTGCATTATTTACAATGAACATATTCTAAAACATGACAAAAATACCTTTTAATAGAGCTTTATAACACATCTCATTACAATATTTACAATAATAACCACCTATAACACATACACATTTTCTTCACCCATCAAATAATGATATTTTCTATGGAGCTTTATAAAACCAGCTTGATACAATATTTAAAATAATACACACATATACACATATGAACATGTTAACCAAGAAAATAAAAGGATATGATGCCTACATCTGCAACAAGGGAATCCAAAGGGCACACCTCCACCCTCGAAGAAATTCACTGGAAGTAAGGGAGCATTTCAGAATTCCCTAACTAAGATAGTTTAGCAGAAAACATTAAGAATGTAAATAGTCAAGACACAGTGCACTAAAGAAAGTTCTAAAATATCATTCCTAGTTTACCATTCAGATTTCATAGAAACACATATGATTATTAAGAAAAATAAGGAGAAACAATAATACACATGAGAGAATACTTATTTGATTTTCGCTTTACACAAGAATCCTAAAAAATATCTGAGCTTTATTCCATGATCCAGCAAGACAATCCAGTTTCGATACAATAGCACTTTGATTTTAGATAATGGTATACATAAATGTCTTTGAGATAAATACTTCGAAATGGGAAGTATTTATACAAAAAAATTACAAAATATCTCATAACAGTTTGAGATTTAATTAAGGAAATAAAAATATCTTCAAGCATGAAGATAGAGACACATGGAACACTGCATCATGATGTCCCTCCTATTGTGGTAGTGCTGGTTGTTGTAGTTGAATTTGAGCCCTTTTAAGCTGGCTGATATTTGTATGCTAGAATCATTTTTTTCTTTAATCTTTTACTGATTCTCTTTAACCTGCTACTCTTTGACCCAATTCACTTGTTTCATCTAGCTGCCATTCAGATTGGCTGTGGTAACTTATAGTAAATCTATCATTTTTTCCCAGCATTCATCCTCAGGAAACTTTACTTTGAGCATTCTTCTATAGATCTCGTCCGCCTTTATGTATTTGGAAAAATTAGGCTCGGCGACAAACATATGTTTCACCTCATGCTCTTGGAAAAACAAATTCTCTAAAGTATCATACAATACTTTCCCTATTGGCAAGGCTTTGATACCTGAAGTGCTTGCCTGTTCCTTGACCAACTTCCTTAATCTGTCAATGTAATCCAATTGGGTCATTAGTTTATCATAGATGACCATAGGACTGGGAGGGTCTCTATCCCTCAAAATTTGAAAATTGGCCATGAATCTCTCAATGCGCACCTGCATGTTATGGCATTTTTCTTCTAGGTTAACCATAAGGTTTCTTTTGGAAAGAACCTTTTTGACTTCTATGATGGCTTTAGTTCTACCCTCTACTCCAAGATCATTAATCTCATGTTTGTTATTATTGTTCAAGATGTGGATGAGTCGATTAGCATCCTCAAGCTGGTCTCCTAAGTCTTCCTTTACCTTTTGAATTGCTTGAGTGGCCACTTTTACCAATTTAGTTTTCTCAAATATTACTTGATTTGATGGCCAAATACCATTAATAGAGTTAATGATATTGGTCCACAACATTTCCTTGGCCTGTCTTAGTGGCTTTTATAGACTTAAATCTCTTTCTAGCACCTTGATCTTTTCACCCATCCTTAGGGCTTTCTATGTTTCTTCTCTCTATTGTATTTGGGCAAGCTTACAGTTAGTTTCTAAGCTTACCACTTTCTCCTTAAGCCTTTTAAGTTTTGTTGCCTAAATGGACATTTCCTTTATGGCCTTTACTAACTCTATTGTTTTCTCTGTAGAAGTACCTGCTGTTGTAGACTCAGTTGTGACTGGCAGTTTTGTGGTAGGTGGAGCTATTGGTGTCAATGTTGCTACCAATGTTGAAGGAACTGCAATAGAAACAATGGGAATGGTAGTCCTAGAAGTGGTGGCCAAGTCACATCCTTTGGATTGAATCAATATGTCCATCTCCTTCTTTGTTTATTTCAACTGGTCATTTAGCTTTAGGACCAAGTCCATAAGCTCTTCTTGTCCTTTTTGGTTCTCTAGGACTTCTGTTGTTTGTGGATGACGTAATGGTGGAATCTTGAGTTTCTTCTTTAAAGCAACTATGTCAACATTATTTTTATTTATCAATATTTGGGTGGCCTTTACATCTTTGGGATCGTGTGTCAACTCAATGATTAAGTCCTCTAAGGACTTGGTTCTGTTGTCTTTTTCCTGTGGAGGGGCCTTCTCCAATTGGAGTTGAGCTGATAGGTTATTTAGGGAATTTTGAAATTGGTGAGCTACGATGGATTTCCCTATCAAGGTGGAGTAAATCATCTCCCGTGTCTGCTTGTACAACTCAATCTAGTCAATAGGATATATGTCCTTTTCCAGTACTTCGAAATCTATATTTTCGAAGTCTGCTACTGTTATTGGTTGCTGAGCGGCAGGTTTCACAAATGTCATTTGCATTTTTCCTTCTTTCATATTATAGGCTGACATAAGCCTTGTCTGATCTGTAGGTTCCATCTTTAAGTATTGTGCATAGGTTTGGGTTTTTAGCTTCTCATAGCTGGCCTTTATATCCTTGTACCTTTCTCTGATGTCTTGGTCCCTATCAGTTGGCATCCTAAATGAGGACACTTCAACACTCTATTGCCTTTCCAACATTTGAGTATTTTATGTGGAAGGTTCTAGTGTGCCCCCGGAGGGAGTATTAGGCTCGCTTCTTTCTCTTTCTATGCTAGTGGCCCCAACCGTTTCTTCCGTGAATTCCTCTTCAGAGACAAGATTTAATCTTTGACTTTTGACAAGGCTGGTCTCTACATATGTCTGTATGGTTGCTCTACCAGATGTAGTGGCATCTTCCCTATTTCTTTTGAGGATTTTCTCCTCATTTAGAGGAGTTTGCAAGTTAGGGGGAGTACTCATAATGGGGTCTACTATACCTGTATCATTTAGTTCCTATGATAGACCTGGTTGTTCTAACCTTCTTGAACCTGGGATTCTTCTTCTATATGAGATTCACTTTGTGCCTATGATTCTCCTTGTGCCTGTTGTTGGGTAGTGTTATATTCTTTCCACTACTAACCCACATAGTTAACTGGGGGGATACAGGGGGGGCGGAGCCCCCCTTTGTTGCGCAGATTATGTAGCTAGGGGGGGGGGGGGTCACAGGGGTTTGAGGCATACCCGTAACCCCACTTTATGTGGTACTGGATGGCACCCCAGAAAATTTTGGTTTTGGACCTTCTGTTAGGTTGGGTATACCCACATATGGTATTGTGCATGATTTTCACACATGTTTTTGGACACAATGGTTTTTGGTCCATGTCATTGGATGCTTTGGCATGTATAAATATGTATTATAACATTGAAAGGAACATAGTGAAAAATCAAGCTGGTAGTCCCGGTTTTGGGATCCAGGGGAAAATCTTTGTGTATAAGTGTTTTATGTGTTATGCTCTTGAATTGTTTATTTTCTATGTTTTAGAATTCGTATGTAGGTAATTTATGTACAAGGTTAAAGCCTAAATTTGGTATGAGAGTTGTTTTGGCTTCAACAGGATTCCTTTGTTGCTGAGCGGTTTATCTCGAGCCTGTGGTAGATCGTGTTCAGTGGGAGATCTGCGAGATCGATTATGGTGGTGAAAGAAGATGGCGAGCAGTGGAAAGATAGAGATCGAGAAATTTAATGGTCAGAGTTTTGAGTTGTGGAAACTCAAGATGGAGGATCTGTTGGTGGATAAATATCAGTGGAGCATGGTAGATCTGGGTATAAACCAACAGGAGTGTCCGATGAAGAACGAAAGAAGTTGTATCAGAAGGAAAAGAGCATAATACGACTGTGTGTCTCAGATTCATTATTGCTAAATGTATCAGGGGAAGGTACGGCGAAGGCCTTGTGGGACAAGTTAGGGACTTTGTACCAATCTAAGTCTCTGGTGAATAAACTCTTCCTATGGAAAAATCTGTATAACCTAAGGATGAAAGATGGAGACTCAGTGACAGAGCATCTAAACGCATTTAATATTGTGGCAAGTCAGTTAGCATTTGTTGATATTAAAATTTCAAATGAAGATAAGTGCATCAGTTTGTTGTGTTTTATACTAGATTCGTGGGATAGTCTAGTTATTGCAATAGGTAGAAATCCAACTGCCTTACAGTTTGATGATATAGTCTCAGCCTTCCTGAAAGAGGAGATGAGACGAAAAAATATGGAGAGCCAGAATGGTGATGCCTTTTCTGTACGAGGACGGTCTGAAAACAAAAACAAAGATAAGTCATCGAGTGGGAGATCTAAATCTAGAGGGAGGTCTAAATCTCCAAGAAAACCTGTAAAGGTGGTGTGATGATAATCCGGAAAGGAAGGGCACTACAAAAGGGACTGTAAATATAAAGCTCCCGACAAAGGAAAGGGATCTAATGATGCTCATTCTGCAGAGGCGAAAACCACCTCAAATGAAGGTGGGGATGTGTACTTGTCTTCTTTGAGTACACATGTAGATCATGAGGCATGGTTGATTGACTCACATGCATCCTTTCACTTCACTCCCCTTAGAGAGTGGTTTTGCGAGTAGGATAAATATGATGGTGGTGATGTCTTCTTAGGGGATGATAGGAATGCTAGAATCGTTGATCATGGAAAAGTAAAGTTGAAGTTGCAAGGTCGAAGGGTTAGAACACTTCTAGGTGTTCTACATATTACTGCATTAGCCAAAATTTTGATTTCTATAAGCAAGATAGATGATGCAGGTGTAAAAATAGTGTTCGAGAAGGATACCTGCAAAATAGTTCAGGGAGCACTGGTATTGATGCGGAGAGTTTTAATTGGAACTCTATACAAGTTGTAAGGTAGCATTGTTATTGATGGGTGCAATAGTTCTGTGGTTCCTGAAAGTGGAGCAGAAAATCTAGTGGTCTCTAGAGAGAAGACCACGTTGTGGCATCAAAGGCTTGGACATATTGGAGAGAAGGGCCTTTGAATACTTCATGATGAAGGTATGGTAGAAGGTATGAGTGATAGCTCTCTAGATTTTGATTTCTGTGAAAATTGTGTATATGGGAAGCAGAATCAGGTGAGTTTCCCCTCTTGTAGTAGGAGGGTGAAACAGATATTAGAACTTGTGCACAGTGATGTGTTTGGACCTGTGAAGGTTCCATCACCGGGTATGTCTATGTTCAATGTATCATTTATAGATGAATTCTCAAGGAATACATGGATATATTTTCTTAAGAAGAAATCTGAAGTCTTTGACAAGTTTAAAGAATTTAAGGTTTTTGTGGAAAATCAGACAGAGAAGAAGATAAAGGTGCTGAGGACAGATAATGGTGGAGAGTTTTGCAACAAGGAATTTGAAGAATTTTATAAGAAGTGTGGTATAGCATGGTAGAATACTACTCCATATACACCTCAGCAAAATGGAGTTGTAGAAAGAATGAACAAGACGTTGATGGAAAGGGCAAGAGGCATCCTTAGTGGTGCCGGGTTAGGACAAGAATTCTGGGCAGAGGCATTGGATGTTGCATGTTACCTAGTCAACAGGTCACCTTCATTAGCATTGGAGGATAAGACTGCATGAGAGGTATGGACTGGTAAGAAATCCCCTCTTTCACATTTGAGGATATTTGGATGTGATGCATATGTACATGTACCAAAGGAGGAAAGAACTGAGTTGGATAGTAAATCTGAAAAGTGCATCTTTATTAGGTATAAGGATGGGTTAAAGGGTTATAAGCTTTGGAACCCAATAACAACGAAGGTTGTGTACAACTGAGATGTGGTGTTCAGAGAGGTGAAATATGTTATTAAACATGAAGTCCAACCAAAGGAACCTAAGAAGATAGAATTTTAGCTAAAGGAGGAAGAATCATACTCTACAGCAGAGGAGGAATCATAAGATGAAGAGCCACAAACTCCGGCTGTGAGAAGATCAGTTCGAGAAAGAAAGCAGCCAGAAAGGTATAGTCCATCTGCATTCTGTTCAAATTTTTCTTTTTCTATTACTGATGATGATCCCAGAACTTTGAAGGAAGCAGTGGATTCAAAGGATGGAAAACTATGGAAATAAGCCATGGTTGATGAAATGGCATCTTTGCACAAAAAAGAGGCTTGGGATCTGGTGGAGTTGCCGGCTGGAAGGAAACCCATTGACAACAAATGGGTGTTCAGAATGAAGACAAATGAGGAAGGAAAAGTGGAGAAATACAAAGCTCAGTTGGTAGCAAAAGGTTATTCCTAGGTGTCGGGAATTGATTTTGGTGATATTTTTTCTCCTATTGCCAAGGTAACTTCTATTAGATTACTTTTATCTATTGCTGCTGCTTTTGATTTTGAGGTAGAACAGGTGGATGTGATGAACACATTTCTTCATGGGGATCTAGAAGAGGATATCTACATGAAGCAACCTGAAGGTTTTGTGGTGAAGGGTAAGAAAGAACTGGTATGCAAGTTAAAGCAGTCTCTACATGGGTTAAAATAGTCACCAAGGATGTGGTATCAGAAGTTTGATACATTTATACGGGGACTTGGCTTCACGAGAAGCAAATCAAATCACTGCATGCATTTTAAATTAATTGGTGACCATGTTATTTATCTGGTCTCGTATGTGGATGATATGTTGCTGGTTGGAAATGACAAAGAAATTATCCAAGATTTGAAGACCCAATTGTCCTCCAAATTAGACATGAAATATCTTGGTGCTGCAAACTATATTTTGGGCATGGAAATTAAATGAAATCAGGCAAAGAGGAAGCTTTGGTTAAACTAGACGAAGTATGTTGAGACAATACTGTAGAGGTTTAATATGCAGGATAGTAAGTCGGTGAAGGTTCTTATTCCTGTAGGTGTAAAGTTATCTATTGAACAGTGTCCCAAGGTACAAAAAGAGGAAGAGGATATGTCTCATGTTCCATATGCAAGTGTAATCGGTAGCCTAACGTATGCAATGGTCTATACTAGACTAGACATTGTACATGCAGTGGGAGTATTGAGCAGGTTTATGTCAAAACCAGGGAAGGAGCACTAGACAGTAGTGAAGCGGGTTTTCAGGTATTTGTGTGGAACTAGTGATTATGGTTTATGCTATCGAGGAAGACTAGGATTGGACAAAGTGTTGGATATTTGTGGCTTTGTTTATGGAGACTAGGCTAGAGATCTGGATCAAAGAAGATCTACAAGTGGATATGTGTTTAACCTATTTGGAGGTGCAGTCAGTTGGATGAGTAAGAAATAATCTATAGTGGCACTATCAACTATAGAGGCAGAATACATGGCAGCCACTCATGCAAGCAAGGAAGCAGTTTGGTTGCAGAGATTGTGTTCAAGTATGGGGTTAGTACAGGGAGCTATAAGGATAGACTGTGACAACTAAAGTGCAATTTTCTTGGCAAAGAACCCCACATATCATTCAAAGACAAATCACATTGATGTTCAGTATCACTTTGTGAGGGATATGATAAAAGACAAAAAGGTGTTGCTGGTAAAGGTGGACACTTTAAAGAATAATATAGATGCATTGACAAAATCTATAAGCTTTGAGAAGTTCTCTTTGTGTAGAGACGCAATGGGCATTTTAGGGCTAGAAAAATGACTAAGCTCTCTTGTGGCCCCCTATGGAAAGAAAAAAACAAGTGGGAGAATGTTGGGTTGTGTTATATTCTTTCCATGACTAGCCCACATAGTTAACCGGGGGGTTAGAGGGGGGGCAGAGCTCCCCTTCATTGCGCCAATTGTGTAGTGGGGGGGGGTGATAGGGGTTTGAGGTGTACCCATAACCCCACTTTATGGGGTTCGGGGCAGCGCCCAATTTTTTTTTGGTTTTGAACATTATGTTAGGTTGGGCGGACCCACCTATGGTTTTGTGCATCATTTTCGCAGATGTTTTTGGATGCGATGGTTTTCGGTCCATGGTATTTGATGCTTCAGCATGTATAAATATGTATTATAAAATTGAAAGGAACATAATGAAAAATCAAGTTGGTAGTCCCAGTTTTGGAATCCAGGGAAAAATCTCTGTGTTTATGTGTTTTATGTGTTATGCTCTTACATTGTTTATTTTCTATGTTTTAGAATTCGTATGCAGGTGATTTTTGTAGAGGGTTAAAACATACACCTATGATTCACCTTGGACTTGAGATTCTCTTGGAACATGTATGAAAGAACCTTCATCAAGCCTTTTCTCTAGATCAGTTAGAGCATTTTCAACTCCAACTTCAGTGCTATCCCTATCCACTAAAGTATTCTCCTCCCATTCCAATTGGTTTGCATATTTCTCTATATCAGGGATTCAGTGGTGAATGTAGGAAGCCATCTTGTTTTTTTTTCTTCTGTTGCAGATGAAGTCTAGGGGATCTTATCTCCACATGAAGCTCTTTTTTAGGTTAATTCTTTGAAGGATTTTTTGTGGTTCTTTTCCAGCTTCTCGGCTATTACACACAAAGGGGCCTAGTTGATCTTTGATTCTGAGTTGGGCCTTGTTTTTGGCTTTAACAAAATGCACCTCATCTGAGTTGATTATCTATTTGTAGTAATCCAGACCAAATAACCTCATTGGGAGGTATCTGGGAAGTTTGTATAGGGCCAAGTCACAGCCATAGATCCTAATTTCAGTGTGATTTTGGTACAAGTACCAATCTCCCACTTTGTGTTGTTTTGAAAGTTGTAGGATCCTCTTGATATCTGAACTAATTCTTGGAGGAGGAATTCCTAGCAGCATGGTCACTACCCGATGTACAAAAAGATAAACGAACTCTGTGTATGGATATGGTGATTCATACTTATGGATCAAAGGAGTCCAGAAAATCATTGACCTAGGATGACCTTTGGTATCAAGCTTTTAGAGAGTGAAGGGGAACTTGTCACCTTGGCAATGCAGAAAAAGATGGTACAAAAATGAAGAATACTTGAATACTCTTTCATTATTCATTCTAAGAAATTGGTCATGCATCCTATCAGCTATGTACTTGGCATAATCATACATGACCGTAGGGGGTTGTCCTAGAGTAAAAATGGACATGAAGGCTAAGATGATTTCATCTATGTATTCACTGGTACTACAGCCTAAAATACTAGATATCATTGATATAATGTCTTGGGATATCATTGTTATATATAGGGGGGGGATCTTTTAGGATATGTTTTTCCTCCACAATAAAATTTTGGAACATTTCAGCAAGCTTTGCAGTGGTTAGCTTGGGGAATATGTCTAGTAGGTCTCCAATTGAAATAGGGGTCAAGTTTTGCCCTGGTTGTAATTGCATCATTTCATTGATTGATTCAGTAGTGATGGTGAAAGGTATGGTTTGGTCTGGGGACATCACTGCTCTTTGATTGGGAATGTAGTTCACATGACAATAATGGGAAATTTTTGGAAGGATGTGTACCTCAAGGAATTGATACTTAGGAAAATTAGATTCCCAAAGACTTATTTTGTCAGCATCGTTGAGGTATTGGTCTCTGTATCGGCAATATAATTTGAGTCGGGATTCATAGACAAAGGTGTCCTATATTTGGAAGTCTTTATCAGCAAGGGGAAGGTAGTCTAGGTCCAGGTGAGGAGTGGTAATTGGTCTGACATCCATGGAAATTGGGGTAGCCATTCATAGTTCTTGCGGTTTTAAGAATGGGGAGGGTAAATTTTTAGTATTTTAGGTAATGGAGGTTCAATTCTAGTTTGGATTTATGTTACTAAAGTTCCCTTTAATTTCAATTAAGAAAACTTAGAGACTGGTTCAGAAATTTACAGGGTTTTCATTGGATTTCAACTTAAATACTTAGAATTTGGAGTAAACTGGGTCTGAACCAGGTAACTGGCAATTATGAAAGGTTGAAAAGGCTTCAATCAGGCTGGAAGGCAATATAGGAGCTTTTGGCATCTTTAGAGTGCAATTGTAGGTGGGTTGATGGCTTTCAACGTTCATAGGCACGTGCATGGAATATTACAGTTATGAAAAAGATAAAAACAATGATTTGGTGTGTGGTAGGCTAGTGGTAACTGGTTTACCTCGCACAGCTTTTGGTGTGTGGTAGGCTACTGGTAACTGGTTTACTTCGCACAGCTTTTGGGTGCTTGGTAGTATTCGGGGGAGGCCGCCCGATTCCACTCATCGAGCGCCACGTCGCCTCGATGACCCAGCAGAAAACAACCCATTTCAGGCAGGTATCGTTCGGATTTTGCGCCATTCCAAAATCAGCATGGGCCGTCAGATGGGGAGGGGGAAGATTGTGTGGTGGTCAAGTGCGGGAGTTGCACAGAAGGTAATGGGGGGATCGGCTTGCATTTTAAACATGACAGTTTTAGCTTAATAAGGGGTTAAGGTGGGGATTAAGGTATTGGTTGGGATATGATTTGTGGATGGTTTGACTTTAATTAATCACAGATCGATTAATTATGTCAATTAGTCAGGGTTGGATAAATTAAATTTTATATTTCAAACTTTGAGGTAGGGATATTAATATTTAAAGGGATTTAATAAAATATACGGGGAAAAGGGGTTTTTTCGGGAATTAGTAAATATAAAAAAAAAATCAGAAGTTAATATGAAAAAGGTGGAAAATGGATTGTGCTAAGAATAATGTGTTTTTGTAATTCATTTTCTTTTCACATAGAAACATTATAGCTTGGGCTAAGTGTATTTTTATGGGTTTTTCATAAAAAGGGGTATTCATGGGGATGATTGCTTTTCCTTAGGAAAAATAGAGTTTTAACTTTAGGAAAAGGGATTTATTAGGGAAAATGAATGAACTAAATGGGGGTAAATGTTTATGAGGGGATTTTAGTACTTAAGATCTATAAGCCATTGGGCTGAGGGTCCAATCCATCCAGAAGTCAAATAAATACTCTGAGCCCCTTTGACTTTAAGATTTTAGGTAATTCAAACTTATTGTGGGAAATTAATTGACTAAAGGGTGAAATGAGTGAGGGGAAATTAATTAATTTGACTTTGGGAACTTTATGCTAGTCCAACTTCTCATTCATACTTATAACTTTCATGATGAGGGTGATCAATATTTTTTTGTCTAACAATCATCACAATTTTTCAACCTTTCTTCTACTTACCCATCTACTCATCCTGTCATTTTTACTTCTCTTTATTAAGGTGCATTTAAGCTAGCAAACCCTTATAAACATTTTTCTTTTCCTTAAAATGGTAATCTAACTAAATCTAACCTTATTACATCCAAGGGCTCAGTTTAAACAGCTGAGCTCCTTTTATTTACTTTACCTATCTACTTATCTGCCAAGATTACATTGTTTGGTCAGGTTTTTTTCTCTATCCATAAACATGAAATTGAAAACATGAAATAGCCAAGTTTAAACATTTTGACTATCGTGGATTGTGGCATAGATTACAAACTGCACACAATCATTTATTCTGTATAAAAAGTAAATAGTAGTGGCATTTTGACTAGCACACTTTCATGGTCTTTTCTTTTCTTGGGGTTCATAGTTTTCATCTTTTTTGACCTTTTTATGCTGTTTGTCCTTTGATTTTTCTTTTACGACATATCCTCTTTAGATTTTTTTATTTTTTGAATATGGAAAAAATTTACAAAAAGCAAAGGTATGTACATATTACAGGTTTAATCTTAGTCATTCAAAAATTATTACTCCTCTTGGTATAGGAACCTAACAGTGGCTCCACTTGGGGATGGAATTTCCTAGTGAAATGTCAAAAACTTGTAGATCAATTGCCTTTTGAATTGTTGTGATTTTCTCCTACAACCTTTCCCTTTCACTTTTTTTCCTTCTTGCTATTTATGACTGTAAAACCTTTGAAGCTTAGGGCCTTCTCTTCGGGCTTCAACTTCAAAAATTACTATCCAAACCACTCTAAACTTTGAAAAATAGAATATGTAGAAATGATTAGTAGAATCAATAACTAGGCTCAATGTAGTGTTTAAGAATTCGACCATTAACTGGTCCTCCTTCTGCTTCTATGCCACCCATCTCTCTAAGGAAGAAAGCATTATTACCTCTAAATGCATAGATGATATATGGGCCTTTCCAAAGGAAATCAAATTTCCCATGTTTACCTTTATCTTCGCTTCTTGAGTCCCATTTCAAAACTTTATCTCCTAGGTAAAAATCTTCTGCCATAGTCCTTTTGTCAAAAGCCTTCTTGATCCTTTCCTGTACAACTTGAGATCTTATGTACACTTCTTCCTTGGTCTAATGTAAGTGAATCATTGGTTGATTCTCCTTTGAATGTCATTTGGTTCAACCTACAACTCTTGTAGCAACTTCATCACTGGTGTTCCCAAGGAATATGGGAAAACAACTTCCATTCCATAAACTAATTGATAAGGACTAGTACCAATGGATTTCTTTGTGGTTAGCCTATCTGCCCATAAAGCATTCACTAGCTTATTGTTCCATGTTTTCTTGTTGTCTTCTAACAATGTTTTCTTGTTGTCTTCTAACAATTTTTTGATAATATTTACTAGACTTTTATTTGAGGATTCTGCTAGTCCATTTCCATTGGGGTAATAAGTTGTGGAATGGCCCAAAGTTATATGGTACTTGTTACAGAAATCAATCATTCTCTTAGATTTGAAGGCTGCTGCATTATCAGTGATGATTTTGGTTGGGCACCCAAATCTAGATAGGATGTTGCTTTCAAGGAAGGTTATTATAACAGTGTTAGTGGCTTGCCTTGATGGTATGGCTTCTATCCATTTGGTAAAGTAATCTGTAGCAGTGAGAATCCATTTGTGTTGGACAGAGGAAGGTGGCTGGATCTCACCAATGAAGTCAAGACCCCATTGTTGAAAAGGTGCTTCATCAGCTATTGGTTTTAGGGGCAGGGGTAAAAGCTTTTTCTTTCCTTAAGAAATTTGTCATTTATGACATGAGGTTACAAATTTCCTTACATCAAAAAACAAAGTGGGCCAATATAAACCGGCTCTAAGAATCTTGTCAGTAGTGGTTTTCTAATAAATATCTCCTCCACAGTCACCTGGATGAAACTCTTGTAACACCTTGTCAGATTCTTCTTTCAGTAAATAGTTGAGAAGTATACCTTCATGATTCCTCCAAAACAAAGCATTGTCAATTATGCAAAATTTTAAAGATTTCATTTTTAAAAACCTTCTTTTGGTGCTGGATAGTTCAAAAGGAGCTTGTAAGTTTTGTAAAACATATATGATGTTAGCATACCATGGTGATTCAATAAAGGCCAGGCTGATTGGTGGAGTCACCATCTCCTCTCCATTATCCATTTCTGCAATAAAATTTATGTCTAAGGACTGACAGTCCGATTTAGCCATGAGCTTGGCTAAACCTTGGCCTTTGATTAACTTTGTTGGCTTGATTTCTAGGTCATATTCTAATATATTAGGAATCCATTTCCCTCTCTCTCCATCTAGACCATCTTGTGTTAGGATATCCTTGACTACTACATTGGGGACATAGGCTATTATATGAGAATATAAAATGTAAACCCTAAAATCTTTGATAGCTTTGACCAAAGAAAAAGCTTGCTTTTCCACTATATTGTATTTTAAAGAGGCATCTATCAGGGCTTTGCTAAAAAAGGCAATAGGTTGTTCATAACCCTCATCATTTTTCTGTAGTAGCACCGCAGAAATTGTGTGTTCTAAGGAAAAATAAAATATAATGAAATCCCTATCAAACTTTGGACTCATCAAAACTGGTGGTTTTGTTAAGGCTAGCTTAATATCTTCAAAGGACTTCTTATCCTCAACTATCCATTTTATGGTTGAGTCTTTCTTCATAAGTTAGAAATAAATCTCCTAAGAAAGTTTATTTTTCCTAAAAAGGATTGTAATTCCCTAATGCTCTTGGGATGTTCAATAAGATAGCTTCAATTCTTGCAGGGTCTATTCGGATACCATCTTTAGAGATTATGTGGCCTAACAATTTACCCTCTTCTAACCCTAATAAGGATTTTTTAGGATTCAAAGAAATTTCGTACTTCCTACATTTGATGAAAACTTTCCTTAGATGATCTAAGTGTTGTTTATCAGATTTTGAGAATACAGTGATATCATCTAACTATATTACTAGAAAGTCATGAATTTCCTTAGCAAAAGCTATGTCCATAGCTCTTTGAAAGGTTTCCCCTACATTCTTTAATCTGAAATACATTTTCACATACATGAATGTGCCCCAAGGAGTAGTGTGTAGTTTTTGCCTTGTTACACTAAAAAATGTCACCATGGCTATTTACAGTTGGTATGGCTCTATCAACAGTCATACTACCCTCTTAAGCAAGTCTTATGCCTCTGCTATCCATGTCAAACTCCAAGAAAGAGAGAAAGTCTTTATAAATGTGTTTATCTCTGGGTACACAGGTTCTCTCAAACCTTGCCTGCGGGTACGCACCTATTGTTCATGAGGTCTGCGTCCAAGGACGCTCTGTATCTAAAGGGGCAGGTGCGTCCCTCTGAAAAGGTTAAAATGCGCAAGTTTTATCTTCAAAAACTTACTTGTGGTCATTTCTAGAGCATTCTAGAAGGTTGTTCGACGTGTATTGAGCGCCTCCAGATGGTTCATGCACCCCTACCAAAGAGGAACTTATCCCATCAATAAGGGAGTGATCCCATCCAAAGAGGGGACTATCCCATTCATGGTGGACCTGATTAACTTCCTCTTGAGCACTATAAATACAGGCATTGGGCCAGAAGGAGGGAGGTTAAAAGCTATACATTTCTAAGGGTAAATGCTGCAGGAATTAGGACTCCCATTTAGAAGCTTGTGAGGAGAGATTGCCATCTTTGCTTGTTCTATTTGGAAGTGGGTGAGCTTTGTCAAAGTAGAGGAAGACTCTTGTGGACCCTGGAAGGAGCTTGCACAACACCAAGGCTCAGGTTGTAATGGTTCCTTTTGATTACCTTTAATGCAAATTGGTCCATTCTTCTCAATAACTTGTTGTTTATGGGTTATTTCATGTACTCCTTGGTCTATATGTTGAATATGCTTTGTTTTATGTTATAATCAGGTGCTATTTAATTGTTTGACTGTTGGTGATTGCAGGTTTTGGAGAAAAGGAGGAACTCATCCAGATCAACAAAGCTTGGACTTCTACAACAGCGTTTGGGCAAAGGTAAGAACGAAACACTTGATTTCTCATATCGCAATGCATGTTTAGAGAAGGATAGTTCTAGTTTGTCTTGTTTGTCATTAGAATGTCTTAGACTTCTGGGAAGGTCGTTTGTGTCCGCACTTTTGACTGATTCCGTGTGACAAATTGGCGACCATACTGGGGAATCCATTGATGAGAAAAGTCTTTTCCTTTGTGTGAACTTTGCTTTGAGAAAATTGGTTTATTTTTCTGGTTTTGGCTCTGTGATTTTGTCTCTGGGTGGGTTAGCTTAGGATTAGTTTTATTTTGGTTTTTCTTGAGTTTTTCAGTAGGACGCACCCTCTGAGTGCTGCACAGTGTGTCCCTGGACGCACTTTTGCTGTGTGCACAGAGCGGGCCCGCACCTGTGCTAACGGGTTGCCTGCGTCCCCTGCCAAAATTTGAGAAAATTCCATTTTTTACACTTTCGGCTCTTAGATTTTGTTTTTTCTTAGTTTTTTCTGCCCAGATTCATTAGTCCCTTGCCAAGAATCTTCACCTGAACTTGTTTCGATAGCATTGAGTGTTTTAGTGGATTTCATCGAAGTGTAAGCCCTAGGGTTTGATTTTAGTAGGTCTTGTAGTGACTTTGGCGGTAGGAGTTGTCAAGCCTTAGATCTCTCTGGTTTTGTCAACATTCTAAGAAG
Organism: Pinus tabuliformis; assembly: GCA_031772625.1. Taxonomy (NCBI): domain Eukaryota; kingdom Viridiplantae; phylum Streptophyta; class Pinopsida; order Pinales; family Pinaceae; genus Pinus; species Pinus tabuliformis. The sequence continues at coordinate 1,984,346,457 of CM062817.1, read as the reverse complement.
TCAGACCTGTCATAAAGTCTACCTGTGAGAGCAACTTACCATTGAGTTGTCTCTTGGGCCAATTTCGAAGTGCTTGTTGTTTAAGTCTTGAATTCCATTTTACAAAAGAACAAAAAGATTTGAGTTTTGTTTTGACTAGTCTTTTGATTCTGCATTAGCTGGTCCTTGATTTGATTTTGATCAAGTAAAACAACCTAGAGTCATCTTTGTGAGCTTTTGCCTTGTTAGGTTTGTTTAGAGTAATTTCTCTTTTGATTTGCTTGTGAGTCAAGTTTTCATAGTTTTTGTAGCTTTTGAGATTGTTTTGTGTTAAGATAGGTTTATATGCTTTATTAAAAAGAGAAAATACAAAAACATCTCCTTTGAAAAGTTTTGTTTTAAGTAGCTTTGAAAGTTTTGAAAGAAAAAGAGTTTTTCGTGCAAGTAAAGAGTGGTCATGTTTGTGTGCTTGAAAAGAAAAAGAGAATTGTTTCTTTGATTGTCTTTTCTAAGGAAGTTGTTTTCTCTAAAATTTGCATTCTCTCAACTCTCTTAGTTAAGAATTTCATTGAAAAAACAAAGTAGCGTAAATCATCTTAGGTGCATCTTTGTAGTGGTTGGAGTCGAGTCTACACACCATTGGTTTCACTTCCACTACCTTTTGACTTTAAAGAAAAACCATAAAAGTAACGCTTAAAGTAAAATTGGAATAGTAACTTTTATTTACTAGGGCTCTGAAGCACCAATTTAGATCAGGCTAGTGTCTTGGAGTAGGTGAGTAATTAACTCTCCAAGACAACAAAACCAAACAAGTAGCTTATCTTGTGATAGAATAAATCCAATTGTTTCACTTGTACTCTGGGAAAGCTCCTCTTAAAGGAGAAGCACGAGCTCGTGTCCGAACCAGTGAGGGGATCATTCCCCCCTCGTTGGGAACGACGCCAGACACGCACGTATTACAAACGGTAAACCTCGGATTAACCATTGTCGAGGAGCCAGGGGTCACTTGTCGGTAAACCTTGGATTATTGTCAAGGAGCCGGCAAGGGGATTGAGCTTGCTACTCTGCCCTTGCGTGCTGTCGGAGTTTAGACTGTTCCCCCAGGTGCATTTGTTGCGGTTGGTAACCTTAGTGGCCATTATCTTTAGGATTCTACCGAGGTGACGGTGGAGGGAAGGTCCCACTGTACCTGGAGCAGACGTCGGCTATACTCACTTGGATTTTCTGGGGGGTTCACTTCACTCGAGACGGTTAAAGTGGAGGAACTTGGTCCAGTCTATTCATTAAGCAGGTTGTCGGGCTAACTATTCCACCCGCCATTTCTGTACTGAATCCAGCGAGGTTGGGCTTCATCACCAACTAGCGCTTTTGGTCCGGAAGACTACTGTTTGTGTTTGGTCTGACGCCCTAGATTCTTTAGGCGTGTGATTCAAATTTGTTTGGTTCTTTAGAGACTTTAGGTGGTTTGATTTGAAATTTTATTTTGTTTTCGTGTGTAGTAGTTAAAAGTTTTTAGCTGTGGCGGAATTACCGAGACAATCCCGTAGATTTCGGGGCCAGTCTCCTGAAGTTGTTTCTGTGGCCGAATTGTTGAGAAGATCCCGTAGACTTAGGGGTGAACCTCCTCAAGACGAGTCCAGTCATCTAGAAGGTTTAAAGGTCCTTGTAACTCCTCCTAGTGGCAGTAGAGTAGGTTCACCTGAAGAAGGAGAATCTTCCTTGGTGGTCCATCCAAATTATCAAAGTTTAGAGACAGGTTATAATCCCGAAGCTGTTACAGTTTCTGAGCTTGTTGGTAGTTTTTCGTCTGCTAGTGATACAGGCGAAGAACCAGAAATATCCGAACCTGTTACTCCGACTCCTAGTGTTCCTGATTCACTGAGAATAGAAAGAATTATCACCGAAAATCTTCCTGTTGGTTTGATTGCTATTGAAGAGCTAGTTCCAGAGGAAGAAATAGGCGTCTCTGATCCTGAAGATCAAATTACCCTTGATCTAAGGGAGCGTGAATCTATCTTTTACAGTCCTCCTAGAAGTACTACTTGGTACCTTTCGTTAACCAATTATTTAGACAACTTTGGGCTAGGTTTTTCTACACCTCGTACTCCTTTTCCACCTGGAGGTATTCATACTCCTGTAAATATGTCTGGTCAGTCGTCCGTGTTTACACAAAGTCCTAAATCTTTTTTACATGGCGGTCCTTCTGTTCCTACTGGGTATCAATCTCTTTCTGGTACCTTTGCGGGAGCATCTCCTCAACCCGTTGATCATGGGTTATTAGTTGGAAACAGTGGTAATGTACCATTGGGTGTAGGAGACATTTACATGATGTCAGGTTCAGTTCCCGTTTCCCAACCTCAAGGTGGCCAATTACCGCCTGGGGGGCAGCCTCCGTTAATGCCTGGGGGGCAACCTCAAGGTACTTCATTCGTGTCTGGGGGGCAACCTCAAGGTCAGTACGCTCCTATGGGGCAATACACACCTCACGGTCAACCCCAGCCTCAATATGTACCCCAAGGTCAACCTCAGTATCAATATCAACCTCAAGGATGGCAACCTCAAGGATGGCAACCCCAAGGGTATCAACCCCAAGGGTATCAACCTCAAGGATACCAACCTCAAGGTCAAGGTCAACCCCAGTATCCGTATTTACCTCAGGGTTATCAAACTCAAGGTCAATACTCAAGTCAAGGTTATCCACCACCTCAAGGTCAATCATACGGTCAAGGTATGGGAACTGCACCTTACAATTATCAATCCTATCCTCAATCCGGCTATGGATCTCAGTATCCTCAACCTGTTATGGGTCAATACCCTGGAATGTTAGTGTGGGATCCTTCACAGGGTCAACAGGTGTTGCAGCCAAGTATGCAGTCGGTACCTCAAGCTGGACAACCTGTAGTTTCTGGTCCACCCCATCAACCGCAACATGTCCAGTCAAGTGTTCAAACCTCTGTAACTTCGGTAGTTACTCAGCCGCCAATTGCACCTAGTACTCCATCTCAAACGGCTGCTGCAACTACCGCCACATCTACCATACTTACTTCTGGAGTATCGACGGCTCCGGATTCTACTGTCTCTGTAACCACTCCTCAGACATCTGTACCGTTTTCCGGATCTACGATTCAAACCACGGTCCAGATGCCTGTAGGCCAGCCTGGTATAAGTATGGTTGTCACTACTCAACCTCAATTTGTTCAACCTCCGTACCAGGGACAGTACCAACCTGGGCAAGCTGTCCAACAACCGGTTTACCAGTATCAACCGTATCCTGGGTACACTTATCAACAACCTCAGCAACCCCAGTACGGTCCGGTTAATCCTGGTTTTCCAGGAGGATATAATATCCCAAATGCGATTCCTGTTCCTAGTTATCCTGGATATCCTCCTCCTGGGGCCGGTATTGTGACCCAGAGTTTTAGAGATCCTAACCGGCAGTTACCGTTTATCGCAACTTTGGATTTACCAGACTTGACGCGCCTAACGAACGATCCAATTCAATATCTTCCGTTCTGGCCGCCAATGCCAAATAAGTTGCCCAGCGATATACCCAAGTTCGAAGGTAAGTCTGGAGAGGATCCGTCCAATCACGTGATGACTTACCACCTCTGGTGTGCTTCAAATTCTATCTCGGATGATTCGATCCGCTTACGTCTTTTCCAGCGTACAGTCATTGGTCTCGCGGCCAAGTGGTACATTGAGTTACCACGGGCCTCTTTTTACAATTTTAGCCAGTTAGCTACCTCGTTCTTAACTCACTTTCAGTTACCGGTCAGATACGATAACGGTACGGAGTTATTAACTTCACTAAAACAATCAACCTCCACGTATATTTTCGATCACATTCATGAGTGGAGACGTCGAAGAAGGCTAGTGAAAGTTTTTATGCCGGACCAAATCTTAGCTGAATGGTTTGTTAAATCATTATTACCAAGGATTACTGAAGATGTAGCTAAGGCCGGAGTAGTTACTGAGGAGCAAGTCATTGCTCAGGCGCAATACCTTGACTTAGTTTACACTCAGTCAGGTACATTACACGAGAAGATTCCGAATCTTCCAAAGTCGAATCAAATCGCTGCTGCTCCTTCGGGATCTCATGCCGCTGATGGTATGATTGGTATAGTGAATACAAAGAGCAAGAAGAAGTCTTCCAAGGCTTCAACTACTCCTATTATCACTTTGCCCGATTCCCCGACAGGAGAGTCTTCTCCTGAACTTACCGCCGATATTCACGCTGTAGAGTCATCTACGGCCAAATCAAAAAATGGCGGGAAAAAGAAAGGAAAGAAGAAGGCTAAAGCAGACAAGGCTCCGAAGGAGAAAACAGAAAAGTCGGAAACCAATGACGAAAAGCGCAAACCTCGATATCCTTGTCTTATTTGTGAAGAGGATCATTTTACGAGAGATTTCCCTCATCGGGCCGAGGTAGTGAAAATAGTCAAAGGTTCTCCCACTCCTGCTGTGTTAAAAAATCCATTTCCGGAGCAGGAGAATAAGATGATAGGTTCTTCCTCGAATGCCAGTGAAGAACCCATTTTGATGATGTCTCATGTGAGGATTGCGACTCGATCGCAAGATTATGGTAGTAAGAATCCTGTTGATGGTAAGGAAGCAGAATCTTCTCACTCTAACCCATCAACCTCAGCTCCTGGTTCCGATCCACTACAGATCGAGAAACCTAACCCAGACTTAGTAATTAAACCGCCCGCCAAGGGTGTACTTCGAAGGTCTGCTTTCAATCCACATGCGAGAGCGGCCTAGAATTACAACATTGTTGAGGACTTAGCTGTTTCACCCTCCGCGATGTCGGCGTTAGAAGTGCTGCAATCATGTCCAGCACAACGAAAATTGCTTTTGTCGGCTATAGGAGCTGTTGATGTTCAGGATCCGAATCTAATGATCTTCGATCTAGAAAATAGTACGCCGCGTCTCCCCCATCAAATGGCTTTCCAAATTCCAGTGATAGTCAAAAACAGGCCTATTCATAGGACTGTGATTGATGAGGGAGCTTCTACGTGTATTATGTCGATTCAATGTTGGAGATCCCTTGGTTCTCCTTCGTTGAACCAATCCCCCACCATCCTTAAGGCCTTTGATGGCCGTGGGTTCCGTCCGTTTGGTATTCTACAGGAATTGCCTATAGGGGTAGAAGGTAAAACCGTTAGTCTGGATGTGGAAGTGGTTGATGCCCCTCTAGACTACAACCTTCTTTTGGGTCGAAGTTGGTCATATGCTATGACAGCGGTCGTTTCATCGGTCTTCAGAGTAATTAAGTTTCCACATAACGGTAAGATCGTGACTATTGATCAGCTGACATACTTTTCATCCGACCCAGCCTCTTCAGAGAGTGTCCAGCATGTCGGTAAGACGACAATCCCTTACAGGGACGTTGGTGTAGGTTTAGTTAAGGATTCCGGTTTACTAGGAACTTTTCCTCTCCCTCCACTCAGTGTAGAACCTTCGTTTGCAACAATTCATATGATTACATCAGAAAACATTATTTATGATGATCCTTGGTTTGTCCCATCTGACTCTGAGATAGACTCATTCGGTAATACTATGCCCTTGAGTCCATATGAAATTGCTTATGAAGCTCTCATGTCTTTTACCGACTTTCATTCGACCGAGGTCGACCAAATGAATGTGGTCAGTGAAGAGTCACTTTTCACCTCACCCTTAGAATGGATAGTGTTTCCCGAAGTCGTGTCATCTGATGAACAACTTCGCGAAATCCTAAGTGTAGACGATCTACCATGGGAGGATCTCCATCACAGATCTTCGTTTTTACCTAAGGATGATGCATTTGAAAATGATTTTTCATCTATCTTTACCGCTGAATATGTCAAAGACGCTCAGGATCCAACGAAACATTCTGATTCAGAGTTGAATTTAGGGAATATTTCTCGTACTATTCCCATTGATATTTCAGTGAAGCCCGGAATTGAGGAGAACATTCATATAGGTGCCGCATGTACAGAAGAAGAAATCCAAACTTACAAGGCCCTATTCCAAGAATTCCGCGATGTGTTTGCCTGGTCTTACGAGAAAATGCTGGGAATCGATCATGCCATTGTTGTTCATGAAATAAAGACCTACCCTGATGCTAAACCCGTCCGGCAACGGTTGCGTCAAATTCACCCTCGAAAAGCGGCTGCGATTAAAGCAGAAGTCGAAAAGCTGTTGAAAGCAGGTTTCATTTATCCGATCCCGTTAACGGATTGGGTATCGAATATTGTTCCGGTCAATAAGAAACAAGGAACAATAAGAATCTGTATCGACTATAGGGATATCAATCGAGCTTGTCCAAAAGACAACTATCCTACGCCTTATATCGATCAAATTATTGATGATTGTGCCGGAAGTGAAATGTTTTCCTTCATGGATGGTTTTTCGGGCTATAATCAAATCAATATTCTACCTACCGATCAACCAAAAACGACATTCATTTGTCCATGGGGGACATTTGCTTATTGCAAATTACCTTTTGGGCTTAAGAATGCCGGGGCCACTTTTCAACGGGCGATGTCTTACGCATTTCATGACATCAAGCACATTGTGCAACCGTATCTCGATGATTTGCCTGCTCATTCTTTACGTCGAGCTGATCACCTTGTCCACCTACGAGCAATCTTTATGAGGTGTAGGCATTATCGAATTCGTTTGAATCCCCACAAGTGTGTTTTCTGTATAGAAACAGGTCGATTGCTGGGATTTGTTGTTTCAAAAGCCGGCATTCGCGTCGATCCCTCGAAAGTCGAGGCTATCATCAAATTGCCTCCTCCTTCGAGTTTGCACCAACTCCAAAGTTTGCAAGGGAAAGCGAACTTTTTACGCCGATTCATCCCAAACTACGCCGAGGTCACTAAAGGTTTTGCACGGTTGTTGAAACAGAACGTTCAATTCTTTTGGGACGAGATTGCCCAACAATCTTTTGATGCACTTAAACACGCGTTGACCCATGCACCGTTGTTGCATCCTCCCAACTACAACCAGGACTACTTCTTATACCTCGCAGCTTCGCATTCCACCATTGGAATGGTGTTGGTTCAAGAAGATGAATTCGGAGCGGAGCATGTGATATATTATCTTAGTAGGACCTTAAATCCCACTGAGCTAAAATATTCGCATGTGGAGAAATTGGCCCTGGCAGCTGTTCAAGCTGTCCAGCGTTTTCGTCACTACATTCTTCTCCGTAAAACTACAGTTATTTCGGATTGCAACCCTATGATTTACATTTTGACAAAACAACTGCTAGGGGGCAAGTACTCTAAATGGATCGTTATCTTGCAAGAGTTCGACTTGGAGTTCAAGAAGTCCAAGTCTAAGAAATCCTTAGTTTTTGCGGAATTGATGTGTGATTTCCCGCGTACTGACACAGAGACTGTGGCAGAGGAGTCTATTGCGGATGAATCTTTGTTTCTTATCAGTACTTTAGATCCGTGGTATGGGGATATAATCATCTATCTCCAAACCCAAACCTTTCGGCCTGAAACTTCAAAGGCGGAACGTCGAAAAATTCGGTTTTAATCCCAGCCATACAAAATTATTGGAGATACACTTTATCGCCGGGGGGCAGACTTAGTTTTTCGACGTTGTCTAACTCACGAAGAGGCTGAGAGAGTTTTGAATGATTGTCACTCTGGAGCATGTGGCGGTCATATGTCTGGGTATGCCACAGCTCAGAAGGTGTTGCGCGCTGGTTACTTCTGGCCATCTATGTTTAAAGATTGTATCATTGCAGTCCGGAAGTGCCACAACTGCCAAGTGTTTGATCGAAAGATGCGCGCACCGCCTGCTCCTCTCCACCCTATAATTGCCGTTGGTCCATTCGCCAAATGGGGTATCGACTTTATTACTTGTAACCCTCACTCGGCCGGGGGGCATGCGTATATCATCCTCGCGGTTGATTATTTCACTAAATGGGCCGAGGCGATGCCTACATTCGACGCAAGCGGCAAAACAGCTGCAGTTTTCATATTCAATCATATTATAACTAGGTTTGGTGTCCCACAAGCAATCATTACTGACCATGGGAGCCATTTTCGAAACACCATGATGACTGAACTTACAAGCCAGCTTGGTTTGCGCCATGACAGCTCTACTCCTTATTATCCGCAAGCCAACAGTTTGGTTGAGTCTATCAACAAAGTTCTGGTTATCATGATCCGACGAACCATTGGTATTCATCGGTCGAATTGGCACAACATGTTATTTTCGGCGCTATGGGCATACTGAACCTCAGTGAAAACCTCAACAGGGTTCACTCCTTTCCAGCTAGTTTATGGCTTGGAAGTGGTGTTACCCATTGAATGTGAAATCCCATCACTTCAAATGGCTGTCGAATTACTCCCAGCTACTTCCGAAGAGGAGAAACGTTTATTGTACTTAGCTAAATTAGATGAGACTCGACGTGACACTGCATTGGCAATCGAGAGTCACGCGAAGCGAATGAAAGCTCAGTATGATAGAAATGTGACCCCTCGAAGTTTTTCGGAGGGAGACCTAGTGCTTTTATATGATCAAGCTAACGATAAGCTAGGTGCTGGAAAATTCGTTCCTATGTGGCATGGACCCTATATTGTAAAGCGAAAGCTAGCAAAAGGGGCTTATGAGCTGGTAGATTTTGATGGGGACTCTTTGGGTAAACCCAGAAATGGACTTTACCTAAAGAGGTATTATGCTTAAATGGTGGGTATGGAGAATTTTTAGTTAGGTTAGGTTTTCTTTCTAACTAGTATGATTATTAGTTAGTCAGTGTGCTTAGCTTAGTGAGTGTGTTTTTCGTCGTTATTCTGGCTTATCTTGGTTTTACTCTTGATATTACAGATGTCGACGCCTCTCCAAACATACATTGGATTTGCTGATGGTGCTTGTCGTAATACACGGAATATCTCTTCCGCAGCTTGGGTTATCTATTCACCCTCTGACAAGTTAGTTTCTATGCATGGGGTAAGCCTCGGTCAAACAACGAACAACATTGCAGAATACAGTGCAGTGGTTGAATTATTATCCGAATCTATTTCATTTGGAATTCGACGTTTGATAGTAAGGTTAGATTCTGAACTTGTTGTATTACAGCTTAATAGAGTTTATGCCATTAGAAATCCTGTGTTATTAAGGTTGTTTTTGAGAGTGCGTCTCTTGGAACGTGAATTTGATTACATTGAATATCAGCATATTCCAAGGTCCTTAAATACATTAGCAGATGCAATTGCTTCTCGAGTGTTGGACAGACATTTACGATAATCATGCAAGTAAATCTAAAAACATTTCATCATACATGTTAAACAAGATGAGCCGGTAATAGTGATATATATATAGATAGGAGTGTGTCAAAAAATATACATCGTCTTCGATCATAGGTTGAAAAACACCTTATGATCGGCAAAAATGATAGAGTACAAAAAGTCAAAAATGTCACATGTGTCTACAAAGTGACTAGCCAATCACTAGTGGTGCTCCCTGTACGACACCACTGCACGGGCTACATTGCGCAAAAATCTCCTAAACGGTCCAGGGACCGCGACTACATAGCGCTGAAGTCTAATAGGAATATCATCCATAGTAGTCTCAGGTATATCCGCCGTCAGACGCTGTAGATCATGCTCCAACTCAGCTAGTACCTCTGCAGCCGCCGTATCCTGTGGGGCCGGTACCGGTGCAACTGGATGTCTCCTCTCAAAAGGCCGGAGGTTGGCTGGACGCTGTGGACCAACATCTGCATTTTGAAAATTTTACTGTCAGTTTTGAGACGATATATATAAAAAACAAAAAAATACATAATTTGAAAACTCGTGAAAAATAAAGTACCTCTGTCATCCCATTGTTCTCCCTGTGGAAGAACCATGTCCGGATCACCTCGAAAATCTACTCCGGCATACGGAAAGTCCTGAATCGCAAACACCTGGTCCTCTAACCAGTGAAAATAACTGTCAGTGAATCGAACAACTGCCGCACCCTCGTCCGGATGCCGGGCCATCACCGCAACCCATCGTACCAGCTTTGGCTCCTGAGGACCCAAAATATCAACAGTGAGATGCTGAGGGATCAGCATCAGAATTCTCTCTAGGGCAAAGCTCACGACTATAGGCCCATATCCAAAGGTCTTTAGTTTCCCGGTCTTTGCCCTGGTCAGTTGAGCTTTTAATTTAGCCGACACCGCATCACACCAGTTGAAGATGGTGCCTTGGAGACAGTCAATTGCCATCCGCGTTTGGGACCCAGTGGCAATATGTAAAGTGGCTGAGCCACAAATCCTGGTCACAGTGAAAGCTAAGACCATGAGTTCACGCCGAGAGATGTATTTGATCTCTATGCCTTTCGCATGGTGTCGATCAGGTAGGCACCAATCTGCTCGGAGACTATCAAGGGATTGGCCACCCGGCCTAGTCCCGGCTAGATTGAGTTGCTCGCCTCTATTCGGCAAGCCAGTAAGAAAGTAGATATCAGAGGGCTCTATCTCGAGTTGTTGCCCTCTGATATAAAAGCATTGCTCTTGAATGTTCCATCTCTCAACCAGCCACTCCAAGAATCTTACCTGAGCCCTCATGCCAGGTATGGCCCAGTATTTGTATAATCCACATCCTCTAAGGGCATCGAGGGAAGGTTGATGATTGATTGCAGCTTCATCAACCTCCTCATGCTCTCTTTCTCTCCAATCCAGCATGATAAGTGCCCTACACATGAAGAAACAGGCATTAAAATCAATTTTGGGTAAATTCAATGGTTAATTTGGGAGCTTGGGGTTTCAAAATCCGCGTTTTGCGGAGGACGCACCCCACGTTTGGCACACAGTGCGCCGGGACGCAGGTGGCCTGAAGGTAGCCTGCGTCCCCCGACCTTTTCCCTGTGTAAGAAAAAGTTGAGGGACGCAAGCCAGCCTTTAGGGAACCTGCGTCCCCTGTGAGCGGTTTTCAAAACCCAAAACCCCCCAAAAATAAAAAATGAAACCTAAAATAAATTTCTAAACGGATGAAATTGACAAGGAGGATGTTGTGAAATACCTGGAAGAGACGACGATCGATTCTAACGGTCAGATTTTCCGCAACGACCACGGGAAGTTTCTTGTCAAAAGCTCCTTTTTCAACCTCAACTGTCAAACGGTAAAAATGACATGGTAAAAAGTCTTTTTATAGGTTTTTTGGATGAATTTGTTCATTTTTCACCATGGAAAGATGTTTTTCGATGTATTTTTGCCTATCTTAAACAGGTATGAGTAATGTGTCGCTTTTGTGCAGGACAAAGGGACTTAGAGGGAAAATTGTCATTTTTTCACGAACAAAATATCAGAGTCATCTTTTAAGCCCTTTTTTGACTCCTAAAACATGAAAAGATTGCCGAGCGTTTCTTTTACACTCGTTAAAATGGAATTAAAAGACGGTCCCCTTATAGCTCTTTTCTAACCATAAAATTAGGAAAAGATTGCCGGGTTTTTGTCGTTTCAAACTCGATACGGAAATAAAACGACGTGTCCTTGATCGCTTTTTACTTTTCAGGTCAGTGACACTAATTATGAAAGTACTCCTTGGTCGCAAGATCAAGCGGTTCTCCCAGGTATTATTTTATACTTTTTCGGGCTTGGGGGACACAAATTTACGAAAAAGTTCAACCTGGAGTCTTCTTAAGTTTTTCAGACTCTCTAAAATTGAAAAACGCCGAGTTTCTCCTATACTGGGCTCGTTAAAATTTCACAGTAAAGGACCTGTTCAATTACAAACAGGAACGAACCACTCCTTCCTAGGGTTCGAATCAAAACTAGGTTGGACTCATCCGAAGGATGAGCTTATAATCAAGCACTTGTTATCCTCCTCAAGCTTGTTAAAAATAAAGAGGTACTTGCCAGAAATGGTGGGGGAAAAGAGAGAAGAATGAGCCTATTTGTTACCTTTTGTCTCAGAAGAAGCTTTACTACCACTCTTGAACACGACACTTTTCATTCACCTGGGTTGGGAAATTCTTTACCTCACAGTTGATCAAACCACTTTGAAAGTCTTCAGCCAGGTTTCGGGGATTAACTTTGAGTTATCTAGCACCAAATCATCTGTCGTGTCGTTATGTGTTCAAGAGGTCTGCAAACAAAACTTTCATCTGCAAAATACTTGTCATCCATTTGACCATCCCTGAGTCAGTCCTTACAACAACATTTCTTCAACTTGAACAATGATTTCGTGTTGTGGGCTTGCCTGCAACGGGTCGCTTTCTATCGACATCAGCACATTATCTAGAGAGATGACTTAGAAATCGTCAGTGCCTTGAAGTCTGCATGCATCAATGGTAGGTTTCTCGCCTTTGACATCAGTTTACATCATTGACTTTCGATCGAAGGATTCCGTGAAATGTTCGACATCAACTCATTCATTCACATCTCATGGATTGTACTGGGTACTTTGAGAACCATTGACATTATTGGTGGTCTCTCTCACGCTTGTTAACAGTTTACATCATCGACTGGTAATCAAGTGGTTTCTACCATGTTCGACATCGACTCATTTATTCGCATGGCTAGAATCGTACCAATTCGAGAAGTAGGAATGAAGACCCTGGATCGAATCTTTACCAACCAGGCTGCGAGGAGTTTTGTATTCATTATCTAAGTAGACTAACCATAAACAGATGGCTGCGCCCATACTGTGTCTACAAAAGTCTATGATTATGATGTACTGCAAAATCATTCCTGTATCAGAGTAGTTAGTCTGTTAGTTAAAGTTTTAATCTGAGTATGGGAATGCCTACCTCAGTGGTGATATAATCTTATACATGTATTTTGTGTTGAAAATTGCAGGTTCTGACCAGGCTCTCCACGAGATAATCCTCGAAATGATAAAGCGCTTCACCCTTCCTAGATAATACAAAACCCTAATCTATTCCAAGCTTCGCACTTTAGGAGGCAATCTGTTACACTAAAAAATGTCACCATGGCTATTTACAGTTGGTATGGCTCTATCAACAATCATACTACCCTCTTAAGCAAGTCTTATGCCTCTGCTATCCATGTCAAACTCCAAGAAAGAGAGAAAGTCTTTATAAATGTGTTTATCTCTGGGTACGCAGGTTCTCTCAAACCTTGCCTGCGGGGACGCACCTATTGTTCATGAGGTCTGCGTCCAAGGATGCTCTGTATCTAAAGGGGCAGGTGCGTCCCTCTGAAAAGGTTAAAATGCGCAAGTTTTATCTTCAAAAAATTACTTGTGGTCATTTCTAGAGCATTCTAGAAGGTTGTTCGACATGTATTGAGCGCCTCCAGATGGTTCATGCACCCTACCAAAGAGGAACTTATCCCATCAATAAGGGAGTGATCCCATCCAAAGAGGGGACTATCCCATTCATGGTGGACCTGATTAACTTCCTCTTGAGCACTATAAATACAGGCATTGGGCCAGAAGGAGGGAGGTTAAAAGCTATACATTTCTAAGGGTAAATGCTGCAGGAATTAGGACTCCCATTTAGAAGCTTGTGAGGAGAGATTTCCATCTTTGCTTGGTCTATTTGGAAGTGGGTGAGCTTTGTCAAAGTAGAGGAAGACTCTTGTGGACCCTGGAAGGAGCTTGCACAACACCAAGGCTCAGGTTGTAATGGTTCCTTTTGATTACCTTTAATGCAAATTGGTCCATTCTTCTCAATAACTTGTTGTTTATGGGTTATTTCATGTACTCCTTGGTCTATATGTTGAATATGCTTTGTTTTATGTTATAATCAGGTGCTATTTAATTGTTTGACTGTTGGTGATTGCAGGTTTTGGAGAAAAGGAGGAACTCATCCAGATCAACAAAGCTTGGACTTCTACAACAGCGTTTGGACAAAGATAAGAACGAAACACTTGATTTCTCATATCGCAATGCATGTTTAGAGAAGGATAGTTCTAGTTTGTCTTGTTTGTCATTAGAATGTCTTAGACTTATAGGAAGGTCGTTTGTGTCCGCACTTTTGACTGATTCCGCGTGACATGCCTGGTCATCTAGGTGAACTAAAATATAATTGTAACCAGAAAACCCATCCAATAATGAGATTTTGGTTGACCCTACTACCCTTTGTAATATATAATCCATTTTAGGGAGAGGGTAATTGTCTTTGAGTGAAACTTTATTGAGATTCCTTAGGTCAACACACAGTCTAATATCACCAGTTTTCTTCCTTGTTGGCACCAAATTTGAAACCCAATCAGAGAATCTAATTGGTGCTACTATCTTAGCTTCATACATTCTTCTGATTTGCTTTTCAATAGAAGGCAATAGAATAGGATTAATCCTCCTGAGCTTGTATCTAAAAGGTTTCTGGTTTTCTTTTATGGGGATGGTGTGGTGTATTATGCTAGTGTCATATGACTTGAGGTCCTCATAACTCCAACCAAAGACATCTTGGAATTCCTTTAGCAGTTCAATGTATTTCACTTTTTCAATAGGAGCTAAGGACTTTGAAAAATTTATCAATTTTAGATTTCCCTCAGTACCTATGGTGCACTCCTCTATATCAGATTTTAAGGGTTCCATATTTGGTTTTCCAAGGACATCATTTGAATCAAACATGTTTCCAAAAGAGTTAATCCTTTGGGCAAAAAGTTGTTTTTGAGACTAATAATTTCAAAATCTTCATTAACTATCTCTTCAATTTCAACTTGGTTTAGCTTTTGTACATCTGATTTTGTAAATTTTGTGGGATGGAATATATCTATCTCTTCATCTTCTAATTTGTTAATTTCTATTTTATCTGTAAAATAGGGATCTAATGTTATGTCAGTATCTATATTGTTATTTACAAATTCTTCCTTTAAAGTTAAAAAATTGTTTATCTGTTGGCCATTAGCAAATACTTGCCAGTTTCTCAAGTTATCCGGAATGGCAGGTCTGTGCCTAACCTCAGTCCTTTACTAATGGTTAGGTTGAAATGGTAACTTACAAGTGCTAGCAAACATTGCTAAACTATGAACCTGCATATTATGTTTCCTTGGGATGACTGCAAGCTTAGCTTCTAGTAAAGTGTTCAATATTTCTACAACTATTCCTCTACAAAAACTTAATCTAAGCTCTTTGATCATATATACAACATTAATTTTTTTTGTAACCAACTCAGAATCTCCCATAATAGAAACTCTTATAGCTCCTAAATTTTTAACCAATTTGAGGCCTAAAAGAAGTGCTTCATGCTCAACCATGTTGTTGGTGCATTTAAAATTCAGTTTGTAAGCATGGCCCTTTGAATAATCATTCTCTAAATTGTAAATCCACACTCCTACTCCTGCGCCTAACTTTTTCATTGATCCATCAAATTCAAGATGCCATAATATTTCATGTCCATAATTCTTACAGTCTGAGGGGACAATATTTTCATTGATTAAGGTATCTTGATCATCCTTTTTTATCTAAAATCTCTTGAGTTTGGACAATTCCATTTTGAACTGTAACTACAACTTCTTTTGGTTTTGAAATAATGTTGTTTGAAGTGGCTTCTTGTGTTTGTTCAGCATTGTACAAAATAAAAGAATCGATGTCAGAATGCATGGAATAGATAGGAAATTTTTGAGGCTTAGCCTGGCTACTCACTACATATTTCATTAGGGTCTCTTTGTACAGTTTTTTAGGATATCCAAAGACTAAAATTGTGGCATATGACACGTCAAGTTGCAAATATCCTTGGAGTTTATCCCCCCATGATCTAGACAATAGCATGCCATATTTAGGTGGTATATCAGCAACAACTATGTCCATGAGAATTGTCTTAGCAGGATATTTTACTAAGGAAACACACAGGTGTTTAATTAGCCCTAGGTATTTTACATTACTTGAATCAAATGAAAACGGGTCCTTGTAGGGCCTAGTGATGTCTAAGTTCAATTTTTCCATAACAGATTTAGGCATTAAATTGTGTGAAGCCCCAGAATCTAACATTGCATTGTGTAAGATTTTATCATGAATTTTAACGCTAATATGAAAGGGTGGTATCCCTCCTTCTAATGGTTCTCTATTAATATCAAGACGAATATAAGCTCTGGCTGATCATCAAACAAGTTAACAGAGTCTTCATTCTCAACAAAGTTTAACAATCTGCTTATTTGAGACTTGTACGTTTCATTTTTAATCATCTCTGTTAAGGGGACTAAATTTTTTAGTTTAGCCACCTCTTCTTCCAAATTGAAAGGAAAAGGGGTTCTCTCTGTTTGAGGATTTGGAATTTTCATGGTAGGATTTGGAGTAGGTTGCAATTCCTTTTCTGCATTTGAAGTCTTTTTCTGTGGATTTTCTAATGTGATGTTTGGAGATTCCTCCACAATCTCTTTGGAGGGAATTGAATTGGATGGTTGATCATCAGGGGTTTGGTCATTGGTTATATCTACAATGGTGGGACGAGAAGGGTTCTGATTCGGTCTAGAGAGGATTTGGAGTGTTTCCGTAACTCGAACTGTTTTCATTTTCTTAGGTTGATTTGGTACTGCTTTCTTGTTTTCGTCAGGAGTATCAGTGTTCTTTTTACTCCTCAAGTTGTAATGTTTGTGCACTTTGAAGATAACAGAATCATACCCTTGCTTGTAATCGAATGATTCTCCGAATTGGGTTTACAATTGCTAAAGCATGTGTAGTTCCTGATCATCTCGGGTCAAAAAGACAATTTCCTCATCATCTAATCCCATTAAGTTAATTTGTGTGCCTTGTGCAGGTTCTTCTGAATGTGAAGTTTCAGCATAGTTTTCTTGAAATGGATGCCTAAAATTCTGATGAGGTCCATTTTTTCCAGTATTTTTATTTTGATTCTTTCTAACATTTGGATTTTTCACTGGAGGTGTCCGTTGATTATCCGAGTGAGGATTCCCTTCAATATTCTCTATCCTATCCATCATTTTTTCAATTCCTTTGGCTAGGGAATCTATTTTAAGGCCAGAGGATGAGGCTTCATCTTTCAGGGGTCCTCTCCTTTCATTCCTAACCCTAGCTCTTTTTGCTAGAAAATTAGCTTCTACACTAACTGCTACACTTTGCATGTCTTGTAAAGTTGGAGGAAATCTCTCTCTATGTTGGAAGGCCATATAAGTATCAAACCCATCCAGAAACTTTATTAGAGCTAATTCGGGTGGGTGTCTGGGATTGACTAGTATTGCATTATATATATTGTGAATCTAGTACAGTAATCCTGGACTGTTTCATTTGGTCCTCTCTTGATTTTTTCATATTCTGGAAGGATCTGCAGAGGGCTGTTTTACTTTTCCCATTTATTTAAAAATTGCTGATAAAATACTTCTAAAGTGTCTATGCTAGTAGCAGGCAAAGATCTAAACCATGTTCTTACATCACCAGCTAGAGTCTGAACAAAAGTCTCATTTGGACATCTCCAATATCAATTTCATTTAATTCAAAGAAATCTATCATTTTGTTTATATGTTGTTCTGCTATGTAAGTTCCTATGCCATCGAATTGGACAATTTTGTTCTGTTAATATTGTAGCATGGCACCTCATGGAGCAGGCAACACAAGAGGAGAATATCTATTCGACATGGCTCTAAGTTGGGCAGGACTAAGAGGTGAGGTTTGGGTACCAGGAGATGATATACTGGGTGATGGGGAACTGGGAGTAATGGGTGACTGATGTGTAATGGTAGGTTGGTGGGGAAGTGAAGGTATAAATCGAGGTGAGGAATGAACTTCAGAGGTTGAAGGGAATAATGTTGAACTAAAGGGAGTTGAAATTGTTTTAGAAAGCTCAGGGATCTTAACAATAGTAAGGGGTGAGTGAGGGTAATTTAGAATATACTGATCAATTGACAAGTTTTCCTTTTGGACTTCAAGTTCTGCAATAAACTCTAGATCTAGAGCTATGTCATCAAGTGCACTTTCAGGATTGGTTCTAAATAGGGAAAGGTCAAATGACTCATCAAAGGGAAGGTCTTCTAAAAACAACCACTCATCAGGGCATGAATCTGCTTTAATTAAAGGTGTTGGACTGACTAAACTTTCTTGTCTTCTGGATCTTCTCGAAATCAGATTAGTATTATCCACTACTGGGGGAGGATTCGGATCTGGGTTGGCCCTAGTATAGTGAGTTCTTCTCAAAGCCATAATTTTGAGTTTTTCTAATTACTTTCTTTTTATGGAATTTTTGTAAATAACTTCTAATAAACCCTTCAAGAGGCTTGAAATAAGGATTTGAAATTTCTTGAAGGTTTATTAAGACTAAGGATTTGATTCCCCAGTATGGTCGCCACTATGTTATCACTTAGAAGTTTTCCTTAGAATTTATCAAAAGAAGGAATAATTCAAGGTAACCACAAACCAAATCTTGTAGAATCAGGTTCTAGCCAATATAAGTCCAGAGAGGGATCTCTCTTTATAATTTAAATTTGTTTCTATTAGATTTTAGGCTAGTTCTTAGTGTTCATGAGGATTTTGATTTTGATTGAAAGTTGGGTGGTGGAGTTATTGGAAGAGATGAATAGAGCTAGGTCTTCAATCCATTGGTCTATGGAGTCAACCAAAGGATAGATTAACTAGACTAGATCACTAAAGGAATGTTCACAGGGTAGGCTAGCAAAGCAAAAGGAAAATCTTCAGGTTTTATGGATGGGATGGTTCTAACCAGGGTGAAAGGGCAATGAAGAATCCTTAAACTGGGATCAAAATGATAGAAAATAGGTGATCATGAACAAAGGACAATTAAGAATTCTTTGCTATAGACCAAGGGGGGAACTACATAAATAAGGGAGCATTTAAGAATTCCTTAACTAAGATAGTTTAGCACAAAACATTAGGAATGTAAACAGTCAAGACAAAGTGCACTAAAGCAAGCTCTGAAATATGATTCCTGGTTTCCATTCAGATTTCATAGAAACACATATGGTTATTAAGAAACATAAGGAGAAACAATAAAACACATGAGAGAATACTTATTTGATTTTCGCTTTACACAAGAATCCTGAAAAATATCTGAGCTTTATTCCATGATCCAGCAAGCCAATCCAGTTTTGATACAATAACACTTTGATTTTATATAAACATCTACAGAAATGTCTTTGAATCCACCTTAAATACTTCAAAATGGGAAGTATTTATACAAAAAATATTACAAAATATCTCATAACAGTTTGAGATTTAATTAAGGAAATAAAAATATCTTCAAGCATGAAGATCGAGACAGATGGAAAACTGCATCATCCTATCCCTCTTATTCTGGTAGTGCTAGATGTTGCAGTTGAATTTTAGCCCTTTTAAGCTGGCTGATATTTGTACACTAGAATAATCTTTGTCTTTAATCTTTTACTGATATTCTTTAACCAGCTACTCTTTTACCCTGTTCACTTGTTTCATCTGGCTGCCATTCATATTGACTGTGGCAACTTAGAGTAAATCTATCATTTTCTCGCACAATTCATCCTTAGGTAACTTTACTTTGATCATTCTTGTATAGATCTCATTTGCCTCTGTGTATTTGCCAAAATTAGGCTTGGTGATAAATAGATGTTTCACCTCATGCTCTAGGAAAAATAGATTCTCTAAAGTATCATACAATACTTTCCTTATTGGCAAGGTTTTGATACCTGAAGTGCTTGCCTGTTCCTTGGCCAACTTCCTTAATCTATCAGCGTAATCAAATTGGGTCATTAGTTTTTCATGGATGACCATAGGACTAGGAAGGCCTTTATCCCTCAAAATTTGAGACTTAGCCATGAATATGTCAATGCCCACCTACATGTTATGGCATTTTTCTTCTAGGTTAACTATAAAGTTTCTTTTGGAAAGAACCTTTTTGACTTCTATGATGGCTTCAGTTCTATCCTCTACTCCAATCTCATTATGCTCATGTCTATTCTTTTTGTTCAATAAGTTGATGAGTCGATTAGCATCCTCAGGGTGGTCTCCTAAGTCTTCCTTTACCTTTTGAATTGCTTTAGTGGCCACTTTTATCAATTCAGTTTGCTCAAATATTACTTGAATTTATGGCCAAATAACATTGACAGAGTCAATGATATTGACCCAGAGCATCTCTTTGGTCTGTCCTAGTGGCTTTTGTAGAGTCAAATATTTTTCTAGTACCTTGATCTTCTCACCCATCCTTATGGATTTCTGTGTTTCTTCTCTCTACTCTATTTGGGCAAGCTTACAGTCAATTTCTAACCTTGCCACTTTCTCCTTAAGACTTTTAAGTTCTGTTTCCTAGATGGACATGTTGTTTTCTCTGTAGAACTACTTGCTATTGTAGACTCAGTTGTGAATGGCAGTGCTATGGTAGGTGGAGCTGTTGGTGTCAATGCTGCTGCCAATGTTGAAGGAATTGCAGTAGAAATATTAGGAACGACAGTCCTAGAAGTGGTGGCCAAGTCACCTTATTGGGACTGAATCAATATGTCTAGCTCCTTCTATGTTTCTTTCAACTGGTCATTTAGCATTAGGACCAGGTCCATAAGCTCTTCTTGTCCTTTTTGGGTCTCTAGGACTTTTGTTGTTTGTGGATGATGTAATGGTGGAATCTTGAGTTGCTTCTCTAAAGCAGTTATGTCATCATTCTTTTTCTTTATCAGTCTTTTGGTGGCCTTTACATCTTTCGAATCGTGTCCCAACTCAATGATTAAGTCCTCTAAGGACTTGATTTTGGTGTCTTTTGCCCGTGAAATGCCTTCCCCAATTGGAATTAAGCTGATATGTTATTTAGGGAATTTTGAAATTGGTGAGCTGTGATGGCTTTCCCTTTCAAGGTGGAGTAAATCATCTCTCTTGTCTTCTTGTGCAGCTTAATCTGGTCAATAGGATGTATGTCCTTTTCCAGTACTTCAAAATCTATATTTTGAAGCCTATTGTTGTTCTTGGTTGCTGAGTGGTAGGTTTCAAAAATGTCATCTGCATTTTATCTTCTTTCACATCATAGGCTGACATAAGCCTTGTCTGATTTATAGGTGCCATATTTATGTATTGTGCATAGGTTTGGGATTTTAGCCTCTCATTGTTGGCCTTTATATCCTTGTACCTTTCTCTGATGTCGTGGTCCTTGTCAGCTGACATCCTAAATGAGGACACTTCAACACTATGTTTCCTTTCCAACATCTAAGTATTTTATGTGGAAGGTTCTAGTGTGCCCCTAGAGGGAGTGGTAGGCCTACTTCTTTCTCTTTCTGTGCTAGTGGCCCCAACTGTTTCTTCTATGAATTCCTGTTCAGAGACAGGATTTAATCTTTTCCTTTTGACAATGCTGGTCTCTACATATGTCTGTGTGGTTGCTTTGTCAGATGTAGTGGCCTCTTATCTATTTCTTTTGAGGCCTTTCTCCTCATTTATAGGAGTTCGCAAGTTACGGGGAGTACTCATAATGGGCTCTAGTATAGCTCTATGATTTGATTCCTCTAAGAGGCCTGGTTTTTCTGACTCTTCTTGCACCTGGGATTCGTCTTCTATATGAGATTCACTTTGTGCCTACGATTCTCCTTGTGCCTGTGATTCTCCTTGGACTTGAGATTCTCCTGGAATTTGCAGGAAAGAACCTTCATCAAGCCTTTTGTCTAGACCAATTAGAGCATTTTAAACTACAACTTCAGTTCTATCCCTGTCCACTAAATTATTCTCCACCCATTCCAATTGGTTTACATATTTTTCTATCTCAGGGATTCGGTGGTGAATGTACGGAGCCATCTTGTTTTTCTATCTTTTGTTGCAGATGAAGTCTAGGGGATCATATCTCCCCATGAATCTCTATTTTAGGTTAAGTCTATGAAGGATTTTCTCTACTTCTTTTCCATCTTCGCGACTATTACACACAAATGGGCCTAGTTGATCTTTGATTCTAAGCTGGGCCTTCTTTTTGGCTTTAATAAAATGCACCTCATCTGAGTTGATTATCTGTCTATAGTACTCCAGAGAAAATAACCTTATTTTGAGGTATCTGGGCATTTTATATGGGGCCAACTCATAGCCATAGATCCTAATTTCAGTGTCATTTTGGTACAAGTACCAATCTACCACTTTGTGTTTTTTTGAAAGTTGTAGGATCCTCTTGATACGTGAACTGATTCTTGGGGGAGGACTTCCTAGCAGCATGGTCACTACAAGATGTACAAAACGATCAATGAAGTCTGTGTATGAGTATGGTGAGTCATACTTATGGATCAAAGGAGTCCAAAAAATCACTGACCTAGGATGACCTTTGGTATCAAGATTTTGGAGAATGAAGGGGAACTTGTCAGCATGGTAATACAGAAAAAGATAGTACAACACTAAAGAATACTTGAATACTGTTTCATTACTCATTGTAAGAAATTGGTCATGCATCCTATCAGCTATGTACTTGGCATAATCATACATGACCGTAGGGGGTTGTCCTAGACTAAAAATGGACATGAAGGCTAAGATGATTTCATCTATGTATTCACTGGTACTATAGCCTAAAATACTAGATATCATTGATACAATGTCTTGGCCAAACTGAGAAAATATGGTATTTATATATGGGGGGCGGATCTTTTGGGATATTTTTTCCTTCCACAATAAAAGCTTGGAACATTTCAGAAATCTTTGCAGTGGTTAGCTTGGGGAATTTGTCTAGTAGGTCTCAAATTGAAATAGGGGTCAAGTTTTTCCGTCGTTGCAATTGTAGCATTTCATTGATTGATTCGGTAGTGATGGTGAAAAGTATGGTTTGGTCAGGGGACATCACTGCTCTTTGACTGGGAATGTAGTTCGCATGACAATAATGGACAATTTCTGAAAAGATGTGTACCTCAGGGAATTGATACTTAGGCAAATTAGATTCCCAAAGACCTATTTTGTCAACATGGTTGAGGTATTGGTCTCTGTATCGGCAATGTAATTTGAGTGTGGATTCATGGACAGAGGTGTCGTTGATTTGGAAGTCTTTATCGGCAAGGGGAAGGTAGTCTAGGTCCAGGTGAGGAGTGGTAATTGGTCTAACATCCATGGCAATTGGGGCAGCCATTCTTAGTTCTTGTGGATTTAGTAATGTGGAAGGTAAATTTTCAGTCTTTGAGGTAATGAAGGTTCAATTCCAAGTGGGTTTTATGTTACTAAAGTTTCCTTTAATTTCAAGTAAGAAAACTTAGAGACTGGTTCAGAAATTTATAGGGTTTTCAATGGATTTCAGCTTGAATACCTAGAATTTGGAGTAAACTGGGTCTGAACCAGGTAATTGGCAATTCTGAATGGCTGAAAAGGCTTCAATTAGGCTGGAAGGCAATCTGGGAGCTTTTGACATCTTTAGAGTGCAACTGTACATGGGTTAATGGCTTTCAACATTCAGAGGCGCATGCATGGAAGATTACAGTTATAAAAAATGATAAAAACAATGATTTGGGGCTTTTTTGGATTTATGTACAAAAAGTCAATTTGGCAGGTACGGGTGTACAATGACCATTTGTCACATAGCAGAGTGAACAGTGGCAGCTTTGGTGTGTAGTGGGCTGGCAGTAAGTGGTTTACTTTGCACAACTTTTGGGCACTGGATAGTATTGGGGGGACGCCACCGATTCCACTCATAGAGCGCCATGTCGCCTCGGGGGCCCAACGGAAAACAAACCATTTTGGGCAGGTATTTTTCACATTTCAGGCCCTCCCGAAATCAACATGGGCCGTCATATGGGGAGGGGGCAGATTGTGTGGTGGTCAAGTGTGGGAGTTGCAAGGAAGGTAATGGGGGGTTCGACAGTCATTTTAAACGTGGCATTTTTGGCTTAATGAGCGGTTAAGGCATGGATTAAGGTATCGGGTGGGATATGATGTATGGATGGTTTGACTTTAATTAATCACAGATCGATTAATTATGTCAATTAGTCGGGGTTGGATAAAGTAAAGTTTATATTTCAAACTTTGGGGTAGGGATATTAATATTTAAAGGGATTTAATAAAATATACGGGAAAAAGGGGTTTTTTTGGGAATTAGTAAATATAAATAAAATCAGAAGTTAATATGAAAAAGGTGGAAAATGGATTGCACTAAGCATAATGTGTTTTTGTAATTCATTTTCTTTTTACATAGAAACATTATAACTTAGGCTAAGTGTATTTTTGTGGGTTTTTCATAAAAAGGGGTATTCATGGGGGTGATTGCTTTTCCTTAGGAAAAATAGAGTTTTAACCTTAGGAAAAGGGATTTATTAGGGAAAATGAATGAACTGAAGGGGGGTAAATGTTTATGAGGGGATTTTAGTACTTAAGATCTATAAGTCATTGGGCCGAGGGTCCAGTCCCTCTAGAAGTCAGGGAAATGCTGTGAGCCCCTTTGACTTTAAGATTTTGGGTACTTCAAACTTATTGTGGGAAATTAGTTGAGTAAAGGGTGAAATGAGTGAGGGGAAATTAATTAATTTGACTTTGTGAACTTCATGCCATTCCAATTTCTCATTCATACTTAGAACTTTCATGATGAGGGTGATCAATATGTTTTTTTCTATCAATCATCACAATTTTGTAACCTTTCTTCTACTTACCCATCTACTAATCCTACCATTTTTACTTCTCTTTATTAGGGTGCATTTAAGCTAGCAAACCCTTATAAACATTTTTATTTTCCTTACAATGGTAATCTAACTAAATCTAGTCTTACTACATCCAAAGGCTCAATTTAAACAATTGAGCTCCTTTTATTTAATCTACCTATCTACTTATGTGCCAATATTACATTGTTTGGTCCGATTTTATTCTCTATCTATAAACATGAAATACCCAAGTTTAAACATTTTGACTATCATGGATTGTGGCATAGATTACAAACTGCATAGAATCATTTATTATGTATAAAAAGTAAATAGTAGTGGCATTTTTACTAGCAAACTTTCATGGTCTTTTCTTTTCTTGGGGTTCATATTTTTCATCTCTTTTGACCTTTTTATTCTTTTTTTCCTTTTATTTTTCTTTTAGGACATACCCTCATTACATTTTTTTAATTTTTTGAATATGGAAAACATTTGCAAAAAGCAAACATATGTACCTATTACATGTTTAATCTTAGTCATTCAAAAACTATGACTCCTATTGGTATAGGAACCTAACACTAGTCTCCCACAATGGCCTTACTCCTGAATTCTTTGACAACATACTGCTGCATGGTCCAATTCCTCTTATTGTTGGTACTAATCCTTGCAGTCAGTCTCAACCACCTAATTGGGAATTTTTGTGCTTCTTGTACCAAACACATAACTTCTGTTAGATTTAAAATAAATTGAAATAAATTCACATCATACCTCATTGGTAGCTCCTCAATACTTGCAATCCTATTTACTTCCTGTCACAACCAATCAAACTAGCATCTTTTTCAAATCATTATGTATAAACATATCACATCTACTTAGCTCGAAACACAACCATCATAGATCAAAATCATGAATCACATGCAATCATCATAAACCAAAATAATATATGACATGTAATCATGATAGATCATCATCATAAATCACATTCATAATAAAGCTAAAATAAAATATTGATACTTATCCTTTAATCAATCCTTAACTTCTACCTTTGTCCTTATTTTGTATGCACACCAGATCTGTCTCCACACCTAATAAAAACCCAGTGCCTTCTCCTCAACCATGTGCACATACACATAGTGTGCATCACACACATACAACCACACACGACATACATCTCCATGCAATGCATGCACCTAGACCTAACATACCTCACATACACCTACACCAAGTGTAGAACACAACACCATACATACTTCTACATCTGGTGTACACTGCAACACAATACATATACCTACACCCAATTTACAACACAACAAAATACATACACAAAGTACAACACAATGAATTCATATGTCATGATACCATGACTAGACAATGCACATATATAGTATCATATGCCCATAACCTGAAATTTACAAAATCCACACAATACCACATGTACACGAGTACCATATGGACGACATGTACATAGTACCACCTGTACACAACACCACTTGTACAACATGTGCACAACATCACCTTCACATGGAACCACCTACATATTGCCTACACAACGCCATATGTACACCATGTTACCACTCAAACTAGATGGGGTCCTAAAAGGGTAGCATTGAAGGGCTACTACTAGGTTAAGGGCAACAATGGAGGCTTAGCCCACTTTCACCTCATCTAACACTCCCTACTCTTTATAGACTTTCATCAATAGGAGGAGAAGTAGTATATAGAAAGTCACTTATGAAGGATGAATCAATAAAGAGTTGTGAAGTGACCTTAGTGATCCTTTTCCTAAAAGGAGGTTAAGGATGGGGCTTACTTACTCTTTAAGAAATGTACAAATATTTCTAGGATATGGAGGTGAGGATTTCAGGGTTAGGTTAGCGGAATATGCCTTGTAAAGGGGTTTCCCAATCCTAAATCCTTATTGAACATGACTTCTCGAATGGTTCCTGAAGAATTGAACTTTCAAAGGTATCAAACCACATGGGACCAAGTGGACCCAACCTAGGTTAAGGGGAGGGAGTTTAGAAACCAATGATGCTCTTAATGTAGACAAGCAATGGAAAAGGATCAAAAGAATAGTTTTCGCTTAGAGGTGTCAAATTGATCCTATGAGGTACTAATCTAGTGAATGCTAGGGCAAAGTTTGATCTCAGAGCTAGGGCTTGGGATATTTCACACTCTCACCATTAGAATTTCTTCAAATTTGGAGGTGACCTTTAGGACACACCAACACAATAGAGGCTAGGAGATTGAACATTTTCTATTGCTACTTTGTCAGTAAAGTGATGCCCTAGTTGGCCTAGTGTGGCTAGACCTAGAAAAGGAAAGTGACCTTAAAGTGTTTATATAGCACTTGCAAATGAAGATGCCTTATCAAGATAACTTCGATCTCTAGGAAAATGCATTCAACAAACATGGCCCATACATAGAGATATTCTATATAGAAACATAATTCGATAATGAAGCAGTAAATGCATGCAACAATTAGCCCTAAAATAGCAAAAATATCATGATCAAAGCATTTCACAAAGTAAAAGAAAATAACATCAATACTGTACATACATGTAAGAGAATATATCCAACCATCAATAGATTTTCCAATATAAGAAAGTCCAATCCAAACATCAAAATTTATCCATGCCCCAATTTATCATCCAAGATAGAAATGTGAAATTCTCAACAAAGAGGATGATCCAATCAAAGTGATGATTATAAATGAATTCATGTTTCTCCTATTCATACACTCATTAGGAGCTCAAATTACCTAATATGAGGCTACATTAACCCATCAATTAAAATAATGTGCAAATGACTATCTATTCGTGACAAGCCCACAAAACTAGCTCACAAGTAAAATAATAAGCCTCTCAAGAGGCCGAATAATCAATAATGCATGTTTTTGGGCTATCCATGGGTCTTGATGAAGTTCATAAGTGAAAAAATTATAAGTTAGACTTCCGAAAGTAATGGACAAGGGGCTGGGCCCTTGTTCTCCACATAATAAACATGTGGTGCTCCTAATGGCTGTGTGATCCAGATTTAAACAGGAACGCAACAAATTACAAAGATAACCATAAATACAGAGATGAGATAACCATAAATACTGAGATGCAGTGGAAATAATATTCATTTCATTAGTGTAAAATAATGAAATATGCTTACAAACAGAAATGGAAATAAACCAGCTAGGGCGATGGTAGGTTATCTTTGAGAAGAGATGTGGTGGCTACATGCCTCTGAACTATTTTGAACTGTGTTACAATGAGGCTCGAAGGCCTATTTATTATTGAGAAACAATGGAAAACCCTTCACATTCCAAAACCTAACCCTAGAAGATGAAATGCCAAATTGTGGGCCCCGTTTTGGGGTTAGTGGGATAGCCAACTTCCCGGGGTCGCAAATTCGTCGTATTATCTCCATTTGACGCACATGATAGCCCGCCGGAAAGATCTCTCCGAGGACTACGACAGAGAAGATGATTTTTTGAAAAAAAAAAAATCGCTGGTGGTAGATTTCCCAAAAAATGTCGTTTAGGGCCTCAAAACAGCTCCGGAAGTTTAGGACTTGAAAAACTGCTAAAAATAGTAAATTGTGCTACAATTTAGGAAACTAAAAAACTGAAAGAGACAGTTGTGGGGGTCCAAATGGGATAGGTGGGTGGCCACCAACATCCACCTGGATCACTGTGAGGGCACACAAGTGACCTCATGGGTCTCCAACTGTCAGGCCAGGGTAACTCCAGGATGAGCGGGAGAAAAGAACTGATGATTTTATTCATTAACTAACTCATGTTTATATACAAAAATAAAACGGATCAGTTCATCTTCTAGATGACTGTCCAGTTCACCCATCCGTTTCGGATTAGGTGTCAACATTCCCCCCCTTAATCTGAAGGGATGTTGGTGAGTCCAAGCATCGTTCTGAATCTTTCAAGCTTTTCTCTTCCAAGCGCTTTGGTGAAGATGTCTGCAATTTGCTCGTTTGTGGAACAATGACGGAGATGGATTGTTTTGGCCTCAACATGATGTCGGATCAGATGATATTTAGTATTGATGTGCTTAGTACGATCATGGAACCTTGGGTTCTTGGCCAACTTTATTGCAGATGTGTTATCAATCATGAGTGGAGTTGATTGTATTTTTTTTACCTGCAAATCTTCAAGAATTTTCCTGAGCCACACAATTTCTTTCGTTGCTTCAGCTGCTGCCACATATTCTACTTCTGTTGTGGAATCTGCTGGTACTGATTGTTTGCGTGATCTCCAGGAGACAGCTCCCGATCCAAGACTCATAGCATATCCTGAAGTAGATATCCCAGTTTCTTTGTCTCCATCGAAGTCTGAATCAGAGTATCCAATCAAGTTGAAGTCGTCCACCTGTGTATACTTGATTCCAAGGTCTTGAGTTCCCTTCAAGTACCTTAGAACTCTTTTTGCAGCAGACCAATGTCCCTCACAAGGCTTTTGCATAAACCTGGAGAGGATTCCAACAACAAATGAAATGTATGGTCTGGTAGTAGTGAGGTAGATGAGACTTCCTACAAGTTGTCTATACTTTGTTGCATCCTCAAATTCCTTTCCTTCAATAGATGTGAGCTTCAAGTTTTGTTCCATTGGAGTAGAAAGGGGATTGCACTCTGTCATGCCAAATCTGTTTAACAAATCTCCAATGTATTTCTTTTGAGAAAGAAATATGGACTTTGGATGTTGGGTTACTTCAATGCCAAGATAGTAATGAACATAGCCCAAATCAGTCATTTCAAAATTTTTTCCTAATTCTTTCTTTATGGATGCAATATAGCTTTCATTGTTCCCTGTCATTAAAAGATCATGTACATATACCACAAGATATACAACTATTTTGCCAACTTTCTTGACAAATAAATTTGCATCATCAAGATCAAAATGATTGAAGTTGAGTTTCAGAAGATGCTCAGTTAGTTTTTCATACCAGGCTCATGGTGCTTGTTTGAGGCCATACAAGGACTTCACAAGTTTTCATACTTTGTGTTCATGTCCTTTCACAGCAAATCCTTCAGGCTAGGACATAAAAACATTCTCTTTTAGATCTCCATTCAAGAATGCAGTTTTTACATCCATTTGATGGACTTTCCAACCGTTCTGGGCAGCTAGTGCAAAGAGTGTCCGGATGGTGGCCCATTTTGCTGTGGGAGCAAAAGTTTCCTCATAATCGACCCCTTCCTTCTGTGCAAAACCTTTTGCCACAAGCCTAGCTTTGTGCTTGTCAAGTGAGCCATCAGCTTTGTACTTGTTCTTGTAGACCCACTTGCAGCCAATTGGTTTGGTTCCAAATGGAGGATCAACCAGCTTCCAAGTGCCATTCTTTATGAGGGCATCATACTCCTTCTGCATCGCTTCTTTCCATTCATCATGAGAAGCAGCTTCTTTGAAGGAAGTTGGTTCAAAATCTGTAGACAAGTTCAATTCACAATCATAAGTAACATCCATATCAACAGGTGAATTAGAGTTATCTACATCACCTCCATCTTGTCGGTTTGTATTTCTGGTTCCTGTTTTTCCAATTTCATCAGGATGAACACTTTCAAGTGTCTTTGTCAGCCACTTTGGGGGACCTTTCTGAGATGGTCCGGCTGTTCTGTTGATTGAGTTGGGACTGAATCAAGATTAAGTCTCCCAATTCTATCAATTACATCACTTAAAGCATCATCCGTTGTTGGAGTGTCATGCAGGGGAGATTGTTCTTCAGAAGGAGATTCCACATGTTGATCTAGTATAGGAATCCCCCCTTCAAGATGTGGAATCTGATTATCAAACTCTTGGAATGATTTCAGTTTTATGAATCTATCCAAGCGATCAAGTTGTCGCTTAACAACACTGTCAGATTTGGATGATTCAAGAAAAATGACATCTCTAGATAAAACAAACTTTTTATTTACTTCATCATAGAGGCGGTATGCTTTAGATGTGTTTGAATACCCCAGGAAGATACACTTACGACTTCTAGCACCAAGTTTGTTTCTATGTACCTTTGGTATTAAAGCATAACAGGTGGAACCAAAAATCCTGAGATGTTTTACCGAAGGAACATGTCCATACCACAATTCATAAGGAGTCTTGTTTCTTATAGCACTAGATGGACATCTAGTCTTTATATATGCAGCACATAGAACAGCATCAGCCCAAAACATTGTCTTTACATTTTTGAAGAAAAGCATGGATCGTACCATATTCAAAATTGCTCTGTTCATTCTTTCAGCTACATCATTCTGTTGACGATTATAAGGCACAGTTGTTTGATGTTTAATCCCATGTTGGCGAAGATAGTGTTCAAATTCATTTGATGTATATTCTTTTCCATTATCAGTGCGAATAGACCCAATATGAGATTGTGCATCATTTTCAATCCATTTATGAAAATTCTTGAATGTTTGAAAAGCATCAGATTTGTTCTTCAAAAAATAAACCCAACACATTCTGGTGTAATCATCAATAAATGTCATGATATATTTATTTCCATTTGCAGAAGGAACAGGCATTGGACCACATCAATCTGAATGAATAAGTTCAAGCTTCCATGTGCTCTTGAATGTGATCATGAAAAGACTGTTTGCTATGCTTTCCTAGAATGCAAGCATCACATTGTTTACGTTTTCTAGGAATTGTAGGCAAACCAGCAACACCATTTTTCTTCAACAAGCGGAGACTATCATAGTTTAAATGTCCAAATCTAGCATGCCATAATAAACTTGATGGAAGTGCACCTTCTTCATGATGAGAAATATATGAGAAATTTTGTGCATGAGCAGAGGTTCCTTGCAGTTTAAGAAGTCTTTCTTCTTCTATACCCCTCATGACAAGTGAGTGGTCAGATGCCTTTCTTACCTCAAGCTTGCCATCAAACATGTGAATGGAGTGACCTTGCTGGCGGATGTGGACCAGAGACAACAAGTTTCTTTTGAGCTGTGGGAGATATAGAACATGATCCAGAAGAAAGTCTGGAAGACCAGGCAGTTTAAGCCTGATTGTGCCAAGCCCTGATGGCTTGATTTTTGACTGATCTGCAAAGTATACTGCTCCATCAACATTGTCAGTGAAATCTTCAAAGAAATCTTTCCTATGAGTCATATGACAGGTTGCTCCTGAATCAAGCAACCAGTCATTTTTCGAAGAAGCAAGTGAAGCATTAAACAAATCTTCATTTACTCCAATGTTACATTGTGCCTCAATATAGTGATTGGATTCAGGTGCTTTACCTTTGTCTGTGTCATCAGTTTTACCTTTCTGCTGATTTCTTCTCTGCTCAACTTTGTCCCATGGTAGCTTGCATGTAGAAGCATCATGTGATCCATTTCGTTTGCAGCGAATGCAATGCAGATCTGCCTTATCTGCTTGAGGATGTCTGCCCCCCCTGCCTCTGAAGTATCTTCCTCTTCCTCTTCGTCCACCTCTTCCCTTGTAGAATCTTGAGCAGGATGCTTTTCTTTATGAGCAAGGCAAACAGTCTCTTCAGAAGATTCAGGGACTGTTTTCTTTCCAAAGGCTTTCTCTCTTTCAGCAAACTTTTTCACAAGAGTGTCAAAGCTTATATCTTTAAGATTTCCATTTGCTTGTAAAGACTCAAGATAATTAGAGTAGGTAGGATAGAGTGCTTTGAGAAAGGCAATAAGAGAGATATCCAACTCAACCTTAGTGGATTCAATATCATGCATTATAGACTTTATTTCAGATGCAAGAGCAAGAGGATCATTATTTTTCAGTTCAAGAGTGAAGAGTTTAATCATGAGCTGAACAACTTCAAGTGCAGAATGTGTATCATAGAGTTCTTTCAGATTTTGTAAAGCTTCAAAGGCAGTGGAATAGGATGAAATATGACGACTTACTTCCTCATTTACAGATGCTGCGATCAATGCATAGGCTTTGTTGTTCTTGTTTTCCCAAATGACAAGTTCTTTATCTGATGTAGGCTGCACAGGGTCTTTGTCTTCTTCTCCGACACACACTCCTTTCCACAGCTCATTGTAGATGAGGGTGTGTTTTACCATTCGAGACCATTCTGAATAGTTCTCCTTGCCAGTGAGAACTATTCCTACCATAGAAATGATTGAATGCATTCTGTAAAAAAAATATCTCTGCCAAAAAACTTCTGTTGAAAAAAAAAAATCCTTATATCATAGCCTTATGCATTTTATTTTTCTTCTAACATTTGCATCAGCATCACCATTTCTTATATCACTGCCACACTACTGTGTTTTGAGAAAGAAAAAAAAAAGGCGCTAAGGGATCTCTTCAACATATATCACTTCAATATATATCAATGCAAAAACTGTTAAAAAAAAAAACAGCGCAATATATAAAACTCCGCTCCAAGTATAAGCATAATATTGCATACTATAATATGAGTCATACAATAACTTGTTCCGCTGCTGGATGACAGCTTGCACATTACAAACGTGTTATTCAAAGAAACAAGCCTCAAAACACCGTCAGGCACCACACCACAGCCTCGACTTCGTTTGCTTTCCACTGTTTGGCAATGTTTTCTGAAAGCGGATCATCAGGATTGGGAGCACTCAACAACGCTTGGATGCTCAGCAAAACTGTTCGAATTTGAAGAGCAGGGCTCCATTTATCCTTTAGAATGTCTAGACATATTCGACCTAGCTTATCAATATTTGGATGGTATATCTTTGTCAAAAATCGCACCTTTGGAGCAGCCAATATAGAAACGATAAAGAAATAATATAGCGTAGAGCAAACCTTCAACGCATCAACGGTTGGGCTCCAATCGGTTCACCATATTATGGTTTGCCTGAACGGATTGTGGCTGCGGCACCCGACTGCTTTGACTTTGCCCTTAGTGCTGCGGGCATTCTGGCCAAATCATCCCACGCTTCGCCAACCACGGAGCAAGTCCTCAACGCATCAACGCTTCAGGCTTCATATCTTCTCTAGATGGGCCACATGCCTCCATGCGTTGGTTGTTCCTGGAACGTAAAGATTGCAATTGTCAAGCCAATTGAATCAGAGATGAGGGGCGAAGTTGTAGATGCAAATGGTGTAGAGATTTGAGTCCTCGAAGAGGGTTTGGGAGAACTGGCAAACACCCAAGTTTCTCTCTCAGGTCCTCAGAGCATGTTAAGCTCAAATTCTCAGAAGAATATGGATGAGAGAACCATCAAATCGAATCTGTGAGAAGGTCAATCGTTCTCATCTGAAACGCGCAAGGGAGCTCTCAAAAACATAACCGATACATTCATGGATTCATGCGCAGAGAGGGGCAACTCTGATATGTCAGCGTACTCAAGAAAAACGGATGCACAGATGCGTTGTCAGGTCAGAGGGGCAGTGAATTCAGGTCAGAGGGGCAGCGAATTCAGGCAAACATTTATACAAAAAAATGCGCAGTCTCTGGCAGTCAGGCCAGGCAGAGGCAGAGCCAGGGAATCAAGGTCAGAGTAGCGCTCAGGACTGAGCAGCTCTCAAGACAGGAGTTACAACTATTTTAGGGACTGGGACCTGAGCTCTGATACCATGTCAGGCCAGGGTAACTCCAGGATGAGCGGGAGAAAAGAACTGATGATTTTATTCATTAACTAACTCATGTTCATATACAAAAATAAAACGGATCAGTTCATCTTCTAGATGACTATCCAGTTCACCCATCTGTTTCGGATTAGGTGTCAACACCAACTAAGTCAAAGATGCTTTTAGAACATTTGTAAGGGCTCAGATGATGATTTAAGTGATGCCACATCATCCTACAAGTCCTGGATGATTTTCCAAGTTCATGGTACATCTATAGTGTTGGATGGTGAAAGGTGAACCAATTGCATGTTTCTCATCCAATTGGTGAATATCGAGCAACCTCTGAGTATCTCTAGGGATCCATGGAGTAGTTTCTACTATTGGGGAGGCCCATGGATCTCAACACACACCCTACATGTGCTAATGTACACCTCTGGATAGTTAGGAACTTGTATAGGGAGACTAAACCCAATATGGAGACCATTTTCAATCATCATAAGATACAATGCATCCGCTAGCCTTCCACTACAACAAGTCATCAAGGAAATCGAGTAAAAGAGGTTACAAACCATGGACACAAGTGGGGAATCCATAATGGCATGCCCTTCCATAATGGGCTTTGGCATGTGCTGATGTCCCCAAACTCCAAATAGGGTTAACCAAGTATCCCATTAGGTGGTTTCTACTTCTAAAGGAGATAATATGTCCAAGTTATATGCTTTAGACGGTGGTGGAATGTGATAAAGAGATGAATGGAGTAGGGAATGAGTAGGGTCATCCTTGGGCCACACGCTAGGTGATCCGGATTTAAATAGGAACACAACAAATTACAGAGATAACCATATACACAAAGATGCAACGGAAATAATACTTCATTTCATTAATGGAAAATACTGAAATATGCTTACAACCAGAAATGGAAACAAACTAGCTAGGGCGATGGTAGCTTATCTCTGAGAAGAGATGTGATGGCTACATGCCTCTGAACTGTGTTACAATGAAGCTCGAAGGCCTATTTATTGTTGAGAAACAATGGAAATACCCTTAACATTCCAAAACCTAACCCTAGGAGATGAAACGCCAAACTGTGGGCCCCGTTTGGGGGTAAGTTGGTACATCAACTTCCCGGGGTCGTAACTTTGGCATATGATCTCCATTTGAAGCGTACAATAGCTCATTAGAAAGATCTATCCGAGCATTATCATTTTTGGAACGGGCAACATTGGACCCATGTTGCCCCCAGATTCCCCAAAAAACGTCGTTTAAGGCCTCAAAACGGCTCCGGAAGTTCAGGACCCGAAAAACTGCTAAAAATAGTAAGTTGTGCTACAATTAAGGAAACTGAAAATGCTGAGAAAGACCATGGTGGGGGTCCAGGTGGACTTGGCAGGTGGCCACCAATATCCACCTGGATCACTAGGGTACAAGGGTAGCTAGTAAGAGGGAAGCCCACACCTGGGAATATAGTGTATAGGTGGGAGAAATCGGGGTACATCAGGTGCCATGACCTTGATTTGTCAGCCCTTCTTTATATTCCTTTTTCCTTTTATGATTCACATTTAATTAATTGCTCGAGGCTCAAGGGGTAAGAGCATGATGTGTGAGATACAGAAGTGGACACCCCCTTTTAAGGTAGGGTGTTTCATTTCCCATGAGGGGTTTGGACAATCATGGGTTCCTATATGATGAAGGGGGCTCATAGAACCTATAAGAACTAGGGTGATGGCCATGATGATGGGCTAGAGCTCATGTATTGACTTTTTCCCACGTGCTAAATGTGTTTTTCCGAGTCATCTTTTGCATTTTGTGGTACATTTTCATGTTGAATGTGGCAAATTATGCTTTTACTTTTCTTTTCATCTGCATCAACCTCTACGCCATCATTCCAGGCCTAACCCAAGCTGTGGACAAGGGGAATGGGAAGGCTAACCCTATGTGGACCCAGTGGAGGAATATGGATGCAAGTGGGAGAAATGATAAATGGGGTTATAATGAGTGGAAGGGAAATATTATATATGTATGAGGGAGTGGGACCACGCAACGAAAATCAGGCTTTTCCATGTAGTACCATCCCTAAATCCCAAGGGTTAGTAAAAGAGCTCTTGCGGGACTAAGTTTCAATGTTACATCCAAAAGAGGTCTAGGGGACAAGAGAACAAACCTAACGCACTCTTTATGTCGTATCCCCCCATTAAGCCATCCCTGAAGTGTCCATTATAAACAAACTACAATACTCAATTGCTAAATGATAAGGCATACCTTTAGGTTTAGGAGGCCCACCTTCAAACATACGATCATGGTAGATGGGTTGGGTACCACATGGCTAGTTCAAGTGGTGGAGAAATGGCATGAGAAGCTAGTTGGTGGCTGTAAGGGGATGTTGGCTCCTGATTGAGGAGCATATTGGGGAAAACCATTATCCTAGGGATATCATCCACAAAATTATGGGTAACACACCACACCACCTGTACAACATGCACACAATACCACATGTATATAGTACCACATGCACGACATCTACACAACACCACATGGACACAACCTCACATGCACGGCATGTACACAACACACCCTGCACACAACACCACATGTAAAACATGTACACAACACCACATGCACACAAAACCCCATGTACAATCATGCACACAACACCATATGTACATAGTACCACTTACATAACATGCACACAACACCATATGTACAAAGCATTGGATATATGTACATAGCATCATATGTACACAACATTGCTTATCCAACATGCGCACCACACCATATGCCCACAACGCAACATATCAATCATGCGCAAAGTATGATATGCATACAACGCCACATATCCAACATGTAGATAGCACCATCTATACCCAGCACTACATATGCAATGTGCGCAGAACACCATAGGTACAATCTCTTGGGTGTGGAGCCCGATTATCTTCTTTATTCATAGGTATCTTTGTATTAGACCGCAGTTCATAATGGAGTGGAAACTCTTCCTATTTAATTTCCTTCAAGGGGGTCTAGAGGGGTGTGATGTGATTTTATGAGCTCCCCCCCGATGGGGGTTCGGGGGAAGTGCCCCGAAGCTAAAAATAGATGTAAAATTGCGTTGTAAAATATTATAATTTCGTAGTCAATTTGGATCGTTCAACAGGCGGTTGATCTGACGTTAGAAGTTATGTTTAATTTAGTGTTTTTTTGCAAAAAGACAACCCTTGGCTATATATTAGGGAACTGTATTGTGGTTGTGTATATGTGTATTTTGAGCAAGAAAGAGGGCAAAGAGGAAATTACAACGGATTTGTTGTAGGTTGTATCTGTTCATTTTCCTGGATAATATAAAAGGAAGGACTGGTTGTTTCTCCATCAATGTAGCCTAAATTGGGTGAACCACATATATCTGTATCTATCTTA
Source organism: Pinus tabuliformis (assembly GCA_031772625.1). Classification (NCBI taxonomy): domain Eukaryota; kingdom Viridiplantae; phylum Streptophyta; class Pinopsida; order Pinales; family Pinaceae; genus Pinus; species Pinus tabuliformis. The sequence continues at coordinate 1,984,309,177 of CM062817.1, read as the reverse complement.
TTTTATACATTTTTTCTTTGGTTTGTATTTATGTAATATTTTATGTGTTCCATTGTTGTGTAATATATAATTTTCTAACCCAATCACTGAATATAAAACTTGCACAACATATACACAACAATAGCACTGCACATCCAAGACCACACTGCCTCTACCAAGCAACCTTTCTTACAGTTTATCTCTACCATCAATGCTTATCCTAGCATGATAAATATCATGTTGTTTTCATTCCATGAATGTACCTATCAACATTAGCCTCTATAAAACATAAACATAGACATAGTATAATCACATAATATCAATTTGTATCCACATGATACTAACCTCAAAGATCTATCATGATGCTCTTCCCACTTGATTCTTGATGAACCAGGAATCTCTTCATGACATTCACCTGCATAAGAAATCGTTCCTCCATAAGAATGATTCTTGATGACCCTATTAGACAACAATATGCATAGATACATATAAACATCAACATAAAACAATCATGATCCTGTCAAACAATGACATACATACATACAGATATACATGCATATATGTAAACATTAGCATAAACATGATGACAACATAATTACCAAATATCATATGGTCAAGCTTAAGAGAAATCCCTTTATACATGGAAAACATGCACAACATTGAGAACAATCATTCCCAACATAGATAAAGAATCAGCTTCCTCACATCCATTAACTTTACCTTTCCCATTAAATTTCCCATGGTTATCATGCCCCCATCCATTTACACTAATAGACCCAACCAACTTATTTGATTTTCATACTCTTACGTTTAGCTTCCCTTACACATGCACCGACTTCATCTAAGTCTTACATTTCATGTTGGATTTCATTCAGCTCTCCCTGACCTCCACTAACTTTCTTCTTTCCCAACCAACTGAAAAGACCCTCAAAACATAAAAGGAAAGAACAAGAAACAAACAAGAATGAAATCATGAAGACTAATAACAATTTGACACTACAAACAAAGTGGCAAGGTCATGCACTAGACATAAAAAAACTACAAATGAAGCGAAAGAAAATGACAAGGTACCGAAATCACAAGACTCTTAAGAGACACCATAAGTCAATCCCCATGGGTTCCAAGTGCTTCCTCAATATTCCATGGCAATTTCTTTGCCATGCAATTCTCTGTACCATACTTCCATAACACATAAATGTTAGCACATAAATAAATGTAACAATATACTAATTATCTTACTTTGTTGTGCCAATCACGTTGCCTTATAACTAAACAGACATGTCAGCCACAAGTTCCAAAGATCAAGACAACATATCTACTAATTTGAAATCATCCTTGACCAAGACTAACAATCGTGTCATAATCCATAGTCACCTCAGAGTCATTAGACATAATTTTACAACTGTTACCTACTTACACTCAGATATATCAACACATATGAGTGAGTAAAACCATCTTAAAACAAGATCATTCTTTTGAGAAATAGTACATACACATAGTCATATTATGAAATTCATCAAACATTCGACCAACTTGTAAACATACCATGTTAAATAAATTAAATAGATGACATAATAAAATGCTCAAACATCAAATAGATGACATAGTCAAACTCATACCCTAATCTCATAACTCTAACCATATGTGTAAGCCAATCCAATTTAGCATGATACATATAACATCAAGATCTTAATGCAATAAGCCTAATCATTAACTAACATATAATAAAAAAAAGTTAACATATAACATGCTCATCAACAACATATAACATAATCATCAAGTTAACTATCACAAAAAAAAAATAGCAATGCATACAACCATAGGTTACTATCATTCATGACTAATTGACACATGTGCATATGGCTACACTAATCAAATATCATTTATCATACATTTAAACATAATAATAATAGAATCACAAGTATATCAATAACCCTAATGATTATAACAAACACTAACCAACATACCTTCATGCCCACCATACAAACTTGTATGGTGATATTATCTTATGATGAAGGCCATTGTTGCAACTTCACTTTAATGATCTACATCTCCTGCTCTATCTCAGCCAAAACATTATCATCATAACATACCAATATCATCATGATAACCTAATTGTGTACAATGACCTTATGCACAACAACCTTCACCATGTAAATGCATGCATAACAACATATAGACACCAACATGCATAATAAAAGCATATATAACCATACACTCATGACGACACATCCCACAACAACACCATCAACCTTCACATGGCGACATCACTACAACTATGATTAACACCATGCAAATGAAACAATCCAATGGAAAACAAGCATAAGGAACACATGCAACCGATATGAATGCATGAACAACACATCAGCCGTCCAGCATAAGGTGTGAACCATGCTCTGATACCACTTTGTGGAATTAGATATCACCCAAAAAGAGTGAAAGACTGACACCACCCAAAGAGAACGGAACATGCTTGATACCACTTTCTGGTATCAGATAACACACAAAGAGAGTGTAACCTACTCTGATACCAATGTGTGGTATCATATGTGACCCAAAGAGAGTGTAACCCACTCTTATACCACTCTATAATACTGTCCTTCCACATCTACCCAGGTAACCGACCAACCGAGGTAAACATATGACACAAAATTACTATGATATGATTTGACTCCCTATGTGTCAGTTAAGGAAGTGGAACTGGTGGAACACATCATAGAAGCCTTCCACATCAATAATAGAAATTTGAGGAGCCATCCTAACCACTCAAGTAACCAACCCCTCAGACCAACTAAAGTTTTAATCAATCAAACCCTTAGATTCTCCCTTGAGATCGAAAGTGGTGCATTTGGGAGGCTCCAAAAGCTCCCACAGTAAGGCAAAGGGAGCTTCTAGGGACTTTTACCCCTAGTGTTGTGCCTGCCACTCCAAGACTTTTGTCACTTCCCAGCACTCAATGACAGCTTCAGAAATGAAATTTCACAGTGGAACAAATACACATTTGCAAAAACATCGACCAGGACTAGACTGGACCGTATTAGCCATGACAAGCATTTCGTCAAACATGTCAAAAACATGAAAGCTACATGGCTTAACAATAGAATTGAGCATAGGGGTCTCATACTTATCTAAGAATTGATAAGAAGCATTGATGCCTCAACAGATTAGTTGTAATTTCATCTAATATTACATAGCTACATTTTTCATTCATTAACAGTTAATAACATGATTAGAGCCATATGATGGGCATCTAAATTACGCATAAATTAAGGTCCATATGAGCATCCTTCAGCACATTAAACCTCTCTTTTTCATTAGATAATTTATTTGTAAATTTAATATGTTCAGTAGGAAGGTTTATGAATAATTTCATATTTCTGTCGAATACTATTTATTTTTGTGGAATATTGTGAGAATATTGGGCAGATTATGGAGATTTTGAGGAGGAGATAATCTAGATACTTTCGCCCTAATACAAGAGGATCAATATCAAATAATAAATCAACAAGATATTCTTGAAATATGGCACACATTGTGGAGCTCCAATGATTGAGAAAATCTAGGAATGTGTTCCCTATCATTTAATGCAAATTCCTAGTATTGGGAACCAGGTCCACTAATCAAGGGATTTTGGTGCGGAAAGATTCCTCCTTTCATGGGGAATGATTCAAAATAATTTTTTATAAGTTCCAACTCGAATTTTCCTCTAGGGGTGGATTTTTATTAGTCTTTAGGTGAAGAGAACTCGTATTTTTGCAGCTCCACTTTTATTTTCTACATGGATGTAATTATATTGATGGAAATAATGAAGATTGGTGACTGTTGGAGAGAATTTCTCCCCTAGGGATTTTTGGGTTGAAACCCTAGCAGACTGAAAGTTATCTATTCAAAGAAACACCCATTCACACAGCCATTACGCTATTATAAGCAAATTCTATTGTAAAGGGTACATACCTTAGGTCCTACGTTTGAGAAGGTCCTTAGGGTCCAAACCCTCCTTGGAGTTCCCTTCTTGTCTTTTGTCCTGCAAAACAACCAATTCCAAAGAACACAACAGTATATGGACAATACTTTATAAAGAAAACATCTTCATGTTATAAATAAAGGTAGTTAGTTATGAAATCCAAACAACCATTTACATATGAATTCAAAACATGAATATCATGAACATAAAGAAGATTTATATCGGGAACCAAGACATGTGTTTCTTTGATTATAGACAAATAAAGTACATAAAAAGGAATAATTTCACCTGAGTCACCTTTAGCAGGCTCCAAGCAAAGCTTCCTTCCGAATTCGTTCCAGCCTCAAGCCTCTAACAAACTCCTTCCATTACTCACTCCATGATGTCGTAAATGGTGGATGAACATCAACACACAAGGAAACAAGGGTTTCTTATACAAATGGGGGAAGTGCAGAAGGCACAAGGGAATTCAGACCTGGTCAGGGGAAAAATCTTAGCATAATAACCTTTCTCTCTCTTCTCTCTTCCCGTAGGCCTTCCCTTTGAGGTCTTTTTATACCTCTCCCAAAGTAGTTTTTTAGTTGGGAGTTGGTTAGGAACAGTTGGGCCACAGGCACTAACAGGTGATCAGTAGGTAAAACCCGCGATCTCCGCCCGAAAATAAGGAGTGTTATATTTTTTTAAGTGTTTTAATACATATACGCGGGTTGGGTATACATAGACCCACGTATACACGCGTTTAACTCGGGGCAATGTCTTGTATAAGGGATAAAACACTGTTTTTTAAATTTTAGGACCAGGTCTAGAAGGAGGGGTTGCCCTAGGCCATGAGTGCAGCATCATAAACCAAGGTACTGCACGAATCCCAATGTGTGATAATGTAAGCTGATGTCTAACACAAGCGAAACCTCTCAGTCAAAGACCCATGATACTGATCGATGCTGAGCACAAGGTGACCTACCAATAATGAAAATAGGGCCAGGGTGCAGCTCTAGGCCTGTCCTCAGAGCAAGGTGTCATCGTCGATAAGGATAAGACCTGCCAGCAAGAAGTCAATGGAGACCTTCTCAAACCGGCACGAGTAAAGGACCAATATAGCTAATGTCATGATAGACATGATACTAACAACCAGGGATGGTCGACTGAAAAATGAGTCAAGAGACACCGTAGAAAGGCAGACTCAGGCTAACTTCCCTTGAACAAAAGCACGACTCAATGTGACTATGTGGCAACATATGATGACTCTGTATAAGTTCGTCATGCAGGAGGCACGAACGAACCCTCCATATGATTGGAAGAGATAACCAATCGGGGGAGAACTGACTCAATAACAAGGTTAAGGCATACCTAAGTCTGACTAAATCCCGCCCAAATGGAGGAGACTTTGTTTTGAGAGCTTTGTTCAAGGGCGACACGACTGACTCTAGCTGCCAACAATAAATGGAAATAATGTCCTGTTCCCGCTCTTTTTGGAATATTTTATTTTTTTGTCTTTTTCTATTAATCTTGAAAAAGAATAAAATAATGCTACGGTATAGTGGAAAGAACGAGTGTCGGTGAAACATATGATCTAGTTCCTGAGAATGGAACTTTCCTATGCTCAATGCAGGGAGATGAAAACTGGCCAATGACACTCAAAGGTGCGTTCCTTCCACGGGTTAAGGTGTGTCAAGTTGTAGAAGTCAAAGGTATGCAAGGTTGATTTTGCAGTCGTCATGGTCAAAAGTTGGCTTAAACACGAGTCCAAGTGAAGCCGGCTCTAGGCCAAAAGGTGCAAGTGGTCAACATGCAATGCAGTAGTACAACTCAACACAAAGGAGCCTCTAGGGTATAAGGCCAGAACGAAGCGAAGAAGCAAAGAGGAATGAGTCTTCAACACATAAGTCATGGCGGGACTACAGAGGACTCATGAGCCTACTCAAATCAGAGCAGAATGGGCAACAAATGTTAGTGAGGTGCTAACTAGGATGCCCATGTAAAGGATGGCTCTACCATCGTGTCATGATTTAAAGAATCAGTGAGTGAAGATGGCTTACGAACCATAACATGATGGGGTCGACCCTATGGCAGATGTCCCAGAAAATGGAGGCTAGTATGCATAATGCAACGGAAAAATGGTGTCCCTAACCTATATGCCAGTGAGAAAACGATACCTGCCATGACGGGTCAGCAGTCATGGAACCGTCTCGAAACTGAAAAACGTCCAAAATGTCCTGAAAAACAAACCAATCTCGACATTCCAAGCTCCCAAGTTAAAAGTCACATGAGGCCAAACAAAATAAAATTTTGAAAAAAATTTGCATTTTCAAAACTTATAAAAGAGATTTTGGACTCACCATTTTTACCATTTAAAAGAGATTCAATCGTTCAAATTCATCAAAAACCTCCAGGTAACTGTTATACATAGCTTGCAATTGATTGTGACTGGTTTTAAGATTTTTGATTAATGTTTCACCGTTGAATTTTTTTCCCAAAATTTCTTCGCGCGTATACGCAGGTTGGTAATATGAAACCCGTATACACACGGGCCCTATACGTGACTGTGTGCACAGGGACCTGTGTATACACTGCGAACAATTCTTTAAAAAAAACTAACGGTTAGAAATCATTTCTTCCTTAGGATGCCTGTCATGTGGCGTGAAAGAGAGCACGCAACAGTGGATAATGAAGTTATGAACAGTCGAGAAGCTTTAGATGCCCTACAGGGATGCGGTTTGCTTAAATTCTTCAAGTTGCCGAATATGAAAGCAAACACACGTCTGCTTGAGATGCTCATTGATTATTGGGACATCGAGGAGGAAGCTTTTATGATTGATCAAATGCCACTTCAGGTAGAAGTGGAGGATATCTATTTCATCACGGGCCTTTCCCGAAGGGGAGAGGTAGTACATTCTCGGGGATGGACACGGAGTAGTCTCACGATAGAGGACTATGTACAAATATATTGCCCGGGACATCCCAAGAAGGTTCGGAGCCAGATTTCCATCACACATGTGGCGAGTTTATCGCTGAGGATAATCCTATTCACCATAGCTCGAGTGAACGGATCATCCTCTCTGCATCAGGCTTCACGGTTGACCATGAGTGTGGCAGTTGAATGTCTCACTACCGTGTTCGACTCGTGTACTCCTCTTCTAGCCAACATGAAGAGCCAACTCACTTCTATGAGGAGGGGACAAACCAAAAACTTTTGATATGGGACTATCCTGTGCACTTTCTTTTTCGAGAAGGTTCCCTCACTCTGCCCTAGGGTAGCAGTTTCCATCAGCACCCCACGCGATCCATGCATGGACCGGTGGGCTGATCTGATGAAACGTCTAGGGGGTGGGGAGGTCCCAAGGATTGCCTTCGACGATGACTTCTTCACCTAGTGGGATCAGTAGATCATCACCGTGGATGACTACCCCTATGCTGGGCTGGATTTCTGAGGAGATCATGATCTAGCGTTACCACCGAACGTAGCATGGGGCGAGATTGGTAAGAATTTTTTGATTTTATGATTTTTTTTGGATTTTTCAAATATAATGATGAATTTTGAAAAATATTTTTGATGAGATTCAAATGACTAATATGATGATCATGTTCTAGACATTGGGCCAGTACGACCAGATGGGTTCCCGCGGCATGGACGGCACGGCCGAGGAGCCGAAGAGGCGGCTGCTGATATAGAAGGGACTCTAAACAACGTCCAGTGACACTTGGCAAGATTGAGCTGCTGAGTACCGATGGCTGCCATAGAGGACCTTCCTGAGGATATGCAGCGTCATGTGGTTGGCATGCCACGTGAATGGGTTCGCACTTTTCGGCGTGTGGCCAATGCGATAGTTGCATACTTAGACGCTCATCTTGAGCCAGGGCATTAGATATGTCGGACATGATTATGGGCAGTTGAGTCCCAATTTTGTATATTTTTGGACACATATATGTACACTTGAGATGCTTTATGATATATATATATATATATATAATATTGATTTTTTTATGCTTGATTTTATTGTGATGAATGATTGATGTGCCAGTCTAACGCCTGATTAGTGATAGAATCAGCTAACCAATTACGAGATCTTGGAATGTGCAACTAATTAATATAAGTAAATGATCTTTGCAATAACCTCACCCTTAAATACTGGCAATATAAATATGGATCCCTTACCTGATAAATGTTATTTAATTGAGACACTATCAATTGAGAATCAAGATACACTACCAATGAGTCGATCCCATGAGAGATTGCCTCAGATAATAAATTAATAACTGCAGTATACTCAGCCATATTGTTTGAAGCAGGACCGATGCATAAGCCTCTTGATACCATCAATTGACCAGTTGGATAATAAAGTACCCAAGCTGCGGAAGCAAGATTCCGAGTGTGCCGACTAGCACCATCGGCGAACCCAAAATAGACCAAGTCATCCATCAACACCTGCCACAACAGACTAAAAAGCGATGATATCAAAAACTCTCGATGATATATGTACAAATATACATAAAGTACAAAGAAGCCATTGCCTGGCCAAAACTAAGCAAAGTACTTCTTTAAGTAGAGCTCGTTTCGGGGCTCCGCCAGCTTGTTTCCCTCAAAATCGATTAACTCATATGACCCTTTTTCTAAAATTCGTTTAATAATGAAAGGACCATATCACATAGGCTTAAAATTGCCTGCCCCCAAGGTGTCTTTATCTTGGTCATAGACCAGGACAAGGTCACCTTCAGAAAACACTCGAGGACGGACAGATTTATCATACTGCATTTTAACCCTTTTCTTATGAGCCTCATTCACTGTGGCGGCATCTCGACGCTGCTCATCGAGATGTTCCAAGTGAAGTAGGTGCTCTTCGAGACTCGAAGTCTCTCGAAGGAGCTCAGTAGCTAATTTAAGAGATGGAATTTCACATTCAACCGGAAAGATAGATTCCATCCCATAAACCAACTGAAAAGGTGTAAAACCAGTAGCCATTTTCATGGAGGTTCAGTATGCCCAAAGAGATGAATACAACATAACGTGCCAGTTGGATCGATTTTTGTCGATTGTCCATTGGAGGATCGTCTTAAGAGTTTTATTGACTACCTCGACCTGTCCATTGGCCTGAGGATAATAAGGAGACGAATGCTCTTGCCGGAAACCTAACTTGAGAGCCAATTCAGACATCAGTTGATTCTGGAAATGACTGCCATGATCATTGACAATCTCTCTCGGGATATCGAATCTTGAGATAACCTGACTGAAAAGAAACAATGCTGTCATGTCACTATCGTTCTTATAAGTAGGCATGGCCTCAGCCCACTTCGTAAAGTAGTCTACAACTACGATAATGTACCTGCGATTCACCGCTGAAGGCAGATTACAAGTCGTAAAATCAATACCCCACTTAGTAAAGGGTCCGATGGTGACAACGGGAAAAAGAGGAGCTGGATTCACGCGCATTTTCTGAGTAAAAATTTGACAAGGGTGACAGCGTTTGACCACTTCCACACAGTCTTTAAAGAGTGAAGGCCAAAAATAGTTGGCATGTAAGATATGTTGGGCTGTAGCAAGCCCTGATAGATGACCACCACAAGCTCCACTGTGGCAGTCATTCAGCACAGACTCTACTTCCTCCAAGGTTAAACATCGTCAAAGGATTGAATCAACCCCTCGAAAGTATAATGTGTCACCAATGATAACATATTTTTTAGCCAGGTGACGTAATTTGCGACGTTCATCCTTGGAGAAAGTGGAGGGAAACTTCAAAGTCTGGAGATAGACAATGATATCTCCATACCAAGGGTCAAGTGAGGAGATGAGGAATAAATGTTCGTCGAGAAAACTTTCCTCATAAACAGTATCCTCTCCACAAGGTAGCTCAGAAATTAGCTCCGCGAAAACCATGGATTTCTTAGACTTTGTAAACAAGAACTTGAGATCTAATTCTTGCAAAATGACTATCCATCGATTATATTTACCCCCAATCACTCGCCTACTGAGGAAAAATTGAAATGGATATAGTGCCGCTAAGACAAAAGTTTTGCGTAGTAGATTATAATGATGGAGCCGCTGGACAGCATGGACAGCTGCCAAGGCCAACTTCTCAACCGGAGAATAGCGAAGTTCAGGACCTATTAAGCCTCGGCTCAAATAATAAATCACATGCTCGGTGAGAGCATCGTCTTTCAAAACGAGGACCATACCAATGGTTGATTCTGCTGCAACGAGATATAAAAGGAAGTCTCTACCATAATCCGGTGGACTCAAAAGCGGGGCAGAGACTAATGCCTTTTTCAAAGCATCAAATGATCACTGCGCAAAGTCATCCCATACAAATGGAACTCCTTTCCGTAGCAAATGCATGAACCCTTTAGTGATCTCGGCATAGTTTGCTATAAACCGTCTTAAGAAATTAGCCTTCCCTTGAAGACTTTGAAGTTGTCGGATCGAGGATGGGGGAGGCAACTGAACTATTGCCTCAACCTTGAAGGGATCAACCCGAATCCCTTCATTGGACACGATGAACCCTAACAACCGACCCGACGTAACCGTGAAAATTCATTTGTTGGGATTCAACCGAATTTTATAAAAACGACATCGCTCGAAAACCAATCGAAGATGACTAGGGTGATCAGTTCTCTTTCAAGAACGAGCAGCGAGATCATCCAAGTATGCCTCAATGACATGTTTGATTTCGTGGAAAGCATATGACATGGCCCGCTGAAAGGTGGCTCCAGCATTTTTAAGACCAAAAGGCATCTTTCTATATGAAAAGGTACCCCAGGGACATATAAAGGTTGTCTTATGTTGATCTCCAGGATGGATAGAAATTTGATTATAACCCGAAAAACCATCCATGAAGGAAAAAATCTCATTACCCACACACTCGTCGATAATTTGATCAATGAATGGAGTGGGGTAATTATCTTTCGGACAAGCCTTGTTTAAGTCCCTAAAATCGATGCATACTCAGATTGTTCCTTGCTTTTTATCCACATGGACTGGATTAGAAACCCAATCAGTAAGAGGAACAGGGTATATGAAACCCGCCTTTAGCAGCTTCTCAACTTCAGCCTTGATAGCTGCCGCTTTCCTAGGGTTAACCAGTCGAAGCCTTTGACGAGCCGGTTTGGCGTTCTCATATGTCTTGATCTCATGTTGAACTATAGAAGGATCAATGCCAAGCATTTCCTCATAAGACCCAGCAAATACATCTCGAAATTCCTTAAATAGGTCGGTGTAAATTTGAATTTCTTTAGGGGAACATTCAATTCCGATGAAGAGATTCTCGATTACGTTAGGGTCTCTAGATATGTTTATAGGTATCGTTTCTGAAATCACGACATATTACCCTCGGCACAAAGGTGTGCTGGAGCCAGAGGGTTTGACACTGTACAAACATCACTAGTGAAGAGCTCAGAGAATCTAGATTCTACTTCCTGCAATGGAGGAAGAAAGTATGAACGATGGTGTAAGTCTTCTCAAGGTCGATCTATAACCATCATTGCTTTGAGGATTGACTCTTCAGAAGGTAAAACTGAATCTTAGCAGTCCAAAGAAGAGGTAGAATCAAGGCTCCAAGCCAGGGCCACATCACCATCTAACTCCTCTTCGGAAAAAGGAGTAGATTGGTTGTCTGCAGAGTCTACGATAGACTGATATCTAAGCTCAGCTGCAGATATAGGGAATTCCATTCCATTTACTTGTCCTTCAACTAATGTGGTTGTAGGTGAAGGCAAGGTACAAGGGTCTGAAAAATAACGAGTTCGGAAGAACTCTTCTCGAGGAGACTCCTTAGATGATGAAACTACATTGATTTTAGCGAAAGGAGAGGGAAGATCAAAGGTACCCATCAATGAGGAATACATTCCCACTCCTAAATTCTCATTAGGCGGGTGAGGGTTATCCACTAAAGGAATAGTAGAGTCAGAACTTGCTTGAGGATCGACTGGACAATAATCCATTTGATCAACCTTAATGATTTTCCCCTCATGAGGAAAGCAAATGACACGAAATAGAGTCGAAACAACGACATCCATTTCGTATACCCAGTTCCTTCCTAATAGGAGATTATAGTCTAGGTTAGCATCTATGACTTCTACTTCAATATTGAAGACCTTCCCCCCAACACATATAGGAAAGGTCGGGATAATCCCATGCGGCTTATGAGAATGACAATCAAATGCAGTCAAGACGGTGGGTGAAGGAACAGCCGAAGGCGATCCAATAGCCTTCAAGCATGACATCGACATGACGCACGTGGAAGCTCCTTCATCTATAACGGTACGAAAAATGTTGATTTTCCGGTATGTATACTTTATTTGGAAAGCCATATGATGAGGGAGTCGCTTTTTGACATTTAACATGTCAAAAGTGAGCACTAAAGAATTAGTTGGATTGACTGCTCCAATTGTGGAAAGTAAAGCACTTCGCTGAGCCGGACGTGGCTGGAGAACCTCTAAAGCAGACATGGCACATGGAATCTGAGCCAGATCCTCCACAATGGAGTAATTCTGGGCGACCGTGGCATTAGGATTAATAGTCACGCGTTTAGCGGAACCTTTCGGTATCTGTGGTATAGTCTCAATAGGGGGTCGCTCAATATGAAGGTCGGTATTTCTGGGAACAGTCTTGTCCTTGGAAGTTTCAGCTTCACCATAATCACGTGACCGAGTAGTCACATGGACGTTAGAACCCATCATGAAAACATTCGATGATTTTTCCCCTTCCTGGTTGCCCCCTGCGGAGGTACCAAGATTTGAATTCGCGCCAGCAAGAAGTTGCTACCCTTGGGGAAAAGGGTTTGTCAACACAGCCTGAGAACTAGAACTCCCTTGTTTTCGTAACAAGCGTTGAGCATCTTCAATCTTAGGGCAGAGATGAGTTAAATGGTCTCCACTGAACAACTTGCATGGAAACTTGACTTTCTTTCTAGACTCATTTCTACCACCACCAGCGTTGTTGCCGGACTTATTTGCATCAGGCTTCCCATCCTGGTTCTTTTTCTTACCTCATCCTTTCTTTTTCCCATTGGAATTTTGATTTCCTTTGGGGTTATCGGATTGGACGACATTAATTGAAGAAGTTTGGGAAGCCAGGGGATTAGACGATGTGACTTGGTTGTTAGAAGCAGTTTGTAAGGACAACTGCTGCAATTGGTTCAACAATTTCACGGTAGTTGTGTCTACTGACCCAACGATACCATCCCCGTGGAGACCTGGCTTCGACTTAGCTATGTCAAACTTAGACCCAGGAGCATCTAGCAAGTATTTTTGAAGGATCCCAGACTGAGAGTAGATCAGTTCTAATTGTTGGGCCCTAAAAATGGCTTGCTCCTTAGAATAGACTCCAGACATGGAGACATCCTTGGAGATATCGGGTTGTAAAGATTTAAAAAACCATTCGAGACGGTACTCCGAAGGGATTTCGGCTTTAATGAGCCTCTTTCTCCGTCTCCATTCCTGAATATGGTCAGAAATGTGAGTTGCCTTATCCTGACGAAAAGTGGCTAGAAGTTCAGTTCCGGCATCATAACGGATAGGCAACTGAAAATGATTTAAGAAAATATTGGCTAACTCAATGAAAGATGTAAAGCTACCCCCTAGCAAATCTATATACCATTTGGCCGCATTACCAGTCAAGGTGCATTGAAAAAGTCTCAACCTGATCGAGTCATTGATAAGGGAGTTAGATGAGCACCACAAATGGAATATGGTTACATGGTCGCCTCGGTCCTCACCACTCTTCCCTTCGAATTTTAGAATGTCCAAAGGGAGCTTGGTTGGGATCGGAGGCCAAGCTGGATTGTATTTGATTGGATCATTTTTTAACTTAGTGAGATCTAGCAAGTTCAACGTTGCCAGAAACGGAATAGTCGTGAGGTAAGTTCGGACAAGTAGGAGAGGGGGTATCTCTCTTCCCTGTCTTCACAGACCCTTGTGCTTAACTCCCAGATCCGGAGCTTTCCTGGTCTTCCTAACGCTATTGGATTTTCTCTCACTATTCAGACTCCTATGTTTGACGTTTAAATGGCCTTGGAGAGTTAACTCTCCACTCGCCTAATCCAAGGCCCTAAAATCCTAAACTTGTTGGTGTAACTGACTTAAACAAAAAGTTTTAGTGAATTTTAGTTAGCACTTGATTTTAAAATAGGCTGTTCTTTAAGTCACAAGGTAACGGAAGTGAAACTAGTGGTGTTTTTTGATGCAAAAGAAATTAATAAAAACTTAACTACATGCACATGCACTTTTTCGTTTTTCGATGAAGAGCAATTTCTATAGGGTTTAGAGGAACTTCTAATAAAACAAATTTTTCTTTTCTTTTCGTTAATTCACGCTTCACACTCACAAAAGTTAACAAAGCTATGTATGCCTAAAAATGTATGCAAATCTATCCTAATGCAACAAATATATGCCTATGCAAGATTCGAAACTACTCTAAAAACAAAAAATGAAAGTCGCTTGCTTATCAATCTTTATCTTCCCACTTAACATGTCTAGATGGAATATGAGATGTTACCATTCATTTCGTCTAAACACTAAAAACAAGTTCCAAGACAAACATAAAGCACTTTCATTCACTAAAAGGAAACCAAATGAAAACCAAGTTCAGGAAAGCAAAAATAAGTTTTTCAAAAAGATTTTCTTCAAATGCAACAACAAAAAAGTCTTTTCAAAAATTCTCTCAACAATACTGAAACTTGTGATTGAAGAATATGCAACAAACACTTTTGCAAATTGACACCACACAATGGATGAAAACTAAACATAAATAGATGTGTTTAAGGATTCTCTTAACAATCAAAAGTAGCAATGAAAGCTTTGGCAACAATAACCAAAAAGATCAAAAAGACAAATTTCAAGAAAGTGTCAATCAAAAACTTTCATGAAACAAAGAAGCGGATCGTCACAAAAGTGGTTTTTCCAAGCAAACAAAAAGTCACCAAAAGCAAGATTTGACACGAAGATTGAGAACAATCTCTCTACCCTGATGAATTAGAGCAGCCAAGATTCCAAACAAGAAATCTTGCGTGTTTGAACAAGAAAAGATGACTCTTGCAATAACAAAAACAAGACCAATACTCCTTATAATCAGAGAGAATTCAGAACAAGATGCTCGCTGTAAAAAAAAAAACTAATACTGGAAAGTGACTGTTTCAGACTGACTCAAACTACCAGACAGACCTTTAGAGGCAAAAAGATTTACCAATCTTGAGAATTGCGAGATATACGCGACTGTACTTATGTATAGATTGTGTGTATACGCTACTGTAACTAAGGAAACCTGCGTATACGTGGGTTAACTTAAAGAAACATGCGTACGTACGCTTCTGTAACTAAGAAAAACAGCGTATATAAAAGGTTTCAAGAAAAATAAAAAACAAACTGAAAAAATTGGCAAAACTTCAAATTCAAGAATAGACCAGACAGTAACAGTAAGCAGACAAGGCAGCTGAGCCCCGATTGGCTTGAAAATACCCAAAACTAGGAACAACAAGTATGTTGTCCCCAATGGAGTTGCCAATTCTGTTGGAGGGAATTGCTCCCCTAGGGCTTTTTAGGTTGAAACCCTAGCAGACTGAAAGTTATCCATTCAAAGAAACACCCATTCACACAACCATTACGCTATTATAAGAAAATTCTATTGTAAAGGGTACATACATTAGGTCCTACGTTTGAGAAGGTCCTTAGGGTCCAAACCCTTCTTGGAGTTCCCTTCTTCTCTTTTGTCCTGCAAAACAACCAATTCCAAAAAACACAACAGTATATGGACAATAATTTATAAAGAAACCATCTTCATGTTATAAATAAAGGTAGTTAGTTATGAAATCCAAGCAACCATTTACATATGAATTCCAAACATGAATATCATGAACATAAAGAAGATTTATGTCGGGAACCAAGACGTGTTTCTTTGATTATAACAAATAAAGTACATAAAAAGGAATAATTTCACCTGAGTCACCTTCAGCAGGCTCCAAGCAAAGCTTCCTTCCGGATCCGTTCCAGCCTCAAGCCTCTAACAAACTCCTTACATGACTCACTCCATGATGTCATAAATGGTGGATGAACATCAACACACAAGGAAACAAGGGTTTCCTGTACAAATGGGGGAAGTGCAGAAGGCACAAGGGACTTCAGACCTGGTCAAGGGAAAAATCTTAGCATAATAACCTTTCTCTCTCTTCTCTCTTCCATTAGGCCTTCCCTTTGAGGTATTTTTATACCTCTCCCAAAGTAGTTTTTAGTTGGGAGTTGGTTGGGAACAGTTGGGCCACGGGCACTAACAGGTGATCAGTAGGTAAAACCCGCGATCTCCACCCGAAAATAAGGAGTGTTATATTTTTTTAAGTGTTTTAATACATATACGCTGGTTGGGTATACACAAACCCACGTATAACGTGTTTAACTCAGGGCAATGTATTGTATAAGGGATAAAACACTATTTTTTAAATTTTAGGACCAAGTCTGGAAGGAGGGGTTGCCCTAGGCCATGAGTGCAGCATCACAAACCATAAGAGTGAGATTTGGAGCTATAACAGTGACATGTTAAGCTTCTAAATATTTGTATCCTCCATAAGACTCTGAGTTTTCTTGGGCTTAACAATCCTAGCATCCTTATAGCCCTTTTGTATCTGTTGCGTTTCTTCTTTTCACTTTTACTCACATGCATCTCTTGTTCTTGTCTTTTCTCTATTTCTGCATTTAGTGTTAATGATTTCTTGTCATAGGACTGGGTTGAATGGTTGAAGTAAGTTATTTTGTAGGATAAAAACCATCATTTTATCATTGAAACATATTTTGGAGTTCATAGTAATCATTGAGCTACTTGGATTAGCTTGCTTATTCCCAAATCTAGATTTCTGGCAACCCCTTGTGGCAAATAACATTAAATTTCTACTATTTTTTAGCGCATCCTAATGAAATTCAATAATGTTGATTCCACTTGAATTAGATAAAAAAATAATTCTAGTTAATAACAACAACTACCCGATTTAATTTTCACTCAATTAGGTTAGGAATTTGATAGATTTACTAGCTCACTAGTCTGGAATTTGTAGATTTTAGATTAGTAATTTTCTCCCATTTTTTAGCATGGGTTAATAGAGGTATTTTTAGTGATTCCACTTTGAATGGAGACCTAATACATCCTATTCAATAAATAAAAATTCCCATCCAATCTTTATTTGGTTTGGTTGGTCATTCAGTGAATTATAACTCGTTATAAAAAATTTGGTGTTTCCTATAGTAAACTATAGGAAACCCTGTAGCAACCTTCCAACATGTATATACTTGCCCGAATTTGCTCAAGAAGCTTGGTTATTACCCCTTAGGGTTGAGTCAAGACACCAAGGCTATAAATAACATTTTATGGAAGACTAAAGACCAGTTAGGACATGCCTCTTTATCCATGCAAAGTATTTTAGTGATTTCGGTTAATGGAAAAATGTATGAATTGGATAATACAATGATAATTTTGTTGATTGGCACATCCAATGAACTCTATTAATGGATCTAAAATATTTGAAATGTAATGGATGAAATTTAGTGCATGATATTTATTTTATGCAATTAGATTAGGTTTATTTCCTTGTATTTTCTTTCTTGCAATAGGTTAAGGTTTTGATTTCGAGCATTTCATTTTCTACAATTAGTTTAGGATTTGATTTCATTACATGCACTCCATTACATCATGGCAAAATAGGAAAAGCACATTTTATGTTGCACATATATTTCCAATACCTCTTACATTTGTACGAACCCTAGGTTGATAATTAAATTTGGTAGCCTTGGGAGTTGCAACATTCTTGCTGCAATACCAAGGCTCATCACTTTTGGCGCCGTTGTTGGGGAGGTGTCAAAGTATGCATATTTTCCTTTCCTAGTTGATTTTTTTTATTTTTGCCTTTTGAAAAAACAAAAGGAATTTTCGGTAGGCATATTTCATTTCAAAAAAATAAAAGTGCATTTCATTAGTGTTTTCATTTAATAATAAAAACAAAAAAAATATCGAACACCAACCAACCCCCCCATTTGATCACATTGTGTAATAAAAGCCATACCACCGTACACCTTTTCAGGTGGAAGAAGAAGAGATGGAAGATAAGATAGAATACATAGAAGGATATGATGACAATGAAGAAGATCCTATTCGAATTCGCATTCATGATACTAAGATTAGTGTGCATCTGAAGAACATCCCTCCATTTCTTCTTCCAAACTTCGATGGTATGAGGTGAGAGGATCCAGAAACCTTTCTCTTTGAATTTTAAATTGTTTATAGATCTTATGATTAATTATTAAACGATCAAAAATTGAAATTGTTTCCGAAAACATTGAGGGACAGAGCTCTTAAATGGTTCATGAGTTTAAGGACTAATTCAATAAGATGATGGTGATATGCAAAATATATTTCTAGAAATATATAAAGATCAAGATTCTAATAAGAAATATTTATAATGAGTCAAGAAGAAGATGAAATCCTTGAGGATCTAATATAGAAGTTCATGTATAATGTTAAGAGTGGAAAATTACATCATTTGGGATCTGACACGATAAATACTCTCTTACTTAGAACAATTAGGGATGAACGGATTGATCCCTTGATCTCATGAGTAGAGGAGATGTATACCAATTATCAATTGAAGAAATTTGTGAAACATGCAAACAGATATCAAGAGGAAGTGCAAGAGTAACTCAATCAATATTAAGATCGCTAAGTCATACTAAGCTTAGAGATTTTCTTGATAACTTTAAAATAGAAATTCTTAGCAATCAAAGTGAACAAGTATAAATGTTAATAATAAAAAATGAGCAAAAAGAGGATGTTGATATTTTTTTTGTCCATGTAGAGTCACATGATGTTATATATTTACCCTAATTACCAAGGTTGAAGGAATTTTACCAAGAGGACAATGGAGCAAGTCAATTCCAATCTACCTATGTTATGTAGTTCCAAGATGACCGTGGTAGCCTATTCAACCTGATATGATGAAAGAGCATAATTCACAATTTCAAGCTTATGCACATCCATCTTAAAGTAATTAGAACACACCTTTCGTTGGCAATCTTGGCCATCTTAACCCCAAAACCAATCTTGGAAATAAGGTTGGCAAGGAACATATGGGAACCATCCACAATATCCTCCATACCCAAATCCATGTTATCCCTACCATTCACCTCCACCACAACCACAATCCCAACCACATCCATCCCAAATATCTACTCCCACTCAACTACCTATACCACCATTTCCAAACCCGGACAATGAAGTAGCTTGACCCACTTACAATGATGACGTACAACACTTCGAAACATCCCCTCTTGATCTAATTGGTATTAATCTTACCTTACAAAGAGTATCACACAAAAAAAAAGCTCGATCTGAAAATGTGGCACTAAAGGCTTCTTGACAAGCTTACAAGAGGTTCTCCCACTTCCAAATCTTCAATACTCCCAAGATATTATCATAACCAAATTTGGAATTAATAATGTGCTTGAAAATAGGTGTATGCTTGTGTTTGTCTTTAAGCTATTTATGTGCCTTAAGTTTATTTTCTTGAACTTATATAAAACATATAACAACAAATAAAGCAACAAATACAACGCAACAACAAGAAATCACACATAATAACAATATAATGTGGAGTTCACTCAAAAATCTTGGGCTACGTTTCCTTGAGCTCTAGTCAACTTGAATAGGCTCTTTGGGATTATAGCAACGTTCTTTTACAAGCTCCACGCTCAACTCCACTAGTTTACACTAAACACAATGGGCGTAGAACACCATATTATCCCTGGCGCTGAAGCTCTCCAACTTGTTGCCTCTGGCTCTGGCTCTCGGCTCTGGCTCTCGACTCTGGCTCTGGCTCTCAATCTGGCTCCAGCTTTGGCTCTGGCTCTTGGCTCTTGGCTTTGGCTTCTCTGAGCTCTCCCTCAGCCTCTGCGTGCCTCTGTAATTCTCTTGACCTCCAAGCGATTCTTCAGCAATCTTCCAGTGACATCTTTCAGTCCTCTAGCTCCCTCGGCAACCTTCAACTGCCTTCAACACTTGTGCTCTCTGTGTTTTTATCATGCCACGGTTATAGTCCTCCATCATTGAAGAACCTGAATATTTCCTTACAAGAATCCATTTACAAATGGAAAAGAACAGGTGGGCAGGAAAATCCTATCGTTTTGCCTTCCTTTGGTCATGTTAGCCAAATAACGGGAATACACAGGAAAAGCACATAAAACACATCATGGGCCTTTAGCCCGGACTTCAAATATTATGGAATCGGCCCTATAAACCTATCGGGTCCGTACAAATATCACTTATCACTATTTCTTAGGCAAGAGGTCTAAAAAGCTCAATACATGAGAATACATAGAAATACCGAATTCCTAGATTTCAAAATCTATGAAATTGGGTCTATAATCCCTTTCAGGTCCGCCATCCATCGCAATATCACAATCGCATTGTTGCATGGCCAAATGGCGGAAAACCCATTTACATGGGAAATACATTGAAAATCTAAATTTTGGATTTCAAAAATTATGCAATCGGGCTTATAGTTCCCATTGGGTCTGCCCTTTATCGCAAGTTGCATATTGGCATATCGCTGTGCATTGGCCTTGTATAGAAGGGGTTTGCCAATTGCCAATTGTCGATATCACCAATCACTATCGGCCCCGTCGCTATATCAAAATTGGCATATCGCATTGGTAACATCCCTAGGGTTCTTTCCTTTACTCATGCCAATTGCCAATCTGCCAATCAAATCGTGACCATTAATCTGTGACCACTAATCCAAAGGTTGGCAATCCGTTTCGGGTGCGTAACTTACACGGGGATTAACCACATGAAAAAGTAGTTTCCACTCTCCTTCGTCGTGCCACGCATCATTCAATGTATGGAATCGGGCAAAGCCCATCCAATACTGCTTACTGCTCAAGGCCCACCTAAAATACCGCTTACTACCCCTTCCTTTTCGAACTCAAAAGGTTTGCGTGTTTAATTTATAAATCTGTTGGGTCTGCCTAAGGCCTTCACACCTATTTTAAGTCCTTTCCCTTTGTTTATTACGATGTGATGGGTTCTAAGGGTTTTTATGTTTAAAAACACATTTTCCCTTAAGTCCCATTTATATAATAATTTGCCTCCTTTTCAAAGGACAAAGGAAAACTTCCTTTTGCGATAAATTCTTCATCTGAAGTCCATTTTAGCCCATTCAAGTTGCAGTAGATTCAGAATGAGAAGGTCTATGAAATGGGACTATTTCCAAGAGAATCCTTGGACTTTCAACTTCCTTTATGAGGAACACTTTAGACTTAGAAGTCTGTCTTAGATCCATTTTGGATCACACCTTCCCACTAAAAGAACTTTTGGTCTCCAAAAGACTGATATACTGATCTAAATAATAAATGAGAGTAACAACACCCTCTTCTTTCAGCCTCCATACACTTTCCTTGCATAGTGCCTCTACACCAAAGTGTTTGACCACTCTCCTTCCTAGATGTGCTAGTCCTCTTGGGAAGAACCATTTTCCTCCTTGACTTCATGCAGAACTCCTGCTAAGATGGTCATAGAAGGTAGTTTGAACTTTTTTGCCTTGATCATTGATCCAAGGTGGCTCAAACAAATGTGAAGTGACATCTGCTTCACAAAATTTTCATTTGTACCTGTTTGACAAGCTGTCAACAACAACTATTAACAACAACATAAATACAGACAACAACTGGATGGTCTAAACTCCTACTTCAACAAAAGAAACAAATTTTCACATCTTGTGAATACCTCCATGTCTTACATCTACATACAAATGATGGACTAGATAAAAAGCCCAAAAATCATGCCTTTAAAACAAATGACCCTTCAAGTCAAGCATGTAGAAAAAGACATTTAAGAC
The DNA here is from genome assembly GCA_031772625.1 of Pinus tabuliformis. Lineage (NCBI taxonomy): Eukaryota > Viridiplantae > Streptophyta > Pinopsida > Pinales > Pinaceae > Pinus > Pinus tabuliformis. The sequence goes on along the minus strand of CM062817.1, from coordinate 1,984,287,382 downwards.
TCTTTTTCAAAAGATGAACCACTTCATCATCATCTCCATCTTGGAGACCAAGTTAACTTTTCCCAAGTCAACATTACATGCATGTTTGAAACAAAGCAATCAACCGTTCAAGTTAATTACACATATATTTTCAAGTATAAGGACAATCATTAACATCCCTATGTTCATGCATATCATTCTCATGCATGCAGTTCATCCTTCAACTTTTTCTTGAGCACATTGTACTTTTGAAGTTGAAATGAACATAATGTTGCAGCAACAAAGCGAGTGTCCTACTCAACTTCTCCATTCACCTTCTTGGTAAATCCTGCAACATGCATCTCATTAAAAAATAAATTCAAATAGATGCATCAATTGATATGCAATCTTAATTGGATAAGAACTCTTACCGTTTCTCACCAATCCCTTTCAAAGGTACTACCTTTGTCTACACATCAACATCAGAATGTGAATCATCCTGAAACACATCAATCATGGAATCTTCCTTTCCATTTCTACCATCTTCTCTTTCCAATTTCTTCAGCTTTTGTGGAAGCATTAATGGATTCAAAGTCCAAAACCTTTCAACAAGGTGCCCTTGCTTATGGTAGTAAGTGCAACACATGTGCATCCTCTTGACAACATGATTTTCCTTGTCCAATTGACCTTTGTCTTCTTGCTTCCTTTCCTTCAAAAGTTTCTTGTATGTGGCCATTCTCTTCCAACATCTAGAAACATTATGGTTATCCAAACCATAAAAGGAACATGAAATTCTTTTCCCATGCTTATGTGGAAATTTACCATCCTGAACATAATCAAAAGGAATATGATTAGAACAAGATTTATACCTTTATCTTCCACCTCTTTTACCTTCATGAGGAGGTGAGATAAATGAAGAAGTAGCTCCCTTTGGAACACCATCAATCTCTTCAAGGTTGTTAGAGTTTGCATAATTCTCTGGTTCAAGTGTATGCTGATATACACCTTATTTCTGCAAGATATGCTTCACACCATTGCATTCCCCAAGAATACAATCTTCACAATCTTGGGGTAGAAGACCTGAAATGAAACCCCTTTGTTGGAGCTGTTTCAAAGGTCTTCATGGCATCTTTATAACCTTCTCCATAGGACTCTTCATAGCCAAGACCCAAATACTTAATCCTTTCCTCACCCATTATTGGATCAATAATACCTTGTGCATGTTTACACAAGCCCTTTCCCTCATAGCCCATCTTGGACATTAACTTGGAACCTATGCCTCTAGTATGCTTTTCAAAAGAACCAATATAAGCATTCTTAGAAGAATTTGAAGACAAAATGGAATGGTTTACCTCTTCTTCAAGCTGATACTTTACCAAGGCTTCTTTGGCAACAAAGATTTGTGACTCCAACTCATTCATCCTTTTCAGGTTTATATTTGCAATACAAAGTTTCCTCTCCATTTCCTACAATTTGTCATAAAGAAATTGCTTCTCTTCCTCCACAAAATTCAACTGCTCTCTAAGTCTGCTACTCTTCCTTCCATCCTCATACATTTCTCTCACCATATCCATAATGATGAACAAGTCTTGCTTCATGTCTTCATCATAGAATCTTGTGATGAAGGAGGAATTTGAGGACTCACTTGTAGAAGTAGTCATTATGCCAATGAACAAAAGAACTTCAAACAAGATTAATAAAGAGTTTATTCAACAACCTTTTGCGACAAACCTTCTGTGCTTCAAGGATTTCCTTGAGGTCCTTTGGGATAGAAGAATGCCTTCAACCCTTCTTCCTTCTTGTCCATCCTAGACTGAGCTATCATTAGCTTTCCCTTCACCTCTGCAAACTCAAACAATAGTCAATCTGCAAACAATCATACAGTCAATCAGAAAATCAATCCTTGACTGCCCAAACACCTTTAAAGCAAGAAATTTTTGCTCTGTCAATCAAGCATTCTTATATAACCTTCTTTGACATTGGGGTTAATCAATCTCAACCTCTGATACCACCTAATTTGAAAATGGGGCACTAAAGGCTTCCTCTCAAGCTTACAAGAGGTTCTTTCACTTCCAAAGCTTAAATACTTCCAAGATATTATGGTTAACCAAATGCAGAATTAATAATGTGCTTGAAAATAGGTGTATGCTTGTGTTTGTCTTTAAACTATTTATGTGCCTTAAGTTTATTTGCTTGAATTGATATAAAACATATAACAACAAATAAAGTAGTAAATATAATGCAACAACAAGCAATCATACATAACAACAATATAATGTGGAGTTCACCCAAAACTCTTGGGGTAAGTCTCCTTGAGCTATAGTCAACTCGACTAGGCTCTCTAGGATTATGGCAAAGTCCTTTCAGAAGCTCCATGCTCAACTCCACTGGTTTACATTGAACACAATGGGCTTACAACACCATCTTATCCTTGGCTCTGGCTCTGGCTCTAGCTCTCGGCTCTGGCTCTAGCTCTAGCTCTCGGCTCTGGCTTTGGCTCTGCCTCATGGCTCTGGGCCCCACTCTAGCTTTGGCTCTGGCTCTAGCTCTTGGCTCTCAGCTCTGGCTTCTCTAAGCTCTCTCTCAGCCTCTACGTGCCTCTATAATTCGCTTGACCTCCAAGAAATTCTTCAGCAACCTTCCAATGACCTCGTTCAGTCCTCCAGCTCCCTTGGCAACCTTCAGCTGCCTTCAGCACTTGTGCTCTCTATGTTTTTATCATGCCTTGGTTATAGTCCTCCATCATTGAAGAACTTGACTATTTCCTCAGAAGAACCCATTTAAAAATGGAGAAGAACACATAGGCACGAAAACCCAGTCGTTTTTCCTTCCTCTCACTGTGTCAGCCGAATAACGGAAATACATAGGAAACGCACGTAAAACACATCGTGGGCCTTTAGACCGAACTTCAAATATTATGGAATCGGCCCTATACACCTATCAGGTCCATCCAAATATCGCTTATCGCTATCACTTAGGTAGGATGTCTAAAAACCTCAATACACATGAATACACAGAAATCCCGAATTCCTAGATTTCAAAATCTATGAAATCGGGTCTATAATCCCTTTTAGGTTCGCCATCCATTGCAATATCACAATTACATAGTCGCATGGCCAAATGGCCAAAATCCCATTTACACGATGTTAACTCTCAGATTTTGTCTTAGAAGTTATCAAAAGAAGGGACACTCCGAGGTAACCACAAACAAATCTTTTAAGTACAGAATCTAGCCAATATTTACTCAAAGAGGGCTCTCTCTTTATGATTTAGCTTTGTTTTGTGAGATATTAGGCTAGCTATGAAAGCTTTTAGGGGATTTTTGGTTGGATGGTGGAATTCTATCAATAGATGGATAGAGAAAGGCCTTCAAGCCATTGGGCTATGAAGTCAATCGAATACTTGCTTAACTAGATCAGATCACTTACTAAAGGGAAAACTCACAGGGCAAGGTAGTAAAACAAAAAGGCAAATGTCAAGTTCAGGTGGATGAGATGGTTTTAACCAGGGAGAAAGGGCGATGAAGAATCCTTTAGACGAGGTCAAAATGAGGAACAGAAGAGGCCTATCAACAAAGGGCAATTAATAATTTTTTGTTCAATTGAGCCAAAGGGATAAACTACGAAGTAAGCGAGCATTTAAGAATTCCCTAACTATGATAGTCTAGAAGAAAACAATTAGAAAGACAAACCTTTTAAAACAAATTGTAGCAATGAAAATTCTAAGATATCATTATTTCATTTATCATTAAGATTTCATGAAAACACATATGATTATTAATAAACAGAGGAAAAACAATAATAAACAAGAGATATAAAATACTTATTTGATTTTTGTTTGACACAAGTATCCTCTAAAATGCCTTAGCTTTATTCCTTGATCCAGCAAGCCATACAAATGTTGGTACAATAGCACTTCAATTCCAAAAGAAAATGTCTATAGAAATGTTGTAGAATCCACCGCAAAATACTTCAAATGAAGAATTATTTATACTAATTGTAAACTGAAATATCTTGAAAAAATATCAAGATTGGTTTCGCAAATATCTCCAATTGTTTACATTAATAGAACTTAAATAAAGGACATTCAAAACTAATGAATCTATTTGTCACTATTTCTATGGATGTATGGAAAAAAAGAAGAGAAATTCAAATTTGGTAGCAACTCTTAGTTGATGATGAGGCATCCCAATCACTAACTGCATCTTTCCTTTGTCTATTTTGCCCTAGAAATTCTGCAAACTTAGGGTCCAATGATACGCTCGTATATCTCAATATGAGATAGATATGTAAAAAGTGAAAGAGGTTATTGTAGATAAGTATGTTATTGAGATAAAAATCTCTCAGTTTCCAAAAATTCAGCTCCATATGTTCACAATATTCTCTGCAAAAATATGTCAAAAAAAGGACTTTGCACAAACTAAAAGATAAGCTGTGAAGACATGCACTTATCTCGCTTTTGGTAATACCTGTGCAAAACATGAGACAGGTTTTTGTATATTGACCTGTTAGGAACAAAAACCACCTCCAATTTCTTGAAATACTTCTTGTATTGGCCACAAGAGTTTCGGACAGACTATGACTTAAACAAGAAATTTCTGAAGAATGTACCATTTTTTGCTCTAATTTCATCTTTTAACCTTAAATTTCTTTTGACTGTTTTTCACTTTTACTTTGGATAAATATCATTGTTGCTAGTGAAAGTGTTTTCATCTTTGTTTAACCCTTACTGCATCCATTTTTAGTTTTACTGTTTACTCTTTTTTCATTTGTCTTCACTTTGACAAGAATTTGTATGCTCTGTAACTATCTTCCCTGTTGTTTATCTTCATGTTAGCTTATATACTTGATTTGGTCTTCAATTTGATACTCTTTAACCCTGATACACTTTGGCTGTTCTTTGCTGTGTCCTTTTACCTTCACTGTGTTTTTAGATTTTTACTGTCTATTCCAACAGTAAATCATTTAATTTCACATTTCCTCTGCTTGCCTTTTAACTGTATGTTTTATTTTCCATCTCTATTTGAATAGATTTGATAAAAATCTTAGAGTAAACAGATCTTATGACTAGTATTAAGACTGTTTATCCAAGGATGTGGTCTTTTGATCGCCTGTAAAACAAAACAAACTGTTAAAAAAGAATTGGCTTTCACGGGAGGTCGAAAAGGTTTCATTTGAGCTTGAAAGGTTTGTTGAGTGAGTCCAGAATGCCTTTTGGGAGGTAAACCATGCTCGAATCGGTTAACAGAGGTTTCAGGTGGCACAGATGGGTTACATAGGGTTTTATTGCACAATCAAGTGAAAACGAGGTAAATTGGGGTTTTTGTGTTTAAACGAGTAAATGGTTGATATTGGTGGGTAAGCTTTGAATGAACTGTGGACAATTTGTCATATGCGGGGAGTGGGAAGTGGGGGTAGTAAGCGGATTCTGTCGCACTACTTTTGGGAGTTGAGTGGTATTGAGGGAGGGAGACGCGATTCCACTAATTATTTGACACGTAACATCAGAACTATTTGGGAAATCGCTCATATCGCGCGTTATTGTCCGACCAAAAGGCCTGCGCAATATGTGCGATAGCCGTTGGATCTAGGAGATCTAAATCGAATGTTGATTAGGGATTGGGAAGTCACTGGTGTTTAATGGCGGGGGCCCGATAGTAATTAAAAGCTTTTAATTACATCAGGGGCGATGTTATTGGTTCAAGTTATTAATTAATTGTGAGGATTAATTAATTCTTTTATTAGCATGGCGGGGGTCGGGGTCCTTAATTAATCACAGATTGACTAATTAATCTTGTTTATGAGTGTTATTAAGGTTATTTCACAACTGGGGTGGGATATATATTTTATTAGGATTTTTTAACAATAATACGGGTAAGGGTAATTCTTTTCGCGAATTAAATAATAATACAAGTTAAAAGTTAATATAACTTTGAAATATGAAGGGCGCTAAGTTAAATGTCTCTGAAAATGTATTTCATCATACAACACTTATTACTTGGGCTAATGATATATGAGGGTTTCATGTAGATAGAATGTTTTTAATTTTCCTAAGTAAAATAGGATTTTACTTACGAAAATATTTATAAAGGGAATGAGTGACTTTATGAAGAGGTGAATATTGATGAAGGGGATTTAAGTGCTTTAGGTATTTCAAATTATTGGGCCAAGGGTCCAGTCCCTCCAAAAGTCAGGGAAATGAACTGAGCCCCTCTAACTTGTTTGTAGATACCTTTAACACTTAGGGGAAATCAGTAAATTTTTTAAGGAAAATGAATGGGGAAGTTAATTCATTTGACTTTGTTTCTTGATATGCTATCTTCATTGTTATCCATGCTTTGTCCAAGTGATGAAAGCAAAAAGATTTAAGCTTTTAACTTAACCATTCACCACACATTTATTCTACAACCATCATCTACTTACCCTACCTACTTAACCTAGAATTTTTGCTTCTTTATGAGGGTGCACTTGAACTGGCAAACCCTTTTCAAACATTCTTTTCTTTTACATAGTGATACCTATCTAAATCTAACCTTATTACATCCAAGGGCTTAGATTACACTGTTGAGCTCCTTTTATTTACTCTACCTATCTACTTATCTACCAAGATTACATTGTTTGGTCAGATCTTTATCCTCTACTTCTAAAACATGAAATTGAAAATATGATCTAGTCAAGCTTAAACTATTTGACTATTCATGAATTGTGGCATAGGTGACAAGCTGCACACAATTTTTTATTATACAAAAGTAAAAAAGTAGTGGCATTCAGACTTGCACACTTTCATGGTATTTTCCTTTTGTTGGGGTTCATTGTCTTTCCTTTTTTGACATTTTCTTTATTTCTTTTTGTCCTTTCATTCATTTTCTAGGACATACCCGATGAGCCCCATAAATGGATAATTATATGGGCTGATTTTTCCTCTTAATTTGACTTAATCCACCATTCTCATTATTTTATTGCATGTTTTTTATTATATTTATGCTAATAGAGTGAATTGGGTTAGTGATTATGCCATGAAGTCTAATGTGTGCTTTATGCAAAGTTTTTGGTCAATTTTGGACAAAGTCAAAGGATTTATGAGCATTTGGCAGCGAATATTAGAGGAAAATAGGGAAGAGGATTTGTAGGGGGTTGTCCCCTTCATTTATGAACCCTTACCTCGAATTCTCCATTAGAAACATGGAGCACAGGCAACCACATTAGTGCATCCAAGGGGCAGCCGAGGAAGTAAAGAAGGACGGTTGTTTATCTGCAGTTTTGGGAAGCTGAGTTCTTTGATTTTAAGAGAGTTGTTGGATGTTTGAGTTGTATAAATAGTAGGGATTAGGTGCTCATTTTATTTAGTTAGATTTTAGCCAGTCATTAGTAGAATTTACACACTTTTGGGTAGCACTTGTTCAGCTCATTTTCGAGATTCCTTTTTGAGAACAGTTTATGTAATGTGACTTTTATTTTTTGATAATGGACGTGAAACAGTTTTTGATTCAGAACTGATCTCTTTGAGAGGGCTGAAGCTCTTGGGTTAGGGCCCAAACCAAGCTACCCAACACCTCTTACTTTGTAATTATATGTTTTTTTTCCTTCAGTTCATGAGTTAATTTCTGTTACATAGATTCATTTTACCTTGTTTATAATAGGTTGCTTTTGATGGTTTGCATAACTATTTTTGTTTCAGTTGCTCAAGTAGGTTAATGCAGTGATCGCCTAAGATTAAAAAAGGCCAACAGCAAGCCCTAATCTCCTTTCTCGCTTTCTGGGACTATGATTCGAGGTCAAGGCACTACTGCTGCCACCAAAAACATAGTTTTTCTTTCCCATGCAATTTCTAGTGTGATGACTTCATTTGGAAAGATTAATGTATTGCTTCAGATTCAGATGCATAGATCATTTCCTTCTCTTTTACAATAGATCTCTCTACATTCTTTTCTACTCAAAGGTTAATGTTCAACAATTTATGTTTGTATGTCGGAAATTAGGTCAAGCTAGAGAAATTTATGTTTTCATGGTATAGTTAGTCCTTTCTTTGATCAGTTTTGTAAGTAGATGTGCAGATGTCTTGCAGGACACCTCAGCTCAGCATACATCCATAAAGTAGCCAGCACCAACTCATTTCTCACATATTTCCCAAGTCACTAGCAACATTTCGCCAATCTGCCATAATTTCTATGTTTCTCCATAAGCTTCCCTCTTTCCATTTGAACAAATCCAACCATCATGTTCCCTCTTGATCTTCCTTGAAAAGCTCCTCAACACCTTCATCTAACCTTCAGTTACCATTTCAAATCATTTTTCCACCTTCAAAACCTCCAAACATAGCTCTCGGCCTCCTCCTGTAGATCCTCCCGTAGATCCCCTGCAGCCTCCTGTAGAATTTCCTGTGAGTGATTTTTCGAAGTTTTATTGCAAGGGGAGTCTTTAGAAGGGTACTAGGGGCTTCTTAGGACCTCTCCACACCTTCCTCCACCTCTGCAAAAACCAAATCCATCCTCCATCGCCACCAAACCTCTGCCACTATTACAATTCGATAAATTACTAGCATAATAATTTCACATAAAAACACTCAAAAAATACAAAAGGATGATCTTTTTATCATTTTATTTTAGAAGTAACTTAAATAGATGCAATTCACCTTCCTAGTAGTTAATGGAATTCATCTCATCAATTTCTATCTCTTTCTTTGCAAAAGTAGGGTTAGTTGGATAAATTAGGGTTTGCTAAGGTTTGTGTTACATTTCAGTCTTCCTTCTATTTTTGCAAGTAGAGTAGCCTCTGTAGAGTTAGCTTTCATTCATCATGGTTAAAAGCTTCTTGTGGAAATTCATAAAAGCTGGCTTGAGCTCCTAGTATTATTGGGAAAACTAGTGTCCATTCATATTTGTTAGTCCCACTAAGACGGGTAGCTATATTAGAAACAAACAAACTAAAGTCACTTGTGTTCTCCTTTATGAGAGATAGATGAGAGAGAAGTAGAGAGTACTAACCTCAGTCTTTTGCTAGTCTCCTTGCTCGTTTCCTCTCTCCCTTGATAGAGCTTTCACCACTCCTTTCTTAGTTGTCCCACTTCAAAGAACACCTGTAGAGTCAAAGCAACAAAATACCATCAATCATAGAGATCTATAACCATAAACAATGTAGGATCATATGTACATTAACCATACAAATGCATATAAAAATACAAGATTCAGAGATATACAAGCATATGGAGGAAAACTAAAATAGCTTTATTGATAGAAGTAGTAGAAGAGAGGATTACAACCAAGCTGTCTGATCTAGCATCATCCTCCCAGCATGAAAGCCCTCTTCACCTCATACAAAGCAAGATCACCCAACAATGTCTTCAAAGAGAAACCAACAACGCTTCCTTACAAATTACAAAATTCCAGCCTTTGGATCTATGGGATGAGGGATCCATATATAGATGTTTACAGGAGAGTGAGTCAGCTTCTGGGATTTTGATTATTGTCATTTCACTAATAGTTCTTGGTTCCACTTGGATATTTCAGATCTCTTACTCATCCTTGGGTGAATTCAGAGAGGCAAGTGTCATATGAGCAGTTTCTAGAAGATTCTTTGAGTTTCCACCTAGAAAATTGCTTATGCCATTGTCTGCTCTCACTCATAGCAATCTACAGAAGGGCTTTCTAGTATGCATCGCACCCCCCATGTGTAATAGGTGAGATGCATCGCACCCTATGCATGGAGCAGTGTGTATGGTCCAGTTTTGACCAGTTCTGAGTAGTTTTTCATGGAGAACTTTTGGGAGATGATGTATTCAGCTGACCTTGTTCCTTTAGGGTATGAAACAACAATTTTAGGGGTTTAGAAGTCCTTGGTTTATGGACATATGTGATTGGGGTTGCAGTGCCCAAATATGTCTATAACAGTTGCCCCCTAAAGCATGAGGTCATAAATCTTTTGATGTCAGGTGAAATGCTTTATAATGAGGATCCGAAGTTTTTCGAACTTCAAGGTGACCTGTAATAAGATACAATAGAATAAATTCTCTTCACAATATTTTCATTATCTAGCTGAGGTGGGCATTCCCATGCTCAACTTTATAAATTCATTTTCATGTACATAAGACAGATAATCGTCTGTGTGGCAAACTGATGATTTTGGTAGAGCCATCATCCCTTGGCTTGGATGATTATCTGTGCAGCAATGATGTACAATTGATGTCTTTATTTTCCTAAATATATCATAGCTTGGATGGATGAAACTAGATCAAGGGTCTTCAAACTTGTTCAATATTCATCCAAAGTACAAGCCAATCCATGTGAAAAGATGTTCTGATGTCGAACATAGAAAGACATCCCCTGATTACCAGCCAATGATGTAAGCTGTTAACAGGCGTGAGAGGAATCACCAATAATGATAATGACCCTCAAGGTACTGCAGTACAATTCACGTGGTGTGAATACATGAGTTGATGTCGAACACCACACAAAATCTTTCGATCAAAGGCCATTGATGTAAACGTGTCGCTGGAAGTGAGAAACTTGCCATTGAGGCATGTAAGCTTCAAAGTACTGAAAGGGTTGTTCCTAAGTCGACTTCATGGATAATGAGCTGATGTCAACAAGAAGTGACCCAGTATAGGAGGGCCTTAATGAATCCCATATCTACGACATGGAACAGAGCCAATGATTTTGTGGAGGTGAAAACGATCTGATGATACAAGGTTCAAGGTGGCGGTCATGCAAAATGGAGAGTGAAGGTATTGCAACAGATGAGGCATTAGCTAGGTTGGTGAATTCTCTGAGCGACTTCTCTTGAACATACCTGCAACACTGAAATGGATTGGTAGCATTAACCCCAAGATGGATGGTACGGCAGACCAATGGTGATATGACCGGTGAACTGAATAACCCAACCCGACTCAATCATGGTGACAGAGTGAAAGTGTCATGTTCAAGAGTGACATGCTACCAATGAAGCTATTCAAGTTTTATTGCCTTTTTCCCCAGTCATTGCTGACCAGTACCTCTTTATTTTTGTCAAGCTTGAGGAGGATAACATATGCTTGTTCTATAATTTGCCCTTCGGGCAAACCTGTCATGATGTTTTAATGGGCCTAGCGAAAATGAAACTCACTCTTGTCTGCATGGACAAGTTTGTCGCTATTGTTTTAATGAGTTTAATGACAAAGATAACTCGGTACTTTTCAATTTTAGAGAGTCTAAAAAAGGATGGAAAGGCAACTCCATTAATATTTTTTCGTAATGTAATCCCTTAAGTCCGAAAAATTATAAAATAATATGAAAGGGATGACTTTTTCGATAGTTTTAATGAGCTGAACAAGACAAGCACTCGATCTTTTTGTGTAATAATCCCTCATGTACAAAAAGATTAAAATCTAGAGGAGGGATGGTACTTCCATTCACTTTAATGAGCTAGAGAGGCCAATTGCTCAGCAATATTTTCATATTTTACAAGTCAGATGAAAAGAGCTTAAAGGAGACTCGTTTTTTGAGGAGAGAGTGATGTTTTTGGATAGAAACTGGTTCCAGGTAAGGTTTGGAACTTTTCAATCATGGCAATGTAAAGAAGGTGGCTAATAGAATCAATCGTCGCAGATGTTCCTCAAAAGGGTAAACAATCAAGTGGAGACATATGATCGGCTAAAAAAGAGTGGAGGTGATGGTAAGAACATGACCAAGGTTCAAAAGCTGATAGTCATCCGATCACAAAGATGATTTATCGAAGGTGGGTTCATTTTTTAATGAGCTTGAACTTTGGGGGAACATTTGCTCATTGCTAGGTTTATTTTTTAACGAGCTTGAACTTCGCGTAAAATTGCTCATGCCAGTCGTATAATAAGTATGTCTCATCAATAGGTTCATTTTTTAGGGAGCTTGCCCCATTCGAAACTTTGCTCTAGAGCCTTTCATTATGCGAGCTAGAAACGACCAACCTACGAGTTTAAAGGGTTAATGGCCTACAAACTAAGAAAATAAATGGTCACTTTTCACTTGCATGCAAAAAGGTTTGCATGCCCCCAGGTATAAAGTAGAGTTTCAACGTCACCATATGGAAGTTATCGCATTAGCAAGACTGTTCTATCCATGTCGTAGACAAAACACTTCCTTGGCGATGTCCATCGAAATGGACAAAGGTGACTGTTGTCAATGCCAACCACATAACCTTTGACAGGGGAATCTTTTTCCAGTCCAAATCCATTTTCCTAAATGGACAGGGGTATCAAACTAGTCATATTCCTACGCGAAAACCTACCTTATATATGGGGTTTTCCTGCTGAAGTAGACCAGGGCACATGCCTCCTGGGTTTCTGTCACAGTCACCGAATCACTCGCAATCATCAGGTCGACGAACTCGAGATTGATGAGACATTCCTTGTGCAAAAAGACCAGTTAGGGATGGCATTTCAATAATAGCTATGTTTGAACCAGGAAATGAAAGCTAGTCAACTAGGTGGACCACTCTGCCTTCATGTGGAAAACACATCACTCGGAAGAGTGAGGAAACGATAGCTCCCATGCTATAAATGTAGTCACGCCCAAGGAATAGATTGTAATCTAGAGGTCCTTGGACTACCATCACATTTAGATGAACGGTTTTCCTTCTCAAAGTTATAGGAAAATTTGGAAGGATCCCTAACAGTCGACGGGTTCCTTTGTTGAAGCCTGCCAGATTTCGAATCTCAGGCAGAAGCGATGGTGAACCAAGTGTTTTCCAAGCAGTTGAGGAAAGGATACTCACAGAAGCCCCTTCATCTATAATAATACCAACCATGATCATTCTGTAAGCTTGTACTATGATTCAGAATGGTACATTAGATGGTAGGTGGGGTCTACCTAGTAGATTCTAATCGAAGGAAAAGACTAGATTGCTCGGAGGTGGGACCAAATAAATGGCTAGAAAAATCTCTAATGAACTTCCTTCCTACGGTAAAGGAATGGGTAGATTGCCCCCATGTTCGTCAAATTCTGTGTTAACGAAAAGAATTTGAATGATGTCGTTCTCATTCTCTTTGGTGACAGTATCATATGAAGGTGGACCTTCTGAAGACAAGGCTGGGTCGACTGCCATCTCAACCTGTTGACTTTGGTCCGATGTGGACTCAAAGGTTCTATCTTTAATGATAAGTGCTTCGACCGACAACAATGGTGTGTCAGTCTGATTTTCAACTAGTGATGGACTCAACAAGAGTTTCTTGCACCTAGGAGGAAGTCGTTGCGGTGAAGCAGGATGGTTATCCAAGACTCTTTTAGCTTCATCTAGGAAAGGAAAATGGTAGAGGACATGATCGCCTTCACACAGTCCCTCAAGATCCAGATTTTGCAAGCGGGGAGACCAGTCCCTCAAGATTCGTGGGATGCAGGGACAATCTCAATGATAGTGGTCTCCCTTGCAAATGACACCTGGAGATTTAGGTTTGGATTATGCAGTGTGTGGATTTTCACCAGATGATGCATGGTTTCCCCCTTTTACCGTTGGATTCTTCTTCTTCTTCTCCTTCCCTTTCTTCTTCTTCTCAGTTACTTGGTTTTTAGCGTTACTAGCTTCATCAAGCAAAGAGGAAGAAGGAGAGGGAGAAACAAACGAAGTAGAAGGTGGGGGAGAAACTTCAATATCATCTGGTTTCTTATTTGATTGCTGAGGAATTACAGTATTTTTAATGACAAAGGTCGAGAAAAGCCATACTAGCAGGCCAATTGTGAGTCCTGGAAGGGACAGTGTAGCCATGTGTGGAGCACCAACATCTCCCCAAAAGGATATGGGACTAGGATTCCCCCCAAGGGGAAATCCTTGATTGGTAGAATCCATTTTCTCAACCTAAGACCAATGAGGGAACAATGACGTTATTCCGATTAAAATAAATTTTATGACGCTTTGACACAACTTGCTTTTTAAATTTTTAAGAGTTGAGAAAAAGCTAAAGATGACTCTAGTCACCTTCGATTTTTAATGAGCTTGAAGTAGCAAGTGCTCAGATGGACCTTTTCTTTTAAGGAGTCTGAAAAGGAATGAAAGTGACTTCTCTGGAAATATAGACAGAGGGATTACCAAACCAATCGTGAAAATGTAGAATACTTTTTACAGCACGGCAGTCAATCTTCCCAATTGTTGTGTTCAGTGCATTGCGATCGATAGGGTCGTAGACACGACTTCCCAATGATAAAGGATATAACCTATTGTGGTCTCCCAATATATACTAGATGGTACGTGGGAGCACAAGTCTGTACTCGCACTTGTTGTCTCAAAGAGAAGGAACCACCTAACCTATAATGAAAGTGATAGTTACCAGGCTTTACGACACTGAAATACGTCTCTAGCCTAGCATTCTAAATGTTGTGCGTTAGATTCCAAAGCATTTTTATGTTCATTGAGGTTTATTTTACAGTTGATCTTTCTTAAGAAGTTTTCCTTTAAGGTTCACCTCGTGATGTAGATATACAATTCCTAAATATGCAATCTATGATGATAAATAGTTTTTTACTTTCTTTTTGCAATGAAAATCCTAGCCACTAAGGAAAGAGAGATGAAATTCTTTCAACATGGAGTAGAGAGCACACACTAGATGCACTTTTCCTAAATCAACTTCAGCAGGCAACCTTAATGCAAATGCACATGCATGTATTGTTTTTCAGTTTCCTTAATGTGAGAATGACAAAAAGAAAACTAAGTATAGATCTGAACTATCTTCTTTCAAAGCGACAGTACTAGCAATTTTTTCTTCAAAAAATGAAAGTAAGGCCAAGATGACACTTTGCAATTTTGAGTTTAAAACTGCTTTCGACACATGAAATACTAATGATTCAAATCAAATACAATGGAAAAAGTGTAATCGACTATCTAAAAGAGGAATGCTTTGTGACACTCTTTTTCTTGACTGAAAACAACACTTGCAACACTTTCAAATCAAAAGATGACAGTTCGATTAAGCTACTATTTGCAAAGGAGAACTGTAAATGATGAAAAATATATAAAAAAAAATCACAATTCCTTATGATTGAGGTTGAATAATGCAAAGGAAGATGGTTTCAATAGAGATATATTGATCATAGGCAGCAAAACTATTGAATAAAGCTGAAGACAATGAAGAAAAAACCAAAATCTAGAGGCAGAAACAATCTCATTCAATCATCGCACCTGTAACACAAGGAAATAGGGATGCATCTCACCTACAACAAACAGGAGGTGTGATGCATCCAGGTTGCTAGAAGGAGATAGTGCGATGGTCCAGGGATGAGCCTGAGCTTGGTTTTCACTCACAGTTTGCAGCTAAGTTCAGGGATTTAGGCTGAGCTAATGATTGTCAGTAAACACAAAGTATAGGGGCTGATCTAAGGAGGTTATTTGAGCTACCACCAGGGCACTTAGGATGTTTGCAAGCTAGATGTTTAGTTCATAAACCAACCTGGAGATTAACTAAACTAGCGTTGATCTACTTTGCAGTTGCATAGCAAAATCAGTTCAAAGGCTGGTTGGCTTAACTCTACGCTATGTTTGTTGTTTATAAAGCAAACAACAGTAACAAAAGAAAAAAAACTATTCGCTCCCGAGTGGAGTTGCCATTTTGTTATCGGGAAAACTAGTATCCATTCAGAGCTGCTAGTCCCATGAAGAAGGGTAGATATCTTAGAAACAAACAAACTAAAGCCACTTGTGTTTTCCTTTATGAAAGATAGATGAGAGAGAAGCAGAGAGTACCAACCTCAATCTTTCACCAGTCTCCTTGACCTTTTCCTCTCTCCCTTGATAGAGCTTTCGCCACTCCTCTCTCACTTGTCCCACTTCAAAGAACACATATAGAGTCAAAGTAGTAAAATACCATCAAAGCATAGAGATCTATAACCATAAATAATGTAGGATCAAATGTAAATTAACCATATAAATGCATATACAAATACAAGATTCAGAGATATACAAGCAGATGGAGGAAAACTCAAATAGCTTTATTGATGGAAGTAGTAGAAGAGAGGATTACAATCAAGCTGTCTGATCCAACATCATCCTCCCAGCATGAAAGCCCTCTTCACCTCATACAAAGTGAGATCACCCAACAATGTCTTCAAAGAGAAACCAACAACACTTCCATAATTTCTATGTTTCTCCATAAGCTTCCCTCTTGCCATTTGAACAAATCCAACCATCATGTTCCCTCTTGATCTTCCTTGAAAAGCTCCTCAACACCTTCATCTAACCTTCAGTTACCATTTCAAATCATTTTTCCACCTTCAAAACCTCCAAAAATAGCTCTCGGCCTCCTCCTGTAGATCCTCCCGTAGATCCCCTGCAGCCTCCTGTAGAATTTTCTGTGAGTGATTTTTCGAAGTTTGATTGCAAGGGGAGTCTTTAGAAGGGTACTAGGGGCTTCTTAGGACCTCTCCACACCTTCCTCCACCTCTACAAAAACCAAATCCATCCTCCATCGCCACCAAACCTCTGCCACTATTACAATTCGATAAATTACTAGCATAATAATTTCACATAAAAACACTCAAAAAATACAAAAGGATGATCTTTTTATCATTTTATTTTAGAAGTAACTTAAATAGATGCAATTCACCTTCCTTGTAGTTAATGGCATTCATCTCATCAATTTCTATCTCTTTCTTTGCAAAAGTAGGGTTAGTTGGATAAATTAGGGTTTGCTAAGGTTCGTGTTACATTTCAGTCTTCCTTCTATTTTTGCAAGTAGAGTAGCCTCTGTAGAGTTAGATTTCATTCATCATGGTTAAAAGCTTCTTGTGGAAATTCATAAAAGCTGGCTTGAGCTCCTAGTATTATTGGGAAAACTAGTGTCCATTCATAGTTGTTAGTCCCACTAAGATGGGTAGCTATCTTAGAAACAAACAAACTAAAGTCACTTGTGTTCTCCTTTATGAGAGATAGATGAGAGAGAAGTAGAGAGTACTAACCTCAGTCTTTTGCTAGTCTCCTTGCTCGTTTCCTCTCTCCCTTGATAGAGCTTTCACCACTCCTTTATCAGTTGTCCCACTTCAAAGAACACCTGTAGAGTCAAAGCAACAAAATACCATCAATCATAGAGATCTATAACCATAAACAATGTAGGATCATATGTACATTAACCATACAAATGCATATAAAAATACAAGATTCAGAGATATACAAGCATATGGAGGAAAACTAAAATAGCTTTATTGATAGAAGTAGTAGAAGAGAGGATTACAACCAAGCTGTCTGATCTAGCATCATCCTCCCAGCATGAAAGCCCTCTTCACCTCATACAAAGCAAGATCACCCAACAATGTCTTCAAAGAGAAACCAACAATGCTTCCTTACAAATTACAAAATTCCAGCCTTTGGATCTATGGGATGAGGGATCCATATATAGATGTTTACAGGAGAGTGAGTCAGCTTCTGGGATTTTGATTATTGTCATTTCACTAATAGTTCTTGGTTCCACTTGGAGATTTCAGATCTCTTACTCATCCTTGGGTGAATTCAGAGAGGCAAGTGTCATATGAGCAGTTTCTAGAAGATTCTTTGAGTTTCCACCTAGCAAATTGCTTATGCCATTGTCTGCTCTCACTCATAGCACCCTACAGAAGGGCTTTCTAGTATGCATCGCACCCCCCATGTGTAATAGGTGAGATGCATCGCACCCTATGCATGGAGCAGTGTGTATGGTCCAGTTTTGACCAGTTCTGAGTAGTTTTTCATGGAGAACATTTGAGAGATGATGTAATCAGCTGACCTCATTCCTTTAGGGTATGAAACAACATTTTTAGGGGTTTAGAGGCCCTTGGTTTATGGACATATGTGATTGGGGTTGCAGTGCCCAAATATGTCTATAACACCTACTGATCTTGCGCCAGCTGACCAAATGATAGCCTGCAGTAAGAGCTAGTACTTGTGCATACAACACCATCACTTCCAAGTTTGTTACGAACTATCGGGTTGATAAAAGTAAAGTAGGAATATCCAAGAGTTGCAACATTATTGCTGCAATACTGGTGCTCACCATCTTTGGCGTCGTTGCTGGGGAAGCGTCAAAGTATTTTGTGATTACTGCTTTTCTTCTATTTTTTGCTGCAACATTCTACTAAGTAGTTCATTTTAGCAAAAGTAGATTATTTTTTTCAATTTTTCAATTTTCATTCTAGATTAGTCATTTCCTTTCTTTCATTTTAATTCTACAATTTCCATTTCAGCAAAAGTAGATTAGTCCTTTCAATTCTGCAATTTCCATTTCAGCGAAAGTATATTAGTCCTTTCAATTCTGCAATTTCCATTTCAGCAAAAGTAGATTAGTCCTTTCAATTATGAAATTTCCATTTTAGCAAAAGTAGATTAGTCCTTTCAATTCTGCAATTTCCATTTCAGCAAAGGTAGATTAGTCATTTCCTTCCTTTCCTTTCATTTCTGCAATTTCATTTCAGCAAGTTCATTTCAGTTAGTTTCAATTTGTTTGTTCAATCAATTTTAGTTTTGTAGGTGCTATCAGTGTGGGGAAAAGAAACAAAAACCAACCAAAAATATTTCTTTTCATGCCTCGTAGGAATAAAAATAATTCAAGAAAATGTTTGCCTAACACCCCCACTGCTTCACACAACCAACCTTCTCTCTTCTTCAATGGCTGCAATCAAGAAAAACCCTTAGGTAACAACCAGACATATTTGAAGAACCTATAGGGGAAGAAGAAGAAACCATTCCTATAGAGAAAATGGCTGAAAACAGAAATGCTGGGAGCAGTACATTTTCTTCCAATTCATTCATTAAAGGTAAAATTGGAAGCATGCTAGAAGACCTGAAGAGTGAGATGTTGCAGATTCTTGCCATGCATATCAAAAGAAAACAAGAGGAAGCAGAGAGGGGTTTGGCCATTTTTTTCCCTAGATGCACCAAGAGGCATCCTAGGAATGAATGCCCATTGAACTCTATAGAGGTTTGTTCAATGTGTGAAGAAAATCATTCTACAAACAAGTGCTCATCCTTGCTTGGACTTAAAGCTGTATACCAAGGGGCCGAAGGAGCCACTGAATAGATCTATTACATAAACCAAAGAGGCCACATGGACCTAGACCATATCACCGAAAGATGCAAGGGACATCTCAGGCATACTACAATCACAACCAATTCACATTCATACCTTCTTTGGGCCCCCATGCTCATCCTTCCTGGTCCACACCTCCTCCTTGGTCCTTCACATCTCCATATCATGCCCAACCAGCCAACCATTCATTTCAATCCTATGCTCAGCCACCACCTCAGTGAGATGCATTTCATCAAGGGTGGAGGACCCAGTACAACTCTCCTCCCACTCTTTTGCCTCCACCACCTGCTCAACCATTGCTTCTTGGTCCACCAAGGCAACTCCAAATGCCTACTCAATCGAACCCTAACCCAAACAACAGAGAGGCTCAGAAAGAATATAGTGGGGAATCACCTGCCCAACCAAAACCCCATCCACATCCATCTCAAATATACACTCCCACTCAACTTCCCATACCACCATTTCCAAACCCACACATTGAAGTAGCTCAACCAAATTACAACGCTGAGGTACAACACTTCCAAACAACTCCTCTTGAGTTCAATGATATTAACCATAGCTCAGGAAGAGTATTGCAAAAGGGAGATCATATTGATAGCATTGAACGACCACATCCATCAGAAGAAGATTCAAAATAGAAGATCAAAGGGCCATGGGCTACACTTGATGAAGAGAAGACATCAAAATCATAGATCGAGAGAGCTCCCTCATGGTTACCATCAAATCCTCCATGTATTCAAGAGAAATATCAACAAAAAGGGGAGGATGTGAAGGTAATGATAGAAGAAGACATGAAGAATGATCCAGATTAGAAAAAGGACCAAGTACATCACAACTATATTCAAATATGGTTCTAGACAGTCATTAAGTTGCAACAGTACTCTCTTCTTCAACTATGTTTGATTCCTTCAAAGTCAAATCATTTGGTCTTTAAAATCTAGATACATGTCAAAGCATACATTTCAAACCTCCACATCATTTTTTCTATCATCTTAATGTGCACATGGCTCCACTGGAAGTATTCTTATACCTAAAAATGATTTTGTTTTTCAAGTAGGGTAGGGTAGAGAGAAAAAAAAAATTAAAAAATAAAAAATAAAAAAAATCTAAGGTGAAAACCTCCTTGGAGGTGCCTCAATTTGGCTCATTGATTGAAAACCTCCATGAGGCGTTCGATGGGTTGGAAAGAAGAAAAAAGAGGAAATAGAATAAATCCTTGGGTGAAAACCTCCCTTGGAGGTGCCCAAGGCAGGAAATTGGGGTGAAAACCTCTCTGAGGTGCCCTAGTTGTTTTCAAAAAAAAAAGAAAAAGGAAAATGAATTTCCAGTTGTATTACAGGCTTGTAGGAGAAATTCAGGAAGTAGCAGTAGGTGTCAAGAAAGCTTTGAAACCAATAACAGCACCTATCGTACCTTCCCTCACCTTTTTCCATCATTCTTGACATTCTTTCCTCCTCACTATGCTTCTTTTCTGAAAACTGTGTTTTCTACAGGAGGCTCCTGTAGAAATTACAGAGAGCTAGAAATGGATTTTAAAAATAGTTTGGGTAACACGGAAGCTTCATAAAGTGTTTATAAATCCTCCTGTAGTCTTCAAACCTCTCTTCCATCATTTCCAAGTCTGTATTACAGCCCAAGCTCATCTTTCTTACTGTCCAAAAACTGCAAGATGCTCTGATACAAAAATACATAGAGCAGAAATTTGTTTTTTCTCTAACTTCAAAACCGTGCATCCATTTAAAAAAAAAATTCATGGGGAGTTGCATATGGATGATGGTAACATGCTCAAGAAATTTCAGCAACTTCCGGTACACGGTTACCAAGAAATTGGCCTCCATTACCTTCAGTTATTTTTGCATTTTCTCCATATCCATACATCCATTTAAAAGCCTGTTTCATGGGGAGATGCATATGGATGATGGTAACATGCCCAAACAATTTCAGCCAATTCTAGTGCACGGTTTCCAAAAAATTGACCTCCATCACCTTCAGCCATTTTCAATTTTTCTCGAAATCCATGCATCCATTAACTACAATTTTTCTATGGGAGGTACATAATGACGATGGAAACATGCTTAGAAACTTTCAGGTCAATCTAGTCTACCATTTGGGAGATATGGACAAAACAAGTCACTATCCCATTAAAATCAAGCATCAGCAGGATGAGGGTGCAAATATGAAGGTTGAAGCAGACTCCTGTAGCTTAGATCCAGCCAGAGGACACCTGCATAAGAAAAATAGCCACACATCAGAAAGCAGAGAGCATGCAGCAGTCAAAGGAGCCATAGCACCTCACAACAAACACATTCGGATCTCAGGTAAGTGACTAACCCGCTCCTCTGTTTGCATTGGTATAATTAAAAAGCTACATAAATGAATGAAATGGTTGGGATTCAACTAGAAAGGTGGCCAGTTAAATGGCCACCCTCATCCAGTTCGAATGCGCTCATCCGGAGTTCACTCTGTACATGTGTCCAGTCAACTCATGAGAATCTAAAAACTGGTTGTGGCAGATGTTTTGAACTCCAACATGAATGGTCAAAGTGATTGTGGGCAGGCAGAATAAAGTATCATGATAGCACTACAGTAGGGACCAATGGTATAAATGGGTCCAACGTACACTTGGCCAGCTCACCCCCCATCACTGGAAGTCTCCATAAACAGCCATAAGAACTCCTCCTTGAAACACTCTCAACACCTTCGCTTTCATTTGTATCGTCGTGTTCTCGATTGCAGCAAGCTACCTACTACCTTCAGAGCCTCAAAACAGTCACTCTCTTCCATTTTCAGAACCCTTCTTCTTATCATATTCTACAGGAAATTATCAGGATCTATAGGAGTAGAAACAAGTCCTACAAGAGCCCTTTCTATAGGAAGGCCAGTCAGCAGTCTCGTAGAGAAAAAAACTGGGGTTTTTATAGCAAATTCGAGCTAGAAGAGGTAGGCTCTATGTAAACCCACTCTACATATTCATAAACAAAAAGGATGATGTGATTTCCAGAACGTATTGAGTTGAAAAGGAAAAAGAATTGAAATCAAAATTTCACCTGTTTCTTTAAAACAAAAGAAAAATAGTTTCATCTACTCTTTGTTCTAAGATATTGTCTCATTCACCACCTTCATACTCACATCTATAAAGGAGTAATGCAATTTTAGGAAGGAGAAACATGACACCGAGGAAGATAAGGCTAAAACAGAGAAGAAGAAGGAACCAAGAATAGAGAAGAACAAGTCCACAGCATAGAAAAAGAAGAGGCCTGGAACAGAAAGGAGAAAGCCGAAAAATGCTACCACAGAGAAGGAAGAAACTAAACAGGAAGAGGAAAAAACCAAAATAGGGATAGAAGAAACAAATCTAGCAGAGACAGGAAAGACCATAGATGAAGAAATAGAGGGAAACCCAGGCAGAAAATGAGATATTAATCTTAAGAAGACAACTACAGGAAATAGAAGTCCAATTAGCCTACATGGCCAGCTAGGCTATAGAGGTGCTATAGTATAGGCAGCCAGCTAAATCATATGCAGTGTACCTCAAGGATCAGTGGCTGCAATTTCAGATGAAGACCTTGGCCCAGAGGGGCATAATACCTTTGCAGAATTATGTGCAGTTCATAGACTTGTGTGAACAAAACTCAGCAGAGGACAAGGCGAGGTTGGTATAGTTTTATCTACGTAATATGGCCCTTACTGATATAAACCTATGGGACCCTAATGAAAATTTGGGTGACTTACAGTTGATGGCCATGGCATCCTAGGGAAGTCATGAGGACAAGAGAGCAACAGAAATCTAGAAAATGATGGAAAAAGAGTAGAATGAACCTCTGATGATTAGAGCAGAACCATCAGACCCTATGGCTCTCATTAGCACCCACCAAAAACTTGTATCTGATCCTTAAAGTGTCCCTAAGTACATCAATGAGCAAGCTCAAGCTATTGCACATTTTGAAGACATGGAAAGATTGTTTGGGGAAGATTGCATCCATGCTTGCATGAGATGGTGGAACACACTACCCCACAACCTACAGATCACAGAGTACCACTCCCCAAACAAAATGAGAGAAGCACTAAGGAGAGTGCCCCTGTATAAGCACTCTATGCAAAGTCTGAAGGTCCATTGGATTGGTCTGAAGTTGAGTCCTCCACTGCTACTAGGACTACTGGAAGGCACAAAGGAAGAAGAAGAAAAATAGCAGTGGGAAAAGTTGGATGCAAAAGCTAGATTCCATGATAGGGAAGAGGATCTCATATCTGAGCCATGGAATTTTAGGGAGGCCATCAAGGCCATCAAGGATGAATAGATGGATTAGTTGTTCAGAGGATGAGCAACGCCTTCAGTAGGGGGTAATGATGAGCCCCAGAAATGGGTAATTATATGGGCTCATTTTGCCTCTTAATTTGACTTAATCCACCATTCTCATTAGTTTATTGCATGCTTTTTATTATATTTATGCTAATAGAGTGAATTGGGTTAGTAATTATGCCATGAAGTCTAATGCGTGCTTTATGCATATTTTTTGGTCAATTTTGGACAAAGTCAAAGGATTTATGAGCATTTTACAACAAATATTCAAGGAAAACAGGGAAGAGGATTTGTAGGGGGGGTTCTGCTTCATTTATGAACCCTTATCTCGAATTCTCCATTAGAAACTCGGAGCACAAGCAGCCACATTAGTGCATCCAAGGGGCAACCAAGCAAGTAAAGAAGGACTATTGTTTATCTGCAGTTTTGGGAAGCTGAGCTCCTTGATTTTAGGATAGTTGTTGGAGGCTCGAGTTATATAAATACCAAGGCTTAGGTTCTTAGCTTTTTTAGTTGTATTTTAGCCAGTAATTAGTATAATGTTTGCACTTTTGGGTAGCACTTATTCAACTCATTTTCCAGCTTCCTTTTTTAGAAGAGTTTATGTAATGTGACTTTTGTTTTTTGATAATGTAGATGAAACAGTTTTTGAGCCAGCACTGATTTCTTTCATAGGGATGAAGCTCTTCTGTTAGGGCCCAACCCAAGCTTCCCAAGGCCTCTTGCCTTGTACTTATATGTTTTTCTTTTTTCTTCAGTTGCTAAGTTAATTTTTGTTACATAGATTCATTTTACCTTGTTTAGAATAGGTTGTTTTTGATGGTTTACATAGCTGTTTTTGTTTCAGTTGGTCAAGTAGGTTAATGAAATGATAGGCTAAGATTCAAAAAGGCAAACAATAGGCCCTGATCTCCTTTCTCCCTTTCTGGGACTATGATTCGAGGTCAAGGCACTACCACTGCCACCAAAAACACAGTTTTGCTCTCCCATGCAATTTCTAGTGTGATGACTTGATTTGGAAAGATTAATGTATTGCTTCAGATTCAGTTGCCTAGATAATTTCCTATTCTTTTACAATAGATCTCTCTGCATGATTTTTTGTTGAAAGGTTACTGTTCAACATTTTCTGTTGGTAGGTTAGAAATTAGGTCAAGCTAGAGAAATTTATGTTTTCATGGTATTGTTAGTCCTTTCTTTGATCAATTTTTGTAAGTAGATGTGCAGATCTCTTTTAGGACACCTCAACTCACCATACATCCATAAAGAAACCAACACCAGCTCACTTCTCATATATTTCCCAAGTCATTCGCAACATTTTCCCAATTTACCCTAATTTTTGTGTTTCTCCATAAGTTGCCCTCTTGCATTTGAACCAATCCAACCATCGTGTTCCCTCTTGATCTTCCTTGACAAGCTCCAGACACCTCAACACATTCATCTAGGCTTTAGTTACCCTTTCTCATCATTTTTCCACCTTCAAAACCTCCAAAAATAGCTCTCGGCCTCCTCCTATAGATCCTCCTGTAGATCCCCTGCAGCCTCTTGTAGAATTTCCTGTGAGTGATTTTTTGAAGTCTGATTGCAAGGGAAGTCTTCAAAAGGGTACTAGGGGATTCTTAGGACCTCCCCACGCCTTCCTACACCTCTACAAAAACCAAATCCATCCTCCATCACCACCAAACCTATGCCACAATCACAATCTGATAAATTACAAGCAGAATAATTTCACATAAAAACACTCAAAAAATACAAAATGATTCTCTTTTCTCATTTTATTTTAGAAGTAGTTTAAATAGATGTAATTCACCTTCCCAGTAGTTAATGACATTCATCTCATCAGCTTCTATCTCTTTTTCTGCAAAAGTAGGGTTAGCTGGATAAATTAGGGTTTGTTAGGGTTTGCGTTACATTTCAGTCTTCCTTCTCTTTCTACAAATAGAATAGCCTTTGTAGAGTTATCTTTCTTTCATCATGGTTAAAAGCTTCTTCTGGAAATTCATAGAAGCTAGCATGAGCTCCTAGTGATCTTGTACCAACTAACCAAGTGATAGCTTGCAGTAAGAGCTAGTACTTGTGCATACAACACCGTCACTTCCAAGTTTGTTACGAACTACTAGGTTTATAAAAGTAAAGTAGGAATCCCCAAGAGTTGTAGCATTATTGCCACAATACTGGTGCTCACTAACTCCCTCTTTACATTATTTAAATTTTTTATTTTTCAAAAAATATGGAAACCATTTGCCACAAGCAAAGGTATGAACATATTTCAGAGCTAAACCAAGTCAATCATGATATATGACACCTATTGGTATAGGAACCTAAAACATCGGAAATACATTGAAAATATCAATTTTCAGATTTCAAATATTATGCAATCAAGCTTATAATTCCCATCGGGTCCATC
Organism: Pinus tabuliformis; assembly: GCA_031772625.1. Taxonomy (NCBI): domain Eukaryota; kingdom Viridiplantae; phylum Streptophyta; class Pinopsida; order Pinales; family Pinaceae; genus Pinus; species Pinus tabuliformis. Next base: position 1,984,261,733 of record CM062817.1, on the reverse strand, counting down.
CTTTATCACAAGTCGCATATCGACATATCGCAGTGCATTCACCCTTTGTATCGACGGTTCACCGATTGGTGATCGTCGATTGCCGATCGTTGATTGATATCGGCCCCATATCTATATCACAATCGACATATCACATTGGTAATGACCTAGGGGTTGGTCATGTCAATCGCCAATCCACCGATCAAACCCTCACTGTTGATCCATGATTACTAATCCAATGGCTGACAGTCTGTATCGGGTGCGTAACTTACAAGGGGATTAACTGCCCGAAAAAGTGGTTTCCTTTCTCCTCCACTGTACCATGCATCAGTCAATGTATGGAATTGGGCGGAGCCCATCCAATACCGCTTACTACTTGAGGGCTTCCTGAAATACCGCTTATTGCCCCTTCCTTTCAGAACTCAAAATGTTTGCCTTTTTAATTTATAAATCCGTCTAGTCCACCAAAGGCCTTTGCGCCTGTTTTAAGTCCTTTCCATTTGTTTATTGCGATGCGATGAATAATTTGATGTGATGGGTTCTAAGGGTTTTTATGTTTAAAAACACATTTTCGCTTAAGTCCCATCTATATAAGAATTTGCCTCCTTTTCAAAGGACAAAGGCAAACTTCTTTTTGCGATAACTTCTTCATCTGAAGTCCATTTTAGCCCATTCAAGTTGCAGTAGATTCAGAATGAGATTATCTATGCAATGGGACTATTTCCAAGAGCATCCTTGGACTTTCATTTTCCTCTCTGAGGAACATTTTAGACTTAGAAGTCTATCTTAGATCCATTTTGGATCACACTTTGCCACTAAAAGAAATTTTGGTATCCAAAAGACTGATATACTGATATGAACAGTAAATGAGAGTAACAACACCCTCTTCTTTTAGCCTCCATACACTTTCCTTGCATAGTGCCTTTAAACCAAAGCCTTCGACCACTCTCCTTTCGGGATGCGCTGGTCCTCTTGGGAAGAATTGTTTTCCTCCTTAACTCCATGTAAAACTCCTACTAAGATGGTCAAAAAAGGTAGTTTGAACTTTTCTGCCTTGATCATTGATCCAAGGCGGCTCAAACAAATGTGAAGTGACATCTGCTTCACAAAATTTCCCTGTGTACATGTTTGACAAGCTGTAAACAATAATTGTTAACAACAACAAAAATACAAACAACAACTGGATGGTCTAAACTCCTGCTTCAACAAAAGAAATAGATTTTCACATCTTGTGAATACTTCCATGTCTTACATATTCATACAAATGATGGAATATATAACAAGCCCACAAAACATGCCTTTCAAACAAATGATCCTTCAAGTCAAGCATGTAGAAACAGACCTTTAGGACTCTTTTTCAAAAGATGAACCACTTCATCATCATCTCCATCTTGGAGACCAAGTTAACTTTTCCCAAGTCAACATTACATGCATGTTTAAAACAAAGCAATCAACTGTTCAAGTTAATTACACATACATGTTCAAATATAAGGACAATCATCAACATCCCTGTGTTCATGCATATCATTCTCATGCATGCAGTTCATCCATGAACTTTTGATTAAGCACACTGTACGTTCGAAGCTGAAATGAACATAATGTTGGAGCAACAAAGTGAGTCTTCTACTAAACTTCTCCATTCACTTTCTTCGTAAAATCTTTCAACTTGCATCTCATTAACAAATAAATGCAAATAGATTCATCAATAGACATGCAATCTAAATTCGATAAGAACTCTAACCATTTCTCACGAATCCCTTTCAAAGGTACTACCTTTGTCTGCACATCAGCATCAACATGTGAATCATCCTGAAACAAATCAATCATGGAATCTTCCTTTCCATTTCTATCATCTTCCCTTTCCACTTTCTTTAGCTTTTGTGGAAGCATTGCTGCGTTCAGAGTCCAACACCTTTCAGCAAGATGCGCTTGCTTATGGCAATAAGTGCAACACATGTGCATCCTCTTGATAGAATGATTTGCCTTGTCCAATGGACCTTTGGCTTCTTGCTTCCTTTCCTTCAAAATTTTCCCATATGTGGCCATTCTCTTCCAACATCTAGTAACATTATGATTATCCAAACCACAAAAGGAACATGCAATTCTTCTCCCATGCTTATGTGGAAATTGACCATGTTGAACATAATCAAAAGGAATATGATTAAAACCATATTTATACCTTTCTCTTCCACCTCTTTTAGCTTCATGAGGAGATGATTTGAACAAAGAAGTAGCTCCCTTTGGAACACCATCAATCTCTTCAAGGTTGTCAGAGTTTCCACAACTTTCTGGTTCAAGTGTATGTTGATATACACCTTATTTCTGCAAGGTATGCTTCACACCATTGCATTCCCTAAGAATACAATCTTGAGCTAGAAGATCTTAAATGAAACTCCTTCTTGGAGCTATTTCAATGGTCTTCATGGTTGCTTTGGAGCTTTCGTGGCTGCTTAGGCCTTTCCTCACCCATTATTTTCTCAACAATACCTTGTGTATGTTTACCCAAGCCCTTTCACTCATAGCCCATCTTGCACATTAGCTTGGAACCTATGCCTCTAGTATGCTTTTCAAAAGAACCAATATAACCATTCTTAGAAGAATTTGAAGACAAACTGGAATGGCTTACCTCTTCTTCAAGCTGATATTTGACCAAGGCCTCTTTGGCAGCAAAGAGCTGTGACTCCAACTAATGCATCCTTTTTAGGTTCATATTTGTAATATGAAGTTGCCTCTCCATTTCCTGCAATTTGTCAGAAAGAAATTGCTTCTCTTCCTCCACGGAATTCAACTGCTCTCTAAGTATGTTGATCTTCCTTCCATCCTCATACATTTCTCTCACCATATCCATCATGATGAACAAGTCTTGCTTCATGTCTTCATCAAAGAATATTGTGATGAAGGAGGAATTTGAGGAATCACTTGTAGAAGTAGTCATTATGCCAATGAACAAAAGAACTTAAAACAAGATTAATAAAAAGCTTATCCAACAACCTTTTGCAACAAACCTCTTGTGCTTCAAGGATTGCCTTGAGGTCCTTTAGGATAGAAGAAAGCCTTCAGCCCTTCTTCCTTCTTGTACTTCCTAGACTGAGCCATCATTAGATTTCCCTTCACCTCTATAAAATCAAACAATAGTCAGTTTGCAAACAAGCATACAATCAATTAGATAGTCAATCCTTGACTACCCAAACACCTTTCATAAAAGCAATCTTTGCTCTGCCAATCAAGCATTTTGATATAACCTTCTTTGAAGGTGGGGTTAATCAATCTCAAGCTCTGATACCACCTCATCTGAAAATGGGGCACTAAAAGCTTCTTTTCAAGCTTACAAGAGGTTCTCCCACTTCCAAAGCTTAAATACTTCCAAGATATTATGATTAGCCAAATGCGGAATTAACAATGTGCTTCAAAATAGGTGTATGCTTGTGTTTGTCTTTAAACTATTTATGTGCCTTAAGTTTATTTTCTTGAACTGATATAAGACATATAACAACAAATAAAGCAACAAATACAATGTAGCAACAAGCAATCACACATAACAACAATATAATCTGGAGTTCACCCAAAACTCTTGGGCTACGTCTCCTTTAGCTCTAGTCAACTCGACTAGGATCTCTGGTATTATGGCAAAGTCCTTTTACAAGATCCATGCTCAACTCCACTAGTTTACACTGAACATAATGGGCTTAGAACACCGTCTTATCCCGGGCTCTGAAGCTCTCTGGCTTGCTAGCTCTAGCTTTGGCTCTGGCTCTCGATCTAACTCTTGGCTCTCAGCTTTGGCTTCTCTGAGCTCTCTCTCGGACTTCACATGCCTCTTTAATTCGCTTGACCTCCAAGTGATTCTTCAACAACCTTCCAGTGACCTATTTCAGTCCTCTAGCTCACTCGACAACCTTTAGCTACCTTCAGCACTTGTGCTCTCTGTGTTTTTATCATGCCTTAGTTATAGTCCTCCATCATTGAAGAACCTGACTATTTCCTCACAAGAATCTATTTACAAATTTAAAAGAACAGGTAGGCAGGAAAACCCAGTCATTTTTCCTTCCTTTGGCCATGTTAGCCAAATAACGGAAATACATAGGAAACACACATAAAACACATCATGGGCCTTTAGCCCAGACTTCAAATATTATGGAATCGACCCTATAAACCTATCGGGTCCATCCAAATATCACTTAGGAGGGAGGTCTAAAAACCTCAATACATGGGAATACACAAAAATCCTGAATTCCCATATTTCAAAATCTATGAAATTGGGTCTACAATCCCTTTCGAGTCTGCCATCCATTGCAATATCGCAATTGCATCGTCACATGGCCAAATGGCCAAAAACCCATTTACATGGGAAATACATCGAAAATATTAATTTATGGATTTCAAATATTATGTAATCAAGATTATAATTCCCATCGGGTCCACCCTTTATCGCAAGTCGCATATCAGCATATCGTAGTGCATTGGCCCTTTGTATTTTGGGTTCATCGATTGTCGATCACCGATATCGCTGATCGCTATCGGCCCATCACTATATCTCAATTGGCATATCACATTGGTAATGGATCAGGGGTTCTTTTCTTTGGTCCTACTGATCGCCAATCCGCTGATCAATTCTTGACCGTTGATCCATAACCACTAATCCAATGGCTGACAGTCTGTTTCGGGTGTGTAACTTACGCAGGGATTAACCACCAAAAAAAGAGGTTTCCTCTCTCCTCTGTTATGCCACAAGTCATTCAATGTATGGAATCGGGTGGAGCCCATCCAATACCACTTACTACTCAAGGCGTGCCCAAAATACCACTTACTACCCCTTCCTTTCGGAACTCAAAATGTTTGTCTGTTTAATTTATAAATCTGCCAGGTCTGCCGAAGGCCTTTGAACCTGTTTGAAGTCCTTTCCCTTTGTTTATTGTGATGCGATGAAGAATGCGATGCGATGGGTTCTAAGGGTTTTTATGTCTAAAAACACATTTTCCCTTAAGTCCCATTTATATAAGAATTTAGCTCCTTTTCAAAGGACAAAAGAAAACTTCTTTTTGTGATAACTTCTTCATCCGAAGTCCATTTTAGCCCATTTAAGTTGCAGTAGATTCAGAATGAGAAGATCTATGCAATGGGACTATTTCCAAGAGAATCCTTGGAATTTCATTTTCCTCTATGAGGAACACTTTAGACTTTGAAGTCTATCTTAGATCCATTTTGGATCAAATATTATCTTCATATTGTTGAAGGACAATATGCATAAAAAGAATATTCAAATGAGAAGACAAAATAATCATGTGTTGCATTTGATGAAGAAAAAAAATCGAAATTAGAGATTGGGAAAGTTCCATCATATTTACCATCATATCCTCTACGTGTTCAAGAGAATAATTAGGAAAAAGAAGAAGTTCTTAATTTCATGGAAGAAGAAGACATCCAAGATGATCCAAATCGGCAAGTGGACCAGGGGTGAAATATGGTTCTAGAAAGTCACTAAGTTGCAACAATACTCTCTTCTTTAGTTGCGCCTAATATCATCAAAGTCAAAGAATTTGGTCTCTTACATTCAGGTACATGTCAAATAATATGTTTCGAACCTACACGTGACTTTATCTGTCATCTAGTTATGCAAGTAGATTCATTGGAAGTATTACTGCACTTCAAAATGATTTTTCAAGTAGACTAGGATAGGAAAAGAAAGAAAAGATGTAAAACAATAGAAAAAATAAAATATGAAGTGAAAACCTCCTCTGAGGCACTTGATATTGGCTCATTGATTGGAAGGCCCCATGATGTAGTCAATGGGTTAGGAAAAAGAGAAGAAAAGAGAGAAACGAAAAGATCCTAGGTGAAAACCTCCTTTGAGGCACTGTTAGGTCCCTATAATACTAGTGTTTTTCCTTATTATTATTGTCATGTAGCTCGTTATTGTTATTTTTATGCCCATGTTGTCTCCATATTTTTATTGTTGTGCCCCATATAAAGCCCACTATTGTTATTGTTGTGCCCTTATATTATTATTGTTATGTCAGCGGTGATTATATTGTGACCCCTTAGAATCCTATATATAGAAAGGAGGAATTATCATTTGTATCATCCAAGAATTGTTCATTTGTGTGATGTAAAGGTGGTTTGCCCCTCGAAGGGGCCAATTTTGAAGTTGTTGATCTATCTTTTCTTCTATTTTGTGAGTTGGTTGCATAGCAATTGGTATCAGAGCTTTGGATTCTAGGGTTTCGCTGCTTCAAACAGGTCATCATTGAATATTCACTATAAAAAAATTTCTATGCAAATTTAGAAGATGAAAGAAAAATCCATTTGAGTTGAAATATTGATAAACCTCAGTTACAAATTTCAGATCTTGTCTCGCTATATTTTCAATGATATTATCCTAGGAATTCAGGGTTTTTGCAGGCTCCCAAATTATATCGCAAACGGGTTACCTAGGGAAAAGCATCATAACCTTCTCTCTGAGCATCCAATTGGAATGTCATAAAAAGTTATAGAAATAATGTGGACTGTAGTTTTCTGTGTATTGTTTCAAGTCTGAAGGTGGCAACAGTGACACGTGGCACTTCATACAATTTCACTCTACTGAACCAGGATATAATCAAGTCGTCGTGGGCGATTTGGAATAAAGCTTTCTTTGATACTCAAACCTTGATAAAACTTGTGGGGTTGGAAACAGGACTCATAGGGGTACCATAGGATGAACTTTTAGACCTTGGAGATCTAAAATTATGGAGATACAACAGATGTAATGTCAAGCTCGTACAAAGTGAGAAAAGGTATGTAGTCTTTTTAAAAATTTGCATAAGTTTGGTTTGAGCAATTAGTTTGAAGGAATTCAAAGGGAATAGTGAAGCATAATTATTATTAATCAATGCCCCAAAGAAAGAAAATAGTAACACCTAGTAAGCAACCTGGAATATCTACCATAACTCATTAAGAAGAGGAAGAAATGCAACATGATATATCAAAATTACGAGACCAAGTGCAACAAATTTCACTCTCACAAAAGGTAGCATAAGCTAAGATGCATGGTTTAAATAAAGCCATGGAAGCCAAGGTGAATGGAGTGAAAGCTAATATGGATGGTGTGGAAGCTAAGATGGATGGTTTAGAAGTAAGAATTGAATATTTGAAGAAAGACATGGAATGTTTGAAAGGAGGTTTGGCAAAGTTGCTACAAGAAATGATTCCTAACAGTGAAAAGGTAGTAGAGGAAACTCATAATGAGAACAAAAGAAATTTTAGTCATGATTTCATAGACTCTAATGTTGGATTGAATACCCACCATGTTCCAAAGATCGATATGAGGAAGTTTGATGGAAAGGTTCTCATAATATGGATAATACAGATGGAGAAATATTTCGATCTCCATAATGTGCAAAACACACAAAAGGTACGCATTGTGACTTTATATTTGGAACCCGATCATTTTGTATAGTAACAATGTCTTTGCTCTCATAAAAAAAGTTTCACTTAGGTAATTTTTATGTAAGAAATGATAGCACAATATGAGGATACAAAAAGAAACACCTTTCTTAGCCAATTGATAAATATCAAACAAACGGGTTCAATGGTGGAGCACATTGAGGACTTCCAAAAATTGAATATAAGGGTAAACGATATTCCATAGGAGCATATGATTGGTGTGTTCATAGAGACTTTAATGGATAACATCCAACATGATGTTCGCATTTGGGAACATGATTCATTGGAGAAGGCATTGAGGTTGGAAAGAAAAATGCAAAGAAAAATTATGGCAACAAGGAAGCCTACCATTCACAACTATAAAGATGGAAGTGTTGTTTCCCCTAGCCTTCCACAACCTACAAGGTTGACACCACAAAAATTGGAACAAAAAAGAGAAAAATGACTTTGTTACAGTTGTGATAGAAAATACACTAAAGGCCATAAGTGCATAGAGAAGAAATTATTTTACATGGATTGTGAAGAGGAGGAAGAAAAGGAACAATAAATGTCAAAAGAAGATGATAAACATTAGGAACAAGCCATAGAGAAATAAGAAATGAATTCGACCATATATTGTAATGCATTCGCTAGAACTACCACTCCTCAAACTGTCAAGATAGAAGGACATATCAAGAAGAAAAATATAATAATGTTGATTGATTCAAGCAGTACCCATAATTTTATTCATTGTAAGATAGAGAAGGAATTGAATTGCTTCCTATATCCAACACTAGAGTGTCAAGTGATGGTTGCAAATGGAGTAACCATACATTTCTTTAGAAAGTTCCATAATATCAAGCTATCCATATGAGAATATGTGTTGAATAGTCCAATGATTTCCATTCCAATGGGTGGTGTTGGTGTTGTACTAGGAGTCCAATGGCTACAATCTTTGGGTATGATAGCTTTTAATTTTCAAGAACTTTTCTTGAATTTTTTTTCAAAAGGAAAGGAAGTTAAATTAAGGGGTATTGTAGGGAAACTAGAAAATATAATTAGCTCTAACGCCATGAAAAATATTCTAAGGAAAGAAAAACGTGGCATAATTACACAATTATGTTTTGTAGAGGTTCCCACATCAAAATCGTCTATTTTCCACATCTCCAAAAATATTTGGACAATCATTCCAAGGTATTTCAGACTCACAAAGCCCTCCCACCTATTCATGATCATGATCATGCTATTCATTTGATTCCAAGAAGTGTTGCTCCAAACATTAGGCCTTAGAGGTATTCCTATGCCGAAAAGAGTGAAATTGAATGTATGGTTGTAGAAATGCTAGAGGCTGGTATAATTCAACCTAGTCAATGTTCTTTCTATGCTCCAGTAGTACTGGTGCACAAGAAGGATGGCTCATGGTGCATGTGTCCAGATTATAGGGAGCTCAACAAGCTCACTATGAAAGATAAATTTCCCATTCCTATTTTTCATGAATAATTGGATGAATTGCATGGAGAAATTTACTTCACCAAGTTGGACCTTTGTTTAGGATATCATCAAATCAAAATGAAGACTAAAGATATTCTGAAAACAACATTTATAACTCATGAGGGTCATTATGAATTTTTTTTCATACCCTTTGGCCTTACCAATGCACGTTCTACATTTCAAGGTTTGATGAATTCCATTTTCAAACCCTTAGAAAATGTTTTTTAGTATTTTTTGATGATATACTAATCTACCACGAGTCTTCGAAGGATCATGTTCAAAATGTTGAAAGAGTTCTCAAACTATTGGAGGAGAAACAATTATATACAAAAACCTCCAAATGTTCCTTTGGAGTACAGGGTGTGGAATATTTGGGTCATATTGTATCTCATGAAGGTGTTAAGGTAGACCCTAGAAAAATTAAAGCCATTAAAGAATTTAAATTTCCCACATCCATAAATCATTTGCGAGGATTTAGCGGGTTGACAGGGTATTATCACATGTTTGTTAAGAACTATGGGAGAATAAAAACACCTCTAACAAAATTACGGAAGAAAGATGCATTTTCTTGGACTCGATAAGCATCGAAAGCATTTGAACATCTTAAAGATGAAATGTGTGAAGCATTGATCTTAGCTACGCCAGACTTCACAAAAACCTTTATTTTGGAATGTGATTCCTCAAGAAATGGAATTGGTGTTGTTTTAATGCAACAAGAAAGACTCATTTCTTTTGAAAGTCATTGAATCAAAGGAAAGTATTTACATAAATCTATTTATGAGAAGGAAATGTTGGCAATACCACATGTACTTAAGAAATGGAAACCTTACCTAATGGGAAGAGACTTCAAGGTAAAAACAAATCATGATAGTCTTTTTAGAAAAAATATTATCTTCAGAAGAGCATCAAAAATAGGTCGCAAATATGTTCAGTTATGACTTTGAAATCATTTACAAAAAAGGGAGGCAAAATGTCGTTGCATATGCACTCTCAAGAAAGGATGAGGATGTGGAATCATTTCTTTGTTCCATTTCTATTATCCAACCAGATTGGATAAACGAAGCACGGGATGAATGGAAGAATGATAAAGAAGTGTGGTAACACATTCAAAATTTGCAGCAAGATCCAATTGCATCTGATACATTTAGCTAGAAAAATGATTCATTATGGTACAAAGATCACTTATACCTTTATAAGAATTCCCAACTCAAACAAAAGATTCTTCTGGAATTGCACACTTGTCCCTTAAGAGGGCATTCAAGAAAAAAAAAAAATACCACATGGTTAAGAAGGAATTTTTTTGTGATGGCCTTAGGTGTGATATTCAGAAGTTTGTGGCAGAATGATTGGCTTGCCAACAAAATAAAGTTGATACAATTAAGACCTCAGGTCTATTACAACCTTTATCAATTCCAATTCCATGTTGGGAGGAGGTTTCAATGGATTTTATCCCATGTTTACCCAAGTCTGAAGGAAAGAGTGTCATCATGGTGGTAGTTGATAGAATTACTAAATATGCACACTTTTTTGCATTATCTCATCCATTTAAAGCCAATATAGTGTTGGAAATAATACTGAGAGGGGGGGGGGGGGGGGGGGGGTGAATCAATATTATCAAGCCAAATACTCCCTTTTTAAAATTCAAAGGATATACGCTACTTCAGTTAGTAAAACCCGCGTATATACGCAACTATGTAGAAGGAAACCCGTGTATACAATGCAAACTTATGATTTACTTTATCTTTTAGATGTTGATTATTAATCTGTGTATCTGATTGAAATAGACAGTAACCAGACCAGTAAAATAGAACAGAAGACATTCACACACAAGAACACAAGATATAATGTGGAAACCCAATGTGGGTGGAAACCACCTGCTGCAATTCGTCTCTATCTTTCTTTAATTAGAAACTTCCTTTTACAATGTACTGGTGCAGGCCTTTACCAGTATGCAGGCTACAACCTGCAGAGAACTACAACCCTCTCTCCTTTTCCAGCTTCCCTTGGAAGGGAGCTACAACCCCCTTAGCTCTTGTACTTGCCAAGATACTAGTACGTAGGTGCTGACCTACTGAAGGCTACAACCTTCTCTTTATTCCAGGGACCACATTTCATAAATTTTCAGACTAGATCCATGAACATCAATCAATCATCAAGTATATCTACATCAAACAATCTCCTTTTCCCCAATTAGCACCGAATCAAGTAAACACTTCTCTGACACTTGTACCCAGAACACAGTAATAGTAACCACACACCAAATTATCAACCCAGAATACTGCAGAAATAAACAGAGGCAGCTAGATCATAATTTAAAAGATATATGCTACTTCAACAATCTGAAACCTGCGTGCATACGCTCCTGTGTTTGGACCAACCTGCGTATACGCCATTTTCATTCACTGAACCAATATGTATACACTCTTTCACTTCACTGAACCTGTGTACAGATCTACAAAGAATAATTCATTCTTTCAAATATTCAAACACTAATTAACCCAGATTGTCATATTTATAGATCAAGCATGCGCCTCATATAACAGATCAAAATCATACAAATATACTATTATTCAAGCTTAAAGACTATGACCCATCAATAGAACTTATCCTTCTTTATGCACTAAGGTTCCTCCTTCACTCAGATCCAGATCTGCACCATAGCCCCAGTAAAAAATATTTCAGATCTAGCACTTATTAGATATTCAATTCATTCATATTGATTGCCTTGCCAAATGATCTCCTTCCTCTTTTATAGTCTTAGGCCTTTCACAATACCATGGTCCAAAACCATAATAACACAATACCATGAACCCAATACTTGCGGTCAACACTTTTGGATGCAATACCATGGACCAAAACCATAGGATCAAAAACTGTCAGACTAATACCATGAGCCAACCATGAAAGTGTGTGAAATTTTCTCTTCATGAAAGGAACTTTTCTCTGCATGAAAGTGTGTGAACTTTTCTGTATATGAAAGAAACTTTTCTCTGCATGAAAGTGTTTGAACGTTTCTCTACATGAAAGAAACTTTTCTCTGCATGAAAGTGCGTGAAATTTTCTGTACATGAAAGAACCTTTTATCTTCATGAAAGTGCGTGAAATTTTCTCTACATGAAAGAAACTTTTATCTTCATGAAAGTGCGTGAATTTTTCTCTACATGAAATAAACTTTTATCTTCATGAAAGTGCGTGAACTTTGCTGCACTATAATTTATCATTTGAGATGAGTGGGTTGCCATCAAGTACAACATATGTATCATAATGCCAACAATCTCCCCCTTTGGTCTTGTTGGCAACAACAACCAATGACTCTCCCCCTTTGTCATCAAGGGCAAAGGGCAGACCAGAATAATCTCTTTCCTAGATAAACTTTCCGCTGCCCATACTCCCCTTGAGTACCTGCTGAAATCTCTGAATGAGTTCCCCCTTTGTATATGCCAAGGTGTACCACTCTGTCCATGCTTCCTCTAAGTACATGTTGAAGTCTCTGCTCTACTGAACTGTGTTGTTCATGCTCCCCCTGACTATAAGCAAGGTCTGCAAAAAGATGTTTTACAAGAAGAACGATGACTTATACGTCATAAAAGACCGTCCTATCACCAAAAGGCTCAATACATACATCCATCACCCAACCAAGTGGGGATACATCAGAAATGTACATATGAAAACCAAAAACATTACATCTTCATCCCAGGCATAGTGGGGAAACCAAGATAGGCCGTTACATGACCTTGACACCATAGAGATGAAATATCTAGAGCAATACTTATGAAAGACACCAAAAACTGATAGCAGCAGCATCTGTTAATCACCATTCAGATCAGCAACCATGATTTCCTTCTATTCTTTCTCTGCATTTGTTCCACCTGAAACCAACAACAGCTGTGAACTAGAACCAAAAGCTTCTAAGATAATCCCAACAATGCATCATTAGAAGTTTATCTGCTCCCCCTGAACCTGTGACAGAAGGTCTCTGTCGGACCCAATTCAGATTATCTCCACCATAACAAGAGCCTATCCCTACTGATATCCATCAAGCGTCCATATATGCGACTATATCTGCACAAACCTGCGTATGTATGCGGATCCTCCTCAGGAAACTCGCGTACACCCATTTTTCTTTGAAATAGACAAGATTTAATAGCAAGATGATGCAGCAACTACCCCCAGCTTTTGTCTGAGGTGTTCAAATATCTCCCTAGGCAGTGGTTTGGTGAGAATATCAGCAACTTGTTCCTTAGAAGGAACATACTCCAACTTGACCTTTTGTTCCAACACTTGTTCCCAGAGAAAGTGATACTTGATTGGTATGTGCTTGGTTTTTGAATGCATGACTAGGTTCTTAGAAATGCTGATTGCACTTGTATTATCACATAAGATGGAGATAGGTCGTGTACAAGTGATTTGAAAGTCCTGCAAGGTGTGCATCATCCAAAGAAGTTGAGTGAAACAAGATGCACCAGACACATATTCCGCTTCAGCTGTAGATAAAGCAATCGAACTTTGTTTCTTGCTGAACCAAGATACTAATCTGGAACCCATAAAGAATGCTCCACCACTTGTGCTCTTTCTGTCATCCACGCTTCCAACCCAATCTGCATCTGTATAAGCATGTAGAGTGAGATCTGTATCTCTAGGATACCATAAGCCATAGTTTTGAGTTCCTTGAAGATACTTGAAAATTCTCTTTACTGCCTGAAGATGGGTTTCTTTAGGATTTGCCTGAAATCTTCCAACTATTCCTACTGCATGCATGATGTCTGGTCGAGTACCTGTCAAATAAAGAAGACTTCCAATCATGGATCTATAGGTTGGTTGATGCACTGCGGCAGATTCATCATTTGCACTGAGGCTGCATCCTGTAACCATAGTTGTACATACTGGTTTTGCATCTTCCATGCCATATTTCTTCAAGATCTGCTTGAGATACTTGGTTTGAGACAAAAAGATACCGCCTTCATTTTGTTGGATTTGCAATCCAAGAAAACATGTCAGTTCTCCAAGCAAGGACATTTCGAATTCTTTCTGCATTACCAAGGCAAAGCTTTGACTCATAGCTTCTTCACTGCTGCCAAAGATAATATCATCTACATACACAACAAGTATTAGCAATTTGTCATTTTCAATTTTTATATAAAGATTGCTATCTGCTAATCCTTTTGAAAGCCCTGTTGATGAAGATATTTGTCCAAATGGTAGTGTCACACGGAATTTGTCAAGGGTGCGGACACGACTGACCTTCCTAGAAGTCTAAGACATTCTAATGACAAACAAGACAAAATGGAGTGATCTTTCTCTAAATACACCTTTTACAACATGAAAACTACAAGTGTTTAGGCTTACCTTATTCCAAAACGCTGTTGTTGAAGTCCGTTCTTGACGATCCGGATGAGCTCCTCCTTCAAGTCAATTCCTGCAACCACAAACAATCAAACAATTACCAAGCACTTGCATTTCATATAATAAAACATATATTCAACATGCAGACCAAGGAACACATGAAATAACTCATTAACACAAGCTATTGAGAAAAATAAACCAGTTTGTATTAATAACGAAACAAAGAAACTCTTACAACCTGGCCTTGGTGTTGTGCAAGTTCCTCCCAGGGTCCATCAAGGGTTTTCCTCTACTTTGACAAAGCTCACCCTCTCCCAAGTAGAATCAAGTGAAGACAATCTCTCCTCACAAAGGCTCTAATGGAAGACCTAAATCCTGCAGCATTTACCCAAAGAAAATGTATAGCTCCAACCTCCTCTCCCTCTGGCTCAATGTCTTTATTTATAGTGCTGTAAAGAGGTTATTCAGGTCCACTATCAATGGGACCATCCCCCTCTATGGGTGGGATAGCTCCCTTATTGATGGGATAAGTTCCCCCTTAATAGAGATACATGAACCAACTGGAGGCGCATCCATTTCATCAAACCGACCTCTAGAATGTTCTAGAAGTAACCACAAGTAACTTTTTCAAGATAAAACTCGTGCATTTTGCCTTTTACAGAGGGACGCACATGTCCCTTAATATACAGAGCGTCCATGGACGCAGATTTTGTGAACATGGTCAGCGTCCCCGCAGGTAAGGCTAGAGAGAACCTGCGACCCCAGAGATAAACATAGTTTTTACAAGACTTTCTCTCTTCTTTGAGTTTGAGATGGATAACAGAGGCATGAGACTTGCCTAAGAGGGTAGCATGACTGTTGATTTGAGCCATACTAACTGTAAGTAGTCAAGGTGACATTTTTTAGTGTAACAGGTAGTACCAAGCCCTTGGAGCATGTTTAAGACCATAGAGAGCCCTTTTTAGTCTACATACAAGATTTGGATCATTCCCAAGGATGAAGCCATCTGGTTGCTCAATGTGCACTTCTTCTTCTAAGTCTCCATTCAGAAAGGTTGATTTCACGTCCATTTGAAATACTTTGAACTTCTGAAAGCTTGAGAGAGCAAGGAACATTCAGATGGCCTCAAGTCTAGGAACGGGAGCAAAAGTTTCTTCAAAGTCTATACCTTCTTGTTGAGCATACCCTTTACAAACAAGTCTGGCCTTGTTTCTAATCACTTCCCCATTTTCATTCAACTTGTTTTTAAAGATCCATTTTGTCCCTATGACATTCTTATCTTTTGGTTGAGGAACCAACTCCCAAGTGTTATTCTTTTCGATCTGCTCAAGTTCTTCATCCATTTCCTTGACCCAGCATTCATCTTTGCATGCCTCTTTTACATTTTGAGGTTCAATGGAGGAGAGCAATGCCAAGTAGCTTGAGGCTTCTGCAATTGTTCTTCTTGTTTGTACACCTCCCTCTTTCTTCCCCAAATTCTGAGATTCTGGATGATTCTTCTAAATGTACCTGGATGGAGTCTTCTCTTCTATCCTTATCTGTTCCTCTAGTGCCTCTTGAGGTTCTTCTTCATCATCAGTCTGATTTGGAGAGTAGTCTTCATCCTCTTCGATATTTTCATAATTTACTTGCCTAGGAATGTATCCTTTTTCATCAAACACTACATCAATGCTGTCAAAAATTCTTCCAGGTCTTTTATTGTAACACTTATATGCTTTGTTGTGGGGAGAATAACCAAGGAGAATGCCTTCATCTGCTCTAGGTTCAAGTTTGCCAAGCTGTTCATCATTATTCTTAATATAGCATTTGCTTCCAAAAATTTCGAAATGCTTTACCGAAGGAGTCTCACCATACCAGAGCTCATGAGGAGTTTGAGTGCTGTTCATTCAGACATTTGTTTTTTTGAGAATAACAACCGCAACAAATGCAGCTTCACCCCAGAAGGTTGCTGGAGTTCAAGACTCATCAAGCATAGCACAACCCATTTGCTGGACCATTCTGTTCATCCTTTCCACCACTCCATTTTGCTGAGGAGTCCTAGCTATATAGAATTCCTTTCTTATTCCATGTTCTTCACATAAATCAAAAAATTCATTTGAGCTAAACTCCCCACCTCTGTTGGACCTGAGGCACTTAATTTTGTGATCTGATTCGTTTTCAGCTAAGGCTTTGAAGGATTTGAATTTTTAGAATGCTTCGTCTTTGTGCTTCATAAGTCCTAACCAAACCATCCTAGAGAAGTCGTCAATAAATAATATAAAGTATTCTTCTCCTTGAGGTGACCTTGTCCTAAATGGACCACATATATCTATATGGACTAGCTCAAGAGGTCTGCTAGCTGATCCTTCCTTCTCAGGGAAGTTAGTTCTGGTTTTCTTACCAAACTGACATGATTTGCATATTGTGTTGTCTGGAATTTTGATATCTGGAAGACCACGAACTGCCTGGTATTTGCATGCTTTCCTTATTTGTGAAAAGCTTAGATGCCCCAACCTCCGGTGCCATAACCAGTGTTCATCATCCTTGCTCAAATAGCATTGTTGTTGTCCTTCTTCTAATATGTATAAATTATTTGGAGTTCTTCTACCTTTGATCACTGTTTTTCCTGTATCAAGATCACGAACACTACATCCATTTGATTGAAATATTACCTCGGTTCCTTGATCGCACATCTGGCTAACACTCAGTAGATTATGCTTCAAGCCATCAACATACAAAACATTTCCAGCTTTGACCTTTTCTTTCAACTGAGTAGTGCCTCTTCCTTTTATGACTGCAGGGGTATCATTTCCAAAAAAAACTTTCTTTCCCTTTTCTAAAACACTATATGATTCAAGTTTTTCTTTATCACCTATCATATGCTTCGAACATCCACTGTTGATGTACCATAGATTTTCCTTTCCTTCTGCATAAAAAGCTATCCCACATCTTTCTGGTTGTGGTTCCTTTATTCTCCATGTTCTGGTGCTTGAGGCTTGTTCCTTTGTCTGCCGAAACCTGCTCCTGCATTCAGAATCTTCATGACCGTAGTTATTACAAATAGAACATTCAATTTCATTTTCAAGGGCTGAAAAGTTGTTATAGGTCCTTTTCGTAATCACAGTCATACTTCTTTGTTTTTTAGCTTCTCTAGTCATGATTGTCTTATAGGCAACACATTAAGCTGCTTTGTGACCAAAGTTATGGCAAGAGAAACATTGGTCATTGAAGAAACTTCTGCAATTATCAAATCTACCAGCGAAATGATTGTAGTTTCTATTGTCATTCATTCTTGAAGCAAATTGAAAATTTTTTACCTATGGCTGGTTGTAGCTTTTGTTCACCCTTAAGATGGATTGCTCTTGGTTTACCTGGTAGTCTTTGTTTATTCTTGATGTAATTCGTCCCTGTTTTACCTGGTGATCTCCATTGGGCTTTTGCTCATTCCTCCTTGCTGCATCAAGATAACTCTTTGAGGTGGATGCTTGAGATGCTTCTACATTATACCCCAGACCTGTATTGATTAGTGGAGAACGTTGTACATTGATAATCTCATCCAGAGTTTCAGATCCTTTAACAAAATTAAGATTAAGAGCCTTTGTTTTCTCAATTTCTTTTCTAAGGCCAACAATTTCACATTCTAACTTGTCAAGAAATTTTTCTTTTTCATCAAGTTGGAATTGCAGAGTATCAATGATCATATCTTTTTCTTATAAACATGTTTTGAGTCTAGAAATCTCTTCATAAAAACCATCTACATCTATAGCGTCCATGTAATCGTCATCTTAAAAAGCCATTAAAATTTTATATTCATTACCGCGTTCATCTTCGTCACTATTTGATAGGCCATCACTGTCTTCATGAGTGTAGTAACTTTTCTTAGTTGCATTCTGTTTCTTGTTCCATCTAACAGGTTCCTTGCCTTTGTCAATATTATCCTTATGAGGACACTTGGAAGCCTAATGACTGATTCTTCCATAAGCAAAGCATTTGAAAGGTAACTTACCTCGGAATCTTCCAGCACCCCGTTGAATATTCTTGACAAAATTTGATTCTTCTTCTTCTTCTGACACGTGTCCTGACTCATAGTAGTCTCCTTTGCCTGAAGCCTTGAAAGTAGCTTCTCTCTTGTCCGATGGTCCTCCTTTCCTCATTTCATAAGTAGTTAGAATCCCGTGCAGCTGTGACATGGTAAGGTTTCGTAGATTCTCTTTTTCTTCTATTGCAGAAACTTTAGATTCAAACCTAGGGGACAAAGATCTTAGTACTTTTTCAACCACAACAGCCTCTTTTATTTCTTCACCCAAGTTTTTCATACAATTAACAGTCTCATCTACATGGAGGAAATAGTTAGCCACACTTTCATCATTATGCATTCTGAGATTTTCATACTGAATTCTGAGGGTTTGAAGTTTTGCTCGTTTTACTTGTTCATCTCCTTCATAGCTCAGAACAATCTTGTCCCATATTTCCTTTGTGGATTTATACTGCATAACCTTGACAAATTCTGATTGAGATAGACATCCTAATAGGGTATTGACTGCCTTTGCATTTCTTTCATATTTCTTCTTCTCATCCGGATCTACAAGAGTTGCCGATGGAAAAGTGTACCCTGTATCGATGATATCCTAGACTTATGTACCAAGAGATTGAAGATAGGTAGTAACTCTTACCTTCCAATATACGAAGTTTGTCCCATCAAAAATCAGTGGACTGATAGATGCTTCTCTCTCGTAGTTGCTCATGATGATGGATCTTCCTCCAAGCGATCAAGATTCTTCTGAAGGACCTGCTCTGGTACCAATTGTTGGAAATAATACTGAGAGGGGGGGGGGGGGGGTGAATCAGTATTATCAAGCCAAATATTCCCTTTTTAAAATTCATAGGATATACACTACTTCAGTTAGTAAAACCCGCGTATATACGCAACTATGTAGAAGGAAACCCGCATATACAATGCAAACTTATGATTTACTTTATCTTTTAGATGTTGATTATTAATTTGTGTATCTGAGTGAAATAGATAGTAACCAGACCAGTAAAACAGAACAGAAGACAGTCACACACAAGAACACAAGATATAAGGTGGAAACCCAATGTGGGTGAAAACCACCTGCTGCAATTCATCTCTATCTTTTTTTAATCAGAAACTTCCTTTTACAATGTACTGGTGCAGCCCTTTACCAGTACGCAGGCTACAACCTGCAGAGAGCTACAACCCTCCCTCGTTTTCCAGCTTCTCCTAGAAGGGAGCTACAACCCCCTTAGCTCTTGTACTAGCGCAGATAATAGTACATAGGTGCTGGCCTACTGAAGGCTACAACCTTCTCTTTCTTGGGACCACATTTCATAAATTTTCAGACTGGATCCATGAACATCAATCAATCACCAAGTAAATCTGCATCAAACAATCTCCTTTTCCCCAATTAGCACTAAATCAAGTAAACACTTCTCTGACAGTTGTACCCAGAACACAGTAAAAGTAACCACACACCAAATTCTCAACCCAGAATACTGTAGCAATAAACAGAGGCAGCTAGATCATAATTTAAAAGATATACGCTACTTCAACAACCTAAAACCTGCGTGCTTATGCTCCTGTGTTTGGACCAACCTGCGTATATGCTGTTTTCATTTCTTTCACTTCACTGAACCTGCGTACAGATCTATAAAGAATAATTCATTCTTTCAAATATTCAGACACTAATTAACCCAGATTGTCAGATTTATAGATCAAGCATGCGCCTCATATAACAGATCAAAATCATACAAAGATACTATTATTCAAGCTTAAATATTATGACCCATCAATAGAACTTATCCTTCTTTATGCGCTAAGGTTCCTCCTTCATTCAGATCCAGATCTGCACCATAACCCCAATCACAAATATTTCAGATCTAGCACTTATTAGATATTCAATTCATTCAGATTGATTGCCTTGCCAAATGATCTCATTCCTCTTTTATAGTCTTAGGCCTTTCGCAATACCACGGTCCAAAACCATAATAACACAATACTGTGAACCCAATACTTGGGGTCAAGACTTTTGGATGCAATACCACGGACCAAAACCATAAGATCAAAAATTGTCGGACTAATACCATGAGCCAACCATGAAAGTGCGTGAACTTTTCTCTTCATGAAAGGAACTTTTCTCTGCATGAAAGTGGGTGAACTTTTCTCTATATGAAAGAAACTTTTCTCTGCACGAAAGTGCGTGAACTTTTCTCTACATGAAAGAAACTTTTCTCTGCATGAAAGTGTGGGAACTTTCCTTTACATGAAAGAACCTTATATCTTCATGAAATTGCGTGAACTTTTATCTACATGAAAGAAACTTTTATCTTCATGAAAGTGCGTGAACTTTGCTGCACTATAATTTATCATCTGAGATGAGTGGGTTGCCATCAAGTACAACATATGTATCATAATGCCAACATATAGTTGCTACTACATTTATGGAAATAATTCCATAGCTACATGGAAACCCAAAGATTATTGTAAGCGACAGAGATCCTATTCTCATTGGATATTTTTTGACAGAATTATATTCTTGTCTCGATACTCAGTTAGCTCATAGCTCATCTTATCATCCTCAATCTCATGGGAAAACAAAGATAATTAAAAAATGTTTGGAAGGATATATTTGTTGCTTTGTATCTGATAAACAAATATAGTGGCTCAAATGGTTGCATTTGGCTTAATGGTGGTAGAACACTTCCTTCCATACTGCAGCAAAAATTACCCTATTTATGGCACTTTATGGATTTCATCCATAGTCCATCACATCATATTTAAGAGAAAATTATAAGGTTCAAGCAATGGAATACCACATTGAGCATCAACAAAAATTTCTCCAACTCTTAAAGGATAACCTGACTTTGGCATAGAATAGAATGAAATAACAGGCATATCAACATCGCAGCGAAAGAATTTTTGATGTATGTTACTAGGATTTCTATGAATAAAACCATACAAACAAATGTCCCTCAAGCAAGCTAAGAAGGATAATAAATTATCACCAAAGTATTATGGTCTATACAAGAAGTTGCAAAAGATTGGTACTATGGCATACAAATTGGAACTTCCTGCATCTTCTCGAGTGCACCCAGTTTTCCATGTTTCATGCTTAAACAAGGTTATAGGTGACAAGCTCCTAATTCAAACAATATTGCCAAAAATTGATGAGGAAGTAAAAATCATATTCGAACATAAAGCAGTCACCGAAATAAGAGCTCGACATCTAGGAAATCGATCAATTTTGGAGTATCTCATCAATTAGAAGAACTTACTCGTTGAAGATTCCACATGGGAGGATGAGAATTTTATACAGAAGCATCCATAACTACTCAAGCATTGAGGAAAACACATTTTTGAAGTAGAAGGGCATATTAGGTTGAAATAATACTAATATATTCCCTTATTATTATTGTCATTGTAGCCCCTTATTGTTATTGTTGTGCCCATGGTGTCCACATATTCTTGTTACTGTGCCCCATAAAAGCCGACTATTATTATTGTCAAGCCCTTATATTATTATTGTTATGTCAGATCTAATTATATTATGACCCCTTAGAATCCTATATATATAAAGGAGGTCTTGTCATTTGTATCATCCAAGAATTGTTCATTTGTGTGATGTAAAGGAGGTTGTCCACTCGAAGAGTCTGATTTTGAAGTCATTGATCTATCTTTTCTTCTATTTTCTAAGCTGGTTGCATAACAGTCGACCAGGCAGACTTACTAGTTGAAAACCTCATCGAGGTGGCTAGTAGGCTTAGACGAAAAAAAAGGAAAAACTAAAAAATATTTTCTCCTTATATCTCTTTGATGAATGTAGGTGCTCCCCAACATCTGCAAGAAACAAAAACAAGTTGGCACCAAAGAAAAAAAATTGGTCAAGGTTCTAGTCAAAGGGAGTGAAACTTGGATTTTCTCCTCCTTTTCTTAGATGCTCGAGAAGGGCCAAGGCCATGCAAATCCATCACCCTCATATATTTCCACTGTCCACCCATCATTCCTAATGTTTTCCTGTTCATTTTCCTTGCTATCCTAAAATACCTCAAGAAGGCTCTGTTTTACTACATGAAACATAAATACATAAAGCATAAATTTATTTTTGTCATATCTTGAAAAATATGCATCATTTTGCCAAATTGTTTCATGTGGATATGCATATGGATAAGGTTGGGATGGGGTCCCCTAGGGTAATTTTTGGGGGCAAAGCCCAAGTTTTGATGTAAAAAGATGAAAATTCTCCGCAAATTGTGGTCATAGAGCACATAGCTAGTTAAGAGTCAAAAAAGGTTTTTACCCTCCTTTATGTAAAGTTGAGCTGGCTTCTTAGATCTACCCATGGTCCACGAACCATGGGATTAAATAAATAGGTGTGTCCTAGAGAGTCTAAGGCATATATAGAGATACTTTGATCGATGCGTATGAAGGAAGAAGTATAGCGCAAAGAAGGAAGTCTTAGAGGGGAAAGGCTGTGTAGTTGAGTGCATAGAGGCCTAGAGTAGTGTCCACAGCTAAGTCTGCAAACCCCTATAGCTGAGAGCGTGGGGAAGTTTTGAGTTTGTGAACCTTTATTGAATATCAAATAAGAAGATTGTTCTAGAAATACCTGTGTTTAGTCCCTTTACTTCTATTATGAATGAATGCACTATATGATGTGATGAATGATGGTTTTATGAAATAATGATGTAGTGATGCGTGACTTTACTTGATCTGTATTGTTATCTAAACACAATTAATGTTAAGTGATTATGCGAATATCATACTGCTTTCTGTTAAATTTGTCGAACTCTTAGGTAACTCCAAGTAATTATTCATCTAAGGGTAATCTAAGGTGCACGTAAGTAGCTAATTAGCTTGTTCAAGGTCCACAAAATTTAGCCATCAACCTTCACGGAGGTCTATAGGCCGATTAGGGGAAGTTATAGAACTAGGCCATAGGAGCATAGGGGTTTGTGTAACAGCATATCTAGGTCGCCAAAAGGACATCACACTGATTTTTGGGTGCGGAAACTTCGTTACAACATCCCCCCATACTGCTTCGAGTGAGACTTCAGTCCACACACCACAGATTGATGCTAAAAGGGACAGTAGTGTAGGGATTTTTTTGGCACAACTAACTCTGAACCTGGGTCAAGACCCCCTAAGCCAAAAAATCGTTCCATTGTCGAGACGTAAATATGCATAAAGAAATGTGTGATGTCAAATCAATGGAATCCGACTAAGAAGAAAATTAAGAAGTGGTTGGATGGAAAGATCCACGAATTCATGGCGCAAGAAAACAAAAATATGCACCTAAAAAAAGAACAACGGTTGGACAGATATTTATATAGATAAATGCATGAAATTTTCTTCTGCACCTTCCTGATCGAGCTATAAGAGTGGATTACTAAATTGGATGATGACCAAGGAAGGTCGAGGCTTAACGATCTGATAGTGTGGACCCTGCAACTCATGTGGAGGCTGGAAGCTTCTGAAGATAATATCGTGTGCACAGTTGATCACTGGCTTGATCTAGCCATAGGAGGATCT
The DNA here is from genome assembly GCA_031772625.1 of Pinus tabuliformis. Taxonomy (NCBI): domain Eukaryota; kingdom Viridiplantae; phylum Streptophyta; class Pinopsida; order Pinales; family Pinaceae; genus Pinus; species Pinus tabuliformis. Next base: position 1,984,237,993 of record CM062817.1, on the reverse strand, counting down.
ATTAAAGATTTTGCAGTTCATACCTTAGTCACTTACAACAAAGAAAAGTGACGCTTCTTCAAGGGGCCGCGAGGTAACTATTTGAAATCTTTGAATACTTGGATTAAGATGTTGTTGTCTGAAAAACGGGTTATTCCATTGCATTGATGTTTGGAGCTATGCAAAGTGGGAAGGTCTTCAAGGATAGGGGAAGAATAGGCCCTGAATATAGCCTGCTGATTAGATCTCTTGTGATTGATGATGAGAAAGTAACACAGGCTTCGTTATAGAGCGTTTTCTAGTTTATAAGGCAGGAATTTCCATTAATACCTCATTCGTCCACACTACCTCCACGTTCAACTCCACAACATACACCTTCACCCACACCGCCACCACCACCATCGCCGATCAACATGTCGAATACGATGAATTTTCCAATTTTCAAGGGCTTAGGAAGTGAGGATCTGGATCAGTTTTGGTTTGTTGAGAAGGCTATGTGGACATTACAAGAAATTACATATGATAATATAAAGAAGGCGTAGTTGGTCACTACTATGCAGGACCACACACTGACATGGTATGTTAAGTATTGTACTAATAATCTGTTGGCATCATTGGTAGATAGTTAGATTGCTTTGAACAAGGAATCCAGTAAGCCTAAATCTACCTCACAATAGGTAATTGGATTTAACAAAGTCATGATAAGGCCCGATGAAATCCCATGGGAGCTAGATCAAAGATTGGAGTGTGGGATCCAAGAAGCTAATACGAATATCATAGATAGGCAACACCATGATTGGTTTATAGCCACAATCCTACCCCACATAAGGATTGCTTTATCCCAGAGGAAGATAGGAACTCAGGCAGAAGCCCTAGAAATTTTGATGAGATTACATGAGACAACTATCTAGGACGCTTCATTAGGACTTCAAAATATTCATGCAGAGTTGTAGAACCTCTACTTGGAGTTGCAGAGCTTGAAAAAGGAAAAAGTGGCTCCACCCGAGGTGCGTGAAGAAGTTTGGTGTCTCAAGTGTAGAAACTAGGGGCATGATAAAGATCATTACCCTATCTTCACAAATTACATCACGGGAGGGGGGCCAATGCACCTAAGGCAGTAAGCTCTAGCAGGACAAGGTGTGGGGCCCACACTATGGTTCACTATCTTCGAGGTGGTAGGAAAACATGTAACAGATAATTGTCAGTTACTGCAAAATTTTTTGTAGACACGACAACAATTGTTCTCCGATCTTTTGCAAATTGGTGGGCCACAATGAGAACCATTATCGAAGCTATGAATTAATGATGGAGAGGATGCCTAAACATCAAATGCAAGCTAAAAATCAGCCTCTGTATTAGGGCATTGGGGGAACGCGTGAAGGATATCAGGGGCATAGATGAGTCCGAGGAGGAGGAGGACCTCATAGGGGTCGTGGGTAGGTAATTTGTTATAATTGTGGAATTCGAGGACACTATGCTTGGGAGTGTATGAATCAAACACACCCATCATGTCAATACTGCACTCAGTTTGACCACACAATTGAAGAATGTGTTATGCTGATGGCCAAGATGCAGGAGAAGAAGGGACAACCTCATCATACTACCCAGAACTTACAAATGATGAGGGCCGAACCTCATGAAAAATACACGAATGTGAATATCATGCTGTGAAGCGGGATCACAATTGGTGATGATAAGGGAAAACAACCTGAATAAGGTGGATGGGTCTGCAAGGCTCCCGAAAAGGAGTTTGGGTTTGATCTGGAGCATTCGAAGGAAACATTCATGGAATCGAAGGAAAGCTTCACTGACAAACTACCTGCATCCTGCATAGCTTGACCCCTCTATGTTTACCACCTTCTTGGAGATTTGTATGAAACTACTGTATGATAGCACAACTGTGAAAGGACTACAAGAGCTGATAAACAAATGTTTTGGTAAGGATAATATTCCTGATGGATCCCACGTAGTTAGAGAGATTGGTAAGCATAAGGCAAGAATACGGCACGAGATGAGGCTTACCGCAAAAATAGGAGACTATGAGATGGACCAAGTTATTTTGGATTTGGAGTCTAAAGCGAACATATTGCCTAAAAATACCTAGGAGAGAATGGGGAGACTTGTGCTATAGTGGTCTCTGATTTAACTAAGGATGGAAAACCATAACAAGATTATCCCTATGGGATGATTGTATGGAGTTACCATAGATATAGAACGTGTGAGCGTACTGGCTGATTTTCAAGTGGTAGAGATTGTTGATGATAGCAATACATACCCCACACTCTTGGGAATTGATTGGGCTATCGACATGAATGGGGTCATCAGTTTGAATCAGGGAAAAATGTAATTTAAAAGGAAATCGATCCATGTTGTAGTACCATTGGACCCTACAAAGGGACCGTGTTATACTAAAATGGTCAATGATTATGAGGAAAGTGATGATGATTTGGATCATATCTATAAAATAACACCGTGAGACCAAGATTAGGTTAATCTGACAGCTGATGGACGAATTGCATGGGACCGTGAAAGTTCTTACCCTTAGTAGATTTAAACTCAGAGTTGGAACATTGGAAAAACTTGTTGCACAAAGTATCCACACTGTGTTGTAACATGATGACCAAATCGTTGAATTGTGTCATCGGAGGTAAGAAAATTACCTGACTATGATGGTTTAACCGACGTAGATAAATTTTTGGATGCTTTTGAACAAGAAGTTCCAGAGGATCAACTCTTTCAAACAGTGCATTTGGTATTGCGTACTATGCCCACTCGGTGGCGGGGTACAAACAAAGACATCTTTGATGAGTGGCGTGATTATAGAAGGATGACGAGGATGCAATTTGGTCACCCTAAAGTACGGTTAACCGAGAAATATGATGGGAGGAATGATCCATGCGATCAATTGGAAAAGTGGACTAAAGTGTATGCAATGAAGCCATAGTGAGAATGGGTAAATTTATACTATCACACTCTAGATATAATTCCTATGAATTGGTATTTGGAACATAGCTCCGCCACGACACTGCATAGTGGGATATCTTAAGAGAAGGGTTCTTGAGGACATTCAGTTTTAAAGACAGGTTCTAAAGCATTGATGAAGTGCTACAGGAGGTCAAGGCAACAATCTTCTGAATTCCATAGGATCCTTTGGAATTGGTTCAACCGGATTGGAGCACCCAGCTATGCCATGTGCTGGAATGCTATAATATGATTGTTGAAATAGAGGACGAGGATCCAAGGAATATCAATATCCCAAAAGTAGAAGTCCACCACGAGGTTGAAGGATCGCAGATAGAGAACCAAAATATCACCGTTTCGCTAAAGACTAGAAAGGTAAACATTGGTATGGAAGTGGAGCCTAAATTCATGAAGATTGAAGATTATTGGGATGATGCCATAGTGGATAAAGTTGTTGAGTTACTCCGCGAGTACAAGGGTCTTTCTCCTACAAAATATTTAGACTTGAAAGGCATCATAGGTAATTTGGGAGTGATGAAAATAACTTTGACACTGGACAGGAAGCCTGTTAAAGAGAGGCCATATCACCTTAATAGAAAATACAAGAAAAAGGTCTGCCTGGAGTTGGACAAGATGCTCGAGGCGGGTATTATTGAATCAGTGGAGGAATCTGAGTGGGTGGACCCAATGGTAGTTTAGGAAAAGAAGAAGAAGAGAGAGATAAAGATTTGTGTATATCTAAGGAAGCTTAATGATGTCTACGTTCATGAGCCTTTCCCGACATCGTTTATTAATGAAGTACTGGACAAAGTTGGATGGCAGGAGGCATAATCATTTACTGATGGGTTCTCTAGATACCATCAAATCAATATTGCGCAAGAAGAGCGGAGTAAAACAACCTTCACCATGGAATGGGGGTTTTTTCAGTACACAGTGATGCCCTTTGGACTCAAGAATGCACCAACGATATTCTCTCGCATAGTCATCGCGTTTTCAAAGAATTTATTCACAAATTATTGGAGGTATATTTTGATGATTAGACAGTGTTTGGACTAGTAAAGTTCCATGTAGCTAGTCTGCGCTTAATGTTGGATACGTTCTGAAAGCATCAGATAACACTCAACTAGAAGAAGTGCTTGTTTTATTTTCCCCTTGGGATTTTTCTTGGTCATGTGGTATGCAAGAAAGGACTCACGGTGGAACCTGCAAAGATCATGGTAATAATCAATTTGGAAGCCCCAAGGGGTGTTAAATATTTTTGTGCAATGTTGGGCCATATTGGGTACCATCGAAAGATCATCAAGGTTTATGCTTAGACTACCACGCCCATGGAGAAGTTGCTAAAGAAGGACACTACATTCTTCTTGCATGAATAATGTCATCGTAGTCTGGACATATTGAAAGAAAAGAGGGTCACCACACCAATATTGGTCTTCCCAAATTGGAAGAAGGAATTTCATGTTCACGTTGATGCCTTGTGTATTGCGTTGGGATCAGTGCTCACACAGGTTAGTAAGGGAGAGATGGATCATCCTATAGCATTTGTGAGTAGAATGTTGTAAAAATATGAAAAGCACTATTCAACAACAGAGTGCAAAGGATTAGCTATGGTGTACATGCTCCAAATATTCAGACACTATATGTTGGGCAGAAATTTCAAGATGTACACAGACCATTCTGCATTGAAGTATTTAGTCAATAAGACTATGTTCGGGGGGGGGGATATGCAGGTGGTTGTTGTTATTTCAAGAACATGATTTTGAGGTAATTGTGAAACTAGGAAGGTTGAATGCAAGACCAGACCATTTGTCACACGTTAAGACAAGAGAGGAGCCTACTAATATGGAGGAAGGGTTTCCCAATGCGCAGCTCTTCACGGTGCATGTAGCGGACAACTAGTTTGTAGACATTATCCATTTTTTGGCCACAGGGGTAGCTCCAAACGGGTACACTAGCCAGCAAAAAAAAGAGTTGGTAGTGCGCGCAGTATATTTCTCTGTAATTATTGGACATTCATATAAAAAGGGATCAGATGTGATACTCTAATGGTATGTACCCAATTTTGAAAGAAACAACATCCTTGCGAAGGCTCATGGAGGAGCTGCAGGAGGGAATTATGCAAGAAAGGTGTTATCACAAAATCTGACCCTGATAGGTTACTCATCAAGTAGACTCTGAGTAACTCTTCCAAACCAATATTTTGGTTGAGGCTTAGCCTCCTCAACTTGAGAGAGCTCTCTCAATAGGTTTAAGATTTTCGATTAATGATTAGATGGCTAACTCTAGGAATAAAAATGGACAAAAGTGTATAAGTAGTTGAATCAACTATTAGCAAATATCCATTGGGCTATGGAGTCAAGATAGTCTTCAACAAAACAACATGATCAGAAAAACATGGAAGTCAAGGCACTTAGAGTTTAGGTTTATAAGTAAAACAGTGACACAATGAATCAACACAGTTTACAAGCATGTGAAGGACGTTAGACCATTTCCCAATGAATTATAAGTATCACAAGCTCATACCACTGCAAATAAGTAATTGAAGAAGGCCATATGAACATCAAATGCATAAAATCCTTGTGAATCTTGAGTAGTTAAACTGATCTTTGTATTAAGTTTGAAAAACCATAGTTTCTTACAATAACACAACTTTCTTTTGCTAATGAAATTTTCCCCTTAAGGAATTTGATTCTTAAGCTTTATATAGAGTTTTACATCCCTGGATACTATGATCCACCTTTAGAGGAATTCGAATTCCTATCTTAGACACCTATCTATTCACAAAAAAAACTATTTAATTACAATTTGACAGCTAGCTATCTTTAAGAGTTCTAATACAAATAGGAGTGAAACTCCTAAAACATGCTTTCAACAACCTTATCTGCGTCTTCAATACATTCTTTAATAAATTTACAATCCATGTCTTAGAGCTTGATGATATCCACAATGTTGTTGCAAAAATTGTTGTGTCATGCCTTAGTTGTCCTGAAATCTAGGAAACAGAGTTCCTCCTTTTAAGGTCCTTAACCCTTTATGCTTATCCTCAAATAGCTTTTCTAGTGTATAGATGGCATGCATTAATAATCCATTGAAACATCATTTTCCACCTATGCAAAAAGGAAACTCAAGCATATGGTGTAAAGGATGAAACATGATTGTGCTATGAAAATACTATGTTTTCATATCATAACCTTCATATTACTTATGAAATACTCCTTGAAGCTTTGTTATCTACACTGCTTCCAGCTGAGACTTCATACATGATCCCATGTCTACCAGCAACCTCAAAATTTGGAACTAATCCAACCTTTCCTCTGGAAATCATCCATAAGTGCTAAATGATCATCTTCAGTAGTTTCGTACTGTTCTACGAAACTGTTGTGCATGTTCTTTTTTTAACACGGCCTTCAAAAATCTGTAATTTGGGATTTTTTTCAAAATTCCAAGAAGACTGATATGATCAACCAAAAATCAAAATCACTTACCCTTATAGATGTTCTTCTTCAAAGTTGTTCTTCCTTTATATGTCAAAATTCTTTTTGTGCGCCAAAACTCTTTTAATATATCTCCTTCACTGCCTCTTTTCAACACCCTGTTTCATTATTGTTGTAGACCCTTTTCCAAATTTGGTTATTTGTATTTCCAGATCTTCAATTTTCCTCTTCAATCCCCCGTTTGTAGCTCTCAGCTAGGCATTAATATTCCTTACAAAACTAGGTTCTTTGATTGCAGGAACAGTCCAGGTGAAGTACTGAGTTTCACTGCTTATTATTTCTGGTTTGGACACCTTTTCAACTTCCTAGAGAGCTTTCATCATTTTGAAATTTGTCCTTTTAGTAGCATTCTCTCTTGCTTTCACTCTTAGTCTAGCAATTTCACTGTTGGCAGCCTTTAACCTTTCTTCCATAAGCTCATAACTCGCTTTTTCTGTTTCAGTGGCAGGAACTGTGTTTTTGTCTCCTTTAGGTCTTAGAGATGACAATTCTATGAATTCCTCTTGAACAAAAAATGCTTCTTCTATTCTCTCCAATTCAACATTAGACTCATGCATCTTCCTGGATTGTCTGGTTAAGGGCTTTCTAGGTTTAAAAACAAATGTTGTGATATCATCCTCAAATTCCATTTTGTTGGAGGGTTTCACTTTCTTCGACTTCCTTTGATCAATTTTTGTCACATCTGCTTGCACCAAATGAGATTTTGTAATGTCAATGGCCTTTAAGATATCATTTAAATCACCCTTAAAGCTTTAACCTTCTCCCAAGATCATTGTTTTGCCTTTATCCTTTGCAATTTGACTTCTAATCAATCTCTTTTGAACTGGTTTGCTGGTTGAATACTCTTGTATCTTTCCTTTAACCTTAGATATATTTTCCTTGGTAGATTTAGGATTTTCAAGAATGACTACTGCGATTTTGCTTCCTTGGTCTTTCACCTACTTCCTAGGCTTTAACTTAGCATACCTTTTTTCCATGGACATTACAGACTTGTTGGTTTCTACTGATGGAGTTCCTTTAACCCTAGGGCTAGTGTCCTCACCTTGTTTTTCTACTCTAAAGTCACATACAAACAAAAACGAAGATGAATCTTTCTTGACCCTTTTGAGCTCATGTAGAACTATCAATTTAATTAGACCATGATGAAACAAGGAAGTTTCACATCCTTGGGATCCAAATGTACTTTATCTTCCATCTTAGCTATACTTCAAAATAAGAAGTAAGTCAAATCTAGAGAAATCATACTAGTAAAATGTAATAGGAGTTTAAAATGATATGAATAAACGTTTTGATATTTGCCTTCACAGGTGAAATAACATTGGATGTTGAAGAGCAAGTTGGTATAGCTATCCTTGATGTAGTCTTTGGGTACTACCTTGGTTAAACCATTGAAATGGAGTGCAAACTCCTTTGTTACCTGAGTATGGCCTCCCTGCAATTTCTTGCAAAACTTCTAGCATCCTACTTTCTTGAAGGTTTCTACAACTGCTTTGTCTCTGTTTAAGACCTCAGTGCTTTCAGGCTCTGTTCTCAAGAAATGACCAAACCTGTGACATTTCTTCTCCTTTGTCATCTTTTCTTTTGAATTCCTGTGACAAAACTGGCCTCTTTTGAAGTTCTATTGATCAGCCTCGCTTTCCAATGGTGGTTAGCCTTGCCTGAATTGTGGATGAGGAAAACCTTAGAGGAAAATTACCCAAGCTTACTATTCAAAAAACTTCTATTCGAGGGTTTGCATGCAAACTGAAATGATGAGACTAGCCAGCCCTTTCAAATTTGAAATTATCTTTCATAATGAACCTTAAATTCGAAATGATGAGTTTGGATGGCAGCATGCATAAGGACTTACTCCTAGATGACACCTAATAATGAAAATTAAAATGGAATACTAATGGATTTATGTTTGACAAGATTTTTCTCCAAATTAGTGCTTTCGTAGCGTGCAGGGAAAAGTGCTACGAAAAGAGAATCTTTTTCGTAGTGCAAAATAGACATTTTACACTATCTGTGCTATGAAAATGTGGTTTTGGGGCTAATTCCAAAAAATTTCAAAAATTGTTAAGCTATGAGTTTCTAAAAAGAATATAAGAGTCATGAAACATGGGATAAGGTTATTGGACTTTATTTGGATATAAAAATTGAAACCTTTGAGACTCCTAACCTATTACCTACCCATTAAAACATAGGGTGACTTGACACTTATCTAAGACCATGACTAAGAAAAATGTAAACCCTTGTTTTGGTGATAAAAAAAGGCAATAACGCAGAAAACTTTGCACGCTAGGCTGTGGTGGCCTACGCTGCATAAAGATTCCAAAGCATATTGTAGGGCATGTGATGCATGTCAAATAATGAGCATGCCATTACGATGGGATGAATTTCCTTTGAATCCTTAGGTGTTGTTAGGACCATTTGAGGAATGGGCTATCGACTTTATAAGACCGATTTAGCCTCCCAATGAGAAAACAGGTGCATGGTACATCATCACCGTGACAGAGTATCTGATTAGATGGGTGGAGGCACGGCCTGTAAAGGATTGTACAGGGGCTACAATAGCTAAATTTGTGTTTGAGTACATGCTAACTAGGTTTGGGTGATAATAAAAGAATTTTAGTTTTATCATCAGAAGAGTACACCATATCACACCTAGGCTAATTGAACAGTGGAGGCCTTCAATAAGATATTGTAGAATGCGTTGACAAATATTTGCAATGCACATCAAAATGATTGGGACGTGCACATACCATCAGTATTATGGGCTTACAGGACTACTGGCAAAAAGCTAACAATCCTCGAAGCTTTCTGGTTGGTCTATGACGTAAAAGTTGTGATGCCTATGCAATATATCATGCCTACTATATGCATAGAAGTCTTCATAGAGATGGTAGACCATGGAGCCTTGCAAGAACAGCTCATGCAATTGATGGAGCTCGAAAAGGACAAATTCTTGGTTGGGTTTCATCAGCATGTACAGAAGGAACGTGAAAAGGCCTGGCATGATCGACACACCAAGATGCACACATTTAATATAAATGACTTCATTTTATTATATGATAGTAAGTTCACTAAATCTCTAGGATAGTTTTAGATTCACTGGTTTAGACCATATGTCATCCAAGAAATCATAGATGGGGGCACAGTTCAGCTCGCAATGTTGAACGGAGAACCTTTCTTGGGAAAAATGAACTACAGTAGGTTAAATACATACACAAGGGATCCATGTCAATTACTACATGATGACATCATAATATTAGTGCTCTAAGCAGTTGCAAGGGAGCGTGGAGCTATAAACTACATTGCTTGGTTTGTCGAGCTATGCAACAGAGGAGTTGCATGAGAAAGGGTGATGTCATAGTATCAGAAGGTGCGAGAAGGGAGCTGCACTATGAGGGGAGATACCACACAACACAGCCATAACATGACCATTACAGTCATTGTTGACGATTTCAAAGCCATGAGATGGTTGAGAGGAGCATGTTAGGGGGTGTAGGGGAGGGTTGGAATTTAAGGTTGAAATATTTGAAGATCTTCCACCAAATCCGCATTTATGGACAAATTTTGGGGTTGAACAATCAAATTTGAATTCATATTTTCGTATAAATTATGCATGGCCATCCAACAATGAACAATTTGGACCCTTATAATTTTTAAGCTCTATTGTCCATCGTTTATGAATCCTCAGTTTTTCGCAGATTTGGTCACAAGCTCTGTGTTTGGCACTTTACATAAGGATACCCAACAGTTTACTCGCAACACTATGTCAGGACTAGGTGAGACTGTAAGCACTGGAGGAACTGTTGTCTCCTAAGGAGAAACTCGAGAAGTCATGAGCATGGAGCCTCTGACTCTTGTGCCTATGGTGTCAGGGTCGCCTAGGCCGAAGCCTACACCAGTGTGTGAAAAACCCAAGCTGAAGAAAGACAAGCAGAAGAGGTCAATGCCAGTGCACAAGTCACCAAGAAATCACTCTGCTACCGAGGCCCACAAGAAAGATAAGCTGCTAGCGAAGGATAAGGAGAATGTGGTAGATTTAAAGGCCAAATAGGGTGTAGAGGGTATAGATGTTGAGGGTGTGGAGCCCATATCCAAGTTGCGGGATTATATCCCTCCATGTAAAGGAAAGGTCAAGGTCATGAAGGACCCGAACGTGGGGAAATCTCTCATTCATACGCCACTGCTACCTGAAAGCATGACCTTTGAAGGCCCAATCCTCATGCGGGTTCCCCATTTAAAAATGGAATACTGTGAATTGGCTGACCATGGGAGGTTCCCTCACCTCGCAATGGAGAATTACATGACGTGGGTGTATTACAAAGAATTGGGTGTCACTATGTTAGAGCTAGTTGAGTGGATTTGTGGAGTAAATCAATCATGGCTGTTGAACTTGCTATGGGTGCCCCACTACCACCGCTCGAACATCAATATCACCTGCATAAAGGAATTGCTGACTATAGTTCATGATGGGTGTTTATGGCTGAGCATACCTATCACCATCAGGGACATGCTTATCCATCAGATCAAGCTCCTGCCACATTTCGGCTTGAATCTAGCCAAGGAGTTTGGTGGAAGACTAGTGAACGCGACTTGCAAGAAAATATGAAGAAAAAAATTGACCTAGTCAAGAAATTGTGCAGGTACTCCATAAATTCCATCATCAACCCCACAGTACAAGTTGCCCCGTAGATATTAGTTGGTAAAGTCATGAGGAAATTCCTCGTGGATGAGGTTCGGGTGCCTGTGATCTCGTTAGTTGCACAGGCATGAAGGGTGTGTAGTTTAATTGGTCACACTACCTTTACAACAAGTTCTTTGGGAATTGTCGCGAGGCTCAGGATGAGAGAAAGAACTTCCACTATGCGTGGTTGCTGCTCTCCATTGTGCTAGTTTCTTGGGAGCTTTCTGAGAACAATAAGTTTCCTTCCTTCGAGAAAGGATTGTGGGAGGCTGCACAATTTTCCTCACTTTCGACCATGAAGGACCTCGCATGGGTCACAAAGATAAAACATTTCTAGGTTTTGATGAAGGCGAGAATTCGCATGGCCATCAACCAGTGGCCATGGTTGTCCCCGACTGTGTATGATCAATTGTTAGAATACACAGAGTTCAAGGAAGATTTTCACTCCGTGTATATTAGGGCATGGAAGGATCTGCAATAGAAGTGATTTGATATGCCCTATATTACCATAGATGATTCCATTTAGGAAGTCATCAAGTGTTGGCTGATAGATTGGCATTCTCCATTTGATCTGGCCATGGGTACTAGGAAAGGCGCAAGGATTTCCGTGGACAAGAAGGAGAAGGAGGTAGAAAAGAAGGTGGTCTAGAAGTTGGCTGTGCTATGGAGGAAGGAGGCCAAGGAGAAGGCCTGTCTGGGAAAGGAGCATGCTGGAAAGCAGTAGGTTGCACAGGAACAACATGAATCCAAGCGAAGCAGTAAATCCGCTTTGCCCCAGACTGAGGAGGAAGAACAATCAGAGTAGGGCAGTGGCAGTCAACAATAGAAGGAGGGGCCCCAGAAGAAGTCAAAAGTGTCGAAGGCACCACTCGATCCCATTGCACTCACAAAGGGTGATCCCAACGAGATTGAAGATAAAGTGCATGACACCATTGTGGAACTATTGCAGAAATTTGAAAAAAAACACATGTAGTCGCTAGGCACTATTCAGAAGGATGTGCATGAACTACAGACCCAGACTAGTAGGATCTAGGTGGGCGTAAAGCAGGTGAGTGTAGCACAGATAAGCCTCACACCAAGGACTAGTCAAGTTGCTTAGATGGTCAGGTCAGTGGATCTCTGGTTAGTCCCCCTACCTGAAGGGTCCTTGAGTGCAGAATCATTCGATGACAAGGTCATCATAAGTACTCTGAATAACATTTTCCTCAACCTCGCAATGCAGATAGATGTGGCGATGGAATTAAGAGTGTGGGAGAAGTATGCTCTTAGCCTAATAAGTAAATATTGGGTGAACAATGAGAAAATGTTCACCGAGAAGATAGAGACCCTGAAGGGGAAGGAAACAATCCAGGCACAGAGCACCCAACTGATGGTCGCGATTGTGGAGGCATGCAGGATAGTGGTGGATTTGCACATAACTGAGGAGGCACCACTTGAAGCTAAGATCTAGAAGCTATCTATGGGCATCCACAATGCTAACGCAGATGTGGCCAAATTTCAATTTGAATTGAATATGAAAATCACAAAACTGGAGCTAAAGTCACATCCTTCAACTCTGCTAGAAATTCAGGAAAAATTTGAAGCTGCTGTGAACGAAGGAATTTCAATTGTGGATGTCGCGATTGTTGCCTACACATCTCTATTTGAATAAGCCATGGAAGTGGTGACAACCCTACTAGAAGATTCCACCCTGTAGATCTTAAGTATAGAGATCTACGAGTTGCAGTAGCAGTATGACGAAGTTAGGGCGATGACTCGCTCCATTTCTATGGCACAATGCCTCGCTAAGCTGTAGGAGGCTAAGCAGCTCCTTACACAGGTGGAAGCAGTGCAGAAAAAGGAAGCAGTCCTTAAGGCTAGGTTGGGGCCTTCGTTGGATGAAGCCTACCTAGCTTCGGCCAAAATACAGGAAAAATTTGCGAACTTGAAGACTACACATCAGAATATCAAGTGAATCGATGAAGGATCAGCCATAGAGCAGGTGGTAGAACATGGGAATCATGGAGCCATGCAGAGCGAGACTGAAGTTATAGTTGTGTAGGTAGAGCTGGGGGGTCTTCGCAACAAGATCACCATGCCAACTGAGTTACTCGAGGGAACGTCATGACCTTTGTGTTGGGGCCTTTTGGGATAAGGTCTCGTGGGGTAAGTTTTGGGGAAAAAGCTAAATTCTTGATATAAAATGATGAAAATTCTCAGAAAATTGTGGCCGCAGAGCGCGTAGCTAGTTAAATAGGTGTGTCTAAGAGTGTCTAAGGCATAGATAGAGATACTTTGGTCAATGTGCTAGGCCCCTATACTACTAGTGTAAGCACTTATTGTTATTAGTACAACCCACTTATTATATTGATGTACCCATGTAGTGCCCATATTGTTACTATTGTGCCATGTAGAAGCCCACTATTGTTATTATTGTGCCTTACATTATTATTGTTATGTCGGCTCTAATTATGTTATGACTCCTTAGACTCCTATATATAGAAAGGAGGTCTTTTCATTTGTATCATACAAGAATTGTTCATTTATGTAATGTAAAGGAGGTTGCCCCCTCGAAGAGGCTGAATTCTAAGCCGTTGATCTATCTTTCTATCTTTTTCTTGAGCTGGTTTCATAACATTTGGTATCGAAGCTTTGGGTTCTAGGGTTTCGCTGCTCCAAACAAGTCATCGTGGCATTTTCGCTATACATTTTTTTCTATGACGTTTCAGAAGTTGCAAAAAAAACCCATTTGAGAAGAAATTGCGTTGAACCTCGGATATAAATTTCAGAGCTTTTCGCTCTACATTTGCGGAGATATGGTCTGAGGAAGTTGGTCTTTTTGCAGACTCCGGAATTACATTCCAAACAGGTGATCTAGGGAAAATCATCATAACATTCTCTCTGAGGATCGGATTGAAATTTCATAAGAAGGTACAAAAAGAGGACGGACTATAGTTTCTTGTATGCAATTTTCAGATCCAAAGGTCGAAACAGTGACTTGTGGCATGTCGTACAAGTTAGCTCTATTGAACTAGTCTATAATCAAGTCACTGTGGGAGATTTCACATAAATCTTCCTTGGAGAATCCAATTTGGGTCAGACTTGTGGAATTGGAAAGAGGACATAGAGGGCTACTACAAATCGCAATTTTAGAACTTAAAGATCTGAAAGTACATAGCTACAATCGTTTCAAGATCGAGCTCCTAAAATCAAGGAAACACAACATATGGAAGTTTGATGGCAAGGATCTGGTAAATTTGATACTTCAGATGGAGCAACATTTTGATCTACATGGTGTACCATTGTTACAAAAGGTATGTATTGCATCTTCATATTTAGAACCAAATCAATGTTTATGGTATGAAGGGCTTTGTTCCCGTAAACAACTTGTTACGTGGTCAATTTTCACGGAGGAAATGATAGCACATTATGAGGATACGAAGACCGACACCTTCTTTAGAGCAACACCACAACAATTGGAAAGAGTAAAAGGGCTTTGTGACATAGTGGAAAGAAAAATTATGGAAACCAGGAAGCATACCCCTCACAACTATAAAGATGGAAGTGTTGTTTCTCCCAGCCTTCCACAACCTACAAGGGTTACACCACAACAATTGGAAGAAAAAAGAGAAAAAAGGGCTTTGTTACAATTGTGATAGCAAATGCACTAAAGGTCATAAGTTTGCTGAGAAGAAATTATTTTACATAGAATATGAAGAGGAGGAAGAAAAGGATCAAGAAACATCAAAAGAAGAGGATATACGCCAGGACCCCACCCCAGAGAAAGAAGAAATGAATCAGACCATATCTTGTAAAGCATTGACAATAATTACCACTCCTCAAATTCTCGAGATAGAAGGACATATCAAGAAGAAAAAGGTGCAGGAAGTGAAATATCACATCGAGAAAGAAGAAATGAATCCAACCATATATTGTAATTCATTGGTCGAAATTACCACTCAAACTATCAAGGTAGAAGGACATATCAAGAAGAAAAATGTTCAAGAAGTAAAATATGACATCGAGCATCAAGAAATGAATCCGAGCATATCTTGTAAAGGATTGGAAGAAATTACCACTCCTCAAACTGTAGAGATAGAAGGACATATCAAGAAGAAAAAGGTTCAAGCAGAGAAAGATCGCATCGAGTATCAACAACAAGTTCTCCAACTTTTAAAGGATAATGCCACTTCGGTGCAAAATCAAATGAAACAACAGGTAGATCAACATCGTAGTGAAAAATGTTTTGATGTAGGTGATTGGGTATTTTTACTACTACATCTCAAGCAAGCTATTTATGAGAAGGAAATGTTGGCAATACTGCATGCACTTGAAAAATGGCGACCTTACCGAATGGGAAGACTCTTCAAGGATGAGGATGTGGAAGCATTGTTTTGTGCTATTTCTATTATCCAACCAGATGGGATAAACGAAGCAAGGGATGAATGGAAGAAGGATGAAGAAGTATGGCCACTTATTCAAAAGTTGCAAAACATCCCAATTCAAACAATATTGCCAGAAATTGAAGAGGAAGGAAAATTCATATTGGAACCTGGCAGAAACAAGAACTCGATAGCTACTAAATTAATCAATTTTAGAGTATCTCATCAAGTGGAAGAACTTTCCTGCTGAAGATTCCACATGGAAGGACAAGAATTTTATACAGAAGCATCAAGAACTACTCAAGCGTTGAGGACAACGCTTTTTGAAGGAGAGGGGCATGTTAGGCCCCTATACTACTAGTGTAACCCCTTATTGTTATTAGTACAACCCACTTATTATACTGATGTACCCGTGTAGTGCCTATATTGTTACTATTGTGCCATATAGAAGCCCACTATTGTTATTATTGTGCCCTTACATTATTATTGTTATGTCGGCTCTGATTATGTTATGACCCCTTAGACTCCTATATATAGAAAGGAGGTCTTTTCATTTGTATCATCCAAGAATTGTTCATTTATGTAATGTAAAGGAGGTTTCCCCCTTGAAGAGGCTGAATTCTAAGGCATTGATCTATCTTTCTATCTTTTTCTTGAGCTGGTTTCATAACACAATGCATATGAAGGAAGAAGTCTAGTGCAAAGAAGGAAGTCTTAGAGGGGAAAGGCGCTATAACTAAGTGCGTAGAGGCCTATATTAGTGTCTGGATATGAGTGTGCACACCCCTACAGCTGAGTGTATAGGGAATTTTTGAGACTATAAACCTTTGCAGAATATCAAATAAGAAGATTATTACAGAAATTCCTTTGTTTAGTCCTTTTACTTATGTTATGTATGAATGAGCTATATGTTGTGATGAATGATGGTTTTATGAAATAATGATGTATTTATGCACGAATTTACGTGATCTGTATTGTTATCTGAACACAATTAATGTTAATTGATTACATGAAGATCATAGCACTTTCTGTTAAAGTTATCGAACACTTAGGTAACTCCGAGCAATTACTAATCTAAGGGTAATCTAAAGTGCACATAAGTAGCTAATTGGCCTACTCAAGGTCTGCAAAAGTTGGCCATAGACCTCCGTGGAGGTCTAGTGGCCGATTAAGGGAAGTTATAGCACTAGGTCGTAGGAGCATAGAGGACATCACACTAATCTATCGATGCGGAAACTTGGTTCCAACATCCCCCCATACTACTTCGAGTGAGACTTCAGTTCGCACAAAGCGGATTGATGCCAAAAGGGCTACTAGTGTAGGGATTTTTTTGGTGCAACTAACTCTAAACCTGGGTTAGGACCCCCTAAGCCAACAGGTCATGGTAAGATGCTCAAGCTATTTCAAGAAATTCCAGTGCATAGTTTTCGAGAAATTGGCCTCCATCACCTACAAAAATTTTCAAATTTTCTTGATATTCATGCTTCCATTTAATTTTTTTTTTCATGGGGAGATGCATACTGATGATGGTAATATTCCCCAAGAATTTCATAAAATTCCAGTGCATGGTTTCCAAGAAATCGACCTCCATCAACCTCAGCCATTTTTTATTTTTCTCGAAATCCGTGAATCCATTGGCTAGTTTTTTGTATGAGGAGGTGCACAAAGATGACATACTCAAAAAATTTCATGTCAATCCATTCTACTATTTGGGAGATATGGACAAAACAAGGCTGCTATAAAGTTTCCTGTAGTAATATAGGAGTCCTAGTTTACTAGAGGAAACAAGTTGAAAGCTATAGGAAGGTACAAAAGGTGAAATAAAGTGTGGGAAAAGTGTCTAATGGTGGAATAGGTTATAGGAAAGGTGAACATCACCCATGGTCAAGTGCAGCACTCCAAGAACATTGGATTTTACTAAGATAGCTTGCTCATGGTAATTGGAAGATAGAGGTTTAGAATCACCAAGCTATGAAAATCTATGCAGAAGAAAACACATGAAACTATCACCTCTAGAGGACCATGAATCGATCATCAACTCAACAACAACATGCATGTATCTCCAATAACCATCATGTCAGTACATGTATATAATATTCTTGACCTATTCTCTTGACCATATTATAGTTTGAAATTCATTGTCAATGTATGAGAGATGAGGTTTTATAAGCTAAGCATGTGTTAGCAGTCTTGGCCTCCTTCAACTAGTTAATTCTAGCTCACTCCTTCACTCATGGAATGTGGAAAATCCAAAATAGGAAGGGTGATGATTTTGAGGAATGGAGACAACATTTAAAAGAAAAAATTCCTGCAAAGCCCAAGTCACCACAACACTCCAAACCTTCCATCCACTATCTATCCAACTTTCATCCATCCCATTTCATATGAAAAAAATAATATTTTTCAAGAACAAACCCTACACTCTGTCTCACCGTGAAAAATTCTTGAAAAGAGACATAGAGCACATCCTCTCTATTTTCAAAAAACTACACTATTCTCTCTAAGCCTTAGCATCATCCTCCAAACCCTCTACATCATTTATCATCAATCCCATACAGTTAGAAGACCCTGAAAGAGAAGGAATGACTGCTACAGGAAGGCAAAATTCTGCTACAAGAGGTAAGAAAGGAACAAATTGTGTTAAAACTCAAAATGGTTGTGCTTAAGAGAGACCTAATGAAAACAGAGAACTCCAAGGCCATTAGGGAATCATCTAGGCCACAAAAGAGAAGAAGAACGCAAAAAAAGGGAAGAAGGCATTCACCATCAAAATAGAACTCTAACTGCGGTGATGAAAAGATACTTTCCAAGAGGTCTTTGATCTCTTTCTAGCTTTTATTCAAGGCCTGAAAGATGTTATAGAAATGGGAGAAAGGAATGGAAGTCAAGTTGAGGGCCTACCCTAGGCTCAGAGTATCATTTTTTTCTCAAAACAAGTTTAAACCAAGTTTCCTATAGTACTATAGGAACCTCTATGGGGTTTCCTGCAGTACTACAGGAACTACTACAGGGTTTCTTGTAGTTTACTACAGGAAACACAGATTTACCACAGAATGTCCTAGCTCTCATATAAAGCTATTTTGAATGTTTCATAGGTGTCTAAATGGTGGAAAAGGTAGTAGGAGGTTGGAAAATCTTGTGGAAGACCTATCCAAACAAAAAAAATTCAAGTACCCACCTTGAATAAAGGGAAGAAGGTAGGCTAATGGTCTTAAGAAACACTGTGATTTTTCTATGCACAAACAATTTTGGAAAAATGAGTGAAAATGGAATGAAGTTTTCAAGGGACATGATATGAATGAAATCCTTAAACAATCAACTAAACAATCATAAAAAGAGAAACTACATTTTTTTTCTTTTCCTTGCAAAACTTACAACTAAAATTCTTAAGAGAAAGGACTGAGAAATGCACAAGAGAGAGGCCACCAAGGCCATCAATGAGGCATAATGAGGTCTCTAAGTTGCTCAAAGGATGGGCAACACTTTCAGCAGCGGGGTATGACGAGCCTCTACATTAGACATAAATTAAGGCCCATGCCTCTAAATTAGACATAAATGAAGGCCCATCTGACCATCCTTCAGCACATTAAACCTATCTTTTTACATTAGATAATTTATTTTTATTTTTAATATGTTTAGGAGGATGGTTTATGGATAAGTACATTTTTGTGCCCAATATTATTTATTTTTGTGGAATATTGTGAGAATATTGGGCATATTATGGATATCTTGAGGAGGAGATAATATAGGGACCTAATCCCTACTAAAGGAGGGTCAATATTAAATAATAAATCAAAAGGATATTCTAGAATTTTCGCACAGATTGTGGAGCTCCAATGATTGAGAAAATTTAGGAATGTGTTCCCTGCCATTTAATGCAAATTCCTAGTATTGGGAACTAGATCCACTAATCAAGGGATTCTGGTGGGGAAAGCTTCCTCCTTCCATGGGAAATCATTCCTAATCATTTTGTATAAGTTCAAAGTCAAATTTTCCTCTAAGGATGAAATTTGATTAGTCTTGTGGTGGAGAGAACTTGTATTTTGCAGCTCCACTTTCATTTTCTACAGGGATGTAATTGTATTGATGGAAATAATGAAGATTGGTGCCATGTTCAACTTCTAAATCTTGGTCTCCTGCATAGGAATATAATTTTCCTTGGGCTTGGCCATCCTAAGAGCCTCAAATTCCTTTTGTATCATTTAGTTTTCTTCTTTTCACTTCTTATTCACATGCATCTCTTGTTCTTGTCTTTTTTCTATATTTGCATTTAGTGTTAATGATTTATTACTGTATGATTGGGTTAAATGGTTGAATTAAGCTATTTTTGAGGATCAAAAGCATCGTTTCATCATTGAAACATCTTTGGAAGGTCATAGTAATCATTGAGCTACTTGGATTAGCTTGCTTATTTCCAAATCTATATTTCTGGAAGTCCCTTGTGGCAAATAACTCTAAAATTCTGCTACCTTTTATAGAATTCAAACGAGATTCAATCAAGTTTATTCCACTTTCATTAGGTCAAAAATCCATTCTAGTTAATAACAAAAATCACCCCATTTCATTTTCACTTGATTAGATTATGAATTTGGTACATTTACTAGCTCACGAGTTCTCGAATTTTTAGATTTTAGACTAGTAATTTTCTGCCATTTTTTAGCATTGGTTAACAGAGGTATTTTTGAGTGATTCCAATTTGAATGGAGACATAGGACATTATAGTCAATAAAAAAAAATTCCCCATAAAATTTTTATTTGATTTGGTTGGTCATTCGGTGAATTATAATTCCCTATATAGCAAATTTGTTGTTTCTTGTAGTAAGTTACTAGAAACCCTGTAGCAGCCTTCCAACATGTATATACATTTACAGATTCTCTCAAGAAGATTGGTTATGAACCCCTAGGGTTGAATAAAGGCCCATAGGCTCTAAATAAATTATTAGGGAAGACTAAAGACCACTTAGGACTTTCATCTTTACCCATGTAAAATATTTCAGCAATTTGGGTTAATGGACAAATTTATGAATTGGATAATACAATGATGATTTTCTTGATTGCCACATCCAGTGAACTTTGTTAATGGATCTAAAATATTTGAAATGTAATGGTTGAAATTTAGTTGATGATATTTACTTTATGCAATTCAGGTAGGTTTCTTTCCTTGTATTTTCTTTCTTGCAGTATGTTAAGGTTTCCATTTCGAGAATTTTATTTTCTGCAGTTAGTTTAGGATTTGATTTCATTACATGCACTACATTACATCATGACAGCGAAGGAAGGGCACATTGTATGCTGCACATATAGTGTTGATACCTCATAATTTTTTACAAACCACGGGTTGATAATTAAAGTTCGTACCTTGGGAGTTACAACATTCTTGTTCCAATACCGACGCTCATCACCATACATAGCCAAGGTCATAATACATGTTCATAACCAACATAATAACAAAATAAATACCAAGGAAACAATAACCATATAATCCACATATAAACCAGTATAATACTCATGAATTAACAAAGAGAAATAACCTCATATTAATGATGCAAATGCCAAGCAAGTTTGGGATGTACACAAACCACCTGACCGTAGACATGGCTTATCCAAATCACTCTTCAGCCAGTCACCCTCATCCCATATTCCAAGCATGAATGATCTCATGGAAGAATCCATCAAAACCAAACCAGGGCTTCTAGAGGCTAAACTAACTCAGCCAATCAAACAATGACTCAACCCACCAAGGGCTCCAAGATTGGTAACTCAACCCACCAAGAGCTCCAGGATTAGTAATTCAACCCACCAAGGGCTCCAAAGTGTTTGTCTAACCAAGCCTCTAGGACTAGTAACTCAACCCAAGTTGTTACAAGGCTCCAGAGCGTTTGTCCAACCAAGGCTCCAGGAACTAGTAACTCAAACCACAGCTAAACGAACATGAGAACCAACTACAAAAGAAAAAGGAAAATGAACCTCCAACACCATGGCTATCTAGGAAATGGCAAGGCTACGCAAATCTACTATCAATACATGCAATAACCAATGCTAATGATAGATCATAACCAAGAAATCAAATGTATATGCCATGCATGCCAAAACTAGTGAGGAAACAATACATGCAACCCGGTATATGTAAGAAAAACCCGTTGTAATTTTTGATCACGATGTCCTCTTGCGCTTCCCTCTCTTCCATTTCCTTCTTGTTCCAAGCATCCAATTATGCCACACTGTACAAGAGTGCTCCAAGAAAACTCTAAGTGTCCAAGAGTATGAGAGAGAGAGAGAGGATTAAATGAGAGCTCCAAAACATTACTGACAAAAGCTTACACTAAGAAATCCTAAGAAGAATATTGAGCAAAAGCTTCCCAATTGATCCTCAGAAGCCTTTTTATCAGTGAGGCCTCTATTCTCTTCAGTTTCCATTATTTTCCTTAACTTTCCTCCTCGCATGCAACCTATGACCTTTCACCTTCCTTTTCTCCTAATTTCCTTTATTTTCATAAATAAGTGTCAAATATTGACTTTTGACTTTCGCCTTTTCTATTTCCTTTACCAATTTCCTTAGCCATGATAAACCATATGGACACCCACTAAGATTTGTTTCCTACCATTCAGCTTGGAATACAGGTCCCATGACAATGGTATTATATATTTTTACATTGATTTTTAATGAGGGTTGTTACAAAATAAAGAAGAGTTACAAACCCTTCCCAATTAAAAATAGCCTTCAGATGAACCAGCTATCGACCCAAGCGTCTAACCAACGAGAAGGGGGAAATTCTTCAAGAAAAAAAGGATCCAACCTCCTCCTATTAAAGTTTGGGGTTGTAAAGGAGATCATTGGTTTATAGATTGCCCTCATAAGGTAAAGAAGGTTAGGTTTACACACAACATGCAAGTAGCAACAACTATGGATGAGGTGGGAAAATCATAGCGAGAATTTTTGTAGCCATGGATATTTGAAAAGTGGAGAATCAATTTCATGTGATAGAGGTTGAAGGTAAGCTAAAAAATCATTCCATATCTATCTTAATTGATTTTGTAGCCAACCCATCGTTACATTAATATGAATTTGGTTGAGAATTTTCGTTTAAAAAAGGTTAAATATTCCAAACCTTGGTTGGTACATATAGCTACAACAATGAAGAGAAAGGTTATAGAATTAATTAAAGATTACCCAATTGAAGTGAATGTCTTGAAAAAAGAGATGACTTGAATGTAATTACACTTTGTGTTAACAATTTCTTGATTAACATGGATGGGTTGGAAAAGCACCATTCAATACTTGATTGCCACAATAAGTCTTTTAATTATATTGATGATGAGGGACAATAGAAACAGGTCCAAGGAATTCCTAGGTAGGTATCCATTAGAGAGACATCACGCATGAAATTGAAAATGAAGTTTAAGAGTGGATGTTAGATCCTTGCAGCTCATTTGGAGAAGACAAATATGGACCAACAAATTACTACAAAAAATTACCCAATGCTTCAAGAAATTTATGATGTATATTTAGAAATACCTAAATTACCTCCAACGAGGGAAATAGATATTTCTATCAACCTAGTGTTAGGCGCAGCCCTGGTATCTAAAGAAAAATAAAAGATGACTACTCTAAAGCTTAAAGAATTACATATTCAACTGGAGGAATTACTAAAGAAGGGATATATAAATCCCAATGTATCATTATGGGGTGTTGTAGTTCTCTTTGTTAAAAGGAAAGACAACACATTGTGGTTGTATATTGTCTTTTTGCAACTAAATAAAGTTACTATTAAAAATAAATAGCCACTATCGAGGATTGATGATCTGTTTGATCAGTTGCACGGAGCAAAATAATTTTCTGAAATTCATTTAAGATCTAGGTATCACTAGTAACAGGTTAAGGAAGAAGATATTCGAATTCGAGCTTCTATGATCCATAACTTATTGATTAATGAATATTTTTGGAAAAAATCGCATTGCCAATATTTGGATGATGTGTTTCGAAACAAACAGTGTGGTTCATCTTCAGGACAAGATGAAGAGACAAATCTCATAAGAAGTTTAAATAGGAAGATAGGTCATCCTAACGGCTAAAGGAAAACAACGCAATTTGACCAAGGAGGGAAATTTATAATGTTTATTAATTTATTTAAAAAAATTATTTATCTATCATTATAATTTAAGCAAACAGATATATTTGACTAGGGTAGGTAATTCTAATTCGCTTAACTAGTTAATAATTATTTATTTACTTAATTAACTAATTTATTTATCCATTCTTTTATTGTTCTTAAATAATAGTTTATTAGGTAATGAATTGGAAAAGTTAATAAGGATTAAAAATAATAATTAATGATAAGGAATAAATAAATACTAACACTAATAGAAATTAAATGTAAGAAATAAATAAATTTTAACAAGGGAATAAAAATAAAAGAGAAGGTGTTCATATATATATATATATATATATATATATATATATATATATATATATATATATATATATATATATATATATATGATATAATTAATGATAATGTTATTATTATTATTATTAAACTCGTAATAATAATAGCGATAAATAAACAAATACTTATAATAAATGCATAAATAATATTACTAATAAAAATTAATTAATAAATAAATAGAGACGCTAATACTCTCTAATTAATAAAAGGAAGGATAAATAGGGGGACTAGAACATGAAAAAGTATAGACAAAGAGGAGAAAAAACTAGGAGGAGAGGGCGGGAATCCAACAACTACTAATTTCTAACCATCATCCCTATTAATAGTATTAGAAGACCTCTCAATTTCAATGGCTTCCCTAAGCTTACGATGATGAAAATGAGAGAGCTTTGCGATGACCTTAGCCTCCTCAATGCACATATGATGCTTGGTATTCACTGCATGTTCTGCCAAAGCATCGTTACTATTAAAGTTCATTATTTTGAATGAGCGCTCTTGTAGGTTTCTAAGATGAAGACATATCTTACTTTCCTTAAAAGATGTAGAGATTCTTCAGTCGTTCCTCTCTTTTCTCAGATGAAGCATCGCCTCAATAAAACAGGTACTCATCCTATTTTTTTAATGTCTCTCTCGCCTTAGCTCATTCTGAGATCTCTAGAGTTAGGAAAAAGCCTAATTTTCTTTGTAGGAAGCTACTCTCGTTACATTTGGAGTTGTCTAGCTTGTTTTCCAGAGAATTATGGAATAGGGTTGAAGCTTGCTCAGCATTAAAATCTCAATGGGTGGAAGAGTTCTGGATAGATAATTAGCGCAGAAAATTCTCCAAACTCTCCATTAGATCCTCTTCCTTCAGAGGTTTCTCGATCTCGTCTCGCTTCTCCTCTAATAAAAAAATGATCGAAGCCAATTGTCTGCCCTTATATCTTGGGTGGAAGGAAATATTAATGAGTAACGAACATCAATGGCCTCTAGATCTAACAACGATGATGGATATGGCTCATTCACTCTGCAGTGCAGTTGGGTATTTGATTCCATTGATGACTGTCATTCCCAGCTCGAGAGTTCCCATTCCTTTTCACTCCCTGCAGACTCCCCAAATAACCTTGATTCGTTGGTCGTTGGTGAACTTATTTGTGATTTGTCTTCTGGCCTTAGGGACTTTACCGTTAATTAATCACTTCCCAACACCTCTCGTCCTAGTCTTTCTTCCACCCAATCTGCTCTAGTCAACAGTCTACCCTCTGTCGTTGATTTCTCTACCAATCTTTCGCAGTTCTCATCATGTCTACCCAAATCCAGCCCACAGTCCCTCCCTTTAGCTTTGCCAAATTCCATGAACCCCTCCGCCGTGCCCTTTCGCTCTTCACATTTTGCTCTTCACTTCATTCTATCTCCAAAAATTGTTATGCTGACCGAACTGTAAGACTGCAATATAGCTCCTCTATGCTTGTCTCCTCCCATTGCCGCAGTCACGGGTCATTTATTACCTACCCTTCAATTCCATCAAATCCCTCTACTTTGAGTATTCAAACCCCCTCCTCGCCCTGCCATATTAGCCCTCACAATATTTGTTCTTATAATAAAATTTGTAATTATAATGAAAATAACAATAACAAAAATCATACTATATATAATAACAATCTTAGTTCTTGTTTTAATAATAATAGTAAAGAAATCGATATCATTAGCAATAATAGTATTAATAATAAATCCCTTAACTCTCTAGAGATTAGTAAAGACGTGGATTTAAATAGTGATAACAATAGTAGTAGATCTAGTAATAATAAGTATTCTATTATAACTATAATAACAACAACAAGAGAGTACTTAGGTATCTTAATAATAATAAAGATGACGATTGTAATAACATAAATACTATTAATAATAACAGTGTTGATCGAGTAATATTAATCTTAATCATCCTAATAATAAAGTAGTTAATTTATCGAGTTCTTCTTTTCCTCCTCCAGTCTTTAGAGTTTTGGAGAAGGGATTAAATTTTTCCCCTACTCCCAAGAAAATTCTAGTGGCTAATATTATGTGTGATGTAGAATCTTGGATAAAGGGCTTACCTTATAATATTAAACATATTATTCAGAAATACTGTATCATTATACTTAGGAAAGCAAAGACCCCCAAGAATAACATCAGCAAGGATGAGTTCAAAGCCCTAAAATCCTTGAATAGGAACCCATATATCATCGTTTTAAAAGCCGACAAAGGTGGGGCTGTTGTCATTCTTGATCAAGAGGATTATCGGAAGAAGATGTTGGATCACCTGATCAATAGCGGTAGCTACAGAAAACTTGACAAGAATCCCTTGAAAAAGATTTCCAGATCGATTTATCTTGCTATAAAATCGAGTAGCTCTGTTAGCTCCTTGAGCCATTAGCTTATTGAGAGTAACACTATCACTCCCAAGATCTATGGGCTCCCTAAAACTCACAAATAAGGGTCCCCCTTAGACCCATTGTCAACAACATTTGTGAGCCTACCTGTCTTTTAGCTAAATATTTAGCCATGAAGCTTAAACCCCTTGTGGGTCGGACAGAGTCCTTTGTCAAAGACTTTGCCTCATTTGTTAGTGAATTACAAGATATGAAATTCAATGAGGGAGACAATCTTGTCAGTTTTGATGTCGTTTCCCTGTGCACTAGCATCCCCATCAAGGATGCCCTTGACGTCATATTTTGCCTTATAGATCCCGACACTGCTAGATTAGTTGAGATTTGCCTCACTTCTACATTTTTCTGTTTTGAAGGTGAATTCTATGAACAAACCTATGGGGTAGCCATGGGTTCTCTCTTTTCCCCCATTATTGCAAATCTATTCAGGGAACACTTTGAATCCAAAGCCTCATCTTTAGCTACATTTAAACCTAAGCTTTGCAAAAGATTTTTCGATAACACCTGGTCCATATGGCAACACGAAATTGAGAAGTTAGATTGCTTTTTCAACGATCTTAATAATCAGTCTGATTCCATAAAGTTCACCATGGAGTGAGAAGTTGAGGGTTGCCTTCCTTTCCTTGATGTCCTCATTTCCATGAAAGTTGATGAATCTTTCTCCCATCAGGTGTATGGAAAAAAGATTCATACTGAGCAGTATCTTCATGCGAGTTCCCATCATTTTCCTACTCAGGAGATAGGTTTTCTGAGTACGCGAGTCACTCGTACACTTCAAATTTCAAATGAAGACCACCTTTCTGATGAAAAGTCCCATCTCCTTAATGTCTTTGTCTAGAATGGTTATAGTAGGTAGCAGGGTGTTAAAGCTTTCCTCAAAGCTAGGAAAGGCCCTAAGGTTAAGACTGACACTACTGATCGTCTTGCAAGATTTCACCTCCCCTTCATCCAAGGTACGAATGACAAGATTTCAAGAATCCTGAAGAAGCATAATGTTCTCTCAACCTTTAGACCCCTTAACACCATTAAGAGCTCCCTAAGGTCTATTAAAGACCAAGTGAACCCTATGGATTTGAAAGGTGTTTATGTTATATTGTGTTCATGTGGTACTTCATACATTAGTGAAACAGGTCGGTCTATTAACCAAAGGCTTAAGGAACACGCTGTTGATATCAAGCATGGGAGGACCGCGACTTCTTCTTTGGCGAAACATGGAGTGAAGACCAAGCATCATATATGCATTGAGGAGGCTAAGGTCATGGAAAATATATCTTATTTTTGTCATGGTAAGTTTAGGGAAGCAATTGAAATTGAGAGGTCTTCTAATAATATTAATAGGGATGATGGCTGGAAAATTAGTAGCTGTTGGATTCCTGCCCTCTCCTCCTAGTTTTTTCTCCTCTTTGTCTAGACTTTTTCATGTTCTAGTCCCCCTTTTTTATCCTTCCTTTTATTAATTAGAGAGTGTTAGCCTCTCTATTTATTTATTGATTAATTTTTATTAGTAATATTATTTATGCATTTATTATTAGTATTTGTTTATTTATCGCTATTACTATTACCAGTTTTTAATAATAATAATAATAATAATAATAATAATTTACCATCTTCATAAATTCATATATATATATATATATATATTATGAACACCTTCTCTTCTGTTTTTATTCCCTTGCTAAAAAAAAATTATTTATCTATTTTTATTTTTTTACTCTTAATATTTATTTATATATTCCTTTTATTTATTTATTGATTTTTTTATTTTTACATTTAATTTCTATTAATGTTAGTATTTATTTATTCCTTATCATTAATTATTATTTTTAATCCTTATTAATCTTTCCAAATCAGTACCAAATAAACAATTATTTAAGAACAATAAAAAAAATGGATAAATAAATTAGTTAATTAAGTAAATAAATAATTATTAACTAGCTAAGCGAATTAGAATTCCCTACCCTAGTCAAATATAGTTGTTTGATTAAATTATAATAATAGATAAATAAATTGTTTAAATAAATTAATAAACATTATAAATTTCCCTCCTTTGTCAAATTTAGCTGTTTTCCTCTAACTGTTAGGATGACCTATCATCCTACCTAACCTTCCTTTGAGATCTGTCTCTTCATCTTGTTGCGAAGATGAACCACACTGGATGGTTCAAAACGCATCGACCAAATATTGGCAATGTGATTTTTTCTGAAAATATTCATTAATTAATAGGGAAGAAGGTATCAGTAAAATGACATTTCGGACTCATTATGGGAATTATGAATTTATTGTAGTACCTTTTGGTTTATAATGCACTAGGAGTTTTTATGTGTTTAATGAAAGGAGTCTTTAGGGAATACTTATGATAAATTTTTCATTGTATTATTAGATGACATTCTAATATAACTAATAATGGACGAGGAACATCAGCAACACTTGAGATTGGCTACACAAATACTCACAAAGCACCAACTTTATGGTGAACTACGAAAATGTTTATTTTATCAGGGAAAGTTGCACTATTTAGGTCACATTATTTTAGAAGATGATATAGTTGTGGACCTACAGAAAATTAAGGCTATTAGAGAATTTTCAACTCTAGAAAATATTACCGAATATAGATCTCTTATGGGCCTAGCTAGATATTGCAAGAGGTTTATCAAAGGGTTTTCTAGAATTGCATATCCAATTACTTATTATCAGAAAAAGGGTAAAAAAAATATTGGACACCTGAATGTGAAGAAGCCTTTCAAAATTTGAAATTTTTATTAACCAAGGCTCTCATAACAAAAATTGTTGGTCCAAATGAGAATTTTTTGGTTTGCACAAATGTGTGTGAATAATGATTGGGTGGTTCGCTCATGCAAAATGGGCATGTAATGTTCTACTAGTCTAGAAAGTTAAAAGATCACGAGAAGAATTATGTTGCCCACATCCTAGAGATTTTAGCTATCATATACACATTGAAAATGAAGATCCATTACCTTATGGGAAGAATATTTGAAATGCATATTGATCATTATGCATTGCGCATTTATTTGAACAACCAAATTTAAATGCACGACAAAAGTGATGGCTAGAATTGTTGGGATAATATGATTGTGACATTAAATATATCAAGGGAAATGAAAAGTGGATGGCTAATGCACTCAACCAAAGAGTACATGTTTTTCATGTTGTGACAATTAGTAGCTATGAAACTCATTTGAGGGAAAGAATTTTATAGGTTGGTAATTTAGACTGGTGATATAAGAAGATCAAAAATAATTTATAGAAAGGCATAATGCAATAGAACTTCCTAGATTATGAATTGATTTAGGAGAATATTCTCTTATATAAAAGAAGAATTTATGTGTTAGAGGTACCAACGGTTAAAGAAATAATTCTACTGCAAATTCACAAGGTATTCTATGTTGGTAACCACACGTACTAGAAAACAGTAATTACAATTAAGGAACTATTTTACTAGGAGGGTTTAAAGAAGGAAGTGCCTAATTATATAATCAGGTTGTAGGATGCCAGTGGGTAAAAGTTGATTAGGAACGCTCAACTATTTTGTTACTTCCAATCCCTGTGCTCGACTGGAAATAGAAGATGGTATCAATTCATTTTATTACTAGGTTTCCTATAACAAGAAGGGGACATGATTCCATAATGGTTATAGTGGATAAGCTTATGAAGTATTTTGATTTCATTATAGTAATGTTACATATAAGGAAACAAATATTACAAACATTTATATGTGAGAAATTTCCAGACTTCACCAACTTCCATGGGAAATAATATCAAATAGAGATCCAAAATTCACATATACTTTGTAAACCAAAATATTTAAATGATTGGGTACCAATATAAACTTTAGTAAAACATATCATCCTAATTCTGATGGATAGACTGAGAAATTATATGAAATAATTGAATACATTTTATGGATGTACATGATTGATAAAACATCCAAATGGGAGGAGTGCCTCCAACTAGGGGAATTCGTGTATAATAACGAGTACAAGACATCATTAAAAATGAGCCCATTTGAGGCTCTATATGCTAAGAAATCTAATACTCTAGTGAGTTTGGGTAACCTAGTGGATATAATTATGGTGGGCCAAGAATTGCTCAAACACATGGAAGAGAAAACGGTTAAAAACAAACAAAATTTAAAATCTGCCTAAGATACGCTGAAAAGTTATGCTAGCAAGACCAAGACAATCAGGGAATTTAATGTTAGATATCATGTGTTTTTAAAAGTAAAAGAGAAAAATAGGTCATTAAAATCAGGAAATTGTGCCAAGTTAGCAGCTAGATATTGCGGGTAATTTTAGATCCTAAAGGGGATTGGCCCCGTTACATATAGGCTTGCATTACCTACATCTCTATGTATTCATTCTGTATTTCATATTTCATTGCTTAAGAAATATGTACCGTGCACTAATGATTTTGTTGATTGGAAAATTATTCATGTAAAACTCGAGGGTGATTTCCAAGTTCCACTGGTGTGGATTTTAGCCACCAAAGTCAAGGTACACAAGAATCAAGCCATTGACATGGTAAAGGTGCAATGGACCATGCTCGGTCTTGAGGATGCAAATTGGGAGAAAGCAGATGTCATGAGGGCATAATACACTCACCTTTTCTATTGATGTGTTGTATATTTATATATACGATGCACTAAGGACAACACATATAATAAGGGGGTAAGGAATGTAATACCCACCTTTTTCGACAATGTAAATGCATGTACCTTCTATATTAGGATGGTGAGCTTAAATACTCTTTTTCATGTGTTCGCATGTAGTTGTAAAGATATTGATATGCTATTTTTTGTCTAAGTAGTTAGAGGAGCCACAATGTGAACATTTTAAATATTGTAAATGTACATACCATTAAATATTAATAGAATAAGGCTAGTTGTAGATCCAACTCCATGGAGAGTGTATGGGGGACACAAATCTAACAAAAAATTAAACAATTGGATATTTTTCTTAAAAGAACACTTGTAGTCCATGAGGATTCTTAAGGGTTACACATGGCAAGCTAGGGATATGCATACATAAAAAGAAGTGTAGTTTTAGATTTGTTGGGTGTGGAGCCTGATTATCTTCTATATTCAAAGGTATCGCCACATTGGACCCCAGTTCAAAATGCGGGCGACAACACCGCCCGTAAAATATTCGCTGCAAGGGGGGTCCAGGGGGGGCGGCTGCGACCTTTGGGAGCCCTCGCTGGCGGGGGGTTTCGGGGGCAGCGCCCCTGAAGCTAAAAACAGCTGAAAATTGCCTTGTAAAAGTATAGTAATTTCTAGTCAATCTGGGTCGTTGATTAGGCGGATGATCTAATGGTAGAACTTATGTTTAGTTTAGGGTTTTTTGCCCTAGAAGGAAACCCCTCTCTTTGTATGAGGGCATTGTATTTGAGGCTGTGTGATAGATGTGTATTCTGTGAGCGAGAGACAAAGAGGTGAGACTGTGAGAGAAAACAAAACATATTACAGCGGATTGTTGTAGGTTGTGTCTATTCATTTTGTTGGATAATTGAAAGGAAGGACTGGCTGTTCGGGGTGGATGTAGACCAAACTGGGTGAACCACGTATATCTGTGTCTCTCTTGTTTTGTGCATTTTCTGTGTTTATATTTCTGCAATATTTTATGTGTTCCATTGCTCCGTAATATATAATTTTCTAACAACTGGTATCAGAGCCGAAGGTCTATTTGGCTGATAAACTCGCAGGAAAGAAGAGTTCCTAGTTCAAGTGGGAGCAATGGCGGAAGATGGTAAGTTTAGGGTCGAGAAATTTAACGGCCAAAACTTCTCGTTGTGGAAGATGCAGATGGAAGATTATCTGTATCAGAAAGATCTATACCTACCATTGGGTGGAAAAACAAAGATGCCGACGGGTATGAAAGATGAAGAATGGAACCTTCTCGATAGAAAGGCACTCAGAACAATACGGTTGTGCCTTTCTGTGTCAGTCGCCTTCAACATTTCGAAGGAAACCACGACAGAGGGTTTGATGCAGACGTTGTCGAAACTATATGAAAAACCCTCGGCCTCAAACAAGGTATTTCTTATGAAACGGTTATTTAATATGAATATGTCGGAAGGTGGATCTGTTGCAAACCATTTAAATGATTTTAATACAGTTACAAGTCAGTTATATTCTGTAGGGGTAAACTTTGATGATGAACTTAGAGCTCTGTTATTCTTGTGCTCATTACCAGAAATTTGGAATGGTTTGGTAATAGCCATTAGTAACTCCGTTTCTGGATCTAGTACTTTAAAGTTTGATGATGTTGTCGGTGCTATCCTTAGCGAGGAAATGTGATGGAAAAGCTTCGGTGAGACATCGGGAAATGCTTTGAGTGTAGAGTCTAGAGGAAGAAAAATGGAAAGAGGAAAGAGCTCAAGATATCGCAGTAAATCAAGGAAAGGCAGATCCAAGTCCAGATCGGGGATAGTGTGCTGGAAATGTGGAAAGAAAGGACACCTAAAGAAAGACTGTAGATCTCGGAAGGGAAAAGAAGGAGATGCACAGCAAGAAAACAATCATGAAGCAAATGTGACAGGTGAGGTGTTACAAGATGCTTTGATTCTTTCTTTCGAAAATATTACTGATTCCTGGGTAGTAGATTCAGGGGCTTCATTCCATGCCACACCTGATAAGAAATACTTTCATGACTATGTTCAAGGAGATTTTGGACAAGTTCGTCTCGGTGATGATAAACCCTATAAAATCGTTGGAATGGGTAAGGTTGTTGTAAAACAACAGAATGGAAACCAATGGCTATTAAAGGAGGTAAGGCATGTTCCAGATCTAAAGAAAAATCTGATTTCAACAGGGTAGTTAGGCGGTGAAGGTTGTGTGACAAATTTCACAGATAAAGCTTGGAAGGTCACCAAAGGAGCCCTGGTAATAGCAAAAGGCGAAAAGGTTGGTACATTTTATTTATGCAATGGTATTTCTAACTTTGCTAATGCTTTAACTTCCAAAGGAGCAGATGCAGCATTATGGCATCATAGGCTCGGACACATGAGTGAAAAGGGGATGAAGATTCTTCACTCAAGGAATTTGTTGTCGGGTTTGAAGAATGTTGATTTGGACTTCTGTGAGAATTGCATTTATGGAAAACAGAAGAGAGTCAGATTTCTCAGAGTTGGGAAAGAAAAGAAGAATGAAAAATTAGAGCTTGTGCATACAGATGTATGGGGACATGCTCAGGTATCATCTCTCGGTGGCTCTCGTTATTATGTTACCTTTATTGATGATGCAACTAGAAAAACTTGGATTTATTGTATTAATAATAAATCTAATGTATTTGATACTTTCAAGAAATGGAAAGCTTTGGTTGAGATTGAGACAACAAAGAAATTGAAGTGTCTTAGATCAGACAATGGAGGTGAATATTGCAGCAAAGAGTTTGATAGGTACTGTTCAGAGCATGGAATTCGCAGAGAGAAGACAGTTCTAAGAACACCACAAGAAAATGATGTGTCAAAAAGGATGAACAGAACAATCATGGAGCGTGCAAGATGCATGAGATTGCATGTAGGATTGCCTTTAGAGTTTTGGGTAGATGCTGTAGATACTGCTGTTTATCTAATAAACAGAGGGCGTTCAAGTTCCTTGGATGGTGGTGTTCCAAAGGAAGCATGGACAGGTAAAAAGGTAAACTACTCTATTTTAAAGCCTTTTGGTTGTGAGGCCTTTGTCCATATTGATAAAGAAAATAGAACAAAGCTTGAGGCAAAGTCAAAGAAATGTACCTTTATTGGATATGGTGTTAATGATTTTGGTTATCTCTTATATGATTATGAACATCACAAAATCATTAGGAGCAGAGATGTAATATTTAATGAAAAGGTCTTGTATAAGAATCAGTTGCAGGAAAAGAAGAAAGAAAACGAAAACAAGGAATACGCAGTTCTTGATGAAATCACTGAAAAAGTAAAGGTGCCTGAAAATAATAATAATCAACAACCACAACAACAGCAACCACCACAGCAACAACAGGCACCCTAAACACCTAAAAGTGGTGTTAGAAGATCTACCAGGACAAGTAGACCCCCTGAACAATATTCTCCTTCATTATATTATTTATTGTTGACTGATTCTGGTGAACCCAAATGTTATGAAGAAGCAATGCAGGTTGAAAGCAGGAAGAAGTGGGAGGTAGCCATGGAAGAAGAGATGGACTCCTTAATGCATAACCAGACTTGGGATTTAGTCAGGTTGCCTGTAGGAAAAACTACATTGAAGAATAAATGGGTTTACAGGCTGAAGGAAGAAGATGGAGGAAAACAAAGGTACAAAGCTAGACTTGTGGTGAAGGGGTTTGCATAGAAGAAAGGTATTGATTTTGATGAAATATTTTCTCCTGTTGTTAAAATGACTTCAATCAGAACTATTTTAAGTCTTGTAGCAGCTGAAGATTTGCATCTTGAGTAGTTACATGTAAAGACAACCTTTCTCCATGGGGATTTGGAGGAAGAGATATATATGCATCAGCCACAAGGATATGAGGTGAAAGGGAAGGAGAAACTAGTGTGCAGGTTGAAGAACAGCTTGTATGGCTTAAAACAGGCTCCAAGGCAGTGGTATCTAAAATTTGACAAGTTTATGTCTGAACAAGGTTATACTAGATGTCACTCTGATCATTTTGTTTATTTAAAAAAGCAAAATGATGGCAGCTATATTATATTGTTATTGTATGTAGATGACATGCTCGTTGCAGGATCTAACATGCTGGAAATAAATGTGCTCAAAATAAAATTGGCAAATTCATTTACAATGAAGGATTTGGGAGCTGCAAAACAAATCCTTGTTATGAGAATAACTAGAGACAGGAAAAATTGTAAATTAACATTGTCTCAGAATGAGTACATACAAAAGGTGTTGAAAAGATTTAACATGCACAATGCAAAACCAGTTAGTACACCTTTTGCTAGCCATTTCAAACTTAGCAAGGAAATGTGCCCAAAGACCCAAGAAGACATGGATTATATGTCTAAAGTTCCATATGCATCAGCAGTTGGAAGCTTAATGTATGCAATGGTCTGCACAAGGCCCGATATTGCACATGCAGTGGGAGTTGTAAGCAGGTACATGAACAATCCAGGAAAGGAAAATTGGATGGCAGTGAAATGGATTCTCAGATATTTGAAAGGTACCACAAATCAAGCATTATGCTTTGGTGGTTCAAACATCTCCCTACAAGGATATGTTGATGCAGATATGGTAGGTGACAGAGATAACAGGAGGAGCACTACAGGATATGTATTTACTATTGGAGGAACAGCTATCAGTTGGGTTTCAAAAATCCAAAGTGTTGTTGCACTTTCAACAACAGAAGCAGAGTATGTTGCTGCTACAGAGGCTAGTAAAGAAATGATTTGGTTACAAAGGTTTATGGGTGAATTGGGTAAGGAGCATGATATGGGCACATTAAACAGTGATAGCCAAAGTGCCATTCATCTTGCAAAGAACTCAGAATTTCACTCTATGACTAAACACATACATCTCAAGTACCATTTCATACGATCAGTGTTGGAAGATGGAGAGTTGAAGCTGGAAAAGATACACACTAGCCAGAATCCTGCAGATATGCTAACAAAAGTTGTAACCAGGGAGAAACTGAGAATATGCTCAGTTTCAATTGGTCTTCAAGGATGACGATGAAGATGAGAAACAGCCAGGTCCAAAGAGGAGTCATTGTCCAGCAAATGGAGCAGCGGTGGAGTTGCTACAATCAGTCTCCAAGTGGGAGATTATTGGGTGTGGAGCCTGATTATCTTCTATATTCAAAGGTATCGCCACATTGGACCCCAGTTCGAAATGGGGGCAGTAACGCCGCCCGTAAAATATTCGCTGCAAGGGGGGTCCGGGGGGGCGGCTGTAACCTTTGGGAGCCCCCCCCTGGCGGGGGGTTTCGGGGGCAGTTCCCCCGAAGCTAAAAACAGCTGTAAAATTGCCTTGTAAAAGTATAGTAATTTCTAGTCAATCTCGGTCGTTCATTAGGCGAATGATCTGACGATAGAACTTATGTTTAGTTTAGGGTTTTTTGCCCTAGAAGGAAACCCCTCTCTTTGTATGAGGGCATTGTATTTGAGGCTGTGTGATAGATGTGTATTCTGTGAGCGAGAAACAGAGAGGTGAGACTGTGAGAGAAAACAAAGGATATTACAGCGGATTTGTTGTAGGTTGTGTCTCTTCATTTTGCTGGATAATAGAAAGGAAGGGTTGGTTGTTTGGGGTGGACGTAGCCCAAACTGGGTGAACCACGTATATCTGTGTCTCTCTTGTTTTGTGCGTTTTCTGTGTTTATATTTTTGCAATATTTTATGTGTTCCATTGCTCCATAATATATAATTTTCTAACAAGATTATAGGTAGTTAATCATGCAAGATGTAAGGCGGATTAATCAATGAGTCCAGGAGAGGATTTTGAGACTAACTGATGGCCAGTGAGTCATGGGGTTGGACTCTGGATTGGTTAAGGTACATTTATCAATTTAACTATGCGATATGGATGCATCATGTTTATGATGAGAGCCACAATGTTTAACCTGTGAGCTTGGTGCTCCAAGGGTTTGTTAAAACATATTTGTGTCTTTATGGCCATGGCATTCTAGTGGGAAATCAACATCGACCTCTGGCCTATATGTTTCTGGAAGTGCTAGAGCAACAAGATTATTTGGTTGACACCTTGGAAATTAGCCTAGCGGGTGCCTAAAGCTTAGGAGCAGCGTGACTATTGGGTTGGCACATTGTTCATGGAGATTTGGTAATTGTTTCAGTTTTCGTTTCCTTTATATTGGTTTTCCTACATCAGTGGTGAAATGATGGTTCAGATTATGAGCCGTCAAGTCTATGGCTACCTGGATTGTGGAGGACCCACACCTAGTCAACTTTACAATGTAGATAAGTTCTTAAATGCTTATGGAAGATCGTATACATATCTGACATGATATTTAATGTTTTTATATTAAATCCCTAATTTCAATTGTTTTGGTCAATGGCTATTAATCTACATTTAATTTCCTTCCTTATTGTACTTCTGTGATTTATATGTGAAAAATATTTCATTCTTCCATGTAGTGTTGAATTCATAGTAATCATACTATCCTCGTTTAGGTTAGAAATTATGCCTAAATAAATATAAGAACTTTTGTATTTTATTTTATTTTTAATTATGCATCATTTGATATAGTGGTGTTGCCTAATTGGGGGTCGGGGACACCACATAATAATCGAGTCCCTAACCATATGATATAATAAGAGAAATATTAACAAATATATTCTTTTCTTATTATTTTTATGTTAACTGCATGAGAATTTTGTCTGATATGGTAGTTTATTATTTAGGCCTTTTATTCAAAGTAAAAATCTAAATGGAAAGCATGGTTAGGATAAAAAAAATATGAAAATGAGAATTTTATGAGGGCACCTATTGTTTTCACATATCATGTTTGTAGATTAACTACAAAACCCTTAAAGTTTAGTTATTAAAGATAATGCTTCATTTTAATGAAATAATTTTGAACAAAAGACTAAATGAAAAGAGGTAGCTCCATAATAACTGCTTCACCCAAATAGAGAGCATGCAAAGTAAATCATGGTATTTCTTATCTAATCTACCCATAAAATCATACCTTCAATGAAAATAGTGAAGACCTGCAAAATCAAAGCTTAGACTAGACAATACTTAAACAAATCTATAACTAAAATGAGAATGAAAAATAGTAGAATATGAAGAATCTCATTATGGTTTACCTGAGAGGTCTTCATTTTCTCAAAATTCCATCGTTTCAAGCAGTAACCATTTTACATGATCAAGCTTAATGAGTAGGAAGTAGTTTCATTTTTATCAAAGCTCACATACACATATTATCATTATAATTAAGAAAATAAAATAAGGAAAGTGTCAAGCCTATAAAAGAAAACCACCATTGATTCATAACAATCATATTGATAAAATATCAGCATGCATATTTCAAAGATATAATTTGACTATTTTAGATATCTTGTCACTTTCTTATTCAACAATTACTCTATCCTAGAAAAAGTAAGAAAAAAACTAAAACAAGCTACTCTTACTCTAACATAGAAAATTAAAACTAAGTGAAATCATATTTCTAATGGAGCCAATCAAGCTCTTTTATTCCTGTAGTTAAATGTAGAACATGAGTTAGAAATAGAAATAGAATTGATACTACACTATGTAAAGTAAAAATCAAATTTCTTACATATATATCTAATAATGACTATAAAATAAATATATTTATACGGAAGTTCCTAATATAATATTCTTCCAAGCATGACTCAACCCTATCTTGATACATACAATTTAAAGCATTTGTATAGATACCTTGAAGAATTTGATTAGAATTTTTTCCTAGGGACTTTATAAGATCAAAAGAATTTCTATTAACCCCTAAAGGTTTAAAGGGACTACCCATTTCTCCTGAAGGATACTGAAAATATATATGAGAGAGAAAAATGAATCTAATCCTTCATAGTAGTTGTAATATGTATAATATCTTCAAATTTACTAAGTCTAAAATTAGTAGGGAAATTTTTGGACCATAAATTATTTACAATGATAGAATTTTCACTAGAAAGGAGTTCCAACGGTAATTTATTGAAACATATTTTCAATACAGTATTAAAATGAGTTTGGTTGAAAACTTGCAAATAAGGCACATCAGAATGTTCAAAAATGTAATTGTTCTTAGACAAAGGGAATAAAGAGAAAGCATGAGAATTTTCTAATCTAAAAAAAAATTACATGAATCTAGCATAAAATCCATTGAGAGATTCATGTGCATGAGTATAAATATTTTTGATCTCTAAACAAAAACCTCCATAATTGTAGCTCTTATGAGCTAACATAAAGGCCTTGATAAAATGGCTCCATGAATGTATAGACTTAGCTAGTAATGTTTTTAACCATTTTTGAATCTGTCCTTTGAATTTAGAGTAAATAATCTACAATATTTTTTTACCATTACTGATATCAATATATTTTGATGTAGGAGCATCCAGCTCTGGAACCATGACCGGGTGTGGGTTTCTGCCAGGTCGAAGAGTTGAGTTAACTTTTTATTTGTCTTTATGTTAGTTGACAGAATAGGAGGTAGGATTTTTATTTTTATCTTAATTTCTAAATTAGTCATGGGTAGTTTGATCAATTTGTCTGTTGCTAATAAGTCATGGATTAATAAATGTCCTATTATTTTAAAAACAAAAAGACAAATCTGTCTAAAAGGAAGATCTTGTCATAAGGATAGAACGAATGACTAATAACCATGTAACTATAAAGTCTATAACTGAAAAGCAACTGTACAGTTTCATTAACTGGAACCATAAACATATAAATGTAACAACAAAAGTCATGTATGGGGTTCAGTACCTCTCGCACTCGAATAATAAAAATAATAGAGAAACTAAGTTCTGTCCATCTGTGTGTTCTATTGTATTCTATTGTGTTTTCCAATTTAAAAATATATGAACAGACAACCTACTGTATACATATTATTGAGTTTACTTCCTTTTTCTTGATTCGTGAGAAAAAGAACCAGTTCTCATAACGAGACAAAAGAATAGATGCAATACAAGGGTTTTATAATTCATTTGAAGCAAACAATGAAGACAGACCAAGAGTGATACAAACAGTTTCAGTATAGGCCAAGCACCCACGGCTGGACGAAAGTTTCCACCATACATTTAAATTGACAGTCATATAAAATTGCGAGAGTATCTACAGCATTCGTGCATGTTCATACACCACATCACAAGCATATTGAAGAATCATAACTGTAGTTCAGGCTATGAATTTAGAGTAAACCAAAAGCAGATGTCATTCAAGTGAACCAAACCAAATCTTATTATATTTTTCCTTAAGGATTTTTCTTTCGAAATGGCAAAGCCCGGTGTATAACAATTATATAGCAGTACTGAAAAATAAAGTCGTAAATGCTCAAACAGTGGAAGACAAACCCTAGGTGAGGGTTTCAAACACCTATTCATACATATCTATAGACATGCAGACCCTGGAACGACAAACCCTACGTGAGGGTTTCGAAAGAAAATTGCATTCACATACATAAGATGGCAGTCAACGAAACAGCAGAAGTCCAAACCCCAAAATGATAGAGAATCACTCACAGCGTGATTCAATTAACAAGAATTGAGCCATACGACCAGACAGCCTAAATTGAAACTACACTAAGGACTAAAGAAAATACAAAGAAGCAGAGCCTACTGGACAAGACCGAGGCATACATCGTCGAGACCTCCAACCACAAACCCTCAATACCTGCACAGCAAATGACACATAGGTGTTAGAAAATATATTGTTGCTGAAGTGAAAGTACCTAGCCTCGAGAGCACAACCAATGGAAATTGCATCCACTTTACTTGAGAACTTGCACTGAGAGCCGAAGATAGACATTCCACCCAAATTTCTGACTAACTACGGTGATGAAGGAGAAAACTAGGTGAGAAGTTGTGGAAAGAGAATCACAAATTGAAACAGAGAAGGAATACTACCTACGTTTTAAGCCGAGGATGAAAGAATGCCATCGAGTTGAGCCTGGAGACAAGCCAATTACTAAGTTTCCAACCAGAATGAGAAATAATAGCACAAAACTTGAAATACAGTGGTCTGTTGAACCAACAATAGAAGGAAAACAAACCATAACAGAAGTATCACTTACCCAGGCGGCTACATGGCAAACCACAAATGCCAACGAACCAAGGTTTAAGAAAAACCACATTCACAGTAAAGAGCCATTACAAAAACAACCAGAGGGGCGCCCAAGACTCGCAGCAAAGCTACCCACCAAAACTTGCAGATCACAGTGGAGCAAACCCTTGACAAGCCAACAACAAATGACCAAAATGAACGATGAACAAAGGGTTCAAGCATAGAAATGAGCGGGAATACGAAATCCGAGGAAAGTACCCATTCATTATTGTGTAATTGAATGGCACATAATACAAATCCAAAATATCCGATGGCGTATTCCTTCCACGTGTAATCACAACCGAACATATAATCACCACATTAATCATTTTAATTACGACAGTCTATAAAGTGATGGGCTAGCCCCATCAAAGTTGTATGAGAGCAGGTTAAATTGATTGAAGACATGGAAATAGGAAGGTGAGGTCGTGGTAGAGGTGCTCGAAGGATAGCAGAGGAAGGAGTCAGAGAGGAGATCAGAATTCTTGCTGCTCGTTTGGAGGCAGTGGAGGTAGGGAGAAGAAGAGACCTAGAGGTAGGCGATGACAATGAAGAGGAAACTGAAGCAGCAACAGATGGATCGGAAGGTGAGACCCCAGAAGTGAGATTGTTGAGGTTTGTTTTAGTGGTAAGCAGTAAGCCCAAGCCATAACTCCCAACCTATGATGGCAGCCTGCCTATCGAGGTTTTATTGGATTGGATCAGCGAGATGGATAGGTATTTCGAGTGTGAGGAAGTCAGCGAAGACC
This sequence comes from Pinus tabuliformis, assembly GCA_031772625.1. NCBI lineage: Eukaryota > Viridiplantae > Streptophyta > Pinopsida > Pinales > Pinaceae > Pinus > Pinus tabuliformis. The sequence goes on along the minus strand of CM062817.1, from coordinate 1,984,196,191 downwards.
ATAGACTTAGATTTGATGCGATGAAATTGAAGGGACACACAGCCCTGTGGTGGGATAGTGTCTAGACGGAGAGAAAGAGATTGAACAAGATACCGATTAAAACCTGGTCAAGGATGGTGGCCATATTGAAGGGCATATTTCTGCCAAAAAATTATCATATTGCACTACACGACAAGTGCAGAATCTAAGACAGAAAGGAATGACGGAAAGGGAGTACACGGAGGAGTTCTATCAAGTAAACTTAAGAGTTGGATATACAGAGGATACCGTGGAAAGAATAGCTAGGTATGTAAATGGGTTAAGATTACAAATTTTAGATGAAATTGGTATTTTATCTCCAAAGAACACTGAAGAAGCATATCAGAGTGCGATGAAAGATGAAGAGAAAATTACTAGAAGGAAAAATCCCCAGAGAGGACGAGGAGCCGGCAGGGGAAAAGGCCAGTCATATGGCAGAGGGCAGCCTGCTAGTAGTAATGAGGAAGGAAATAGTTCCAGAACTTCCAGATCAGCAGACAAAGTTGATAATGCGAGAGGAAGTAGGTCATCCCAGCAAGGCAAAGGGAAATGGCCGAGGAAGAGGGACTGGTTATCAATGTTACAGGTGTCATAAATGGGGACACAGATCATTTGAATTTCCAGAGGCAGATCAAGCTGGACAACGGGGTACATATGTTGCACAACCAAAGGAAGCAGCGACACCTCCCCAAGAAGCAGAAAATGCTCCAGAGACAGGGGAAGCCCTGTTGCTACACAAAGTGTTGTTAAAACCATTCAAGGAGGTCGCTGAACAGACATAGCAGAAGGCTTTGTTTAGAATAGTTTTTAAGTCATGAGGTAAGTTTTGTAAGTTAATTATTGACAGCGGTAGTACTGATAACTTAGTGTCCATAGAGATGGTAGAAAAGTTGGAATTGAGGCGCTTGAAACATCCCAACCCTTACACAGTCTCATGGCTGCAAAAAGGCCATCAGTTGCTGGTGGATGAATAGTGCGAGGTGGAGTTTCAAATAGGAAAATATAAGGATAAAGTCATTTATGACATCATGCCGATGGATGTATGTCACATACTGCTAGGCAAGCCTTGGAAGTACGACAGGAAAGTGGTACATGATGGGTTGACGAACTCTTATAAGTTTGTCAAGCATGGAATCAAGCATAGGCTTGTGCCCATAAAAGAAGAAGGGATAGCAGGGAAAAGTGAACGAAGAGCATTTTTGGTTAGTGGAAAATAATTTCTGAATAAAGTTGAGGATAGTGAGATGGGTTATGCAATTGTAATGAAAGCAAGGATAGTGTTGTTGCATACAAAGGTATCCGATTTACCTACAGAAATCCAGCAGATGTTGCAGGAATTTACGGATATAGTGGTGGATGACTTTCCAGAAAAATTACCCCCCAAAAGAAGTATAAGTCATCATATTGACTTCATACCCAGAGCGAGTTTTCCAAACAAAGAGACATATCGAATGAGCCCTAAGGACAATGAAGAGATTAGGAAGCAGGTGCAAGAATTGCTAGACAAGGGATTGATTAGGGAAAGTTTGAGCCCTTACGCAGTCCCAACAGTTCTCACCCCCAAGAAGGGAGGAGAGTGGAGGATGTGTACAGACTCAAGGGCCATCAACAAAATCACCATCCGGTATAGGTTCCCATTGCCATAGATGGATGACATGATGGATTGTTTAAGCGGGGCAGCATATTTCTCTAAGATAGACTTGAAGAGCGGGTGCCATCAGATTCAAATACGAGAGGCGGACGAATGGAAGACAACCTTTAAGACGAATGAGGAACTGTACGAATGGCTCGTAATGCCATTTGGACTGAGCAATGCGCCTAGTACATTTATGAGTTTGATGAATGAGATGCTAAAGGAGTACATTGGGAAATTTGTGATAGTGTACCTAGATGACATACTAATTTTCAGCAGGACAAGGGAAGAACACTTCAGCATGTACGGAAGGTGCTGGAAAAATTACAACAGAATAAACTTCTAATAAACTTGAAGAAATGTACCTTTCTGCAAAAGGAATTGATTTATTTGGGCTTTGTAATAGCAGAAAATGAACTAAAGATGGATCCGGAGAAGGTTGCGGCAATAGTTAATTGGCCATCTCTGAAAAATTTATTCGAGGTACGTAGCTTTCATGGACTCACGAGTTTTTACTGTAAATTCATAAGGAATTTTAGTGAAATTTGTGAACCTATGTTGGACACCATTAAAAAGGCTAGTTAGCCTTTTCGATGGACAGATGCAGCGGAGAGAAGTTTCCAGTTATTAAAGAGGAAGATCACTAAGAGGCCAATCCTGAGATTTCCAGATTTCAAGAAGCTTTTTCAGGTTTAGTGTGATGCTAGCGGTATGGCTATTGGAGCTGTATTCAGCGAGGAGGATAAGCTTGTAGTGTTCTTCAACGAGAAGCTAAATGAAAGTTGACAGAAATATTCATCATATGATAAGGAGTTTTATGCTATTATACAGGCATTAAAACACTAGAGGCATTATTTGTTGGGAAATGAATTTGTGTTGTTTTCAAATAATTCTGCACTATAGTATGTAATGCAACAGCACAAGTTGAACCACAAACACGCCAAATGGGTGGATTATTTGCAGAGTTTCAACTTCGTATTGAAGCATATTAGCGGGCAGGCCAACAAGGTGGCAGATGCACTAAGTAGGAGAGATCTACTTCTGTAGGAAAGAACTGTGCAAGTGCTGGGTTTTAGCCACTTAAAAGACTTATACCAGACTGATATAGATTTTAAGGAGGCCTATGAGGCATGTCAGAATCCCTTGGTGAGAGATAATAGTCCATGGTTGGATTACAACCTACAGGAGAAACTGTTGTTTAAGGGAGGATAGCTATGCATACTTGACTGCTCAATGAGAGAGAATATTATTCAGGAGAAGCATAATGGAGGCCTCGCGAGACATTTTGGCATAGACAAGACACCCGCACAGCATAGTCATTTCTACTTTTGGCCAAAGATGCGGAGGGATGTGCAATGATTTGTGGCCACATATAAAGTGTGCCAGTTGGTGAAGGGTCAGAGTCAAAACACGGGACTGTACACACCGTTACCTATTCCAGGCAGACCATGGGACTCAGTCAGCTTGGACTTTGTCTTAAGTCTACCTAAGACACAACGAGGTTATGACTCAGTGATGGTAGTAGTGGACAGATTCTCGAAAATGGCACATTTCATCCCTTGCAGAAAAACCAGTGATGCCACTCACGTGGCCCACTTATTTTTCACATAGATTTTCAGGTTACATGGGTTGCCTAAGTCTATTCTGTCGGACAAGGATGTGAAGTTTATAGGACACTTTTGGTGTACCCTATGGAAGGAAATGGACACACAGCTGAGTTACAGTTCTGCTTATCATCCGTAAATTGACGGATAAATAGAAGTTGTAAACAGGAGTCTAGGAAATCTGTTATGAAGCCTGGTTGGAGAGAATTCGCGGATGTGGGATCGATTGCTGGCACAGGCAGAGTTCACTTATAATGACTCACCTAACCGCAGCACAGGCTTCAGTCCATTTCAAATCCTATACATCATGCACCCTCGTGGAGTGCATGAGTTGCAGGATCTTGGACTGCAAGAAAGATGAAGTTCAGATGGAGAAGATTTCGCTAACGTGATGAGAGATTTGCATGAGAAGGTAAAAATCAAATTACATGACAGCAACCTAAAGTATAAACAACAAGCAGATTTGAAGAGAAGGGAAGTACAATTTAATGTGGGAGATGAAGTCCTCGGGTATTTGCACAAGGAAGACTTCCCTAGGGGTACATACAATAAGTTGAAGTATAAAAAGGTAGGACCTTGCAAAGTCCTTTAGAAATTTTCGGCAAATGCCTATGAGATACAGTTGCCACTCGGAATAGGAATTTCACCTATCTTTAATGTAGCAGACCTGTTCCCCTACACGACTGACCCAGAAAAGAAGTAAGAAGATGGAACCATGCAGTGTACACGGAATAACTAGGATGGAGGAGAAGCTTGGATAAGAAAAATGCCTTACGTTCAGCCTCCCAAGATCGAGCGCATTCTCGACACTTACATGGCCAAACGAACTCGAAAGAAGGAGTATCTGCAATACCTGGTCAAGTGGAAGAACCATCCTATTGAGGATAATTCGTGGCTTGATTCCAGGCACATTGAGTAGACAAGTTATTTAGTTGAGGAGCTCATGGACCGGAGTCATGATTTACTTTTGCGCGGGAGCCTGATGCAAGAGCATCCAGCTCAAGCACCATGACTAGGTGTCAGTCTCTACCAAGTCGAAGAGTTGAGTTAACTTTTTATTTGTCTTTATGTTAGTAGACAGAATAGGAGGTAGGATTTTTATTTTTATCTTAATTTCTAAATTATTCAAGGGTAGTTTGATCAATTTGTCTTTTTCTAATAAGTCATGGATTAATAATTGTCCTATTATTTTAAAAAGAAAAAGACAAATGTGTCTAAAAGGAAAATCTTGTCATAAGGATAGAACGAATGACTAATAACCATGTAACTATAAAGTCTATAACTGAAAATCAACTGTATAGTTTCATTAACTAGAACCATAAACATATAAATGTAACAACAAAAGTCATGTACGGGGTTCAGTACCTCTTGCACTCGAATAATAACAATAATAGAGAAACTAAGTTCTGTCCATCTGTGTGTTCTATTGTATTCTATTATGTTTTCCAATTGAAAAAAATCTGAACAGACAACCTACCGTATACAAATTATTGTGTTTAATTCCTTTTTCTTGTTTCGTGAGAGAAAGAACCAGTTCTCGTAACGAGATAGAAGAACAGATACAATACAAGGGTTTATAATCCATTAGAAGCAAACAGTGAAGACAGACCAAGAGTGATACAAATAGTTTCAGTATAGGCCAAGCACCCACAGCTGGACGAAAGTTTCCACCATACATTTAAATTGGCAGTCATATAAAATTGCCAGCGTATCTACAGCGTTCATGCACGTTCATACACCACATCACAAGCATATTGAAGAATCATAACTGCAGTTTAGGCTACGAATTCAGAGTAAACCAAAAGAATATGTCATTTAGGTAAACCAAACCAAACCTTATTATATTTTTCCTTAAGGATTTTTCTTTCGCAATTGCAAAGCCTAGTGTATAACATTTATATAGTAGTACTGCAAAAATAAAGTCATAAATGCTCAAATAGTGGATGACAAACCCTAGGTGAGGGTTTCAAACACCTATTCGTACACAGCTATAGACATGCAGACCCTGGAACGACAAACCCTATGTGAGGTGTTATAGACATTTTTGTGCCTTACAGCATGAAGCATGAAATGTCCATAATCTAAGGGATCCAAAGTCCCTAAACATGTTGTTCCTACCCCTAGAAGAACAAGGTCAGCAAACCACAGCACTGAATAAAATTTCTCCACCTGAAAACACTCAAAAACAAGGCAATTCTGGATCATGTCAACTGCTCCACTGAGCATCTGCGCCGAATGTCAACTGCTCCACTGTCTACCTGCGTTGAATGTCAACTGCAAAGAAGGCTACCTGCGCTGGGCGAGTTTGGACATGTGGCACAGTCATTCCTCAAGGTGTCAATGCCCAGGAAGCTTCCAAAATGACACTTGGATCAGGGAATTCGACTGGTGATGAGTAAGAGGTTCTAGATCTCCAAGTGGAAGCAAGAACCTCCAAGTGGACTCAAGAACTAAAGAATAACTGAAGTGAGAGAGGACACTAGTTAGCTTCATGCCAGCATCAAGCTGACTCATCCTTTCTCCAAAACTCCTATATATAGATCTCTCTCATGAGGTCTAGGGAGGCTGGAATCTTGTGAATGTAAAGAATTGCTGTTGGTTTGAGTTTAGAACTATTGGGTGATTTGCTTTGAAGGAGGTGAATAGGAGATTTCTTTCTGCTGGGAAGGTGATGCTGGATTGGGCCTTTTATGGTTGTATCACTTCCTGAACCTTACTTCTTCCATTAATAAAGCATTTGAGGTTCTTCTATATGCATGTGTTGCAATGGTGTGTTGTTATACTTGTGTATTTGATTTATTCTAATCCTTGAATCAATTATGAATGTATGCTTCTTGTAGTTTCCCTCTCTTGCCATTTTGCAGGATCTTGGTGTAGCTGGGCCAGTGAAAGAGCAAGGAGCTGGGAGCAAGCAGCAAGGAGAGAAGATTGGATCAATCATTAGCGGAAGACATCGGTTAGTGGATCTCTTTCTCCTCTCTTTTACATTCCATAAAGAAGTAATCTCAGATAGCTTTGCTTTGATTGTTGCTAAGGAACTATCACCCTTAGAGTGGGATAGGGTCATTCCATATTGGATACTTTTCCCAACAACAAATTGGTGACTCCACTGGGGATCGTATCTTGTTGTTTGTTTGTGTTTTTGCTATTCATTTCCTAAACATAGGGAGTACCGAATCGAACTGCATTTGGATCTTTCAGACGCAAAGTAGAGGGCATCTACTCTAGCTCAGTTTCTGGGCATGTTTATGATTTGAAGAGCTGATCCACAAGGACTTTGAACAGCTCTTAGTGATAGCTTTTCATCCTCCTTTGAATCATCCTTTAGTGTGTACTTGATTGGTAGCTTTGATTTGGCCAAAAACTGTTGATTTTTTAGCAATCTGTGACCCAAAACCCAGAGAAACGAGAGTTTCTCTCTTCATTGCAAGCACTGTGAGGGCAGTCTACATTTCATCGCAGGTCTCGAAGGGGCTACCTGCGCTGAATGTCAAACTGACAGTGTTCTACCTGCGTTGAACCAGTGTGGCCTTGTGCAACTGGGGTTCTCTGCTTTCTGTTGCCCTGTTTTCATCCCTGTTTTTGCAGCCTGTTATCAGTCAATGTACCTATCTAAAACCACCTTTCTTTGCCACTATTCCACCTCGGTTGTATAAAGAAACTGTATTTGTTCTTTGTGTATTTCTTACATCATTTGCAGTTTCCCATAACGAAAGTGAACTAGTCTTGTTGTGGCCTCTTAGATCTAGACCTGTGATAAGTGTCGTTCTGATCTTTAGAGTTAGCTTGTTTGCTGTTCATAGCTGATTGAGCTTTTTCTTTTGTCATATGGTTTGAATTTATGTATTTCTAGTGTTGAAACAAGTAAATCTTAAGGTGTCTTTTGATTTTGGACAAAAGCTTGTTTGCTTTCACTTGAAATTGAATTCAAAGTTATACAACAGCTTTCTTTTTGTAGTACACCAACATTAAGAAAGAGAAAAGAAATACATGTATTGTGCATGTGCATTTTGACAGTTTGCATGTTGATTTAGGAAAAAGTGCATTAGTGTGTGCTCTATGATCTGTGTGAAAAGATGATGTCTTTCTTTTCCCTCAGTAGTTAAGATTTTCATAAGTTGAAAAGATTGAAAAAGCTTGCTTCTCATCTTTAGACTGCATTTAGGAGTTGTACCATACATCTCGTGGTGATCCATAAAGGCAAACTGCTAAACAAGATCAACCTAAAATAAATTGAATTTACATAACAACGCTTTGAAACATAACGCAAACACATAGAGGTCTAAGCTAGAGACGTGTTCCGGCGTCGTTAAACGTGATATCTTAGCGTTGAGTGGTTGGGTGATTCCTCCATGGTGAAGCGATAAGTATCAATACGGACTTGTGCTCCCATGTACCGTCGCGTATATATTGGGAGACCCCTATAGGAACAAAGCCTTTATCCATAGGAAGCCGTGTCGGCCGCCCTACTGATCGCAATGCAGTGAACACAGCATTCACGAAGATCGACCACCCGTACCATAAAACGTATTCTCTGGTTTTGCAAAAAGTTTGGCACACCCTCTGCCTAGAACTCCAGAGTAGTTTCTTTTGGCCTTTTTCAAACTCTATAACTGAAAAAGTCCATCCGAGCATTTGTCACTTCGGGCTCGTTAAAACATCGAAGGAGACTAGAGTCATCTTTAGCTTTTTCTCGACTCTTTAAAAGTGAAAAAGCAAGTTGTGTCTAAGCGTCGTTAAAATTTATTTTAAACGGGATAATCATCACCATTCCCTCGTTGATCTTCGAAGTTAGTCTTTTGGCATCATAAGTTCTTGTAGAATTGCTAAGAAATCTTTTGGATAGACTAGATATGTCTGAACAACTGTCGACATCTAGGACTGTGTCGTCCGACACAGCAGCAGCAGAGCCTCCTGCTGCTACTCCAACGATGTTCGCTGGTATACCATCTGTCCCGGCAAATTGTCAACAACAAGTCGGAGTCCAATCAGGGACGACGACATGGTTAGTTCCTATTTCTTCATCCGGATTATCATCTGGTATTTCTTATGTTGAAACTCAACAAATTGATCCAATGTGTCTTCAAAGGCCAATTTACCCTTTAAGTACTGGATTTCCACCATATGGGGGGCAGTATGCTCTTTCATTGTTCCCTCCCAGAGAACAACCATATGGGAGTTTACAACAAAGTTCAGGTCAAACTGGAATTACATCCAGCGGTTGGGTACCAATACTGCCTCAACAACCAGGGGTTGTATATTCAATGCAACCAGTACACCCTGTGTCGAATATTCCCACCATACCTGCTATAGTGAATGTGTCGCAAGTACAAGCTCCACCTGTTCTATGTCAACCCCAAGTTTCTCAGGTTGCAATACCACAGCCTCTTGTCTCAATGACTCAATCACAATCTCAGGTTAGTGCCTCCTTATCTGGAGCGACTCAGGCTCAAACAAGTACTGTGACTCCTCATCTTGGTCAATCATCCAGTATTGGTCAACAGCAAATGGTCCAACAACCAGAGCTGGTTCAATCTCAACAACCGCCATTCCAGCAATCATACCAAGGACCTGAGCAACAAGTCTTTGTAAGTAATGGGCAAACATTCTATAATGGTTATGCCCATCAACCTTGTCAAAGTTGCCAGCATTATGCTGGTTTGCAAAGACCCATTGCTCAGGCGATCCCATCTTATCCTGGGTATGCTTCGCCTAACCTGAATCAGCAGTTTCCCTTTGTAGCAACTCTAGAATTACCAGATCTAAACCGGCTGACGAATGATCCAATTGCTTATGCCCCTTGGTGGCCAGCGATTCCGCATAAACTTCCGTCAGATATTCCTAAATTTAATGGAAATTAGGGTGAAGATCCGTCGAATCATGTGATGACATTCCATCTATGGTGTTCATCAAACACCCTGAATGATGATTCAATAAGACTTCGCCTCTTTCAGAGGATGTTAACGGGTCCAGCGGCAAAATGGTACATTGAATTGCCTAGAGCTTCGTTCAACAACTTCAGTACCTTAGCCACAACCTTTTTAACCCATTTTCAATTACCGATAAGGTATGAAACGGGAATAGAACTCCTTACCAACTTCAAACAGACGACCGCCACCCACATATCTGATCATATACATGAGTGGCGACGTCGTCGTAGGATTGTAAAAACGTACGTTCCTGATCAGTTATTAGCTGAATGGTTTATCAAGTCATTACTTCCTGCCATCACGGAAGATGTGGCAAAGGGGGGAGTCGTAACGTAAGAGCAGGTTATCGCTCGTGCGCAATATTTGGACTTGGTCTATACTCAGTCCGGCACGCTCTACAACAAAATACCTGATGCCCCTAGACCGGAATTCCCAATTCCTCCTCCTCCTAAATCAAACAATGACCCTCACGCCGGCGATGGTGTGATTGGAAAACACAAAATTTCTATTCAAAATGCAAATGAGGAACTTCTTGCCTCGGAAGCAAATTCCATGTCGACCGACAAGGGCAAACAACTGAAGCAACCAGGGGGCAAGAAGAAAAAAGGGAGAAAAAGGAAACCCCCTACAGGGTGTCATATATGCGATGAGGATAATTGGACGAAAGATTGTCCACATATAGCTGAAGTTAAGAAACTCTTTAAGGGTTCAAAAACCCCAGCAGTATTGACTGATCCGTTTCCCAATCCAGGTCAAAATCTGGTTGCTAATCAAAATGCTTCCCGATCCCAAGTGCTTATGTTGTATGTATCAAAGCAGCAAAATAATGCTTTGACGGAGAATATGGATTACAGGAATCCAAAGCTGTCGAACAACAAGGCTAATGACCGACCTAGTAGTTCGACAACGACTTTGACCGAAGTTGTGCCAACCATCGTTCCTGAGCGAATGATAAAGTCGCCAAAGGGAGTAGTACACCAATCGACATTTAATCCTCGTGCAAAAATAGCACAGAATTATATAGAGGACCTGGCTCAATCACCGTCCGCTATGTCGACACTTGAGGTACCGCAAAATTGCCCCTCCCAAGAGCAAGCTTTGTTGTCAGCAATAGATGGGACTGGCCTAATGGATTCCAATCTTGTAGCCTTTGATCATAAAGGATATGACCCTCAGTTACCAGCTCAACTAGCTTTCCTTATTCAAGTGAAAGCCCTCAACAAAACTGTTCATCGAACAATTATTGATGAGGGGGCATCTACATGTATTATGTCGATGAGTTGTTGGAAAACTTTAGGATCTCCAACCTTGTCACAGTCTACGACGACGTTAAAAGCATTTGACGGAAGGACATATACCCCATATGGTATCCTAAACAACTTGAAAGTTGAACTAGGAGGGAAAACAATAGAAATAGATGTTGAAGTCATAGATGGGAATCTTGATTACAACATCCTACTAGGAAGACCATGGATATATGCCATGGCAGCTGTTGTGCCGACCTATTTCAGAAAGATTGCATTTCCCTTTCAAGGAGGAATTACAATCGTCGATCAGCAAAACTTCCTCCCCAATGGTTCTCAAGTTACTGGAAGCGTTCCAATGATCCATGGAAGCAATCATTCGCTCCAAAATATCGGAGTAGGTCTCCTAAAAGACCCTACCTTAATGGGTACTTTTTCCCTATCGCCTCCGAGTAATCTGGCGGAAGTGGCCACAGTGGAATATGAAACCTTCTATATCTAATGGATTTGAACTCCGAGGACGGTTCTTATCTCGTGTCAACCTCGTTAAAAAATGAAACAAGGAGTCATGAGGATAGTTCTTTTCCTGTGTCAACCTCATTAAAAAAATGAAACAAACCCCCTCTCCAAATCTCAAAGGTAAACCTTCATTCCAACCACCGAGTTGAATGCAATGAAGCTTGGGGGGCATGCACCTCGATTTGCGTTATTATGCTGGGGGCATGAAAACTTATCAATGAGCAGTTTTAGCATAAAGTTCATGCTCGTTAAAAAATAAACGCAAGATCCGAGCAGTTTTAACGCGGTCTTCATGCTCGTTAAAAAATCAATATAAGCAGTGAGCAATGTTTCCTCCAGAGTTTAAGCTCATTTTTAAATAAAAAATGAACCTATTCCGGTAAATAACCGCTGTGATCGTAAATTTATCAGCCATAAAAGCCTTGGTCATGTTTGCACCTGCCACCTCCACCGTCATTTGGCCGATCGTTCACCTCCATATGATTGTTTACCCATTTTGAGGAACAGCTGCGAAGAGTGATTTCACCTAGCCATCCTTGTGACACTGCCGTGATTGGAAAATTCCAACCTGTACCTGGAATCTGCTGCTATCCCTATTTATCACTCGTTCCTCAAAAGACGAGTCGTCTTTAAGCTCTTTTCATCTGACTCGTAAAATATGAAAAGATTGCCGAGTTTTGGCCTTCCAACTCGTTAAAAGGACCGGAAAAGCTATCCCTCCTCTAGATTTTAATCTTTTTGGACCGGAGGGATTATTGCACGAAAAGGTCGAGCACTTGTTTTATTCGGCTCGTTAAAGTTATCGAAAATTCATCCCTTTTGTATTGTTTTATACTTTTTCGGACTTAAGGGATTAGATAACGAAAAAGGAATTTTGGAGTTAACTTTATGTACCTTTTCAGACTCTCTAAAAATGAAAAGGACCGAGTTTTCCTTGTCGTTAGACTCGTTAAAATGATTAAATAGCGACAAACTTGTCTTTAGACGAGAACGAGTTTCCCTATCGCTAGGCTCGTTAAAACATAGCGATGGGCTTGCCCGAAGGGCAGGTTATAGAACAAGCATATGTTATCCTCCTCAAGCTTGACAAAAATAAAGAGGTACTGGTCAGAAATGACTGGGGAAAAATTGGGAGAACCTCAAAGCTTTAATGGTAGCAAGTCGCTCTTGAACATGACACTTTTCCTCCGTACCACATCAGGTTGGGTTGTTTCATTCACCGGTCTCATCACCATGGTCTCGCCAAACCATCCACATTTGGGGTAATGCTACCGATCCATTGCATTAGTGTCGTTATATGTTCAAGAGATGTTGTTCAGAAAGAGTCAACCGTGTCCCATCCACTGCCATACATTATCCTTCATCCATTCATGACCGCCACCCTGAATCATATTTCACAGATTGTTTTCACCTCCATTAAAATCATTAGCTCCGTTCCGTGTCACTGATGTGGGATTCATTAAGGTCCTCCTTTGACGGATCACTTCTTGTCGACTTCAGCTCATTATCCAAGAAGTTGATCTAGGAACACCCCCCCCAGTACTTTGAAGCTTGCATGCCTCAATGGCAAGTTTCTCACTTCCGGCGACAGGTATACATTAATGACCTTCGACCGAAAGATTTTGCGTGGTGTTCGACGCCAAGTCCTTTATTCACACCACGTGAATTGTACTGCAGTACCTTGAGGGTCATTATCATTATCGGTGATTCCTCTCGCGCTTGTTAACGATTTACATCATTGACCGGTAATCAAGCGATGTCTTTCCATGTTCGACTTCAGCGCAATTCTCACATGGATCGACTTGTACTTAGAGTGAAGATCGAACGAGTTTGAAGACCCTGGATCTAGTTTCATCCATCCGGGCTGCGATATATATTCAGGAAATATAAAGACATTTGACATGTACATCATTGCAGCACATGATCATCCTACTCAAAGGATGATAATTTTCACCAAGATTATCAGTCTACCATCAGACGATCGTCTGTTCTATGTACCAAAATGAATTTATAAAGCTGAGCATGGGAATGCCCGCCTCAGATAGATCATGAAAGCAGTATGAAAAATAATGTATTGTATTGTATCTTATTACAGGTCACCTCTCAGTGATTGAATGAACTTTGGATCCTCCTGATAAAGCATTTCACCCGATAAACAACCTCATACTTTAGGGGGCAACTGTTATAGACATTTTTGTGCCTTACAGCATGAAGCATGAAATTTCCATAATCTAAGGGATCCAAAGTCCCTAAACATGTTGTTCCTACCCCTAGAAGAACAAGGTCAGCAAACCACAGCACTTAATAAAAGTTCTCCACCTGAAAACACTCAAAAACAAGGCAATTCTGGATCATGTCAACTGCTCCACTGAGCATCTGCGCTGAATGTCAACTGCTCCACTGTCTACCTGCGTTGAATGTCAACTGCAAAGAAGGCTACCTGCGCTGGGCGAGTTTGGACATGTGGCACAGTCACTCCTCAAGGTGTCAATGCCCAGGAAGCTTCCAAAATGACACTTGGATCAGGGAATTCGACTGGTGATGAGTAAGAGGTTCTAGATCTCCAAGTGGAAGCAAGAACCTCCAAGTGGACTCAAGAACTGAAGAATAACTGAAGTGAGAGAGGACACTAGTCAGCTTCATGCCAGCATCAAGCTGACTCATCCTTTCTCCAAAACTCCTATATATAGATCTCTCTCATGAGGTCTAGGGAGGCTGGAATCTTGTGAATGTAAAGAATTGTTGTTAGTTTGAGTTTAGAACTATTGGGTGATTTGCTTTGAAGGAGGTGAAGAGGAGATTTCTTTCTGCTGGGAAGGTGATGCTGGATTGGGCCTTTTATGGTTGTATCACTTCCTGAACCTTACTTCTTCCATTAATAAAGCATTTTAGGTTCTTCTATATGCATGTGTTGCAATGGTGTGTTGTTATACTTGTGTATTTGATTTATTCTAATCCTTGAATCAATTATGAATGTATGCTTCTTGTAGTTTCCCTCTCTTGCCATTTTGCAGGATCTTGGTGTAGCTGGGCCAGTGAAAGAGCAAGGAGCTGGGAGCAAGCAGCAAGGAGAGAAGATTGGATCAATCATTAGCGGAAGACATCGGTTAGTGGATCTCTTTCTCCTCTCTTTTACATTCCATAAAGAAGTAATCTCAGATAGCTTTGCTTTGATTGTTGCTAAGGAACTATCACCCTTAGAGTGGGATAGGGTCATTCCGTATTGGATACTTTTCCCAACAACATGAGGGTTTTGAAAGAAAATTGCATCCACATATAGAAGATGGTAGTCAATGAAACAGTGGAAGTCGAGACTCCAAAACAATAGAGCATCACTCACAGCATGAGTCAATTGACAAGCATTGAGCCATACTACCAAATAGCCTAAATTGAAACGAGACCGAGGACTAGAGAAAATAAAAAGAAGTAGAGCCTACCGGACAAGACCGAAGCATACAATGGCGAGACCTACAACTGCAAACCCTCAATATGTGCATAGCGAATGACACAAAGGTGTTAGAAAATATATTGTTGCCGACGTGAAAGTATCGAGCTTGGAGAGAACAACCAATGGAAATTGCATCCACTTTACTTGAGAACTTGCAGTGAAAGCCAAAGACAAACATTCCACCCAAAGTTCCGACTAACTACGGCGACGAAGGAGCAAACCAGGTTAGAAGCTGTGGAAAGAGAATCAGAAATTGAAACAGAGAAGGAAGACTACCTGCGTTTTAAGCCGAGGACGAAAGAATGCCATCAAGTTGAGCCTGGAGACAAGCCAATTACTAAATTTCCAACCAGAATGAGAAAACTTGAAATACGGCAGCCTGTTGAACCAACAACAGAAGGAAAAGAAACCATAATAGAAGTATCACTTACCCAGGTGGCTACACGGAAAACCAAAATTGCCAACGAACCAAGGTTTAAGAACAACCACATTCACAGCAAAGAGCCATTACAGAAACAACCAGAGGGGTGCCCAAGACTCACAGTAAAGCTGCCCACCAAAACTTGCAGAGCACAGGGGAGCAAACCCTCGACAAGCCAATAGAAAATGACCAAAATGAACGATGAACAAAGGGTTCAGGCATAGAAATGAGCGGGAATACGAAATCCGAGGCAAGTACCCATTCATTATTGTGTAATTGAATGCCACATAATACAAACCCAAAATATCGGATGGCACATTCCTTCCACGCATAATCACAACCGAATTATTCAACCAAAAATATAATCACCACATTAATCATTTTAATTACGACAGACTGTAAAGTGTTGGGGTGGTCCCATCATATTTACTTTTATCGACAAATTGATAAAGATTATATAAAGAAAAAATTTACTCTCAGTGTCACATTTTAATTTACACAAGGATTCAAGCTACTATTTGTCTATGATTCTCCTGGGCCTACATGAGCTAAAGGCATGATGCAAAGTATGAATGTATATGAGAGACATGATTAATTAAAAAAACTTTTAAAACAAGACTCTACATAGATAATCTATTTGTGGTCCTCCTCGTGGTGCCAAAAACATTGATGGCCAAAATTGACCATGATCCACATTGGAGATATCACCTAGTGAGGGCCCCACTTAGACTCTAATCCATTTGGGATGGTGATTGTGACTAGTTAAAATCAGTCAAGTTACCATTTTTCTAAAACTAATATAAACTAAATGTTAATCTAATCCAACATATTTAAAATCTATACTAACTCTAAAATTACCCTATGCCTACTAATGTATCTTCTTGTTTATTTTCGTAAATAAACATAAAAGAAGGAATTACTTAGTGGCAACTTCTTGAAGAAGGTAATCTTTTCAGGTATGTGAAACATGGGCTCAACCAAGCCACATGGATGTTTTCTCCTACAAAAGGAGACTTTCAAAAATTCATTTAATTAAACTGAATGTAAAATGCAATCTACTTTAATATACAAACAACAAAAATAAATATAATCTATCTTGATTAGGAAAGAGTATATACCTAGTCACAATCAAGAGAAAAATAAAAAAAAAAATGAACCGCAATTGAACCTAAGATTCGGGTGAGCTAACATATCAAATAAATAGTTCATATGATCTTTACTAATAAGGAAGATGTACCTATATGTATATATCCATAAATAGTTATGGAGATTCAAATGTGCACGTACTTAAACTTGATTATGAATGAATTTAAAATGAGCAATACAATTGTATTAAGGAAATAGTTATCATAATACTATCATAATTAAAATAAATATAAACTTGTGATAAACCGCTAAATAGTTATCATGAGTGATAACATGCATATCTATTTGAATTCACTACTCAACTTTGATATCAATTAGTTCCATCATAAAAATATAACATTCCAATGATTTAAATAAGAAATACAATTCAATGAAATTTATAATGCAAAACCCACAAAGTAAACAGTTAAAAATTGAATCAAAATTGAATGAAAATGAAGTAAATCTGCAAGTCATTAACTCTCACAATAATGTACAAAAGTTGAAGATCTGATTTGAAGCATTCATGGTATATAAAACCTCAAGAAATTTGGTAATGACATGAAATTTCTTGAATTTGTAATGCTAAAACATTCAATTTATTTTAAGGATCTAACCCCTATAGTAGTGGAAAATGCTCCTCCTTTTCACAAAATTTGAACCCCTGTCTTTTTAAGCAAGAGAGAATTTGTTTTTCCTTCCTCCTCCTTAGGTTTCCAATATTCTATTTTTAATCTACAATCCTGACAAATCAATTACATCAAATATAAACTAAATCTAAAATAAAATTTGAATGCTAAAAATTAAATAAAATTCTCAAATAATCAAACAAAATCATACTAAACTAATAAAATTTAAAAATCTAAATGCTAAACAAAGAAATCAACTAAAATAAGATTATATTAAAACTTAAAGTAAATAAACTAAAATTAAAATAACTTAACCAAATTAAAATTAAAATTAAAAGTAAGCTAGTAATTTCAGCCTAACTTAGATATAGATTAATTAAACTAAAAAATAATAAAGACAGATATCATCACGAAAATAAAAGAACTAAAAAAATATTGTATTGTTGAATAGCATTACCAAATATTAAGAAATGTGCTTAACCAATATTCTTTATATTAACCTATGTGTTTTATTTTTTATTAGTATATAGAATTTTTATAAATAAATTTATTAAAATATGTTTTTAATATAATAATTAGTCTTAGATATAAAATATGAAGAAAAATCATAATTCATGTAAAGGGAAATAATAGAAAAAAAAAAAAAGAGAAAAAAAGTTAAATAAAATGGAAAAAAGAATAAAAATAAAGAATTGTTAAAAAGCCCATAATAAGACCTCAACCAATTACATTAAAGATAAATAAAGTTAAATAATAACAATAAAATAACAAAAAATAAGTGCCAAGGTTAAACTGTTGATAAGCAACATAAAATTTTGGTCAAAGACAAACTAATACATAATTAAAGGCAAAACTGAATGCTAATACCATGCCTATTGTAGGTATAATAAAACTAAAAACTAAATGAAAGCAAAATGCATTTTAAATCAAAATAATTTTGAGTAAAAACTTAAATAAAGTTAAGCTAAAAACTTAGCCTTTGTTTGCATGATGTTGAATGCTAGACATTATCATAGGTAACAATTAGGAATTGTTATTTTCAGACTTATAGCTAAACAAAATTATGGAGTAATCATAGAGGCCATTGCAATGACAAAACCCCCAAATTAAACAGTTGTAGAAAAAATTGAATCAAAACTAAATGAAAATGAAGTCAATGAGCAAGCCATTAACTCTCACAATAATGTACAAAAGTTGAAGATCTGATTTGAAGCATTCATGGTACATAAATCATTAAGAAATTTCATAATGACATCAAATTTCTTGAAGTTGTAATACTATTTATTATATTTTGTCTAAAATATTTAATTTATGTCTAAAATATTTAATTTATTTTAAGGATCTAACTCCTATAGTAGTGGAAAATGCTTCTGCTTTTCACAAAATTTGAACCCCTATGATATGTATTTCTGCTTCTTTTTATAAGCAAGAGAGAATTTGTTTTTCCTTCCTCCTCCTTAGGTTTCCAATCTTCTAATTTTAACCTACAATTCCCACAAATTAATTAAGTCAAATATAAAATAAATCTAAAATAAAATTTGAATGCTAAAAATGAAAATAAAATTCTCAAATAATCAAAGAAAATCATACTAAAATAATAAAATTTTAAAATCTAAATGATAAACAAAGAAATCAACTAAAATACTATTATGTTAAAACTTAAACTAAATAAACTAAAATTAAAATAACTTAACCAAATTTATATTAAAATTAAAAGTAACCTAGTAATTTCCCCCTAACTTAAATATAGATTAATTAAACTAAAAAATAATAAAGACAGATATCATCACAAAAATAAAAGAACTAAAAACATATTGTATTGTTGAATGTCATCACCAAGTATTACGAAATGTGATTAACCAATATTCCTTATATTAACATATATCTTTTATTTTTTATTAATATATAGAATTTTTATAATTAAATTTATTAAAAAATGTTTTTAATATAATATTAAGTTATTTTAAAGAGAAAATATGAAGAAATGTAAATGGAAATAATAGAATAAATAAATAAATAAATAAAATGGAAATAAAAATAAAAATAAAAAATTACTAAAGAACCTATAATAAATATAAATAAAGTTAAATAATAACAATATAATAACAAAAAATGAATACTAAGGTTAAACTATGGATAAGCCACATAAAAGTTTGATCAAAGACAAACTAATACATAATTAAAGGCAAAACTGAATGCTAATACCAGGCCTGTTGCAAGTATAATAAAACTAAAAACTAAATGAAAGCAAGATGCATTTTACACCAAAATAATTTTGATCAAAATTAAATAATTTTGAGTAAAAACTTAAATAACGCTAAGCTAAAAACTCAGCCTCTGTTTGCATAATGTTTAATGCTTAATGCTCGACATTATCGTAGGTAACAATTTGGAATTGTTATTTTCAGACTTGTATCTAAACAAAATTTTGGAGTAATCCTCACAATTGCAATTGCAATGACAATGCAATAACTTGTTTATCTGCAAAGTATGTTACACGTGCTCACAATTTTTGTCCATATATTGATTCCACTCCTGAATTATTTCCATACATTGCAATTTTATGTACATCGATGGAATTTCTCTGCCATTGTCTCCAATCAATTGTAACAAACATATTCTGATCTTCTAGTTTTCCCTCACAACAAATTGATCGCAACAATCATCAATAAACTCGCTTTCTGGTAATATTTTCTGAATTGAAAATCATCTTGAGATCTCTTTCTGAAATTGCGTTAAAAAAACAACCATTTTTAATAGGAATTATCTTTGGTTTATTTGATCCAACTTCCAAGAATGCGCTATTGGGTAGGAAAAGTTGATTGGGATTTCCATAAATAGTTTGTAGTTAATCCATACATTGATTGGCATATTTCATCAACAAATTATGTTTGGTAGTGATTTATTTTTGGGTTGAATTGATAATATGCCCCAACTGTAATGACCTTCTAAAATAGTTAAAAACACTAGCTTCAAATTATCTTTTTCCGAGCTAGCGATTCGAGCCTATTTTACTAACGAATTTTGGGACTTAGAATCTTGATTAATGCCTTCCTTAGAAGCTTCTTGTCCTGATTAAATGTCTTTTAAGGAATTACCTTTTAATCATAATAATCAATTTAATTTTTATAAATTCAGTAAAATAATGGAAGCAGACTTGAGTAATTCGTTATTATAAAATTCACCAAGAAGAGATTTTGTATATGTATTAATCACTAGTATTTTCACTGATGTGAAAAGAAACGTGGAAGGCATTAAATGGAGAGGGAGGGACATGCATGTGTGAGGGACATCTGTTTAGGTTAGGCCAGGGATGATGAATCTGAACACTTTTATGAAGATAAACCTCACCATAGAAAAGCTTCTAGTTTAATTACTATGTGCTAGATTACAATAGAATACCAAAGCTTTTAGTAGTACTGATTAACAACTACATGCTTTGTTTTTAACCAATATTCAATTTTTCCACTCAAATATAATTCTATGTTTGTTTAACACTTTGGTTTTAGGTAGCCATGTTATTATTTTATGGAATTTTTTTGAATAGTAATATTCTTTTCATATCAAATATGATGCAATATCACAATGTTAGGTCACTATAATACTAGTGATTCTCCCATTAATATTGTAATTGTAGCCCTTATTGTTATTGTTGTGCCCCTATTGTTCCCATATTTTTATTATTGTGCTACATGGAAGCCCACTATTGTTATTGTTGTGCCCTTATATTATTATTGTTATGTCTACTTTGATTGATTATATTGTGACCCTTAGACTCCTATATATAGAAATGATTTTTTGTTATTTTTATCATCCAAGAATTATTGAGTTGTGTAATGTATAGGAGGTTTCCCCCTCAAAGAGGATGAGTTTGAACTCATTGATCTATCTTTTCTTTTGTTTTTTGAGCTCGTTACATAACATTTGGTATGATAGCTTTCGATTCTAGGGTTTCACTTCTCCAAAAAGATCATCGTGGAATTTTCGCTATAACTTGTTTTCTATGATGTCTGAGGAATGAAAATTAAAACCCAGTTGAGTCAAAATCATGATGAACCTCAGGTCCAAATTTCAAATCTTTCTTGCTATATTTTCGGAGATAAGATCTAAGGAGGTTAAATTTTTTGCTAGCTCCCGAATTATATCTCAAATAGGTGACCTAAGCATCAGATCAAAATTTCGTAAAACATTATAGAAATAGAACGGCCTGTAATTTTTTTTGTATCGGTTTCAAGTCCTAATGTTGAAACACTAACATGTGGCACTTCGTACAAGTTCACTCTACTGAACTAGTCGATAATGAGGTCATCGTGGGAGATTTGACATAACTCTTCCTTGGATAATCGAATCTTGATCAGACTTGTGGGGCTTGAAAGAGGACTCAGAGGGATACCACAGAATGCAATTTTGGACCATAGAGATCCAAAATTACAGAGATACAATAGATATAATATCGAGCTCCTACAAAGTGGAAAAAGGTGTGCAGTTTTTTTAAAATTTTGCATAAGATTGGTTTGAAAAAATTAATTTAAAGGAGTTCAAAGGGCATAGTGAAGCATTATTATCATTAAATTATGCCCTGAAGAAAGAAAATGGAAACACCTAGTAATCAACATGAAAGCTCTAGCATGACTCATGTACAAGAGGAAGGAATGCAACATGATATATCAAAATTACGAGATCAAGTGCAACACAATTCACTCTCAAAAAAGTAATAGAAGCTAAGATGGATAGTTTAAATAAAAGCATGGAAGCTAATATGGATGGAGTGGAAGCTAATATGGATGGCATGGAAGATAAAATGGATGGTATAGAAGAAAAACTTAAAAGAAACATGGTAGAGATGAAGACAAATTTGACAAATTTGCTACAAGAAATGCTCATTGATGGAGAAAGTGTAGTAAGGGAAACTCATGAAGAGAACAAAAGAAATTTTAATAATGATTTCATAGACTCTAATAGTGTATTGAAGACCCACCATGTTCCGAAGGTTGATATGGGGAAGTTTGATGGGAAGGATCCTGTAACATGGATACTACAGATGGAGCAATATTTCGATCTCCATAATGTGCAAAACGCACAAAAGGTACGCATTTCAACTTTATATTTGGAACCCAATCAATTTGTATGGTAACGATGGCTGTGCTATCATAAACAAATTGTCACTTGGTTGATTTTTACGAAAGAAATGATAGCACATTATCATGATACAAAAAGCAACACCTTTTTTAGCTAATTGATACATCTCAAATAAAAGGGTTCAATGATAGAGCACATTGAGGAATTCCAAAATTTAAATATAAGGATAAAATATATTCTAGAGAAACATAGGATTTATGTGTTCATAGGAACTTTAAAGGATAACATCCAACATGAAGTTCGCCTTTGAAAACATTATTCATTGGAGAAGGCATTAAGGTTGGCAAGAAAAATGGAAAGAAAAATTATGGAAACAAGGAAGCCTACCACTGACAACTATAAATACACCAAAGGTCATAAGTGTGCTGAGAAGAAACTATTTCACATGGATTATGAAGTGGAAGAAGAAAAGGAACAAAAAACGTAAAAAGAAGATGATATGCACTAGGAAAAAACCCTAGAGAAAGAAGAAATTAATCTGACCATATCTTGTAATGCATTGGCCGGAATTGCCACTCCTCAAACTATCAAGATAGAAGGACATATGGAGAAGAAAAAGGTAATAGTGTGGATTGATTTGGGTAGTACCCATAATTTTATTAATCATAAGATAGTCGAGGAATTGAATTTATTCCTATATCGAGCACGAGAGTGTCAAGTGATTGTTGCAAGTGGAGGAACCATAAATTGCTCTGTAAATTGCCATAATATCAAGCTATCCATGAGAGAATATGTATTCAATAGCCCAATTCTTTCCACTCCAATCCGTAGTGTTCATGTTGTACTAGGAGTCTAATGACTACAATTGTTGGGTACAATAACTTTTAATTTTCAAGAACTTTTCATGAAATTTTCTTTGGAAGAAAAGAAATTTGAATTAAGGGGCATCACAAGGAAACCAAGAAAGATAATAAGCTCTAACGGAATGACAAAGCTTCTAAAGAAAAAACAACGAGGTGTAATTGAAGAATTATATTCACTAGTGTTGGTAATATGATGCATGCATTGTACTTGATAAAAGCCCACTTGTAGTAGAACACCTCACTTGTATATGGTAACTAGATGAATCTATAGGAGAGATATCAAATGTGACAGAATGCATGGCAGTTGCGTTTACAGATGTGACAAAATGTGGGTCAGTTCAAAGGAGTCATTTTAGAAGTAATGTGTAATGGAAAATCACATTATAATAGGTGTATTCAGATGGAACAAAGTAATGGTACAAAAGAATAGGATGAAGGAACAAATGACTACAGATCAGAATCAAGAAAATGAAGAAAAAGGACATTTTTAGGTATGTTAATTTGTATATGCGGGTTCACTATACAAAAGGAGTGTGTACACGGGGGTTAATTATACAAAAAGAGCATATATGTATGCACACACTTTCATATAAAAAAAATTTGTATGGGATGAAAAATCAAGGAAATTAAGGTGAAATAATACCAAGGGTCAATACCATGGTATTAGCCCAGAATATTGAGCAGAGTAACAACTATTTGATCCCATCTAAGAATACTATAGTCTCTAAGTTTTGTTTTGGTCCGAGGTATTGAGAAAGTCTAAAACTATATAAGGAGAAGGGATCAAAGTGCCAAAGAGTACAACTAATGAATATCTTCTAAAGTGCTAGATCAAAGAAAATATGCATGTTATGGGATTTTGATGTTTTGCTTGATGTAGATTAAGTATGCACCTAAGTGTTTGATGATGGATGAGATCTAATGATAGATCAGAATCATAATTACTTATCATTATGTGATCTTATAATGGATATGCTAAATCCGATTGCTAACACATGTTTTATCCTTTATATGTGATGATTTGGGTATGTCTAAAGTTGGGAATTGCATGTGTTGTACTTAATGGAAACCCACTTGTACCATAACAACTCACTTGTGTATGGTAACTAGATGAATCTATGTAACTAGATGAATCTATAAGAGAGATATGAGATGTGACAAAATGCATGGTAGTTTTGTTTATAAATGTGACAAAATGCAGGGCAGTTCAAAGGAATCACCTCAGAAGTAATGTAAAATAGCAAATTACATTATAATAGGTCTGTTCAGAGGGAACAAAGTAATGGTACAAAAGAATAGGATCAAGGAACAAAGGACTACAAATCAGAATCAAGAATTTGAAGAAAAATGATATTTTTAGGAATGTTAAGTTGTATACGTGGGTTAACTATACAAAAAGAGCGTATACATATGCACACACTTTCATAGAAGAAAAAACGCATATGGGATGAAAAATTGAGGAAATTAATGTGAAAGAATACCAAGGGTCGATACCATGGTATTAGCTCATAATATTGAGTGGAGTAATGACTATTTGATCCCGTCTAGGAATACCATAGGCTCTAAGTGTTGTTTTGGTCTGAGTTATTGAGAAAGGATAAAACTATATAAGGAGGAGAAGATTAAAGGGCGGGAATGAATATCTTATGAAGTACTAGATCAAAAGAAAATGTGTGCATGTTATGGGTTTCTAATGCGTTGCTTGATCTGAACTAAGTATGCACTTGAATGTTTGAAGAAGGATGAGATCTAATGATGGATCAAGATCATAATGACTTATCATTATGTGATCTAATAATGGATAAGCTAGATTTGATTCCTAACACATATTTTATACTATATATGTGATGATCTGGGTATGTCTAAAGTTAAGAATTGCATGTGTTGTACTTGATGGCAATCCACTTGTAGCATAACAACTCACTTGTATATGGTAACTAGATGAATCTACGTAACTAGATGAATCTATAGGAGAGATATCAGATGTGACAGAATGCATGGAAATTGCATTTACACATGTGAAAAAATGCATGGAAGTTCAAAGGAATCAGTTTAGAAGTAATGTACAATGGCAAATCACATTATAACAGGTCTATTAAGAGGGAACAAAGTAATGGTACAAAAGAATAGGATGAAAGAACAAAGGACTATATATCAAAATCAAGAAGTTGAATAAAAATGACATTTCTAGGTATGTTAAGTTGTGTACGTGGGTTCACTGTACAAAAAGAGCATGTACACGTGGATTCACTATACAAAAAGAGCATGTACATGTGGATTCATTGTACAAAAAGAGCATATACATATGCACACAATTTCATAGAAGAAAAGGCGCGCATGGGATGAAAAATTAAGGAAATTAAGGTGAAAAAATACCAAGGGTCAATACCATGGTATTATCCCACAATATTGAGCGAAGTAATGACTATTTGATCCCGTCTAAGAATACCACAGGCTCCTAGTTTTGTTTTGCTCTGATGCATTGAGAAAGGCTAAAATTGTATAAGTAGGAGAAGATCAAAGGGATAAGAGCACAAGCAATGAATATCCTATGAAGTGTTAGATCAAAAGAAAATATACATGTTATGGGTTTTGTGATTCTTTTCTTGATCTGAATTGAGTATGCACCTTAGTGTTTGATGATGGATGAGATCTAATGATGGATCAAGATCATAATGACTTATCATTATATGATCTTATAATGGATAGGCTAGATCTGATTGCTAACACACGTTTTATCCTGTATAGGTGATGATCTCGATATGTCTGAATTTTGTAATTGCATCGAAGTTATAAGTAAGTATTTTCACATCTATACACTGGTTCACTTTGGTGAAGGTGCGTATACACACCGGTTCGGCTCTTCCAAGTAGCATATGCGAAATAAAAGCTAGATGTTTAGGGATGATTGATCTATCAGATCAGTTTTATTGTTTTACTATTGTCTATCAATGAAGTCTTCTTAAATCTTAAAGTAAAAGTGAACGTATGAAGAGTTTGTGTCTAATTAATTGATTGATTGAGTAATAAGGGTGATCCTTGATGTTATATGTTTAGAACTATGTAAATTGACAGTAGATCATCAGAATGTCACTAACTGGTACAGTTTGTGGTTCAGAGGTTTTATGATTCAGTACCTTCAGAGGTATACAGAGGTTGGGCTGAAGGAAGTTATGTATACATGAATGTTGGTTTCATTGAAGAAGCATATACGACTTAACACATGATTTTTGAAGTTACAATTGATTCTGGTTTTTGATGCAGTGTTCTGGGTTTAGATTTGTGTACTTGTTAGAGTGATGAGTCTATTCCAGTTGATTTCCTGAATTTTATTAAGTTTGAATGAATGGTTGATTTAGTATGTCAGAGGTTCAATGATTGTTTGATTGAGCGATTGATTGATTCAGTTATGGTTGATTCAGAGATTGATGATTGGGTTTCAATTATATTATAGATTGATGATTGAGTTTCAGTGATTGATTGATGCAGATGTATTTCATGGATGTATTGCAGTGGTGATTGATTTTGATCTTTAATGTTCCTAATGGGTCCAGTATGAAAATTTGATGAAACGTGGCCTTCAAATTGTTATGGTGTGTACGAGGAGTATCTAGTATGAAAAATTATGAAACGTGGTCCTTGGATGATACTGAGCATTGGAGCCTTCATTAAGGAAGTCCAAGCTTCCTGCTAGCAGTGGTTGGTGATTTGATCACGGGTGAGATATCCCTTCCAGTAGCAGCTACAGAATGAATGAATTTTGTAGCCTTCTATAGGACGGAGCATACATACTAGTAAACGTATGAGATAATACAAGAACTAGGGGATTGTAGCTCCCTTAAAGTAGAAGCTAGAGAATGGGAGAAGGTTATATCCTTCTACAGGTGGATGTCTACGTACTGGTATGATCATACACTAGTACAAGATTATAAATAGATTATTCATTATATTAAGAGAAGACAGAGACAACAACAACATGTCGTTTTTCTCATGCATTAGGTTTCCACCTTCAATCTTGGTGTTCATGTGTGTTTCATATGTGTGATGGTTTATTCTGTTATTATTGCACATTGTTACTATTTATTTTTTAAATAGAGTACTGATGCACCGATTAAAGACATACATATGATGAATTAATTGAATCATAAGTTCACTGAATATACGTTGGTTGCCTTAAGAACAGTTCTATATACACGCGAGTTCCATTCACTAAAGTAGCGTGTGTAAATCTAATTATGGAAGTGAAAAATTTATTGATTTGTAAATATTGATTCACCCTGCCCCTCTTAGTATTATTCCCAGCAATTGGTATCAAAGGAGGTGCTTTAGTAGAAACTTGATCGCTTGAAGGAGATACGTAGTAACAATGGGAAAGAAGAAAAATAAGAAATCACCTAAAGAGAATAAGACATCTTAAAGGGAACGGTGACAGTGGGAGAGACGATTGGCTATTATGTGGAAGAAACTCTTTAGATTCATAATCACCTAAGAATGAAGATGAACACGCAAAAGAATTATCAGGTATGAATTTGTTGACCTCTGGTGATACATTTCCCTTTTAATTTGAAGATAATGAAAGTGACAACGAAACAACTGAATTTTCTCTTATGGGTGAAAGAGAAAGAAATGAAATGGAGGTACAATTTAGAGAGCTCATAGACACAATTAGAGATCAAAAATATCTAATTGATAAAAGGGAATGTGCCTACAAAGAAGAAGTGACCAGTTTAAAAGCTCAGTTGGAGGAAGGAAAAAGAATAAAGAAGCAATATAAAGAAAATGAATGTCAAAGTCAAAGGTTGTAGGATGATGTGACATCATTAAGGAATGAGGTGAATGAAAAGGCCACAGCAACTAAGGAACTTATAGAAAGAACCAGTTATTCTGAAGGTCTTGAAGCTGTCGTCATTTCTCTAAAAGATCGCAAAAATTAAAATAAGAAAAATGAAGAACTACTCCAAGAATTTGAAGAACAAGAAAATGAAGTTCTCAAATTAAGGAAAAAAATTGGAAGAAGGAAGAAATGTTGAAGAAATCATGAATAAGCGGTATCTTGGAAAGGAAGAGTAATATTAGGTTGAGGTAAATATCCTAAAAGGTAAATTAGAAGAAAAGGATAAAATTTTACAATTTCATGATAGTACTAAGATTTTGGATGCTATTATTAGTAGTCAAATGTCTCCTGCCATCAAATCTAGTCTTGGCTTTCATGAAACTATTAAAGGTGAATCTAGCTCACAAACTAAAGAAAGAAACTCTAGTGCAAAATCTGAAATGCTCAACAAGTAGATAAGAGGTCAACCCCATCAACAACCAGAGAAAGAAAGTCTTCATAGAAAATCATTTACTCCTAACCATGGAAGTGCTAATCAATTCTTTCCTCTGATGAAAAATGTTGAATGTTTTATATGTCATAATTTTGTACATGTTACAGCAAGATGCAAAAGTGGAATGGTTCAAGCTAATAACCATCACATAGAAAGATCATCAGCTAGGTACTTTAAGGGATATTGTTTTTCTTGCAACATGTTTGGTCACAAAGCCATTAGCTGCTATAGAGGGAGTATGAAACATATAATATGTTATTCTTGTAACAAGTTTGGGCATATAACAAAAGAATGTAGGAGCAAATTTCATCCAACATGCCAAAAAGAGGAAACATCATCACACTCCAAAGTATGGAAGAAGAAGGAAGTAAAACCAGAAATATATGGCACAGCTCAGTATACAGATAGAATAGACTCAAAAGGAACTGAAAGTATGAAATGTTAGTGTTCTAATTCTCATACACAATTATCACAAAGACAAGTCGCGTCTATATGCGAGTTCGAACCTACACAGTCGTGCATATGTTGGTTTGATGAAGAAATAGTGGGATAGACTCAGAAAAATGATCTGAGATGGTTCAGACAATCATCAATTATTTTTTTTGTCTTGATGATTGATGACTACAGTCTACGGATGTTATTTAGAAGTGCTTTTGATGCTCATAAGTTGTTGATGACTTGAAGTATAACTAGCTTATGATGATTCCTTGATGATCCTTACTGATATATGCAATGATGAGATCTAACAGTGAATAGGTGGCACATGTTCATGGGGAGAATATGTTATGCTTCTGATAATGCATTGTTAGAATTATGTCTAGAAGTCTTTGGTACATAATGATTCTTATGAATGGTGAGGATGCTTATGTTGTTGAAGTGTTTAAATGATACATCATGCTATGGTGCAATCATAATTTGCCTATGATGAAATCTCAGATGATACTTATATTGCTTGAGCCACATAGTTATTATTTAGATCAGATTTATGGATGATTGTGGATGACTTTTTTTGATGATGCATACATGGTATGTTTCTTACATGTTGATCTTCATAAGGACAAGGAGAAAAACAAATCTTGAGTACACAACTTCATTATTTGATAAGTGTCATTTCTTTTATGTTGTTGTCATCATGCATTTAAATATGCATAAAATTCATATCGTGCAGTTATGGATGAGGATTCCTATAGTTCTTGTCTCTCACATGGTTGAGGATTGCTCTTGTTGATCGTATCAAGAAAGCTTGACAAATGACTATGAGCTCATGGTTTTCTAGATACATATTGTTATCTCTTTGATGGATACACATTATGCTAGATAAATGGATGATTACTTAAGTTGCATATGGATAAATATTGTTGGTTGGCCAAGAGAATGGTGTTGTTATAGGTTCCATGAAGACATATCTATTTCGAGACATGGATTACTTAGTCACATAATGATGATGACTCCTTACTTTATGGTGATAGGTTTGATACTCACATATTTTGATTATCATGGCTGATGCTTATCAGATATGGGATGTTTCCTAGTGATGATACATGGTTTATATATTGAGGGTTCTTGTGGAAAAATCATGTAGTTCTTGATAATGATGTTATGATCATAGATGATGACTATGGTCTTTTCAAATACATATGACATGATGTGAATGATTTTTTGTTACTTCTTGGAGATATGACATATTCTTAGTTGATTCATGGAAGGTTATGATAAGGCTATTTCTACTAAGGAAACAAAGCAAGTTGATCTTGATGAGGTCAAGAGGATGAGTTGATATCTATGTGCAGCATACTTTGTCACAGGTTGATGATATTTACATTGTCAAATCTTAGGAACTAATGAAGGACATATAGAGGTTGCTGGTATGGATGTTTCTAACAAATGCTTATGGTGTAGATCATATATGGTGTATGATAGTTTTTGATGACTATCATGGTCTTCTCTAGATATTTTCTCTTTATTATAAATGTCATGTATACCATTCGAAGTAAAGGTCATATAAAAGCCCATAGTGTAACAATATGTCTCTGTCTGTCATAGTCTTTTAATGATTCTTTTCTGGTCATATGATGTAATTTGTACCCCACTATTCATGTGAAGGATGATGTAATAATTGATATATTCCAGTCATGTATAAACAAATGGTATATCCCCACTTGGTTGGGTAGATGAGTCAAATTTGGTATATCCCCACTTGGTTGGGTAGATGAGTCAAATTTGGTATATCCCCACTTGGTTGGGAGATTCATGTATGTATGAGTCATTGGTGAAAGGAAGGTCATACTCACATAGTTGAGTTATTTTATTCTTCTTGAAAATACTTTTGCAAACTCTGCATGTGCTCAGGGGGAGCATGGACAGTTTAGTGCATATCAACATGTACAAAGGAGGAGTTTAATGAGAGAATTTAGGATTTGCCTATGGGGAGCATGATCAATGTTCATATTCAAATGTTCAGATATGGAAGCCTTCATTTTGGTCAGCCCTTTTCCCTTGATCTCAAAAGGAGAGAATATCTTGGTCTGTCCTTTGCCCTTGATGTCAAAGGGGGAGAGTATCTTAGTGTTTCTTGATACATATAATAGGTTCTACAAATTGAAGTAATCAACACCAATATGGTTGCCATCAATTCCAAAGGGGGAGAATTTTGGCATTATGATGCATCTGTTATACTTGATGGAAACAAGCTTGTAGCAGAACAACTCACTTGTATATGGTAAGTAGATGGTTCTACATAACTAGATGAATCTACATGAGAGATATCAGATGTGACAGAATGCATGGCAGTTGTGTTTACAGATGTGATAAAGTGTAGGGCAGTTCAAAGGAATTAGTTCAGAAGTAATGTACAATGGAAAACCACATTATAACATGTATATTTACAGGGAACGAAGTAATGGTACAAAAGAATAGGATGAAGGAACAAAGGACTACAGATCAGAATCAAGAAGTTGAAGAAAAAGGACATTTTTAGGTATGTTAAGTTGTATACATGGGTTCACTGTACAAAAAGAGAATATAAGTATTCACACACTTTCATAGAAGAAAAGGCATGTATGGGATGAAAAATTATGGAAATTAAGGTCAAAAAATACAAAGGGTCAATACCATGGTATTAGACCACAATATTGAGTGGATTAATGACTATTTGATCCCGTCTAAGAATACCATAGGCTCTAAGTGTTGTTTTGTTCCGAGGTATTGAGAAAGGCTAAAAATATATAAAGAGGAGAAGATGAAAGGGCTAAGGGCATGTTGAGGGCCCGGAGATCGGGTCAACAACAAGGGGGATACCCACCCGGTCGGGAACCTGGTTGGCGGCTCCTTGCCCGTTTGGTGTAGCGGGTCTGACTGGGGATAATCGGACCAGCTTCCCAATCTAAAGGGTGTGTGTGTGTGTAGAGTTTGATTATGTTGATTCTGGAAGTACTTTAGAGCTAACTCAAATCTTACTTATAAACTAAATCTATGTTATTATAATCTAATGAGAACAACGTATCTAATCTACGCTAACCCGGGATATAAATCTTCTATCATGCGATCTAAAAAGATTTCGAACAATAACTGGTAATAAAGATCATTCAGCTATCATAAGAATATAAATCAATTAAGATAAACCATTCTGCATAAGAAGTTAGGCAGAACAGTTGTGAACAGCATATCGCATAATCAGTTATTCATATGTCAAGCACAAACAAATGACTCCACCGTACAAAAGTGCCAAATGGTAACCCACACATTCATACATTAACATATAAACAACTCAGTTGTATATCACTCTAAGAATATGAGCAGAAATTAATCAAGAGATAAAAGTACCATTTATGACTGATTTCACTCACAAACTTTAAGCAATAACGATTCATCTCTACTTACTTCTAACATCTACCAAGAGTACAGAAATGCAACATCAGTAGCAGACATTAAAATGCAAACATAAATAAATTTTGATCCTTCCATTCATCAAAACCTCCTCTGAGGGTGCAGAAGTGCATGTTCTGAGGACAAGTTTTTGACAAATTTCTGGACCCTTCTCCAATCCAATGAGAAGGGTTAAAATACTACTTCCTAATTCTAATAATAGTATCATTACAAAATTTTAGGATACGGTTTTCAAATGACCGTCCTTTTTCTAATCTAGTTAAAAGAGAAAAAACAACATTCTAAATGAAATCATTTGTGAACTTGGTCTTTGAAGTTGCAAGTATCCAGCATAGGCTTGAGAAGAGTCGGCTGGCTGATTTCTGCGCTGAGCTGGGCTGCGAAAACGACATCTATGAGAGCTGGCGCTACCTTCTCGGCTGCATTCGTAATACACTTCACCGTCATCCATTGGCTGTGCGGTTTAACCAAGTACGTCCAGTAACCTTCCCAATTCAGCCTAGCCAATGCTTGGATTGCTTTCCCTTTTTCCTGCGCTTTCTGCCTCCATTCTGTCTCGAGTTGCAACTTGTTTAGTAGGTACCCCGGGGTAGTCTCTGTAATTAAATTGGCCCTGTGTAAATTTTCATTTACACAGTTCATAAGAATGCTCGCCTGTGTCGTCGCTGTCTCTGCTGCTTGCTCCGCCTGCGTGATTTGTTCGTCCCATTTATTAAAGAGCCGCTCCTTATGATTTTCATTAATCCTGGGTGCCCCTGCTCTTTTACCTTCCTCATCATCTTGCCAAGCCAGATATTCTGTCACCCTCTTGTCATTCTGATCATAGTCGCTCCGCAATTCCACCACCTGACTCGTGATTTTGTCGCTCAGCTCACAAAAGTGCCTCCACTGTTATATTTTACGTCCCAACTCTTCTTGTTGCTACAGTAGTTGCTCGTTCAAGCCGATGGACTCTGAAATAAACTCTACCAGTTTAGGCTCATCTTTATGCATTTCTTGCACAGTCTGCAGTTGTTTTTCTTTTTCTTCAAGACTTTTTTAATAGCCTATCTGCATTTGTTGAAAGTCTTCCTGTAGCTTTTCGAGCTGTCTGGAAGCTTCAGTGTTCGCATTGGATTGTTGCAACTGTTGTTGTAGCAGTTGTATATGATTTTCTTGTTCCTTTAAAAGTTGTTGAACTTCAGAGGCCTTGTCAATAGTTGCAGAAGCATATGCTCCTGCAATTTGAGACAGCTTCGTAAGATTTTCCGTCGGATTATTATTGGGGTCGTTCCATAAGACGTCCAAATGTTCAGAACCTTGAGACAGTGTATTCTCAAGCTTTATCTTCTTTCTTTGTCTCCTTACGACTGCTTTGTGTTGGGGACTGTAGAATATATCTAGTGGGGGAATTTCTTCTACGTTAAGTAGAAGTTCTGAGGTTGGAGCGATAGGAAGGCGTTCAGCTTCTGTGGCGCTACTGACCATGGTCGAAACGACTTCTTGCACCACCTGTGTATTGCTCACAGGTGACTTCGGGACTTGCCCTTCAAGATTAATTAATTCATTGAAGGTTTCCCACTCTTTATCTAGCTCTGTTGTGACAAGAGGTGCTTCGATGACAAGAGGGGGGACATCTCTTGGTGGTGAGGCGATAACTTGCTGCTGAGACATTGCACTCGACTGAGCTGTGTCTTTGGTCGTTTCTTTGTGTTTTCCTTGCTCGTGACCAGACTCTTCAGGATGCTCAGATACTTCTTGTGCGGCGTTGGACTTAGACCTGGAAGTGCTGGAGTTTTCACTGAGGCTGATGCTCGGAGTCGGTTCTCTAGTAGGTATTCGTAGCCTCTCTAGTGGAATACTAGCCAGCCTTCTTTCTCTGTATAACGTGAATTTCTGGAGGTCACCCGAAGACAACCTCGACTGAGCTTCCTGCAAAATTTCTTTGAGCGAGCTCTTACTCTAAAAGAGATCATCAAACAGATCTTTCTTTCCAGAGAACACTCTTATCTTGAAGTTCGTTGTGAATTCTTGGGCCACATCATTTGGGTCGAATGGCCTCGCTGGGAACTTAAATAATTGAAGACACGTCACATTCTCCACCTCGCCAAAAGCGTTTCCTACATCGAACAAAGAGAAGGCCCCACAAGTGACAGGAAATTGAGGCCAAATGGCCTTCTTCTTATCCTTTAGGTCCTTGGTTAAGCCGCCTTCAAAACAGGTTTGAGAAGCGATTTCCCGGCCAAAAGTTTATCAGGGATATATAGGGGTAGGACATCTGGAGGTACAGTTCTTGCAAAAACTCTAATGTAAGCAAACCATTCTTCCCCAAACCATCTTGCGATGGGGAGGATGTCAATTTGGGCCTCGGGGGAGCACCTTGGGGGGTCCTTATCGTATATCATTCTATATAGGGGCAAAATAACCCCGTGGCAAATATGGTAAAAATGAGGGGAAAACTGGGAATCCCATAAGATCTTGTGATAAATATGGATGGGCAATGGGTCTTGGGTAGTCCATTTCCAACCCATAACAGGAAAATTAGATACAAGACAAACAGAATCCATAATATAGGCAGACAGATAAAAAGGAGGACAGACCCTTTGAGAGAAGGATCTTTTAGACCGGTAATTGAGAACAGCCGTGTATAGAGTATCTGAAAGGATTTTGGCTCAATCTAGGATGTCGGAATTAGTGGCAGCATCAATTAATGGCAGCCATTCAGATGAAAACTTGTTGATATCTGGCATCCCAAATAACCTACAGAGCATAGCCGCACCAAAACAATATGGAGAGGTGAGGGAACCAGTGTTGTACATACCGTTTTTATCCTTTTTCAGCGGCTCGTCTCTTCTAGACCATTCTTTACTGGTGTCTGATAGATCTGGATTGTCCGCCGCGAACTTCTTAACGAATTGTGCATTATAGGTCGCTTGCGGTTCAGGAAGATGATACATAAGCTTCAAATCTTGCGCAGCAAACAATCCTACAAGCCCATGTCCATGAACTTTGAATTGTCTACCCTTCAATTTTGCATCATCTAATATCCACTTGATCATATCTGTGTATGGTAGAATTTTGGGTCTTGCCGCTATTCGGTGAAGGAATGAACATGCTAGGTCCTCCAAGGACGCCTCAGAAGAGCGTGGTGCGCCCGCGACAGCAGTCACCTTCATTATTCTAGGCTTTTCTTCCTCTAGCAGCATGTACATACCGTCCCATGTTGATATCCCTGCGTCTTTGTTGCAGGCTGTATCTGTGTACAGAGGTTCCATCTCCTTGGTCTTCTCTCTTGCTTGGAGCTTTGAGCTTTGTTCTTCTTTCCCATTTCGCTTTGCGTTTCTGTCTGAGTCGTCTTCACGTTTTGTTCCTATAGATTACGAGTGAAATGGAAATGACTAATCCAGAAAGGTGATGGGAGAGTTTTAAATGCAAGAGATAAATCAAATATGCCACCTTCGTGAAGCAAATCTCTACCAAGGCACGCGTCTTTAATCCATTTAATAACTGACAACTAATTCATTTACTTTCATTAAAAGCGCATGATTTCGGGTTAGATTATATTAAGTGGCTTTTTCTTTGAATGGCGTGCCCGAAGGATTCGTACCGAAGTGATTTATGATTTGCTGACGTAACCTCCCATGTCGCGCGATCGCTAATCGCATCATCGCAAATCGCATGGATGTGGCATTGCAGCTATCGCAATATCGCAGATCGCAGGAATTTGATGTTCACAAAATCTTGCCTGGCTCATTTCTGCGATATGCGATCTAGCGATCGGCATTATCGCAGATCGGCGGATCTTTAAGTTTTCTTCATGAGCGTTACTAATTTGCGATGCGATGTCATTATTAACACGAGGATGGTGCACATAAAAAGGGAAATGAGGGTGTTTCCTATATTTTGCAATGCGACCTTAAAGTTTTCTCTTTTATCATAAACTTAGGCTTTAAAATATCTAAGAGGTTTTTTCCAAGCGTATGTATGTGACTTCAAAAAGAAACTCTTGCTTTTCCTAGAAATTAACTAAGGGTCCCCATTCATTCAGTATCATGGCTGATACTTAATTGAATAAGGGGGGGTGTTGCTGGCCACAACAATTGGTGATTCACCTGGGAGAACCAGTTATCTCTGCTTTTATATTGACGCTTTGAAACTCCTGAAATTTTTTTCTTAAAGAACAACTTGAACTTTATTATAAAAAGATAAAGCAAACGATACTTCAAACTGTCAATGATGTTTCGTTTCAACCTCTTTCTATTTCAATTACTTGCATCTTCAACTTGTGCTTTGTATTTAAATCAGTCATTACTTGGTCCTGTAAGACATAAAATAAAGTCTTCTCTATGTATCAGCCCTTTTTAAATATGCTCCTTTGTCGCAGGTAGAGCCTCTGCTGCCAGCAGGCATCCATAGCCTCGACAGGGTTACCTATTACCCAGAAATGATCCTTTATCCTGCTTAAGGTTATTTACAACTTTTTTTTTTTTTAGAGAAAATCCTTTTTTGACACTTTTTCCTTTTTTATTCTCTAAAGAAAAAATGTCTTGGTTTGGTGGCCAAATTATGACACAGTCATTCACTTGATTTACACTTTTGTTGAACAAGCTGGCTCGTGATGAGACCCCTTGCCTTTTGATTGCAACAATCGTGAGTCATTGCCCTGTTTTGGTAGACAGTTTTGGCAAAGTCAGCAAGTTATAATATCTATGATCATGATAAGCTGGCTCGTGATGAGACCTCTCATTCTTTGAGATATAGTGTCTTCTTAGATTATTCCTCTGAATGTTGTGTTTTCCTTTTGCAGGGAGGAAGTCAAATTTTCTTTCCTTAAGAAAGTTTTGGACGACAATGATGGGGCTGCTTTTGGTAAATGGCTGCTTTCACAGAGAATTTTTATTTTAATATTGATACCTTTCATTGTACTGACCTAAAACAAATCCTTCACTGAGATAGATTTCTTCAAATTTTTCGGCAGTTGAAACTATCATCATATCTGGGTTAAAGTTCTATTGATAATAAAGATCAAATTCCTAAAAGATTTGCTGTTCATAGAAGCAGAGGTTTCAAAAAAAATTTAACAGAGAAAAGGCGTCTTTAGTAAATGCCAAATGCCGTTAACCAAAACAAACATTATTATGAGAGGCAAACATTCCCTAGGGTTATGTAGAGAATATGAATAACTTTGCCTATCGATTTATTTAAAAGCAAACCTAATAA
Source organism: Pinus tabuliformis (assembly GCA_031772625.1). Lineage (NCBI taxonomy): Eukaryota > Viridiplantae > Streptophyta > Pinopsida > Pinales > Pinaceae > Pinus > Pinus tabuliformis. The sequence goes on along the minus strand of CM062817.1, from coordinate 1,984,159,267 downwards.
CCTAGCTAAATTACTCCTACTCCTATTCTAACTATATACAGGAAATAACTATGTGAAATGAAATTTCCAATGGAACCATCTATTCATTATTATTCCTAGCCGTATGAATCTTCCAAGCATGAGTAAAAGGAACCAAACTTTCCTTGGATCATAAATATTGGCTATGGAATAAGAACATATAACCTCAATTGGAATTCTGTCTTATTTTCCTTTCTCATGAGAGCTTTTTTCCAACTGGATACCTATTGGATCATAAAAATTAGGATGAATTTATGTTATGAATTGATGATCTCTCAATAGGAAGGATAACAAGTCAAATTGTGAATATGTTTTTTTAGTTTCAATGGCTTGTAACTTGTTGTTTGTTAACGCTGAGTTTTTAGCGATTTCGTTTGAAATGAAAGTTCTCATATATAAATCGCTAAAACATAATCTGTCAAAAGTTTGAAAATTTAAAAAGAAATCCGATTTTGTACAAAATGAGTGCAAGTGAGAAAGAGATTATTGGGTATTTATACAAATAGTGTTACAGCACAGTTGGGATTTACTTGTAACATCTTGCTCCTCACAAAAACTGGCCAGGTTTTGTGAATCAGGAACTAAGTTATGATTGCGAACAGGGATGGAGCTTTCCTCATGATATGAATCATAGATCGGGGTATTGTCTTGGATAGTAAAATTATTCAAATGAGCTTTTACTTTGAGATGAGGATCGGCTGATATGATTTCTGATTTAAGATGTTCCTTATTATCTGACCCTAGTTGAGTTACTTGAGATAACTCAACAACATCATCATTGTCAAAGTAACTATCGCAAAAGACTCTACAGATTTCCCTAGGTTCCTCTTTTTCATTATATGTTTTCAGACAAGGGAGGTCAGGAAACCCTCTTTCGTCATTGATCAAAGGCTGTGCTAAAGTGGTCACTTTATCTTGAAAACCTAATGATGAGTCGTTTGAATAACCCTCTGTGTTTTTTGAGATATGCTTGATATTGAGAGGGGAAACATTGTCATCACTAAAAACATCGGGATAGAGAGAAAAATGTGAATCTGGAACAATGCATTTAAAAACATCATGAAAAAAATTTTGTTCATCAGATTCATCATAAACATCGGGCTTTAGATCATACCTTTGTGCACTGATACTTTCTGAAAGAGAAACAGTTGGTTGATCTAACATTGGCATAGGCATTCGTTGATTTGAAATGATATTGTCTGACTTTATGTCAGAGTCATCTTCTGGTTCCAAGGTATTTTCCCTTTCAGCATTTTCGTCTTTATTTTCTAGTATTAGAGCATGCATGACTCCTAGGCTTTGCAGATTTTCTTCATTATGGATGATCTGTGTATTTGACTTGAAATGCTCATCTATATTAGAAGAAAACGAAACAAAGGTCAAGCTGATTTCTGCTTGGTCAGATATAGGAGGTAGGAAATACTCATCATAATCTGAAGATTCTTCATCTGTGAGCTCATCCTCGAGATCACACTGTAGACATTTAAGATGAAATCGCATATTGAAATCCCTTACGGGTTCATCTTGTTTCCATAGATAATCAATTTCATCATATACCTGGTCGTAGTCGTAACAATCAAATTCCAAGATGAAAGTCCTAACGAATTGGTCCCAGCTGTGGATTGATGCAACTGGGAGGGTTTTGCACCATTTTCTAGCTTCCGCTATGAATGTAAGAGTAAAAATCCTGCACAAAAACGCCTTCAACAATTCTCTGAATATCAGAACTCGAACCGTTTTTAATGAACTGAAGGGCATGATTAAATGCAGAAGAATTATTTTTACCATTGAATTTAACCTGAGACAAGAGCCTTACCACATCTGGTGGAGTGTTGGAAGAGGTAGGAACATGGATGCACCTCCAAATAGGAATTCTATGAGCAGCCATCCTGTTTCAAGATTTATAACTTGGAAAACATTCCAACAGATACTATGCTCAGGCCCTCCTTCTAGCGCCAAATATGTTGAGGGCCCGGAGATCGGGTCAACAACAAGGGGGATACCCACCCAGTCGGGAACCTGGTTGGCGGCTCCTTGCCCGTTTGGTGTAGTGGGTCTGACTGGGGATAATGGGACCAGCTTCCCAATCTAAAGGGTGTGTGTGTGTGTGTAGAGTTTGATTATGTTGATTCTGGAAGTAATTTAGAGCTAACTCAAATCTTACTTATAAACTACATCTATGTTATTATAATCTAATGAGAACAACGTATCTAATCTACGCTAACTCGGGATATAACTCCTCTATCATGCGATCTAAAAAGATTTCGAACAATAACTGGTAATAAAGATCATTCAGCTATCATAAGAATATAAATCAATTAAGATAAACCATTTTGCATAAGAAGTTAGGCAGAACAGTTGTGAACAGCATATCGCATAATCAGTTATTCATATGTCAAGCATAAACAAATGACTCCACCGTACAAAAGTGCCAATTGGTAACCCACACATTCATACATTAACATATAAACAACTCAGTTGTATATCACTCTAAGAATATGAGCAGAAATTAATCAAGAGATAAAAGTACCATTTATGACTGATTTCACTCACAAACTTTAAGCAATAACGATTCATCTCTACATACCTCTAACATCTACCAAGAGTATAGAAATGAAACATCAGTAGCAGACATTAAAATGAAAACATAAATAAATCTTGATCCTTCCATTCATCAAAACCTCCTCTGAGGGTGCAGAAGTGCATGTTCCGAGGACAAGTTTTTGACAAATTTCTGGACCCTTCTCCAATGCAATGAGAAGGGTTAAAATACTACTTCCTAATTCTAATAATAGTATCATTACAAAATTTTAGGATACGGTTTTCAAATGACTGTCCTTTTTCTAATCTAGTTAGAAGAGAAAAAACAACATTCTAAATGAAATCATTTGTGAACTTGGTCTTTGAAGTTGCAAGTATCCAGCATAGGCTTGAGAAGAGTTGGCTGGCTGATTTCTGCGCTGAGCTGGGCTGCAAAAACGACATCTATGAGAGCTGGCGCTACCTTCTCGGCTGCGTTCGTAATGCACTTCACCGTCATCCATTGGCTGTGCGGTTTAACCAAGTACGTCCAGTAACCTTCCCAATTCAGCATAGACAATGCTTGGATTGCTTTCCCTTTTTCCTGTGCTTTCTGCCTCCATTCTGTCTCCAGTTGCAACTTGTTTGGTAGGTACCCCGGGGTAGTCTCTGTAATTAAATTGGCCCTGTGTAAATTTTCATTTACACAGTCGATAAGAATGCTCGCCTGTGTCGTCGCTGCCTCTGCTGCTTGCCCCGCCTACGTGATTTGTTCGTCCCATTTATTAAAGAGCATCTCCTTATGATTTTCATTAATCCTGGGTGCCCCTGCTCTTTTCCCTTCCTCATCATCTTGCTAAGTCAGATATTCTGTCACCCTCTTGTCGTTCTGATCATAGTCGCTCTGCAATTCCACCACCTGACTGGTGATTTTGTCACTCAGCTCATAAAAGTGTCTCCACTGTGATATTTTACGTCCCAACTCTTCTTGTTCCTGCAGTAGTTGCCCGTTCAAGCCGATGGACTCTGAAATAAACTCTGCCAGTTTAGGCTCATCTTTATGCATTTCTTGCACCGTCTGTAGTTGTTTTTCTTTTTCTTCAAGACTTTTTTGATAGCCTATCTACATCTGTTGAAAGTCTTCCTGTAGCTTTTCGAGCTGTCTGGAAGCTTCAGTGTTCGCATTGGCTTGTTGCAACTGTTGTTGTAGCAGTTGTATATGATTTTCTTGTTCCTTTAAAATTTGTTGAACTTCAGAGGCCTTGTCAATAGTTGCAGAAGCATATGCTCCTGCAATTTGAGACAGCTTCATAAGGTTTTCAGTCGGATTATTATTGGGGTCTTTCCATAAGACGTCCAAATGTTCAGCACCTTGAGACAGTGTATTCTCAAGCTTTCTCTTCTTTCTCTGTCTCCTTATGACTACTTTGTGTTGGGGACTGTAGAATACATCCAGTGGGGGGATTTCTTCTACGTTAAGTAGAAGTTCTGAGGTTGGAGCGATAGGAAGGCGTTCAGCTTCTGTGCGCTACTGACCATGGTCGAAACGACTTCTTGCACCACCTGTGTACTGCTCACAGGTGACTTCGGGACTTGCCCTTCAAGATTAATTAATTCATTGAAGGTTTCCCACTCTTTATCTAGCTCTGTTGTGACAAGAGGTGCTTCGATGACAGGAGGGGGGACATCTCTTGGTGGTGAGGCGATAACTTCCTGCTGAGACATTGCACTCGACTGAGTTGTGTCTTTGGTTGTTTCTTTGTTTTTTCCTTGCTCGTGACCAGACTCTTCAGGATGCTCAGATACTTCTTGTGCGGCGTTGGACTTAAACCTGGAAGTGCTAGAGTTTTCACTGAGGCTGATGCTCGGAGTCAGTTCTCTAGTAGGTATTCGCATCCTCTCTAGTGGAATACTAGCCATCCTTCTTTCTTTGTATAATGTGAATTTTTGGAGGTCACCCGAAGACAACCTCGACTGAGCTCCCTACAAAATTTCTTTGAGCGAGCTCTTACTATGAAAGAGATCATCAAACAGATCTTTCTTTCCAGAGAACACTCTTATCTTGACGTTCGTTGTGAATTCTTGGGCCACATCATTTGGGTCGAATGGCCTCGCTGGGAACTTAAATAATTGAAGACACGTCACATTCTCCACCTCGCCAAAAGCGTGTCCTACATCGAACAAAGAGAAGGCCCCACAAGTGACGGGAAATTGAGGCCAAATGGCCTTCTTCTTATCCTTTAGGTCCTTGGTCAAGCCGCCTTTAGAACAGGTTTGATAAGCGATTTCCCAGGCCAAAAGTTTATCAGGGATATATAGGGGTAGGACATGTGGAGGTACTGTGCTTCCAAAAAGTCTAATGTAAGTAAACCATTCTTCCCCAAACCATCTTGCGACGGGGAGGATGTCAATTTGGGCCTCGGGGGAGCACCTTGGGGGGTCCTTATCGTATATCATTCTATATAGCGGCAAAATAACCCCGTGGCAAATCTGGTAAAAATGAGGGGCAAACTGGGAATCCCATAAGATCTTGTGATAAACATGGATGGGCAATGGGTCTTGGGTAGTCCATTTCCAACCCATAACAGGAAAATTAGATACAAGACAAATAGAATCCATAATATACGCAGACAGATAAAAAGGAGGACAGACCCTTTGAGAGAAGGATCTTTTAGACCGGTAATTGAGAACAGCCATGTATAGAGTATCTGAAAGGATTTTGGCCCAATCTAGGATGTCAGAATTAGTGGCAGCATCAATTAATGGCAGCCACTCAGACGAAAACTTGTTGATATCTGGCATCCCAAATAACCTACAGAGCATAGCCGCAGCAAAACAATATGGAGAGGTGAGGGAACGAGTGCTGTACATACCGTTTTTATCCTTTTTCAGCGGCTCGTCTCTTCTAGACCATTCTTTAGTGGTGTCTGATAGATCTGGATTTTCCGCCGCAAACTTCTTAATGAATTGTGCATTATAGGTCGCTTGCGGTTCAGGAATATGATACATAAGCTTCAAATCTTGCGCAGCAAACGATCCTACAAGCCCATGTCCATGAACTTTGAATTGTCTGCCCTTCAATTCTGCATCATCCAATATCCACTTGATCATATTTGTGTATGGTAGAATTTTGGGTCTTGCCGCTATTCTGTGAAGGAATGAACATGCTAGGTCCTCCAAGGACGCCCCAGAAGATCGTGGTGCGCCCGCGACAGCAGTCACCTTCATTATTCTAGGCTTTTCTTCCTCTAGCAGCCTGTACATACCGTCCCATGCTGATATCCCTGCGTCTTTGTTGCAGGCTGTGTCTGTGTACAGAGGTGCCATCTCCTTGGTCTTCTCTCTTGCTTCGGAGCTTTGAGCTTTGTTCTTCTTTCCCATTTCGCTTTGCGTTTCTGTCTGAGTCGTCTTCGCGTTTTGTTCCTGCAGATTATGAGTGAAATGGAAATGACTGATCCAGAAAGGTGATGGGAGAGTTTTTGATGCAAGAGATAAATCAAATATGCCACCTTACGTGAAGCAATTCTCTACCAAGGCACGCGTCTTTAATCCATTTAATAACTGACAACTAATTCATTTACTTTCATTAAAAGCGCATGATTTCGGGTCAGATTATAGTAAGTGGCTTTTTCTTTGAATGGCGCACCCGAAGGATTCGTACCGAAGTGATTTATGATTTGCTGACATAACCTCGCATGTCACGCGATCACTAATCGCATCATCGCAAATCGCATGGATGTGGCATTGCAGCGATCGCAATATCACAGATCGCAGGAATTTGATGTTCACAAAATCTTGCCTAGCTCATTTCTGCGATATGCGATCTAGCGATCGGCGTTATCGCAGATCGGCGGATCTTTAAGTTTTCTTCATGAGCGTTACTAATTTGCGATGCGATTTCATTATTAACACGAGGATGGTGCGCATAAAAAGGGAAATGAAGGTGTTTCCTATCTTTTGCAATGCGACCTTAAGGTTTTCTCTTTTATCATAGACTTAGGCTTTAAAATATCTAAGAGGTTTTTTCCAAGCGTATGATTGTGACTTTAAAAAGAAACTCTTGCTTTTCCTAAAAATTAACTAAGGTTCCCCATTCATTCAATATCATGGTTGATACTTAATTGAATAAGGGGGGGTGTTGCTGGCCACAACAGGGCACAAGGAATGAATATCTTATGAAGTGTTACATCAAAAGAAAATATGTATGTTATGGGTTTCTGATGCTTTGCTTGATCTGAACTAATTATGCACCTCAGTTTTTGATGATGGATCAGATCTAATGATGGCTCAGGATCATAATGACTTATCATTATGTGATCTAATAATGGATAGGCTAGATCTCATTGCTAACACACGTTTTATCCTTTATAAGTGATGATCTAGGTATGTCTAATGTCTAGAATTGAAGAGAATTTATAAGTAAGTATTTGCAAATATATACATTGGTTCACTTTGGTGAAGGTGCCTATACACGCTGGTTCGACTCTTCCAAGTAGCATATGGAAAATAAAATCTAGATGTTTAGGGATGATTGGTCTATCAAATCAGTTCTATTGTTTTACTACTATTTGCAATTGAAGTCTTCTTAGATCTGAAAGTATAACTAAATGCATAAAAATTAGTGTCTGATTGATTGATTGATTGAGTAAGAAGGTTGATCCTTGCTGTTATCTATTTATAACTCTATAAATTGACAGTAGATCATCATAATGTCACTGATTGGAATAGTTTGTGGTTCAGAGGTTTTATGATTCAGTATCTTTAGAGGTATACGGAGGTTGGGCTAAAGGAAGTTGCGTATACATGCACATTGGCTTCATTCAAGAAGTGCATATAGACTGACACATGATCTTTGAGGTTACAGTTAGTTCTGGTTGTTGATGCAGTGTTACGGGTTTAGATTTGTGTACTAGTTATAGTGATCTGTCTGTTCTAGTTGATTGGTTGAATTGATTAATTTTGAATGAATGGTTGATTTAGTTTGTCACAGGTTAAGTGATTGTTTGATTCAGTGATTGATTGATTCAGTTATGGTTGATTCAAATATTTATGATTAGGTTTTAGTTATCTTAGATATTGATGATTAAGTTCTAGTGATTGGTTGGTGCATATGTATTTCATGGACGTATTGCAGTGGTGATTGATATTGAGCTTCAATGTTACTGATGGGTCTAGTATGAAAATTTTATGAAACGTGGCATTCATATTGTGTTCGTGTGTACCAGGAGTATCCAGTATCAAAATTTATGAAATGTGGTCCCTGGAGGATACTGAGTGTTGGAGCCTTCAGTAAGGAAGTCAAAGCTTCCTACCAGTAGTGGCCAGTGATTTTATCAGGGGGGTGGAGCTCCCTTCCCATAGAATCTGGAGAACGAGTGAAGGTTGTAGCCTTTTGTAGGATGGAGCCTACATACTAGTAAGCATATCATCTAGTACAAGAACTAGGGGGTTGTAGCTCTGTCCCAGTAGAAGCTAGAGAATGAGAGAACGTTGTAGCCTTCTACAAGTGGATGCCTACATACTAGTATGAGCCTGGACCAGTACAAGATTGTAACTAAATTACTCTTTATATTAAAAGAAGACAGAGATAATAGCAGCAAGTGGTTTTTCTCCTACATTGGGTTTCCACCTTTAAGTCTTCTTGTTCATGTGTGTTGCTTATGTGTGATGGTTTATTATGTTATTATTTCACATGGTTACTATTTAATGTTTAAATAAAGTACTGATGCATTGATTAAAGATCGAAATATGATATGAATTAACTAAATCATAAGTTAACATGATATACGATGGTTGCCTTAAGAACAATTGTGTGCACACGCAAGTTCCATTCACTAAAGTAGTGTATGTAAATCTGATTATGGAAATGAAAAGTTATTGATTTGTAAATAATGATCCTCCCCCACCTCTCATTACTATTACCAACAATTGGTATAAGAGCAGGTCCTTTGGCAGAGGCTTGATCACTCGAAGGATATCCATAGTAACAATGGGAAAGAAGTGAAAGAAGAAAGCACCTCAAAAGAAGAAGACATCTCAAACGAACGATGATAGTGGGAGAGACAATTGGCTATTATGTGGAAGCAACTCTTTAGATTTAGAATCACCTTAGAATGAAGATGAATAAGCAAAATAATTAGCAAGTACGAATTTGTTGACCTCTAGTGATACATTTCTATGTTTGTTTGATGATAATGAAATTGACAACAAAACAACTGCATTTTCTCTTATGGGTGAAAGAGAAAGAAATCAAATAGAGGCGGAATTTGGAAATCTCATAGACACAATTAGAGATCAAAAAGATCTAATTGAGAAAAGGGAATGTGCCTATAAAGAAGAAGTTACTAGCTTAAAAGCTCAGTTGGATGAAGGAAACAAAATAAAGAAGAAATACAAAGAAAAGGAAGATCAAAGTCAAAGGTTGCAGGATGAAGTGACATCATTAAGAAATGAAGTGAATGAAAAGGGCACAACAACCAAGGAACTTATATAAAGAACTAGTTACTATGAAGGTCTTGAAGTTGTGGTCATTTCTCTAAAAGAAGATCTTAAAAATTCAAATAAGCAGAATGATGAAGTACTCCAAGAATTTGAAGAACAAGAAATTGAAGTTCTAAAATTAAGGCAAACACTAGAAGGAAGAAAAGTTGAAGAAATCATGAAGAAGTAGTATCTTGAAAAGGAAGAGAAATATCAGTTTGAGGTAAATATCCTAAAAGGTAACTTAGAAGAAAAGGATAAACTTTTACAATTTCAAGATAGTACTAATATTTTGGATGATATTCTTAGTAGTCAATGGTATCCTACCATCAAATCTAGTCTTGGCCTTCATGGAATTGTTAAAGGTGAATCTAGCCCACAACCTGAAGCAAGAAACTCTAGTGCAAAATCTGAAATGCTCAACAAGGAGATACGAGGTCAACCCCATCAACAACCAAGGAAAGAATGTCTTCAAAGAAAATCATTTACTCCTAACCATGGAAGTGTTAATCAACTCTTTCCTTTGATGAATAGTGTTGAATGTTTTATATGTCATTATTTTAGAGATGTTGCAACAAGATGTTGAAGGGAAATGGTTCAAGCTAATAACCGTCATACAAAAAGATCATCAAATTCTAGGTACTTTAAGACATATTGTTTTTCTTGCAATATGTTGGTCACAAAGCAATTAACTACTATAGAGGGAATATGAAACATATAAGATGTTATGCTTGTAAAAATTTTGGGCATATATCAAAAGAACGCAGGAGAAAATTTCAGCCAACATACCAAAAGGAGAAAACATCACCACACTCCAAGGTATGGGAAGGAGGAAGTACAACCCGAAATATGTGCATAGCTTAGTATACAGACATAACATTCTTAGGAGGAACTGAAAGTATGAAATTTCAGTGTTCTAATTCTCATACACAATCATCATGAAGACAAGTCGCATATATATATGTGAGCTCAAATCTGTTCAATCACGTATGTGTTGTTTTGATGAAGAAGCAGTGGGAAAGACTCAGAAAAATGATATGATATTGTTCAAACAATTATCAATTATGTTTTGTGTCTTGATGATTCATGACTATAGTTTTTGGATGCTATTTAGAAGTTCTTTTGACCATCAAAAGTTGTTGATGACTTGATGTATAACTAGTTTATGATGGCACCTTCATGATCCTTAGTGTTGGGAGTGGGATCCCCCAAGGGAAGTTTTGGGGCTAAAATCCCATGTTAAGTCCATTTTTGTAATATAATTGTATGGACTCCTCATTTTTTGGTCGCGGAGCGTGAAGATGTTATGTGTTAAAAACGGTAGTCCGCACTTAGTTTGGTAAAGTAAAGTCAGTTGCAATAGACCTACCCATGGTTCATGGACCATCGGATTGTATAAAAAGAGATAAGCTCTAAGTAGTCTAGGCATCGATCAATAGAATGGGAGATCATGTAATAGAGTGATAGTTCTAAAGAAGAAGTCAAGTCATGGATCATAGTGTAGATAGAGGCTCTGTAGCTGAGTGTGCAGAGGCCTAGGGTAGAAGTCTACAGCTAAGTCTGCAAACCCCTGCAGCTGTGTGCGCAGGGTGGACAAAGTCTGTAACACTTCGGAGATATTAATAAAAGCAGTTATTTTGGAATTTCTATGTCTTTGTTCTGTTGATGGGTTTGGATATATCATGTATGGATTTCCTTTACTATTCTTATATGATGCACGGATGAATGCAATTACATTGAATAATTGAACACAATTATGAATATCTACTTACACGATGATAACTTTAAGTATTTTGCAAGACGAGCAAATCACTTAGGATAATTTGGGAATCTGCACGGCAAAATTCCATAGCGGCGTGAAAATACCTGAGCCACAAGTTAGGGCTATGCGAAGGTCGATCATATAATTTTGCGAAGGTATTGAGGACCAGAATAGAGTGTTTGTCTTGCAAGCCCTAGAGAGAAACCACCTGCACGAAGGGAGGGATAGAAGAAATCAAATGACATCACAACCATCTCAGGGTGCAGAAACTTGATTCCAACATCTCCCCCATACTGCTTCGGGTGAGACTTTGGTCTGCACTCTGTGGGCTAATGCGGAAAAGGCTAGTAGTGTAGGGATTTGTTTGGCTAAAACATTGAACCTAGTTCAGGCCCCCTCAAGCCAGCAAATGGTTCCGTTGCGGGACCAGAATCTTCATAAGATATGTGTGATGTTGTATCACTGGAATCCAACTAAGAACGAGATTCGAGACTGGTTCGATAGAAATATCCATGAATTCGTAGCCCAAGAGAACAGAAACTTGCGACTGACAAAGGAACAGTGGTTGGCCAAATACCTATATATAGAGATCCACGAGATCATTTTTTACTCCTTCCCTATTGAGCTATACGAGTGGATTGCGAAGATAGCATATAGCAAACGAAGATGGAAATTTGACAGTCCTATTGTGTGGACCTCGGAGCTAGTGAGAAGGAAAGAAGCATAGGAGGATAAGATCACCCACACTGTTGATCATTGGCTCGATCGCATCATAGGAGGATTTGTGGCTGAATTCACTGTCGACACCTCAGTCAGCTACAATAAGGCCAACTAGTGCTTTTTCAAAGGACAGTGAGGTAAGAACATAAAATCTTTGAATACCTGGATTAAAATGCTATTGTGAAAAAAATGGAATATGTAGCTACCTTGATGTTCGGAACTATGCGAAGTGTAAAAACTTACAGGAATGAAGGAAAAAAGGGTCCAGAGTATAGTCCCTTAATTTCACCTCCATCAGGTGATGAAGAAGGGATAGCAAAGGTTTCTCCACGAAGTGTTATTTAGTTAATAAGGCAAGGATTCCAGTGAATACCACCTCTACCCACACCACCTCCAACTTCACCCATACCACCTCCACCTCCACCACAGTTCAGTATGGAAAATATAGTGAAGTTTCCTTTGTTCAAAGGCTTGGGAAATGAGGACCTGGACCAATTCTGATTTGTTGTGAGGGCTGTATCAGAAGCTCAAGGTGTTACAGAAGATAATATAAAGAAGGCGACACTGATTAGTGCTTTGTAAGATCACATGTTAACCTGGTATATTAAGTACTCTACTGATAACCTGAATGTTGGAGTAGCAGACATCCAGGAAGCACTCAATAGGGAATTATTAGGCCTAAATCTGTGGCGCAGTCGATTGTGGGATTCAAAGAGATCAAGATGAAACTAGGTGAGATGCCTTGAGAACTAAATCAGAGGATGAATTGTACAATTTGCAAAGCCAACATGAATTTGACAGATGGACAACACTGCGAGTGGTTTGTGGCTTTGCTACTACCACACTTAAGGAGTGCACTATTGTAGCAGAAGATAACAACTCAAGCAGAGGCCTTGGAGATTTCCATGAGACTACATGAAACTCCAATGTAAGATCCTAATCTAGGAGTTCAACAGATCCATGGATAGGTGAAGAATCTATGCCTTGAGATGCAAAGTCTGAGGTAGGATAGGACTGTTTGACCAGAGGTATGCGAGGAGGTATGGTGCTTGAAATGCAATAGTCAGGGTCATGACAAAGACCATTGCCTTGCCTTTGAAAACTATATTGCATGAGGAGGACTGATGCCTTTAAGGAAAAAAGCTCAAGCAAGACCTAGTGCAGGGCCTGCACTATGGTGCACTATCTATCAGGTAGCCGGAAAACATGACACAGACGTAGAATTTCCCACTGTAGATCAACATATTATGAAATATACTAAAACACAATACAAGATCTATGTCTACAACACTTTGTGGAAGCTTAATCGAATATGAGCAAGATCAATTTAGAACACATATAATAGAGAATGAGAATTCAATCACACATGAACACAAAAGAATAATCTGGGGAAAGCCTCAGCTAAAAACCCCTCTATCTATATTATCAAGCAAGTGGAAACATGAGATATTACACAAAGCTTTAGCTCACACGTTGTCCAGCTCTCAGTACAATCCCTCACTGCTACTCATAGACAGTCAAAGGTTCTCACAACCTTCTCCTCTACCCTCCAAGCATCCAATTTCCTTGCACATTTTCTCTTGGGGTCCAAAAGCTGCCACCTATGTGAATTATGTCTCACACACTCTCTGACCTCTGATCTAACTGCGCAGTCCTAAAGGAGATAATTCCTTCTGCATGGATGAGTTTCCTATATAGTAAAAATCTTCCAACTGATAGTACATTGTCCCATCATCTGATCTCAACTGGGTCTCTCATTGAACTGACATTCATGAGTTATTTATGAGAGAATATTCAATTATCTGCAGAGCAGCAGTTACATGCATGCAAGCATTAACTAACTAAACTCATAATTAATTCGACCAACTGTTTGAATTAATCTAACTAAACTTGACTTACTTAACTAAGCTAACTAATTACAACTCAATATTACAACTCATCCTTATCTCTTTAACTGATGGATAAATTCCTCAATTAATGGAGAAACTATTGCATGTCTTCACATAGACTTCATGTTTGATTTTCTCCAACTAATTAACTGAAGATGAATTAATTAATTATTTTACAAACAACTACTAAGATCAAATTCGAATTTTACTTCTCAATTTTAGTTCAGGGACTAACTAAAATTGGAATCCATCCCGAACTACTATTTTTAGCAATGCTATTTATAGCACTTCCATTTTTCATTCCTTGCTACTATGTCCAACACTGGTACCCAAACTGCTATTTATAGTAGTGCTATTTTTAGCATTTCTTTCTTCCATTTTCAACAATAGATAATTGTCACTTGCTAAAGAAGTTTGTACATACACCGCAACAATTGTTCTACAACTTTTGTAGGTTAGTAGGGCACGATGAGCATACTTGCAGGAGCTATGAGCTGATCATGGATAGAACTCTCAACTATGGGGTTCAGGCCGAAACATGGCCCCTCGACCAGAGCGTAGGAGTTGTGCGGACAAGATTTTAGGGGCACAAATGAGGTCGAGGTGGAGGACAACCTCATAGAAGTTGAGGACAATTGATTTGCTATAATTGTGGAGGACCATGACACTATCCCCGTGATTGCACTAATCCGACGCATCTTTCGTTCAAGTATTACACTCTGTTTGTTCATGAAATGGAATATAGTCCTATGCTGATAGATAGGATATGTGAAAAATGGGCTCTACCACCTTTACCGACACAAAACCTGCAGATGATGAGGTCTGAGTTGCGTGAAGAAGATCCAAATGTAAATATAGTGCTCAGAAATGGAATCATGGCAGGAGATGACAAGGGGAAACAACCAAAAGGTAGTACATGGGTTCAAAAAGCCCCAGAAAAGGAGGTTGAGTTAGATTTGGAGTGTGCACATGAAAACTTCATGGAAGCTAAGAAGAGCTTCGCTGAGGCCTCCACCTCAGGAAGAAAGGATAAGCCTGAGCAGGAGATGAACCCCTCTATGCTCAAAGCTTTCCCGGAGATCTGTATGAAGTTACTTCATGACTGTAAGGTTGTAAAATTATTACAAAAACTCATCAATAGATGCATTGGAACCACGCCAGGTGAGTCGTGCGTAATATGAAAGACTAGCAAGCATAAAACAAGGACACAACGGGAGATGAGACTGACTAAACAGATAGGAGAGTATCAAATGGATCAGGTCATTTTGGAGCTGGGGTCAGATGTGAATGTCCTACCAAAGTAGCCTTCGGAGCAAATGGGGAGACCTGCACTGCAATGGTATCTGATTCAGCTAAGGATGGTGAACCAGTAGAGGACCATCCCCATGGGGTGGCTGCAGGGGGTGATCGTGGATATTGAGGGAGCAAGCACACTTGCTGATTTTGAAGTAATAGAGATAGTGGATGATAGCAATCACTATCCTATGCTCCCGGGAATGGACTGGGCTACTCATATGAATGGGGTAATCAATTTCAAAAAGTGAAAGATGATATTTGAGAAGAAATCGATGTGCGTAATAGTACCCCTCAATCCTGCTGAAGGATCACGCTATACTGAACCTGTCTGCGATTATGAGAGTGATGATGACCATGATTTTATCTATAAGATAACGATGCAAGACCAAGATTGGGTGAATCCCACTGTGGATGGATGGATTACATGAGATCGTGAGAGTTCCTGCACTTTGGACTCTGTTGAAGAAATAGTACGTTAGCAGAGTCAGTTACATGGAGTAACTACGCTGAATTAGAACATGATGACCCGGTCGATGCGCTGTGTGTCCTTAGAGGTATGAAATATGCCTACTTATGATGATCTGAATGAGGTAGATATCTTTTTAGATGCATTTGAAAGGGAGGTACCAGAAAAGCAATGCTTCCAGGCCTTCGGCTGGGAACTGTGCGCTATGCTCACAAGATGGTGGGGTATGCACAAGGGAAGCTTTGATGATTGGTGCGAGTATAGGGGGATGATGATAACACAATTTGGGAAAACTAAGATGCAACTGACAAACAATTATGATGGGTAGAATTATCCGCGAGCACATCTGGCCAAATGGACCCAGGCTTATGGAGAAAATCCCCAACCTGAGTAGGTGCACCTGTTATGTCATACTCTAGATGTTATCCTAATGAATTGGTATATAGAAACAGAGCTCCACCATGGGAAAGGCGAATGGGATATCCTGTATGAGGGATTCATGATGACATTTAGTTTTGAGGACAAGTTTAACAGTATTGATGAAGCGTTACAAGAAGTGAAAGCAACAATCTTGAGGATATCGCAAGATCCTTTAGACTTGATTCGGCTTGAATGGGCTACTCAGCCGCATCGTGCACTGGAGTGTTATAATGTAATTACTGAAGAAGAGGATGAGGATCCATAGAGGATTAACATTCCAAAAATAAAAAGTCACTGCAGGGTTTAAGGACTATAGATTCAGAACCTTGATATAACTGCGTTGTTGAAAATGAAACAAGTAAAGATTGTTACTGAGGCAAAACCCAAATTCGCAAAGATTGGAGACTACTGGGATGATGAGATGGTGGATAAGGTCACTGGACTGCAGCATGAATACCAGGACTTATTCCTTACCAAGTTTATGGATTTGAAAGGAATAATAAGGAACCTAGTAATGATGAAGATCACGTTAAAGCCCAACGTGAAGCTAGTTAAGCAAAGGCCTTATCCACTCAATCCAAAATATAAGGAGAATGTTTGCTTAGAGCTAGAAAAGATGCTCACGGTAGGCATCATTGAGCCTATGGAAGAATCTGATTGGGTAAGCCCAATCGTGGTGCAAGAGAATAACAGAAGGATGAGATAAGGATATGTGTGGACCTTAGAAAATTGGATGACGCCTGTGTGCATGATCCTTTCCCAACTCCGTTCACTAATGAAGTGTTGGACAACATAGGTAGTCAGGAATCATATTCCTTCACTGACGGGTTCTCTAGGTACCACCAAATCAAAATCATGCCGGAGGATAGGATCAAGACAAAATTCGCAACTGAGTGGGGTTGTTTCTAGTACACTATAATGCCATTTTGATTGAAGAATGTGCCTGTGATATTCACGCATGTGGTTGTTGTGGCATTCAAGGAATTTATTCATAAGTTCCTGGAGGTATATTTTGATGAGTGGACTATATTTGGTCTGGTTAAGCGTCATGTAGCAAGCTTGTACCTGATGCTAGATACTTGTCGAAGATACTAGATCACGCTCAATATCAAGAAGTGTTTGTTTTGTGTTCCATTTGGGAACCCATTGGGGCATGTGGCTTACAGACAAGGGCTGATGATAGACCCTGTGAAGATCATGGTGATATTGAACTTGGAAGCATCGAGGATTGTGAAACAGTTGTGTGCTACTCTATGACATATGGGATATTACAGAAAGTTTGTCAAGGGCTATGCCCAAATCACTACGCCAATGGAGAAATTGTTGAAGAAGGAAATCACATTTTGTTGGAAATACAACTATAGGAAGAGCTTGGATATACTAAAAGAAAAGATGTTTACCACGTTGATTCTAGTCTTTTCGTACTCAAAAAAAGAGTTTCACATACATGTCGATGCGTCATGTATAGTGCTGGGAGTAGTACTGACACAGGCTGGTGGAGAAGGTTTCGACCATCTTATCGTGTTCGCAAGACCTAGATTATCCAAAGCAGAGAATAATTGTTCCACCACTAACCATAAGAGGCTGGCTATGGTGTATGCACTCCAGAAGTATATGCATTACTTACTAGGAGGCCATTTTAATATGTATAGGGATCACTCCGCGCTAAAGTATTGGGTCAATAAGCCTGTGTTGGGGAGGAGAATCTGTAGATGGCTCTGATCGTTCCAGGGGTATGATTTTGAAGTTGTTGTGAAGCATGGATGATTGAACACGGGACCAGATCATCTATCGCACATCGAAATAGGCGAGGAACCTACTAACTTGGAAGAAGGATTGTTTGACACATAGCTATTTGTAGTGCATGTCGCGGATGGTCATTTTGAGGATATAATAGACTTCCTAACAGTAGGAAGTTCACTGAAAGGATACACTGTCCAGCACAAGAAGGAATTAGTGGTGCGCAAGACCAATTTTTCTGTCATTGTTGGGCATCTATACAAGAATGGGACTGATGAGATATTGCGATAGTATGTACCTGAGTTCGAATGAAGCAGCATCCTTGCAGATGCTCGTGGGGGCACCGCGGGAGGACATTATGTAGGGAGATCAACCGTACAGAAGATTCTACGTGTAGGGTTGTGGTGGCCAACCCTTCATTACGATTCAAAAGAATATTGCAAGGCATGTGATGTATGTCAAAGGATGGGCAGGCCATCGCGAAGGGATAAAATGCCTTTGAATCCACAAATGACATTGCAACCCTTCAAGAAGTGGGCGATAGATTTTGTAAGACCCATCCAACCACAAGGAAGGATAGGAGCAAGGTACATCATCACTACGATGGAGTATTTTACTCATTGGGAAGAAGCACAGCCGGTGATGGATTGCATAGGCTCAATTGCCACGAAGTTTCTATTTGAGCATGTACTGACACGATTTGGATTTCCAAAGATCTTGATGAGTGATCATGGTACGCACTTCCTGAATGAGACAATTGGCGCACTGAGGGAGGAATTTCAGGTATACCACCAGAGGAGCACACCTTACTACCCACAGGCTAATGCGATAGTGGAGGCATTCAACAAAGTGCTTGAAACTACGCTAACCAAGGTTTGCAATGCTCAGCGAAGTGCTTGGGACCTACACATACCTGCAGTACTGTGGGCTTATCGAACGACATGCGTGAAGTTGACTGGACAAACCCCTTTTAGGCTTGTCTCTGGTGTGGAGGAAGTAATGACTATGAAATACATCATGCCTAGTCTACGCATAGCACTGCTTACAGGTATGATGGATCGTGGAGCCCTAGAAGAGAGGCCTGTGCAGTTGGTTGAGCTTGAAGAAGAAATATGTTTGGCTGGATTTCACCAATAGGTCCAAAAGCAGCGCGAAAAGGCATGGCATGATCGACAGATCAAGCTGTGCATATTTAAGGTAAATGACCTGGTTTTGTTAAACAATAGTAAGTTTGATAAATTTCTAGGGAAATTCAGGATGCACTGGTTAGGGCCTTATTTTATTAAGGATATTACCGATGGAGGAGTGGTGCAGCTAGTTATATTAAATGGATAACCCTTCCCAAGAAAGGTGAATGGGAGTCACCTGAAGACATACACCAGCAGTCCGTCCATGTGACTAAATGAAAGTAGCACAGTCTTAGCACTCCAGGCAGTTGAAAGGAGGTGTGGGACTATAAACTACACTATCTGGGTTGGGGAGCTACACAATTGGAAGATGGTGTGAAGCAACGATGTGTTACTGTGACCACGGCAGCGTGGAGGGAGCTACGCTACCCAGGGAGAAATCCCGCAGGTCAACAGGAAAGTGATTGTTAAAGTCACTGTTCATGAAAAGACAACAAAAGTGATGCCAAATGGAGTGGCTGGCTGGCATTTAAAATGAAATTTATGGCTTAGATCCTTGAAAATCTACTACCAATAATGAACTGATTTTGGGGGGAATGGTTGGATTTGAATTCAAAACTCCCTATAAATTACAAGTGGTTATCCAGCGAAAAACACTTGGCATTTTGAGAATTGAGTTGTTGTGCTCTCAAGTGCACATGAACTGTGAATTATTTCAAGATTTGGTAGTGAGTCCAACATTTGAACAATTGTCAAAGGAGACACAAGAACTACTGAATAGCATCATGTCAACACATGTAGAAGCTATGGGCATTGAAGGAGTGGCAGCTGCGAAGAATGTGCAAGAAACTGATATGGGGACCAAAGTAGCTACCTCGGAAGTGGCCAAAGTATTGGTGGAGGTCCCTAAAACCCACGAGAACACCGAGACCAAATCCAACCCTAACGAAGGAGACCATGAAAGATAAGAAGGTCAAGTAGCCTACCATACTGGTGCACACGTCTCCAAGTCGAAACCCACCAAATCTCACTTCTTAGGAGAAAGGAAAGGCTATAAACCTAGAAGCAGAGGAGGAGGATATCAAAGTCATCCCCATGGACGATGAGGATGTGGGATTGGAAATAAAGGAGGTTGAAGCCCAGGGTGTAGACCCTATTACACAGTTGTCGGAGTATGTCCCTCCACACAAGCATAAGTCCAAGGTCCCAAAGGACATTGATGAAAGTAAGACTCCCCTGCAAACCCCTCTGCTACCAAATGAAATTTATTTTGATGGTCTTCGTTTGGCATGGGTACCGATATTGAAGATCGAAGACTGGAACTTGGTGGACCACGAGAAATTTTTGCACCTGGTGACCGAACAGCTGATGCACCACATCATAGACACAAATACAGGGATGACTGCATTGGAGCTGCAGAAGTGGCTTAGAGGAGTATAGAAGGCAAGATTACTCAACCTTCTCTGGGTGCGCACTATAAGTGCACCCCCGTGACAGTTTTGGTCATCAAGCAGCTGCCATATTTGGTGCATGATGGGTGTCTATGCTTGGAGGAGTTGATACCCATCACTGATATGTTGATTCACAGAATAATGTGCCTACCGTATACAGGTGAAAATTCAGCTATGATCTTTGGCAGCAAGGTTGGCGAGTAGGCGCTCGCAGAATCAATGAGAGAGAAGTTCAAACTGGTGATGAGGCTACATGGGTACGCTATCTCCAGCATATATGACCCCGCTTCGAAGGTGGCAACATAGATCCTTGCAGAGAAGGTGATGGGGAACTGTCTTGTTGATGAGGTTTTGGTGCCTATCATCGTGCTCGCACAGTAGTGCGCGGAAGGAGTCAAGTTTAACTGGTCGGACTACCTTCGCGGAGAGTTCCCGGTGAACTGTTGCGAAGCGCAAGAGAAAAGCAAGACCTTCCACTACACGTGGCCCTTTCTATCGATCATGATGGTAGCATGGGATCTACGAGAGGAGAGAAAATTCCCCTCGGATGGATCTTGATGGAAATGAATATCAGGATGGTATCAATCACAAGCCGTGATTGTCACCCACGGTATATGCTAACCTGTAAAGCTATTCTAAGTTTAAAGCTGATTTCCATCGGATATCAATCACGGTGTTGAAGGACCCCATGCAGAAGTGGTACGATTTTCCATATCTAGCCATAGATGATGCCATTGATGCGGTGCTTGATAAATGGTCGGCAGAGTGGCGGACTAGTGCGAACTTGGTGGAGGGTGGAAGCAATTCCGCTGCATAGAAGAAGAAGGAAGAGGCTGAGTTGAAGATGGCGCAGCTGGTCAAAAAGAGGAGAAAGGAGGCTGCTCAGAAGGCCTAGGTAGAACAGGCAGCAAAACAGATAGGTAGCACAAAGCAGGGCTCTGACAAAGGTGTGGGGTTGCCTTCACCCAAGACTGAAGAGGAGGACATAGAGCAGCATGACACAGACCCTCAAGAGATGTCCACCCACATTAAGCACCCGAGGGAGCTAGAGAAGGGAGGGTACATAAAGAAATCCAGGGCAACCAAGACCTCGTTGGAACCTATCACATTGACGGAGGGTGACTTATATGACATCGGTGACACAATCAGAGATGTCACCATGTAGGCCCTACAACAATATGAAAAGCAACAACAGATCATCCTAGGGGCTATCCAGACTGAGCTGGAGGAGTTGCAGATCCACGCATCATAATATGGTGCGCTGTCCACTAACTTAACTATCGGCACATCAACGGCTGCCGATATGATGCGCATGAAGGCTTCCTATGCCACAGTGCTCCTAGATGGAGTAATGACCATGGAAAATGAGGCTGACAAGCCCATTTTCAGCGCCTTGAAGGGAGTTGGGTTGAACCTAGTAGCACCCCTACCTGAAGCACTACACCTCTTTGAGGATGGAGTAATTGCAAAGATAAGGGCCCGTGAGCACCACACCCTCTAGGTGATCAGTGAACAGAAGATAAAGAATGAGTAGATGACCCTACAGAGGAATGCCTCCATCGTCACTGAGGCCGAGGTGACCAGCAGATAAAGAAGATCATACAAGTCATGGAGGAGGCATGCAGAATGGTCCCAAAGTTGGACATTTCAGAGAAGGAACCAAACGAGGTCCGCATCCGCAAATTGGCCACAGGGGTGTGCGATAATCAAACATAGATGGTACGGGTTTAGTTGGAGCTGAACCTATAGATTACAAAGCTCCAGTTGAGGGCCCAGCCTTCAACGTGACCAAAGGTAAAGGAACAATGAGCGGCCTTTGTCACAGAAGCAGTCACGGCGATGAAGATTTTAATAGCATACTGCACATAGTCGTTCGAACAATTGGTTGAGTTCCTGACTAGCTTGGAGGATGTGTTGGGTTGTCTTATATTCTGTCCATGAATAACCCACGTAGTGAACCTGGGGGTTACAGGGGGGGCAGAGCCCCCCTTTCATTGCGCCGATTACGCAGCGGGGGGACGCTAACCCCCCTTTTCCGGGGGGTTTGAGGGGGGCAGGTAGCCCCCCTCTACGGGATCCGAGGCAGCACCCCGGGAAAATTTTTTTGGAGCCTATATTAGGTTGGGCGAACCTGCCTATGGTTTTCGGTCCATCGTTTTCGACGCGATGGTTTTCGGTCCATGGTATTGGATGCTTCCACATGTATAAATATGTATTGTAACATTGAAAGGAATATAATGAAAAATCAAGCTGGTAGTCCCGGTTTTGGGATCTAGGGGAGAATATTTGTGTATATGTGTTTTATGTGTTATGCTCTTGCATTGTTTATTTTCTGTGTTTTAGAATTCCTATGCAGGTAATTTCTGTACAGGGTTAAAACCTACAGGATGCCCCTGACATCCAAAGGCTAGAGACGGAAGTGCGTGAACTCCAATAGTGCTATGACAATGTTAAGGACACAGCGCAAACCGTCACGGTGACACAGAGGTTATCTAGGATGTAGGAAGCCAAGAAGCTAAAGGAACAGGTGGATGCAGCGTTGCACGAGGAAGTAGTGTTGAAGGCATGACTAAAGCCTTGGCTAGAGGAAGCTTATGCAATCACAGGAAACATTGAAGGAAATATTTTGACTCTGCAAGTGATGCAACAACATCTTCAGGCTAAAAACATAGGGGTAGTAACCGAGAAAATAGTTGAATATGTGAAGTAGGCAGCAGCTCAGTGCACGGCCAAAGTTGCGGTCATCAGGGTCCAGCTAGATGGGTTTCATGCAAAGATCACATATCGAGTGACTCGAGGGTGAGTCACGATGTTTGTGTTGGGGGCCTGTTAGGAGCGAGATCCCCAAAGGGCAGTTTTGGGGCTAAAAGCCCATGTTAAGTCAAATTTTGTAATATAGTTGTAAATACTCTGCATTTTTTGGTCATTGAGGGCGAAGGTGTTATGTGTCAAAAAGGGTAGTTTGCCCTTAGTTTTGTAAAGTAAAGTCAGCTATAAGAGACCTACCCATGGTCCGCGGACCATGGGATTGTATAAAAAGAGCTAAGCTCTAAGTAGTTTAGGCATCGATCAATAGAAGGGAAGATCATGTAAAAGAGTGATAGCGCTAAAGAAGAAGTCTAAATCATGGGTCATAGCATAGATAGAGGCTCTACAGCTAAGTGTGAAGAGGACTAGGGTAGAGGTTTATAGCTGAGTGCGCAAACCACTGCAGCTATGTGTACAAGGTGGAAAAAGTATGTAACACTTGGTAGATATTAATAAAAGGAGTTATTCTACAATTTTTGTGTCTTTGTTCTATTGATGGGTTTGGGTATATCATGTACGGATTTCCTTTATTATTCTTATATGATGCGCAAATGAATGCAATTACATTGAATAATTGAATGCAATTAAAAATATCTGCTTATGCGGTGATAACTTTAAGTATTTGACAAGCTAAGAAAATCATTTAGGATAATTGAGGAATTTGCATGACACGCTGCCACTTCAGAACGAAAATACCTAAGCCATAGGTTAGGGTTGCGCAACGGTTGATCATATACTTTCGTGAAGGTATTGATGACTGGTGTTATAGACATTTTTGTGCCTTACAGCATGGAGCATGAAATGTCCATAATCTAAGGGATCCAAAGTCCCTAAACATGTTGTTCCTACCCCTAGAGGAACAAGGCCAACTAACCACAGCAATTCACTGAAGTTCTCCACCTGACAACACTCAGAAACAAGCCAATTCTGGATCATGTCAACTGCTCCATTGAGCATCTGCGTTGAATGTCAACTGCTCCACTGTCTACCTGTGTTAAATGTCAACTGCAACAAAGGCTACCTGCGTTGAGCGTAACTGGACAAGTGGCAGGCTCATTTCTTAACGTGTCAATGCCCAGGAAGCTTCCAAAGTGACACTTGCATCAAGGAATTCGACTGGTGATGAGTAAGAGGTTCCAAATCTCCAAGTGGAAGCAAGAACCTCCAAGTGGACTCAAGAACTGAGAGAGGGAGTGGACACTAGTCACTTCTCAAGCTGACTCATCCTCTCTCCAATATCCCTATATATAGATCTCTCCTCTATGAGATCTGGGAGGCTGGAATTTGGTAATTGCAAAGAATTGTTGTTGGTTTGTGGCTGGAAACATTGGGTGTGTAATGCTTTGAAGGGAGATGAAGAAGGAATTCCATTCTGCTGGGAAGGAGATGTTGGATTGGAGCCCTATGGGTTGTATCTCTTCCTGAACCCTGTTACTTATCAATAAAGCTATTTTGATTCTTTCCTATATGCTGGTGTATTTTGTATGATTGCATTAGTATATTTGATTTACCTCTAATCCTGAATCATTTATGAATATGTATATTTGCCTTTTTATTGTGTTCTTCTCTTGTCGCAAGTAGCTGTTATCTTGTCACAGGTAGCTGTTCTCTTGTGATCTCGTGGGATTCAAGTAGCTGTTCTCTTGATCAAGCGAGGAGGCAAGTAGTTGTGGACACACAAAGAGAAGATGATCTAGTTCGAGGGACAACCGGAAGACAGCGGTAAGTCTGCCGATCTCCACTCTTTCACATTTCATAAAGGAAGAAATCATAATAGCTGTATTTGTTTGTTGCTAAGGCGCTGTCACACCTTAGGTGGATAGGATCATCCTGCATAGGCATTTTTCCCCACAACAAATTGGCGACTCCACTGGGGAAGAACTTGTTTATTCATTTCATTTGTGTTTCTGTCATTTGTTTACTTCATAGACTTGACAGCAACTATTGAACTGCATCTTTCCCGGATGCAAAGTAAAAGTTGCTGCTTTGATCCAGTTTGTTGGACTTGTCTATGATCTAAACTAGATCCACAAATGATTTGATGATCCTTGTGATAGTCTTTAGTACCCTATCAAAGTATCCCTCTATTTATACCTTGCTTGTGTTTCTGATTTGGCCTGAAACAGTTGATTTTTGAGCATTTTCTGACCCAGAAACCAAGGGAAACGAGAGTTTCTCTCTTCAGCGCAGGCACTGTGAAGGCAGTTTGCATTTCAACGCAGGTCCCGAAGGGGCTACCTGCGCTGAATGTCAAACTAACAGTGTTAGACTTGCGCTGAACCAGTTTGGCCTTGTGCAGCTGGGGTTCTTTGTCCTCTGTTGCCCTGTTTTGATCTCTGTTTTTTGCAGCCTTTAACCAGCATAGGTGCCAGTCTGATAAACCTTTTTCTTTGCTTAGATTCTGCCTCGCTTTTGTACAAAAATATTGTGAATGTTTTTATGTTTTTGTGGCGTCATTTACAGTCTTCCTTTGCATGAGTAAAGTAGTCATCCTGTAGCCTTTGATTCAGATCTGATTGATTGTGGTCTTAGAAGAGAGTTCATTGGCTGTTTGCATATTGATTATAGATTTACTTTTGCTTATTGGTTTGAATTTGTGTCTTTTAAGGGTCAAAACAAGTCTTTATTTCGAAAATAGCAAAGTGATTGTAATCTCTTCTACCCTTGTTGACTTCGAAAAAAGTGTACCTATTTGTATTGATCATTTTAAAAGCAAGTTCAAAGTTGTGCAAAAGGCTTTCTTTGTAGGCATTTATACTAAGAAAGTTGAAAACAAACACCTGCATTGTGCATTTTTCATTTGATAGTTTGCATGTTGGATTTAGGGAAAGTGCATTAGAGTGTGCTGATTGCTCTTTGAGAAAAGATAGTGTTATTCTTTTCCCTTAGTAGCTAGGATTTTCAAAGTTGAAAGATAATAAAGCTTGCTTATCATCTTAGACTGCATTTAGGAATTTGTATCATACATCTCGTGGTGAACCTTGAAAGGCAAACTTTAAAAAGATCAACCTAAAATAAACTGAATCAACCTAACAACGCTTTGTAACATAACGCACAACATAGAGGTCTAGGCTAGAGACGTGTTCCGACGTCGTTAAACATAGTGACTGTCGATCTCGAAGAAGGTGGGTGATTCCTCCTAAGAGACGGTAGCACTAATACGGATTTGTGCTCCCACGTACCGTCGCGTATATATTGGGAGACCCCCATAGGCATATATCTTTTATCCTTAGGAAGCTGTGTCGGCCGCCCTACTGATCGCAATGCAGTGAACACAGCATTCACGAAGATCGACCACCCGTACCGTAAAAAATATTCTGTGGTTTTGCGAAAAGTTTGGCACACCCTCTGCCTGGATCTCCAGAGCAGTTTCTTTTGGCCTTTTTCAGACTCTATAACAGAAAAAGTCCATCCGAGCATTTGTCACTTCGGGCTCGTTAAAACATCGAAGGAGACTAGAGTCATCTTTACCTTTTTCTCGACTCTTTAAAACTGAAAAAGCAAGTTGTGTCTAAAGCGTCGTTAACAATTTATTTTAAACGGAACAATCACCCTTTAATCCTGCGTTGATCTTTAGGTCGAAAAGATGGAGCACACCAACCAAGGGGTTCCCCTTGGTGGAAATCCTAGTCCCTTCTCCTCTTCGGGAGATGTTGGTGTGCCCCACATGGCCACATTGTCGCTTCCAGGACTGACAATTGGCCTACCAGTTTGGCTCTTTTCAACCAATGTCGTTCAGAATACCACCATTCCTGAACAGTCGAGTCAACAGTTAGATCAGACAAGAGTTGCCTCCCAGCCTTCAACTTCATCTTCCTCTCCTCCTTCCTCTTCGCTTGACGGAACTGGTCGGATTAAAAATCAGGTTCCTAAGGAGAAGAAGGAGAAGAAGAAGAAAGAGAAGAAGAAGAAGGAGCCTAAGGCGACTGGGGGCAAACAAGTATCATCTAACAAGAATCCACACACCGCACTCGTAAGGCCTAAATCGCCATGCGTCATATGCAGGGGAGACCACTTCCATAGAGATTGTCCCTGTATCCTGCGGATACTAAGAGACTGGTCCCCCCGTTTGCACAATTCAGTAGCATCGACCTCTAATAGCCATGTCGACTGCTCACCGTCAACTAGTGGGAGTGAAGCTCTAGGACAGAGCGGGAGAGCTAAATTTCCCTGCAAACTGTGTGAAGGCGATCACGCCATCCACCGTTGTCCCTTCTTAGACGAGGTAAAAAGAGTTCTGGAAGATCGCCCGATTTTACGAGCGCATCTCCCTCCTGGATATCAAAGACTCCTGCCAAGTCCCTCACTAGTTGAGAACCCGGCTGACCCGCCCAGGTGGTCAGCCGAAGCACCTGTCATTGAAGATGAACCGTCTGGATCCATGCCTGACGAAAGTCAAAAGGTTGATACGGCAGTTGACCCGGTTTTTCCTTCAGAGGCTCCATCTTCGAATGACACCATCACAGAGGAGAATCAAGACGACACCGTCCAGATTCTCTTCATCAGCACTGACTCTGATGATCAAGGGGGCAATGCCACCATTCCTTTATCGCAGGAATGAAGTTCATCAGAGCACTATCCAGCCGTATATTCAGTCCCACCACCAAGCAACCTGGTTGTGTCCTTTGATTGGAACCAACTAGGCAGACCCCGGTTGCCAGCCAGTATACCATTCAAAATTATTTGTCAAATATACAGAATGGTAATGGCTGGCACTATCATTGATGAGGGGGAATCTGTGAGTATCCTTTCCTCTATTGCTTGGAAAGCGCTTGGTTCGCCAGCGCTTTTACCTGAGATGAGAAATCTATCAGGTTTTGATAAAGGAACCAGTCGACCTTTAGGGATCCTCCCCAATGTGCCTATAACATTGAAAGGGAAGACCGTTCAAATGAACGTGATGGTCGTTCAAGGACCCTTGGATTATAACCTACTCCTTGGACGAGACTATATATATTGCATGGGAGATATAGTCTCCTCACTCTTTAGAGTAATGTGTTTTCCGCATGAAGGAAGAATGGTCAAGCTCGTGGACCAACTTTCGTTTCCCGGATCACACATCGCAAATAGTCATGTACCATCCCTAAATGGTCTATTCATGCAAGAAGTGTCTCAACCCACGGTCCGTCCTCCTGATGAGCGCGAGTAATCCGGGAGGATATGACTGGAACCCAGGGGGCATGCATCCTGGCCTACTTCGGCAGGGAAACTTTGGGTATAGAGTAGGTTTCCGTGGGAGAATATGACTAGTCCGTACCCCGTTCGTGGATGGAAGAGGGGTTGTTCTAGAATAAGATTCTTTTGTCAAAGTTACGTGTTTGGCACCAGTCATTCACCCTTGTCTATTTCGGTAGACATTGCCGAGGAAGTGTTTTGTTTGAAAGAGTAACAAGACAATCTTTGGGTAACCTGAAAGAGGTAAGCCTCTCTCGATTAAAACTAATGTTTTGGCGGAGGGTAAGTAGAGGTAACCTTGAAACTCTGTTTTATACCTTGGGGCATGCAAACCTTTTGGAGTGCAAGCAAGGGGCGACTATTTATTTTTTAAATTTTTAGGTCCTCCCTTTAAACCTGTAGGTCTAACCCTTTAAACTCGTAGGATTAGCCGTTTCCGAACTTGCATAAAGAAAGGAGAGGGAGCATAGCTTTGTTAAGGCGCAAGCTCTATAAAAAATGGGATCTTTCATGAGACACTCTTATCTTATGACTGGGTAATCGAGCAGTTTTAGCATAAAGTTCATGCTCGTTAAAAAATAAACGCAAAATCCGAGCAGTTTTAACGCAGTCTTCATGCTCGTTAAAAAATAAATAAAAGCAGTGAGCAGAGTTTCCTCCAGTGTTTAAGCTCATTTTTATCTAAAAAATGAACCTATCCCGGTAAATAACCACAGTGATCGTAAATTTATTAGCCATAAAAGCCTTGGTCGTGTTTTCACCTGCCACCTCCACTTCTCATTTGGTCGATCGTTCACCCCCATATGATTGTTTACCCATTTTGAGGAACAACTGCAAAGAGTGATTTCACCTAGCCATCCTTGTGACACTGCCGTGATTGGAAAATTCCAACCTGTACCTGGAATCAGTTGCTATCCCTGTTTATCACTTGTTCTTCAAAAGATGAGTCTTCTTTAAGCTCTTTTCAATTGACTCGTAAAATATGAAAAGATTGCCGAGTTTTGGCCTTCCAGCTCGTTAAAGGACAGGAAGAGCTATCCCTCCTCTAGATTTTAATCTTTTTGGACCTGAGGGATTATTGCACAAAAAGGTCGAGCGCTTGTTTTATTCGGCTCGTTAAAATTATTGAAAACTCATCCCTTCTGTATTGTTTTATACTTTTTCAGACTTAAGGGATTAGATGACGAAAAAGGAATTTTGAAGTTGACTTTATGTACCTTTTCAGACTCTCTAAAAATGAAGAGGACCGAGTTATCCTTGTCGTTAGACTCGTTAAAATTATTAAATAGCGACAAACTTGTCTTTAGACGAGAACGAGTTTCCCTATCGCTAGGTTCGTTAAAACATAGCGGTGGGCTTGCCCGAAGGGCAGGTTATAGAACAAGCATATGTTATCCTCCTCAAGCTTGACAAAAATAAAGAGGTACTGGTCAACAATGACTGGGGAAAAACTGGGAAAAAATCAAGAAAACTTTGATGGTAGCAGGTCGCTCTTGAACATGACACTTTTCCTCCGTACCACAATCGGGTTGGGTTGTTTCATTCACCGGTCACATCACCATGGTCTCGCCATACCATCCATATTTGGGGTAATGCTACCGATCCATCGCATCAGTGTCGCCATATGTTCAAGAGAAGTCGTTCAAAAAGAGACAACCAGGCCCCATCCACTGCCATACATTATCCTTCATCCATTCATGACCGCTACCCTGAATCATATGTCACAGATCGTTTTCACCTCCATTAAAATCATTAGCTCTGTTCCGTGTCACTGATGTGGGATTCATTAAGGCCCTCCTGTGACGGATCGCTTCTTGTCGACATCAGCTCATTATCCAAGAAGTTGATCTAGGAACAACCCCTTCAGTACTTTGAAGCTTGCATGGCTCAATGGCAAGTTTCTCACTTCCGGCGACAGGTATACATCAATGACCTTCGACCAGAAGATTTTGCGTGGTGTTCGACGCCAAGTCCTTTATTCACACCACGTAAATTGTACTGCAGTACCTTGCGGGTCATCATCATTATCGGTGATTCCTCTCGCGCTTGTTAACGGTTTACATCACTGACCGGTAATCAAGCGATGTCTTTCCATGTTCGACTTCAGCACAATTCTCACATGGATCGACTTGTATTTAGAGTGAAGATCGAACGAGTTTGAAGACCCCGGATCTAGTTTCATCCATCCAGGATGCGATATATATTCAGGAAAGATAAAGAAATTTGGCATGTACATCATTGCAGCAGATGATCATCCTACTCAAAGGATGATAATTTCACTAAAATTATCAGTCTACCATCAGACGATCATCTGTTCTATGTACAAAAAATGAATTTGTAAAGCTGAGCATGGTAATTCCCACCTCAACTAGATCATGAAAGCAGTATGAATCATAATGTATTGTATTGTATTTTATTACAGGTCTCCCCCCCAGCAGATGGATGAACTTCGGACCCTCCTGGATAAAGCATTTCACCCGATAAACGGCCTCATACTTTAGGGGGCAACTGTTATAGACATTTTTGTGCCTTACAGCATGGAGCATGAAATTTCCATAATCTAAGGGATCCAAAGTCCCTAAACATGTTGTTCTTTCCCGTAGAGGAACAAGGCCAACTAACCACAGCAATTCACTGAAGTTCTCCACCTGAAACACTCAAAAACAAGCCAATTTTGGATCATGTCAACTGCTCCACTGAGCATCTGCACTAAATGTCAACTGCTCCACTGTCAACCTGCGTTGAATGTCAACTGCAACAAAGGCTACCTGCGCTGAGCGTAACTGGACAAGTGGCAGGCTCATTTCTCAATGTGTCAATGCCCAGGAAGCTTCCAAAGTGACACTTGCATCAAGGAATTCGACTGGTGATGAGTAAGAGGTTCCAAATCTCCAAGTGGAAGAAAGAACCTCCAAGTGGACTCAAGAACTGAGAGAGGGAGAGGACACTAGTCACTTCTCAAGCTGACTCATCCCCTCTCCAATATCCCTATATATAGATCTCTCCTCTATGAGATCTGGGAGGCTGGAATTTGGTAATTGCAAAGAATTGTTGTTGGTTTGTGGCTGGAAACATTGGGTGTGTAATGCTTTGAAGGGAGCTGAAGAAGGAATTCCATTCTGCTGGGAAGGAGATGCTGGATTGGAGCCCTATGGGTTGTATCTCTTCCTGAACCCTGTTACTTATCAATAAAGCTATTTTGATTCTTTCCTATATGCTGGTGTATTTTGTATGATTGCATTAGTATATTTGATTTACCTCTAATCCTGAATCATTTATGAATATGTATATTTGCCTTTGTATTGTGTTCTTCTCTTGTCGCAAGCAGTTGTTCTCTTGTCACAGGTAGCTGTTCTCTTGATCAAGCGAGGAGGCAAGTAGCTGTGGACACACAAAGAGAAGAGGATCTAGTTCGAGGGACAACCGGATGACAACGGTAAGTCTGCCGATCTCCCCTCTTTCACATTTCATAAAGGAAGAAATCATAATAGCTGTATTCGTTTGTTGCTAAGGCGTTGTCACACCTTAGGTGGATAGGATCGTCCTGCATAGGCATTTTTCCCCACAACAACTGGAATAGAGGGTTTGTCTTGCAAGCCCTAGAGCGAAACCACATGCATGAAGGCAAGGATAGAAGAAATCAAATGACATCACAACCATCTCAGGGTGTGAAACTTGTTTCCAGCATCCCCCCATACTGCTTCGGGTGAGACTTCAATCTGCGCTCGGTGGGTTGATGCCGAAAGTACCAGCAGTGTAGGGATTTTTTTGGCTAATTAACACTGAACCTGGGTCAGGCCCCCTCAAGGCAACACTTACAGATATATGTAATGATCAGATCTGATAGTGAACAAGTGGCACAGGTTCAAGGGGATAATATGTTATGCTTCTAATAATGCAATGTTGGAATATTTTTAGAAGTATTGGTTACATAACGATTCTTATGAATGGTGAGGATGCTTATTTTGTTCAAGTGTTTAAATGATAATCATGCTATGGTGCAATCATAAGTTGCCTATGATGAAATCTCAGATGATACTTATATTGCTTGAGCCACATGGTTATTATTCACATCAGATTTATGGATGATTGTGGATGACTCTTTTTTATGATCCATATATGGTATGTTTCTTACATGATGATGTTCATAAGGACAAGGAGAAGAAAAAATCTTGAGTACACAACTTCATTATTTGATAAGTGTCATTTCTTTTATGTTGTTGTCATCATGCGTTCAAAGATGCATAAACTTCATATGGTGAAGTTATGGATGAGGATTCCTATAGTTCTTGAATCTCACATGGTTGAGGATTGTTGTTGTTGATGGTATCAAGAAAGCTTGACAAATGACTATGAGCTAATGGTTTTCTAGATACATATTGCTATCTCTTTGATGGATACACATTATGTTGGGCGCATGGATAATTACGTAAATTGCATATAGATAAATATTGTTGGTTGGCCAAGAGAATGGTGTTTTTATAGCTTCCATGAAGGCATATCTATTTGGAGACATGGCTTACTTAGTCACATAATGATGATGGCTTCTTACTTTATGATGATAGGTTTTAGACTCACATATTTTGATTATCACGGTTGATGCTTATCAGATATGGGATGTTTCCTAGTGATGATACATGTTTGATATATTGAGGATTCTTGTGGAAAAATCATGCATTTATTGATAATGATGTTAGGATCGTAGATGATTACTATGGTGTTTTCACATACATATGTCATGATGTGCATGATTTTGTGTTACTGCTTGGAGATATGACATATGCTTAGTTGATTCATAAAAGTTTATGATAAGGATCTTTCTACTAAGGAAATGAAGCAAGTTGACCTTGATGACATCAAGAGGATGAGTTGTTATCTATATGTGTCATACTTTGTCATAGGTTGATGATATTTACAATGTCATATCTTGGGAACTAATGATGGACAATACAGGTTGTTGGTTTGGATGTTGCGGACATATGCTTATGGTGTATATCATATATGGTGTATGATAGTTGCTGATGACTATCATGGTCTTGTTTAGAACTTTGGTATTTGTTATAAATTTCATGTATATCATTCAATATAAAGGTCATATAAAGGCCCATGATGTAATAATATGTCTTTGTCTATCGTAGTCTTTTAATGGGTCATTTCTAGTCATATGATATAATATGTACACCCGCTATGCTTGAGAAGGATGATGTAATAATTTCTATATTCCAGTCATGTATAAACAATTGATATATCACCACTTGGTTGGGTAGATGAGTCGAATTTGGTATATCCCCACTTGGTTGGGAGATTGATGTATATATGATTCATTAGTGATAGGAAGGTTAACCTCACATAATTGAGTTATAGAGTCATGTTATTCTCTTAGAATATATTTTTGCAGACTCTACATGTTCTCAGGGGGAGAATGGACAATTTAGTGCATCTCATCATGTACAAAGGGAGAGTTTAATGAGATAATTCGACATGTTCCTAGGGAGAGCATGATCAATGTTCATATTCAATTGTTCAGATATGGAAGTCTTCATTTTGGTCAGTCATTTTCCCTTGATATCAAAAGGAGAGAATGTCTTGGTCTACCCTTTGCCCTTGATGTCAAAGGGGGAGTGTATCTTGCTATTTCATGATATATCTAACAGGTTCTACCGCTTGAAGTAATCAACACCAATATGGTTGCCATCATGTCCAAAGGGGGAGATTGTTGGCATTATGATGCATGTCTTGTACTTTATGGAAACCCATTTGTAGCAGAACAACTCACCTTTATATGGTAACTAGATGAATCTATGTAACTAGGTGAATCTATAGGAGAGATATCAGATGTGACAAAATGCATGGTAGTTGTGTTTACATATGTGACAAAATGCAGAGAATTTCAAAGGAATCATTTCAGAAGTAATGTGCAATGGAAAATCACATTATAACGGGTCTATTCGGAGGGAACAAAGTAATGGTACAAAAGAATAGGATGAAGGAGCAAGGGAATACAGATCAGAATCAAGAAGTTGAAGGAAAAGGACATTTTCAAATTGTTAGCACTCTGAAATTTCCATGGGTTGTTGAATGAGTCAAAAGGAAATATCAGAGGTAACTACAAACCTACTTTTAAGCTTAGGATCTATCCTTCCTAAACTCAGAGAGGGCTCTCTCTATATGATTTAACTTTGTTTATTTTATGGATTTTAGGCTAGTTATATATGTTTAATTGGATTGGTTTTGGATGGTTGGTGGAATTAATGATCTAGATGAATATGTGCATTTCCATTTATATTGGGCTATGGAGTCAATATGACTTTGAAAACAGAACAACAACAAACTATAAAGAAAGTGTTACAGGGAAATATAGGTGAAAAATATCAGATATCAAGGCTGAATGGTGAAATGATTTTTTAATCGTGATCAAGCATAAATTAAGATTTCCATAAACAAGATACTAAAGAAGGATGAATAAAATCAATCGGGATCAGAGGGAAATTAAGAATTATCTAAACCAGATATTAGAAGAAAACAGAGAAATGTATAACAGTTAAAAGAAGAGTGTAATGTTTAAGAAAAGTCTGCAGTAAAACTCTTGTTATAACATTCAAATTTAGAACACATGAAAGTTTATGAAATACTTAGAAAGAAAAAATGAACAATTGAAATTTATACTTCACTGAGATAGCTCAACACATGAATCCTGTAAAGAATTTTCTTTATAACTTGTTATATATATCAATTGGAAGTTGGTACAATAACCCTTGGGTAATAGATTAGTCAACTATAGAAATATTTAGAAATCCACCCTAGATGCTTCGAATGATGAAGTATTTATACAAACTTCTACAAAAATATCATGTCAACTCACTAGGATTTATTTAAGGAAAATAAATATCTTTATGAAAAAAGATAGTGACACATGTTTAACTAACTGAGATCTATCCCTTTTTATTTGATTTCCGTTACTTGATTGCTTCTTTCCTCTTCTTTTCTTTCATGCTGTCTGCTCCTTTTACCCTATTTGTGCCTTTCTCCCTGTTTGTGCCTTTCACCGCTCTAGTAAATCACAACATTTCCCCATGTTTCTTCATCTCGAAGTTTGATTTTCATCACCATCCAATAAATCTCATATACTTCTGTATATTTGGAAAATGTAGGCTTATTCACTAAAGGGTGATTTACCTCATGGTGGAGGTAAAAGAAGTTTTTTGAAGTCTGGAGGATCACTTTGCCTATGGATACACCTTTCATGGATGAACTATTGGAAGTCTGTTTAGCTACTTCCCTCATATTTTTATCATAGTCTTCATGCCTCATTAGTTTATCATTGATTACTAAAGGATTAGGTAGACCCTTCTGCCTCAATACATCAAACTTGTCAAAAAATCTGTTTACTGCAAGTTTCATGTTTTGACATTTCTCCTCAAGTTGTATCATTATATTTCTTTTCAAAATTACTTTCTTCACTTCTAGTATAGTCTATGTTCAATTAGTTATCCTGAGATCTTCTCATTCATACTTGTTTTTAGAATTTATGAATTTGATTATTTTGGAGGCCTCCTCTAGTTTCTTTCCAACATCTTCTTTTATCTTTTGAATTGCATCACCAACTTCCTTCACCAAATCATTCTGCTCAATTATTACGTGTATAGAAGGCCAAATATCATTAACTAAGTTAATTATATTGGCCCGCAAATGTTGCTTTGCTTGGGCTAAAGGCTCTTTTAGTGACAACTCCTTTTCTAGCTGCTGGATTATGTTACTCAGCCTATTGGCTTTTTGTTTTTTAGCTTGATGCATTACTTCTACTAATTTCTTTTCCTCTTCTAAGCTCTTTACTTATTCCTTCAACTTATTAATTTGTGTTGTTTGAATGGACATATCTTCCATTTCTTTTATCAATTTGTTGTCCTCATGTGTGGGGTGGGTTGTTAGTCTTGTTGATGTTATTTCTACTGTAGATGCTGGAACTGATGTTGATGTAGGTGCAGATGTAGATCCTATGGGAATAACAGTAATGGGAACTGCTTCTGTGCTAGCTTTCTCTTCCTGTAGAATTTTATCCATTTGTCTCCATTTCCTTAAGTTTATTTGTCAACTGGATGATTAAATTCATCATCTCATCCTTTTGATTAACTATTTCTAAAACCTCCTTGGTTTGTGGGTGCTCAGTGGTTGCTAGTTTTACCTATTTCTTCAATGCAGCTATGTCCGCATTTTTCTTTTCTATAATTTCTTCTGCTGCATTGATGTCAATTGCATTATAGCCAATTTGAATTACCAAACTTTTCAGTGACTTAATCCTATTGCCTTTTTCTTGTTATGAGGCCCTTTCCATTTTTAACTGTGATTGTACATTTTCAAGAGAATTCTTCAATTTCTGGACACTTAGAGCTTTATGTGTCATGGTTGAATATAACATCTCTCCTGCCTGTTTATGAAACTCAATTTGGTAGATTGGATGCACATCCTTTGCATGAATTTAACAGTTTGCTTTCCTATAATCTTCTGAAGTTCTTGGGGTCTTTAACTCTGGTTGTAGGAAGATCATATGCATTTTCCTTGTTTTGAGGTCAAAAGATGAAAGAAACATACTCTGATCACTGGGATTTTTCTTCTAGTATTGTTTACATATAGCAGCCTTTAATGCTTCATTTCTGATTTTAATCTCCTTGTACTTCTCCATGATATTTTTCTCTTTCTCAACTGGTCTTCTAGATGATGAGAGTTCTGCATTATTCTGATTTTGACTGATTTGTGAACTAGAAGATGACGGTATAGGTGTTTCTTCTATATGTGTTGAGGGTGCATAACCCCTGATAATAATCTCTCTTTCTATCTCAATTGTCTTTCCTGCTCTATTATTGGATCTAGCTTGGCTTTGTTTCTACTCACAATCTTGAATTTAGTATCATAAGTAGTTTCTACAGAGTAGGATCCTTCCTCTCTAGCCCTTTTTGAATTTCTATCCTAAGGGTCTCGAGTATGCAGGATGGAACTAGTATCAATTTGCTTATCCACCTCCTGTAGAGTGTTTTCCAAACACTCTGATTGGTTGGAATACTTTTCAATTTCTGGTTTTTACTCATGAATGAAGGGGGTCAATTTGAATTTGACTCTTAATTTACTTATGACACCTAAAGGGTCATAATGTCATTTCAAACTACTGTTGAACTTGAAATGTTGTAAACATTTGTCTTCTTCCTTTCCAAAATTTCTATTGTTGCATATAAAAGGCCCTATTTTGTTTTTAATATTGATTTGGGTCTTCTTTTTAACTGAAAAGAAA
Source organism: Pinus tabuliformis (assembly GCA_031772625.1). Taxonomy (NCBI): domain Eukaryota; kingdom Viridiplantae; phylum Streptophyta; class Pinopsida; order Pinales; family Pinaceae; genus Pinus; species Pinus tabuliformis. The sequence continues at coordinate 1,984,122,112 of CM062817.1, read as the reverse complement.
TGGATCTCATTAGAATTCAAGATTTGTCTAATGTATCCCAAAGAAAATATCCTCATTCAGAGGTATTTGGGAAGCTTGTATGCAACTAGATGGCTTCCATACACTCTGATCTCTGTATGATTTTGATATAAATGCCAGTCTAGTGTTTTACTTTGATCTGACAATTGTAGTACCTTATTTATCTCTCCACTGATTCTAGGTTGAATGCTACTGCTTAGCATATTAACAACTGGATAAACAAATGAATCCATGAAGTCTTTATAGCTTTATTATATGGAATCCTTTCTGATCAAGGATGTCCAAAAACAACAGATTAGGGATTACCCTCTGTGTCTAGTTTTTGGAGGCTAACTGCAAACCTTTCTGATTGAAAATATAAAAACATATGGAACAAAACTAAGGAGTATTTGAACACTCCCTCTTCTTGCAGCTTGACTAGTTGATCATGGATTGCATCTGCTAGGTATTAGGAAAAATTAAAGGTGGAAGTTGGAGGCTGACTTGGGCAGAATATGGATAGGAAACCAAGGATATATGTATCCACATATTCATCAGTGAAATACCCTAAAATACATGACAACATGGTGACAATTTGTCTGGTTCTCTCTGAAAAAGTGGAGGCTGAGTATGGAGGATTATCTTTTGGGGTTTCTACTGATGGTGGAAGGAAAGTCTGGAATATTTGGAATCTTTTGGGAAAGTACAACTTCAAGTAGAGTTCAGTAAGGGTTTCAATGGATAATGGCACTTCATTAGGCCATGATTGGATTTGTAGCATCTGATTAATGGATTTTGTAGTGAATGGGAAAAGGATCTCTTGGTTTGGGGTAACTAGAACTCTTTCATTAGGAAAATAGTTAATCTGACAGAGTCTAATAAGTTCAGGGAATTGAAAGGTCTGTGGGAATATTTATTTAGGTAAATTTGAATCCCACAGATGGATATCATCTGCCGGGTCAATGAATCTGTCATGGCTCCAGCAGTGGAGCTCCAAAAGGATGGAATCTATCATAGTATAAATGATTTTAAGGTCTTTATCGGCCAAGGGAATGTGTTCGACATTTGACATTGGAGGTTGAAGAGAATTTACATTGCAAACGCGATGGGAAGCCATTAAATTTGATTCTTTTATCAATTTGGTATTTAATTGATAGAGAAAATCACTGAGGATTACCTACAGAAGGGTTCAGGCAGGAGCAGGGGCTGAAATTCTAGTTTAGCGAGGTCTTTGGCTCTTCTCTGCCACTCAACAACAAATATCAAAATAATGAAACATTGGCGGTTTTGTAGATTCTTTAGAAATTCCCGGTTTAATGCACATGGGTGGTTTATGACATGGGTGATTTAGCCATGGGTGGTTTGGAAGTCGTTTGGTGGATTATTGCACAGTGGAAGGTGGTATGGAATTTTGGGACTAGGGGGATGCGATAAGTTGTAGTGATGATGCGTGGCAGGGGAGGGGGTGAGTGAAACCACCCATTTCACAAGCCCCCATTAGTTTTAAACGCTGCACATTGGGGGATGTGATAATGGGTGTGGACCGTTGGATTTTATCAACTATTGCATGATGGACAGGGTTCTTTTAAGTTGTGGGGCTGGGTATTTAAACATAATTAAAACCTAGGTTTTTAATCTAATTTATTAAGCAGAGATTAATACGAAATGGGTCGAGGATTAATACAGTGGGGGGTTAATACTATAAGGTGGTGAAATGTGTTAGGATAAGGGGAAAGGGATTTTTTCAAAGGGAAATGGTTTCCAAGAGTGGAAACAAGGGTTTCATGAAGGGAAAAAGGGATTATAAACTAGGGAAGGGGATTTTCACATGGGGAAGGGTTAAAATGATATTTTTTTTATAAGCATAATGATGTTTATGATTTTTTGGAAAGTATTTTACCTACCCTTCAATTTATTCTAACATTTTTTCTTTCGTTTATTGGGGGCATTTGAGCTTGTTGGCCCTTTTATTTTCTTTTTTGATAAGCAAACTAACTTATTTCTAACCTTATATCTTCCAATGGCTGACATTAAACATATGAGCTCATTTTGATTCTCTACCTAACTAATGATCTGCCAAGATTAAATGGTTTGGTCAGATCTTTATTTACTAACTATCATGACATGAAATTTAAAAGCATGACTAATCAAGATTAAAATGTATGATCATCATGAATTGTGGCATTTTGGATAAGCTACACACAATTTTATTTGCAATAGAAAAGTAAATAAGAGTAGTGGCATTTGAATGTGCAACACTTTTAGAATTTTTTTTTGTTTCTTTTTGTGGGGTTCATATTTTATATTTTTTTTTTATCTTTCTTTCTTTTTTTATCTTTCTCCCATCACTAAGGAGAAATTTTCCAGTGTAAATTTACACTGGCACAACGCACATGGGAGGCGCAGTGCACAGGGCTAAAAGGCCTGAATTTCATTGAAATTTGCCTCCAAATTGCCAAGTAGGGTCTAAATCATGGCTTGCTCATCAAATTTTCTCGATGATATGGTGGTTCTTGGCTATGTTCAATTGCCACAAAACTCATAAGACCAACCACTCAAAAAACATCAAAACCATGGTGGCTAGGGTTGGATAGTTGAGGTATTGAGGCCAAGTTTCTATTTTCCTACAATTTTTCCCTCTCCTACCATTTTTCCCTATCGTCCCTTTCTCATGTTTCCTATTATCCCTACCCTAAAATACTACCAAACCCTATCTCCTATCCCTCCTCTTATTTGTCAACATAACACCCCAAAACCCTACCTTGTCAAAACCCCAAAACCCTACCCTATCAAATACCCAAACCCCCTACATATCCCTAAACAAACTTCTCCCCATAACCCCTATTACCATCACATTACTCCCCTCCTAATACTCCCTTTTTCATTGTTCCCCTTGGTGGCAGATATCACAATAACACCTAGTTTCACACCGTCACCAAAAGGGCAGCCCAAGTACAGTACACACAACAGTCATGGCATCATAGAATTCATCAGAGTATGAGATGGAGACACAAAGTGACTCATCCTCAGAATATCAGGCTCCCAGGAGACATCACGAGAGTGGCAAACATGTTAGGGATGAGCCCACTACCCTCACTGAATTACAAGCATGCCCTCTTGCCATGTCATGTTTCCAGCACCTAGCATGTTTTGAATTTTGTCAAAGGGTGGCTAATGTTAGAGTTCATCATGAGTTGGCCCATCTTTTTGTGCTTCACCTACATGGAGGTCAATCTATATTGGCTAGGTTCACCTTCACATTGACACCCGAAATTATCTCAGTGGCAACAGGCATACCAAATGTTGGAGAACAGTGGCATAAGAAGAAGAAGGTGGATAGGCAACACTATGATCCTTACATTAAGGCCAGATTCTTGAGTCAGCTCACAAGAGTCTTTCCATTCAGATATTTGAAAGATGAGTATGCTCCACTCATGAAATTGATCATGAAGTACTTCAGTTGTGAAGTATGAGTGCAAAGGCCCGGATAAGGAGCTTGAAGGCAAAATTGAGCAAAGCAACAAAAGAGGCAAAAGAGGTAAAAGAGCAAGATTAGCTTCAAATCTTGGTTGAGGCTTCCTTGGCCCATTATAACACCCCATAAGGAACCTCCAACCCAAATTTCAAGAAATTTGGGGAATTTTTGGTCACATGGTAATTTTTTGGGCAAAAAACAGGGATTTTCTCCCTGTGCGCCGCGCCATTGGTGCCGCGCTAAAATTCTAGAGCTCCAAATGAGGAATGGCTTGCATTTTTGGATTCAGCATGGAAAATCATGACTACTGGTGTCCGAGCAAGAAATTTTTGCAAGGTATGGGTCTCCAAAAGGTCAAAAACCACCCAAAAATGGCCTCTCTGCCACTTTTTTGACACACAGAAGGCAGTCTTGGGAGAATGACGATTTGGAGCGGAAAATGAGCAGCAAATTCAAAAATTCTAGTGGGTTTAGAAAGTAGACAAGACTAGCTTTACAAAAAGCCCACTTGGGCACATTTTTGACACCTGCAAGTGCCCCAAAACAGGTCCCAAAGTAGCGCAGGGCACAGAGGAAAAATTGCCCAATTTGCTTCCATTTCGCGAAATTTTGGTTCGCGACTTCTCCAAGTGGGCCCGCTCATCTACACTTTGGTTTTTTGGCACCAAAGACGGAATTTAAAGTGTTTTTCCTCCAGACTGGCTTCTATCCAAGTGGCAAAGGAAGGGAAACGGTCACCCAAGCCAAATGTCATGTTTGTAGCGCTGCACCTGTAGCTGATGGTTGGCTCTCCATCTCCATTTTGTAATGATTCAAGTAACTCCCCAACCATTTGGCTTTCTATCTCTTCCTTACACATTCTATATATTTTACGCAAGCTATCTGCAAATGGTTGGTTAGTTTGTAACTTCTCGGAGACTGTGGGAAAGAAACCCTGTTTCTTCACTGTGTATTTTTGATAGAGAATTAATGAAAGGCAGCAGCTCTGTTTCATGAGAATCTTGTGGTTGTGAGTATAGCAAATGTGTCTCTTATGTTTTCATATGTATTTTGCTATGTTTCATAATTAAATTCATGTTCATTTCCAGTGAAATTTTCTGAGTGAGATTAGGTAGAATTCAATTTTATTGCTCTGCCTGTGGGAAAATTTCATGTTCTGTGTTCTTTTTCTGTTGAAAAGGATTCATGTTCCTATGCCCTTTTCACATTCCTCAGCAATCTCTCCGTTCCGCGTTATTCCAAACTAAATTGCTACATTTTCTTCCTACCTTGCCTCACAAAGTAGTCTGTGCCTTTGTATTAAATTCTCTGTTCGTTGCTATCCGCTGGTCCCATACCATCCAAGAAGCTCGGTCATTCATAAACATTGTTTCTTGTATCCTTATTCACTCACTAGCCTAAGATCAATATTCCATTGTAAGTCATCTCAGACCTTTTTTTTCTTATCTATTCACTGAGCTTGACTCGGAGAGAGCCTTCTCCTGTTCTGGTAGGGCCAGCTACCAGATTGAGCGTGGTTTGTGGTTACTCTGAATTTTTCCTTCCTTCAACCTAGGAAAGATTTAGGTGCTAACACTACTTGTAGCTCCTGAATCATTTTCATTACTAGCACTCCTAATGAGGATGGAGAAACATCATCCATCCCATATACCAATTGATAAGGGGATGTACCAATAGATTTCTTAGTAGTAAGTTTGTCTGCCCATAGGGCATTCACCAACCTTTTATTCCAAGTTTTCTTATTATCTTCTAATAGCTTCTTGATGATGTTGACTAGGCTTTTGTTTGAAGATTTTGCTAGTCCATTACCTTGATGGTAATATTCAGTGGAATGGCCTAGGGTGATATGGTATTGGGTACAAAAATCTACCACTTTCTTAAATTTTAAGGAAACAACATTATTAGTGATGAGTTTTGGTGGGCATCCAAATCTAGAAAGGATGTTGTTCTCAAGAAATGAAATAATAACCGAGTCTATGGCTTGTCTAGAAGGCATGGCCTCTATCCACTTGGTAAAGTAGTTAGTTGCTATCAAAATCCAATTATGTTGGGTAGAGGAGGGTGGGTGAATTTCCCCAATAAAGTCAAACCCCATTGTTGAAAAGGCATTTCTACTGAGATACGCTTGAGGGGTAATGGTAAGAGTTTCTTCTTACCTTTAAATATTTGGCATTTGTGACAGGAGGTCACATATTTTCGTACATCTGCAGAAAGGGTGGGTAAGTAAAAACCTGCCCTCAAAATCTTATCAACAGTTGTTTTCTAGTATAGGTGTCCCCAAAAATCTCCTACATGAAATTCCTACATGACTTTGTCAGCTTCATCTTTTAATAAACAATTTAATAGGATGCCACCATGATCTTTCAGTTTTACTAATCTACTTTTAGTTCTAGATAAACCAGGAGGAGCTTGTAGGTCCAATAAAATGAATATAATGTTTTGATACCAAGGTGAATCTATAAAAGGTTCACTAATTTGTGGAGTCACCATCTCTTCCTTATCATCTATGGAAGCAATGAAATTTATGTCTAAGGCTCGACACTTTGATTTAGCTATGAGTTTGGATAAACCTTGGCCTTTAGTCAAATTTGTAGGCTTGATATCAATGTCAAATTCTATTATGGTGGAAATCAATTTGCCTCTTTTTCCATTAGGCCCATTTTAAGTTAGAATGTCCTTTACTAGTGAGTTTTGAACATATGCTATTATGTGAGAGTATAAGATATATACTCTGAAATATTTTATGGCTTTCAGTAAAGAAAGAGCTTGCTTTTCCATTATATTATACTTTAGTGTAGCATCTCTCAAAGTTTTACTGAAGAAAGTGATGGGTTGTTCATAAGCCTCGTCACTCTTTTGCAACAAGACTATTGCAATGGTGTGCTCTAAAGAAAATGAAAAAATTACGAAATCTCTGTTAAAATTAGGACTTTTGAGGATAGGTGTTTTAGTAAGGTATTCTTTGATTGCTTCAAAAGACTACTTAGCCTCGATTGTACATGTAAGTGTTGAACCCTTTTTTAACATGTTATTCAAATCTCTAATTAATTCTGCTAAGTTAGAAAGGAATCTTCTAAGAAAAATTATTTTACCTAAGAATGCTTGTAATTATTTAATGTTCCTAGGATGACTGATGTTTAGGATTGCTTATATTCTAGTTAGATGAATTCTAATGCCCTCTTTTGAGGTTATGTGTCCGAGGATTTTTCCTTCTTGTAATCCAAAAAGTGATTTTTTAGGATTTAAGGATATGCCAAACTTCCTGCATTTTATGTATATTATTCTTAGATGATCTAGATGTTCATTATCTGACTTGGAAAACACTGTGATATCATCTAAGTATATGACTAAAAATTCATGGATTTCCTTCGCAAAGGATATGTCCATGGCTCTTTGGAATGTTGCTCCAGCATTCATTAATCCAAAGGGAATTTTCAAATACATGAAAGTTCCCCTGGGAGTGGTGAATGCAGTCTTTGCTTGATCTTCAGGTTGGACTAGGATTTGATTGCATCCAAAAAATCCATCAAGCAATGAAATTTTGGATGACCCTACTACCCTGTAGATAATGTGATCCATTTTATGGATGGGATAGTTATCCTTTAGTGATACTTTGTTCAAGTTTCTGAAATCAACACAGTCTAATTTCCCCTGTTTTCTTTCTAGTGGGGACTAAATTAGAGACCTAATCAAAATATCTGATGGGTGCTATGATCTGACCATTGTACATCGTTTTAACTTCTTTCTCTATTAATGGCATAAGAACATGGTTAATTCTCCTTATATTTTTTTTAAAGAGTTTCTGATTTTCTTTAACTGGTATCTTATGCTAGATAATGCTAGTATCATAACACTTGAGGTCTTCATAACTCCAGCCAAAGATGTCTTGGACTTCTTTAAACAAGCTAATGTACTTCAACATTTTAGCTTGGGATAATGTCTTAGATATCTTGATAAGCTTAGGATTTTCTTTTTTTCCTATTTTGCATTCCTTTGTATCTTACCTTAGAGGCTCCATTTTAGGTCTTCTAGCGACATCATTAGAGCCAAAGAGGTCTTCCAGTGGGCCTAATCCCTTTGGAATAAAGTTACCTTTGAGTTTTAAAACTTCTGATTCATCATTGGTTAATTCATCAATTTCTATTATTTCTAATTGTTCTATTTCTAGTTTAGTGAATTTAGTCGGTTCTGTCTTATTTACATCTTTTACATCTATTTCATTATTTATGGTATAATCCGAAGTACTGTCAGTTTCTATATTAGCATTTTGAAATTCTCCTTCAGAAATCATAAAATCACGAATTTGATTGCCATGTGAAATTTTTTTCCAATACTTTAAATTATCAGGTATGGTTGGTCTATGTCTTACCTTAGTTATGTACTAATTATTTGGCTAGAAGGGTAACTTGCATGTGCTGGAAAAAGTGGCTAAGCTACGAGCTTGCATGTTTTACTTTCTTGGAATGATAGCAAAGTAAGTGTCAAGGAAACAATTTATCAAGTCGAGGATGGTTTCTCTGTAACAGCTAAGTCTAGGGTCATTAGTAATGTAATCTCCCTTGACTTGTTTTATGATGAGTTCTGAGTCTCCAATGATGGAAACTCTTTTATCTCTAAGTTTTATTATGATCTGAAGGCCTAGCACCAGTGATTCGTATTTTTCCATGTTGTTAGTGCATTTGAAATTTAATCTGAAAGCATGTCCTTATGAATGATAATTTTCTAAATTGTAGATCCATACTCTAGCTCCTACTCCTAATCTATTTAGAAATCCATCAAAATCTAAATGCGACAGAGATTCATGTGTTATGTTTTCACTATCAATTTCTTTGTCTTTTTCTTCTACAGTTGTGATTTTATCTTTGTCATTGTCTGAATTATATAAGATAAATGAGTCTAGATCAAAATCCATGGAATAAATAGGGTAATTTTGTGGTCTTTCTGAACTACTTACCATGAATTTAATCAAGGTTTCTCCGTAAACCTTTCTTTTCTGACCAAATACTGTAATGGTAGCATATGACATGTCTAATTGTCATGACCCTTGTAATTTTGCTCCCCCTGAGTGAGATAACAACATACCATATTTGGGAGGGATATTAGCAACTACTATGTCCATAGCAATACTCTTTGCTGGGCACTAGAATAGAGTCATACACAAATCTTTTATCAGGCCAAGGCATTTGACTTGACTAGAATCAAAGGAAAACAGGTCCGTGTAGGGTCTAGTGATGTCTAATTTTAATCTTTCCATGATTTTTTTAGGCATTAGGTTATGACATACTCCTGAATCCATCATAGCATTATGTAAGATTTTATCATGAACATTTAAGCTAATATAGAATGGAGGGATACCCCCTTGTTGATGTTTGCCTTTTATTCCTGGACAGAATAATTACTCAGGTTGATCATCATTACGGCTTACAACATCTTCGCCTTCACCTATGTTTAATGTTTCAGTAATTTGTGCTTTTTATGATTCATTTTTTACCAGCTCTATTAACGGAACTCGTATTTTCAATTTGGATATTTCAATTTTGATATTGAATGGGATTTGAGTTTTTCCTAATTGAATGATTTCATTTTTAGCAATAGTAGTTTGTGTATTTTTGTCTTCTTTATCACCACTTGGTAATTCGGTTTGTATGTCAATGGTTTTGTTTTCAATTTTCTTGTTTGGAACAGTTTCAGTGGCTATTGAAGTATGAGTTGCAGTTGATGTTATATCTACAATCTTTGGGTTGGAAGCCTCTTGAGTTCCTCTAGGGAGAATTTTCAGAATTCTAGTCACAGGAGATTCTACTGTTTTCTTAGTTTGGGTTTGGACTATTTTCTTAATAGGAACTTTTCTGTTCTATTTTCTTTTAAGGCTATATTGTTTATAAACTTTCTAGATAGCAAATTCATAGCCTTGTTTGTAGTCAAAGGACTCTCTAGACTCTAATTGTAACTGTTGTAACATGTACAATTCATCTTCTTCCTGGGTATGAAAAATGGCATCTTCATTTTTTACACCCATGAAGTTTATCTGGTTGTCCTAGTCTTCTTGATGTTATTGTGAACTGTTAACGTAATTTTCCTAGAAAGGTGGTCTAATCTGTTGATCGGGTACAACTTCTCTTCATTTTCCAGTATTGGGATTTTTCCTAAAGTTTCGATTTCTAATTTGGGTCCTTGTTGATTTTCCCACTGAGGTTTTATTTCCATGTTCTCTAACCTATCCATTAGCCTTTCTACACTTTTAGCTAAATTATCTATCTTAACATCTGAAGTGGATGGTTCTTCTTTAACAGTAACTCTCCTCTCATTCCTCATACTAGCTATTTTAGCCAATAAGTTAGCTTCTACACTAACTACATCACTCTGCATTTGTTCTAAAGTTGCAGGGTTTCTTTCTCTTAATCGATAGGACATGTCAACATCAAAACCATCTAGAAATTTAATCAGGGCCAGGTCTGGTGGAGGTCTTATATTCACTGGAATTGCATTGTAAATATCGTTAAACCTAGTACGGTAACCCTAGACAGATTCACTATGAGATCTTCTAATTTTCTCATATTCAGATAATATCTGGAGAGGCTTTTTCTTTCTTTCTCACCTATTTATGAACAATTGGTGTAAAGTAGCTAAATAAGCAATATGGTTAGGAGGTAAAGATTTAAACCACTTTTTAACATCTCCCGCTAGTGTTTGTGAAAATAATCTCATTTGTACATGAGCCTCATCAGCTTCATGTAACTCAAAATAATTTGTCATTTTATTTACATGTTGTTGAGCAATATATTGACCAGTACCATCAAACTGCAAAATTTTTCTCTCGTAATATTGTGGCATAGCATGTAAAGGAGCTTGTAAGGCCAAATCCGCATATATGTCTACCATGGCTAGGATTTTAGCTTGACTAATAGGTGAAGTAGTGTTGGTTGAAGATGAACTTGAAACATTAGGTTGGAGAGTAAGTTTAGATATGAATGGCTTTGTGGAATGAGCTGTGGTGGATATTATAGGTGAGGTGGTACTAAATGAGGTTGTATTTATAGTTTCTGAATATACTATAGAGTGTTTAGGGGTAGCAGCAGTTAGGGAATCTAATTCAACAAACTGTTGAAAATAGGCTTCGTCTATATGCTTTATCAAAGTTGACGTTAACACATCAAGTTTATCAAAAGTATCTAGAACCTGTTGATCTAAATTAAGTTGTACAATATCCTTCCTTGATTCAATAAATTGAATAAAATTGGGGTCTATTACAGTATCACGGACTGAGGTTTCAGATTTGGTACGAAATAAATAATGCTCAAATGATAAATCAAATTGAATATCCTCTAAGATTGATAAGTCTTTAGGAAGTGAATTTTCTTTGATTAACTCACTAATACTTCCTTAACTTTCTACCGTTTTAGCTTTTCTTAAAGTTATGTCAGGATCATCAATAATTGTAGTAGGTTGTGGGTCAGGATGACCCCTGGGATAATATGTTCTTTTAGAAGCCAGAATTTTAACTTATATTGATGATTTTGAACAACCCTTTAAAACCTTAATGTGAAAAATGAGGAAAAAGTGTTTCCTTTAAGATTGATTTTAACTAAGGACTGAATTCCTCATTATGGTTGCCAATATGTTAGTAGTTTGAAATTTCCAGGGGTTGTTCAATGCACTAAAAGGAAATATTAGAGGTAACAACAAACCTACTTTGGAGCTTAGGATCTAGACTTCCAAAACCCAAAGAGGGCTCTCTCTATATGATTTAACCTTTTTTATTTTATGGATTCTAGGCTAGTTATGTATGTTTAATTTGATTGGTTTTGATTGGGTGGTCAAATTAATGATCTATATGAATAGGTGATTTTCCATTTCCATTGGGATATGGAGTTAATATGACTTTGAAAATAGAACAACAACAAACTATAAAGAAAGTGTTACGGGGAAAGATAGGTGAGAAATATCAGATCTCAAGGCTGAATGGTGAAATGATTTTTTAATCAAGATCAAGGAGAAATAAAGAATCCCTTAAACCAGATACTGAAGAAGGATGAAGAAAATCAATCGAGATTGAGGGAAATTAAGAATTCTCTAAACCAGATATCAGAAGAAAACATAGAAATGTATAATAGTTAAAAGCAGGGTGTAATGTTGAAGCAAATTGTATAGTTAAACTCTTGTTATATCATTCAAGTTTAGAACACATGAAATTTTATGGAATACTTATAAAGAAAAAATGAACAATTGAAATTTATACTTCACTGAGATAGCTCAACACATGAATCTTGTAAAGAAGTTTCTTTATAACTTGTTCTATCTGTCAACTAGAAGTTGGTACAATAACCCTTAGGTAAAAGATCAGTCACCTACAAAAATATTCAGAAATCCACCCTAGATACTTTGAATGATGAAGTATTTATAAAAACTTTTACAAAAATATCATGTCAACTGACTACGATTTATTTAAAGAAAGTAAATATATTTATGCAAAAATATAGTGACACCTATTTAACTGACTGAGATCTGTCCCTTTTTATTTGATTTCTGTTACTTGACTACTTCTTTCATCTACTTTTCTTTCATGTTGTCTACTCCTTTTACCTTATTTGGGCCTTTCTCCATGTTGTGCCTTTCTCCTTGTTTGTGCCTTTTCACTCTTCTAGTAAATCACACCATTTTCCCCATTTTTCTTCATCTAGAAGTTTGGTTTTCATCATCCTCTAATAAATCTCATCCGCTTCTGTATATTTGGAAAATGTAGGCTTATTCACAAAAAGGTGAGTTACCTCAAGTTGGAGGTAAAAGAAGTTTTCTAAAGTCTGGACGAGAACTTTGCCTATGTGTACACCTTTCATGGATGAACTATTGGAAGTCTCTTTTCCCTCTTCCCTCATCTTTTTATCATAGTCATCATGCCTCATTAGTTTATCATTGATTACTAAAGGATTAGACAGACCCTTTTCTCTCAATACATCAAACTTGTCAAAAAACCTGTTTACTGCAAGTTTCATGTTTCGACATTTCTCCTCAAGTTGTGTCATCATATTTCTTTTGGAAATTAATTTCTTTACTTCTAGTATCGGCCTCCCCCCGCCCAGGTGGCCGTGGGGGTTGGGCCTTCGGTGGGTGGGCAGTTTCCCACCTGCCCATGGCCAAGCCCTGGCGACCACCTAAACGATCGGTCAGTTTTTAATATATATATATATATATATATATATATATATATATATATATATATATATATATATATATATATATATATATATATATATATATATATATCAAATTTCCCAGCAAGGAGATGTTGATACTTTAGAGAGTCTTAAATTGAAGGACGTGATTAAATAACTAGAACAAAAAGTTAATATATGCCTCACCCTAAATAGTACGGTAGGTAAATTAGATATTAAACCAATTAAAGGTGAAATGAAAAAATTGATAGAATTAGACCATGAGCGTAACAAAAGGGCTTTGAACCTTATAATCTTCAGTTTGAAAGAGGAGGTAGACAAGGATACTTTAGCCATAGTCCAGACATAATTACATAATAGATTACAAATTGAAACAACTTGTCTCACAGGAGCAACAAGGTTGGGGAAACTAACTGAAAATAAAGGAATGTTGATCCTAATAAAGGTGAGGTCTACTGACCATATGTATGACATACTTAGTAAAACCTCAAGTATAAAAGGAACGAGAATATTTATAAATGAAGTTCTCATTCCAGAAGATCAAGCATAATTAAGAAAGGAGGTTCAAAAGGTAAAAGAAGCTAGGAAGGAAGGAAAATGGGCAATAATCAGAGACATAAAAGTCATTATTTGAGATAGAAACCAAAAAGATAGTAATAAATAGCAATTCAACATGCTCCTCATTCTTTCTTGGAACTGTTAGGGCTTTCCATGGAATAAAGTCCCCAAGCTAAATTGGATCTCGAATGATGTTGATATTATATTGCTCATTGAAACTTGGGAGCACAGAGAATTTAAGGTCCATAACATAGATGGGTTTGCACTATGGTCAACCTGGAACAAGTGATCCTCTCGTAGAGGCATTGGGGGTATAGCTTGCTACATTAAGAAGAACATCTCCCCCCATGCTAGGATTTATAAAAACAACCCTTATAACCAATATAGTTGGATAGAGATTACTAAGATTAATGATAAAAATACCTACATAGCAATCTGGTATTTTCCCCCTATCAATTCTAACTTCTATAAGAAAAAGAATCTAGATAAAAATAATCCTTACAATGGTTTAGATAATGATATTTCTAGCCTAAGGAATGAAGGTAATATCCTGTTAATTAGTGACTTTAATGCTCGAACTTCAAGGAACCAATCTATTCTTCTAAGCAATCATTCCAACCCTAATCCTCTTTAGTTAGACGAAGACCATACTCTTGCTAGCTGGTACAAAAGGAGCTTTGAAGACCTCGGGGAGAATTTGTTTAGGTCCGAGCTAGTCAAGCTTTGTAGTGCTCAGGATCTCATAATTTGCAACAGTCTAAAGAAGTGACCCAATTCTAGTCACATGACCTGCATCCATGGGTTTGGTAGTAGCATAGTAGACTATGTTATTTCTGATCTCCCTTTATACAACAAACTAATAGATTTTCACATCTTAAATGACTACGAGCCTAACTCCGATCATAGGCCTTTACTTATAACTCTCAATTTTGTCATGCAAAGATATCCCATAGAAGATAATCCTTATAGCCAAAAGAAATTAATCTTTGATAGAAATAAAAAACGATCTCTTTCTAAATGAATTAAAAAATAATTGGCTTCCTTTATCTAGTATAGACAACATATAAGACCTATATCATAATTTTACTACAACCCTCTCATATTCTATTAACAATTTCTTAGTTGAAGTTTCAAGTAATAAAAGAAATAGAAAAACCAACCCATGGTATGACAAACATTGTAAAAGTGTGAGGAGAAAAATTAGGGAAGTTGTTGATGGATCTCTTAAAATTGGCAAGATAAAAATATACAAAGCCTTAACTAAAAGGGGAAAAAGGTAGTATATTCGTAAAAGACAAGAGAATCTCTTACACCTCTCTAAGGTAGCTCCTAAGAAATTCTGGAGGTAGATCCTAACTAGGAAAACTAAAGATAATAATAAAATTGCTTTACACGACTAGAATTTATATCATAAAAAGCTTTATGAATCTCCAAATGTCACAGATAATTTTGAAACCCTGATCACAACGAAAGGAACTTTCTCATTAGGAGACATTGATTTTGGGGTTAAACGCATGGAAAATGGGAAAGCTAAGGACATTGAAGGTTACTAGGCAGAAATCTTAAAAATTGGAGGACCACAAGCTTTTCAATCAAGCGGTTAAGCAAGGGTTCCCTAAACCATGGACATAGAGCCTCATTATCCCTATTTTTAAAAGTGGGAATAGATAACCCCTCTAATTATCAGAAAACAATGATCAGCCCTCTCTCAGCCAAGTTATATGGTATTATTTTGGAAAATAAGTTGAACATATGGCTTGAAAGTGAATGTAAGCGGGCTAAACGCCAAGCGGGTTTTAGAAGGCAAAACTCAACAACAGACCACAATGTTACACTTAGGACCATTTTAGAGGAAATCCACAATGATAAATCCAATCTCTTTTGTTTCTTTGTGAACTTTAGAAAGGATTTCGATATAGTCCCTAGAAAAACCTATGGAATATATTAGAAGAGCTAAAGGTTCCTTTTGAGTTTAGAGCTACTGCTATAAGTTTATACAAGAATGTAATTGCCAAGTTAAAGAGCAATGAGGGGTGGTCAAAATATATTGTGTAATATCGGAGTTAAACAAGGTTGGCCCCTCTCCGCTACCTTATTTGGCATTTACATCAACGTGATAGAAGGTTGTTTAGAGGAAGCAGGTTGTGCTGGCACAATCTTAGCTGGGATAGTCATCATCCTTCTTCTCTACACTGATGATATTGTTCTTCTCGCAAGGTTCCCATCTGATCTTGATAAGCAACTTAGACTTCTTAGGGATTTCTGCTCTACCATGGGTATGACTATTAACACTGGCAAAACAAAAGTTATGATTATCAAATCCAAGAAGGACACTTGTACTAATTTTATGTATGAAATTAGTAACTTGGAGGAACTGTCTTCTTACAAGTACCTAGGAATTGATATTCATCACAAGCTGAACTAGAGCTATAGCATTGAGAAAAGGATTAATGGGGGTGGTGTTAGGGTCCTATAATAATAGGATTCATAATTTTGAATTGACCATGTAAGTATTGTAATATTTTACATACATTTGCTTTCTGCAAATGCTTTCCCATATTTAAAATATTAAAAAATGTAAAGAGGGTATGTCCTAAACGAAATATCAAGGGACAAAAAGAATAACAAGAGATCGAAAAAGTTAAAAAATATGAACACCAAACAAAAATAGATCATGAAACTGTGCAAGTCCAAGTGGCACTACTTTTTACTTTACTATGAAAAATAATGGTTGTGCGTAGCTTGTCATAAATGCCACAACCCATGATAGTCAAAATAGTTTAATCTTGACTAGTTCATGCTTTATATTTCATGTTTATAGTTAGAGAATAAATATCTAGTCAAATTGTTTAATCTTGGCAGATCAGTAGTTAGGTAGAGAAATAAAATGTGCTCAACAGCTTAATCTGAGCCATTGGAAGATATAAGGTTAGAATTAGATAGTTTGTTTGACAAAAGAAAAAGGAAAGAAAGGGTCTGCTAGCTTAAATGCACCCAATAAAGTGAAGAAAAAATGTTAGGGTAAGTAAAGGGTAGGTAGAAGAAAGGTTGTAGAAGTACAAGGTTGTTAAAGCATAAGCACACTTATCATGCTTAACCATATGTTTCAGTGTGCAGGAGTAGTTATGAGAGTAAAAGGATGTTTACAAGCTTATTTGATTAACTTCCCCTCATTTCATTTCACCTCCACTACATACTTACTAATCTAACCCCTACCCCTTGGTTTCATACATTTCTTGAGAAAATTACCCTCCAAACTTAATTTCCCAACCCAAAATCCCTTTTCCCTAAACATTTCCCTTTAAAAATCATCCCCCCTTGTTAATTTCCTTTTTCCCTTGTAAACCGACTAAAACCCCTTACCCTAAGTTTGAATGGCATATCTGGCTCCATTGAGAAAGAAACCCTCCCCGATACCCTTTTAACTTATATCCCTAGTGTATTTATTCCGAGGTCCCATATTTTATTAACCCATCACAATATGTTAAATCCCGCTCATATACTAATATTAACATTTATCTCTAATTATTTAATTCCCCTTATACATGTATCCCGTATTAAAATAATTTCCGCATATATATTAATCCCAAACCCATATAATACAAACATGCATATATTAAACTATATTAATATATATCCTGACCCCACCTCCATTATATCAAACTACTCTTCTGTACCCGACCCCACATCACTGTTAACACCCCACCATATTCATCGCGTGATAGCCCTCTGATATTTACCCACCCGAGAGCACACAAGATTTGCAATTTTGCTCGGGCCCCTTTCGACTATGTGGCAGCTCCAGGCGAACTTGCGTGCTCTTCAAGAAATACTACCTGACTGCCAAAAGTGGTGCGATGGCCCCCGAAACCTCCTCCCCGCCAAAACTGAACCCACTCACTGTTTATTTATCGAATTCCATGCCAAATCTGGCCATTACCCATTAAAAGGCTGAAAACGCCCATTTTTTTCTCTTTTCACTCATTTGCATAGTGAAAGCTGCTTAAGCCTTCCTTCGCCACCCTGATCATCTGCAACTGAATTTGACGCCCAATTACCTTTTGAACACGCTCCAGACTCCGTCCACATATATCTCAGGTCAATAAATCCATTCATTGCCTTCTGCGCAGAACTATGCTTTATTAATGATTGCTTCATTTTGCGGGTGATTAAAAGGCCAAGAGATTGGACAAACAAGTTTTGATACTAGTCACAAAACCTATTTGCTCTCGATTCTCAGGAAATTTATTCAAAGGCTTCATTGAGCAGGAGATTTGTGTACAAAGAAGAAAATCAAGTTTTTACTTCAAGTCCTACGAAATAGTGCATCAATCCTAAGTCCTTCATTTCAAATTCAGAAGCCAACTCCCTCTTACATTTGAGAATGAGAGGGTCTGCACCTATTAGAAAGAGGTCATTCACATACAACAGCAATATGAGAGGTTTGTCATCTTCAACCTTAAAGTAAAGGTTAGGATCAGCTTCACTCCTAGTGAATCCCATCTTCATCAAGTAGCTATCGATCATCTCATACCATGCTCGGGGTGCTTGCTTCAGCCCATAGAGAGCCTTATTCAACATGCACACATGAGATTTTCAATCATAAAACTCAAATCCTTCGGGTTGCTCCACGTAGACATCTTCTTTGATCGAACCATGCAAGAATTTGGTCTTGACATCCACCTGATGTAGGTTCCATCCTTGTGAAGCGGCAAGGGATATGATCGATTGGATGGTTGTATATCTAGAAACAGATGCAAGTATCTCATCATAGTCTATACCTTCCTTCTAGGATAAACCACGAGAAACAAAACGAGCCTTATACTTTTCTGTACTTCCATCTGTTGCACGCTTTATCTTGTAAAGCCATTTGGAAGTAACAACTGTCTTGTCCTAGGGTCTGGGAACTACTTCCCAGACATCATTTTTCTTAATAGACTCATATTCTTCAGTCATAGCATCCTTCCATACTTGACGCTTGACATCATCTGAGAATGATGAAGGCTCATTTTGTATGATCATGCTCATGATGGTCAGGTATCCCTGATACCTGTTAGGTTTCTTACTTTCACGAAAGGTTCCCTAGGGTGCAGCATATCCTTCAGCATCATCAAGTAGCCCCCTAAGCCATGAAGGCCTATTCCTAGAAGAGGAAGGCTCATGTGGAGGAGTATCAATTCGATCCATGGGTTCTTCTACATCAGGCATTGATTCATCATCCTTTTCTTTCGGTTCCCTAGTGTCGATTTCTTGAGAGCTCCTTAAAGTCAGAGGATTGTCCACCTTGCTAAGAACCATATCTTCGTCAAAGGTGGCATCATGACTAATCATGAATTCCCTTTGACCGGCTACATATATTCTATAGCATTTAGTATTTTCACAATAGCCCACGAAAATTCCTTTCTTTCCAAATGCACGCAATTTATTTCTTTTCTCTTTCGGCACATGAAAATATATAGGGCTTCCAAAAATTCAAAAATGAGAAACATCAGGTTTCTTACTGGAGAACATTTCTTCAGGAGTCTTGGAACCCAAAGCTTGCTGAGGGCATCGATTTTGTACATATACGGCAGCGTTTGCAGCTTCAACCCATAGAATCTTTGGAAGTCTTTAATCATGTAGCATGTCCCAGACAGCTTCCATAATCATGTGATTCTTCCTTTCTACCACACCATTCTGTTCAGGATTATATGGTGTAGTAGTCTCCCTCTTGATTCCATCCTATTTACAAAAATCATGGAACTCATTAGATTCATATTCAGTCTCATTATCAGTTCTTAAGATCTCGATCTTCTTTTTGGTTTGATTCTCGATCAGGGTTTTGAAGTGTCGAAACTAAGAGAACATTTCATCCTTCTTTTTCAAGAAGTATATCCAGGGCTTTCGAGAATAGTCATCTATAAAAGTAAGATAATATGAATATCCTGTCAATGAGTTCATAGGCATCATACCGAATATGTATGAGTGAACTAGTTGTAATATATGGGAGGTCTTGCTTTGACTTGAGGGGAATGTTCCCCTTTTGAGCTTTCCTTCGGCACATCCCAGACATACACCTTCTTTCTCTACTTGGAATTCGGGCATCCATGTTACCATCTGTATTACAGCGTGTAGAGATTTGTAATGAAGGTGGGAAAACCTCTGATGCCAAAGTTTGGACTGAAGAGTTGTGTCACAAGACATGACACTTAGCGAACTTCCAGCTACCTGATATAAAGAATCAACTCAAAACCCAAGAGTGAAAGCATATTTAACATTATTTTTACATATGCGTGCCTTTCCATCACTGAAGGTTACCTTGTAGCCTTTGTCTTCCATTGCCGAGATGGAATCGTATTACCTTGATTCAATTTGAGAGAAACATTGCCTACACCTTTCACGTGGTATTTCATGTCATCTCCAAGGACAATTTCTAGGTTAGTTTCTTTCTCTAATAGATTATGGATTATTTCTTTGTAACCAGTGAAGTGTCTTGAGGCACCACTATCAATGAGCCAAATTCCCATTGAGTTTGAAGGAGCAGAGGTAGATAGGGCAGCTGGTAGATAATATTCAGCCTGGTTATTGTCAACAGTGTTAGATTCATACCTAGAATTTCTAGTCTTCTTGAATGGTTGTCCTCTTCCTTTTTTTCCAACACTCCTTTTACCTCTGCTATTAGATTTTCCATTCCTTTGTTTTCCATGGGAGGAATTTTTATCATCATCTCGGTGAGAGTCCTTTCTATCAGGGCATTCCCTTGCATAGTGACGTACTTTATTGCAAATGTAACATCTTCCTTTTCTTCCACCCTTAGGTCCAACCTTTATTTTTGATTTAGACCCAGAATTATTTCTTTTCTTAACATGAGAAGAAAGAGCAGCAGGAGTACCTTTAGGCAAGGGTATTTCTTACTCTTCTACCCTTGTTTCTTCTTGAATGCATCTAGACATTAATTCCTCAAAACCAGGAGTTACATGATTGTTCAAAAGAATAGTCCTGAACACGTACCATTCAGATGGTAATCCTCCAAGAGTTGTGAGTGCCATCTCCCTGTTAGTAATAGCTTCTCCAATAAATAGGAGATCGTTCTTGATCTCAGTGATTCTTAAGAAGTATGCTTGCATACTCTCATCTTTACCCTTCTTGATTTCCCTCAGCTTATTTCTAAGAAACAAAACTTGATTTACATCATTGAATTTAAATAAACTCACCAGTCTATTGTAGATTTCCTTGGAGGTATCCATTTCAGAGATGTAGGCCACCAAGTGCTTGTCAATAGAGTCCTGGATGATCTTCGTTGTTTTGACTTCTCCATATTTCCATTTGTTCTAGGAAGCAGCGGATGCATTTAATAGAGGCTCAACAATATTTCCTCTTACATGGTCCAGTACTCCTTTATCTTCTACGGTTAGATCGATAGACATCTTCCATCTGTGATAGTCAACTTTCTCATGGAGCTTGTCTTCGGCGGGAAAGAGTGTTGAGGACCCCATAGTTCTTTTAGGAAAACCTTGCCAATCTTCTCTTCGGTGATTGCTCTTGCTCTTGCTCAAGCTTTGTCTTCACCTCAACTCCAATACCATGTTAAGTTATGGTATGTTCTATGCTTATAAAAGTTTACTTCTTTTTCCTATTATATTCCACATATTAGCAATCACATAAAGTAAAGTGCAGATACAACATTAAACAATCGATAGAAAACAAGCCAAGACAAGAGACAAAAGATGTCATGGCTAGCCAAGGAAAATCCCCACAATGTATGGGGAAACCCTTTGATCAAATCTTCTTTTATATTCAATAATTTTGGTAGAGATAAATAGTACAATAAATCTGATTAATATCAGCAGTAGCAAACCCTAGATCAGCAGCATTAGCATTAGCAGCTTCATCATCAAAACTAGGGCAGTCGATATCTCAAAAACCAACCATAGGATCGGATTGATTCCACCACAAAAAGTTGCAGCCTTCAGAGGAGGTTCAGATGAGGAGATCTTCTAGTCCACGCAGGTCAAATTTCACTTTTGTAGTTGCAGCTTCAGTTTCAGTAGCTTCCTTCAAACTAGGGCAGTTGATATCTCACAAATCGTCCATCAGATCAACTTGATTCCACCACCAAAAGTTGTAGCCTTCATAGGAGGTTCAGATGAACCTACAATGTAGATCAAAAGAGGAGGTTTGATGGTCCACGTTGGTCAAATTTTGGATCTGCAGTTGTAGCTTCAGTTTCAGTAGCTTCCGGCTTCACATGTGTGAGAGAGAGACACTTTTCTGCGCAGTAGAGAGAGAGTGATGTGATGATATGAGTGAGTGAAAATGAGGAAAATTCCTCCTGTATTTATACACAACTGTTTATGTTTGAATAGATGCAACTGTTGGGCTTCTGAGCCTACATGAGTTGTAGGTCAGCTTGATAATAATTCCATAATCAATATAAATTCATATCTCCATGAATACTTATCGGAATCGGATGATCTTTAGATCAATCCTACACCTCTCGATGAGAGGAATCTAATGAACATATTATTAGCCATGGATAAGATGACCCACATGAAGTTTGGCCCTAGTTGCCAATTTTAACACCAAGGTTTAGCCAAGCTCATTGCTGAATCGAACTGTGAGGCCTTAGACATAAATTTTATTGTAGAAAAGGATAATGGAGAGGAGATGGTGACTCCACCAATCAGCCAAGCCTTTATTGAGTCACCATGATATGCTGACATCATATATGTTTTACAAAATTTACAAGCTCCTCCTGAATTATCCAGGACCAAAAGCAAGTTTTTAAAAATGAAATCTTTGAACTTTTGCATAATTGACAATTCTTTGTTTTGGAGGAATCATGAAGGTATCCTTATTAACTATTTATTGAAAGAAGAATCTGACAAGTGGTACAAGAGTTTCATGCAGGTGACTGTGGGGGACATCTTTACTGGAAAACCACTACTGACAAGATTCTTAGAGTCAGTTTCTATTGGCCCACTTTGTTTCCTGATGTAAAGAAATTTGTAACCTCTTGTCATAAATGCCAAATTTTTTAAGGAAAGAAAAATCTTTTACCCCTACCCCTAAAACCAACATCTGTTGAAGCACCTTTTAAACAATGGGGTCTTGACTTCATTGGTGAAATCCATCCACCTTCCTCTGCCCAACACAAATGGATTCTCACTTCTACAGATTACTTTACCAAATGGATAAATGCCATACCATCAAGGCAAGCCACTAATACTCTTATAATAACCTTCCATGAATCCAACATCCTATCTAGATTTGGATGCCCAACCAAAATCATCACTGATAATGCAGCAGCCTTCAAATCTAAGAGAATAATTAATTTCTATAATAAGTACCATATAAATTTGGGCCATTCCACAGCTTATTACCCCCAAGGTAATGGACTAGCAGAGTCCTCAAATAAAAGTCTAGTGAACACCATCAAAAAATTGTTAGAAGACAACAAGAAAACATGGAACAAGAAGCTAGTGAATGCCTTATGGGCAGACAAGCTAACCACAAAGAAATCCATTGGTACAAGTCCTTATCAATTAGTTTATGGAATGGAATTTGTTTTACCATCTTCCTTGGGAACGCCAATGATGAATTTTCTTTAAGAGTTACAGGTTGAACCAAATGACATCCAAAGGAGAATCAACCAAACAATTCATTTACAGCAGACCAGGGAAGAAGTGTACATCAGATCTCAAGTTGTACAGGAAAGGATCAAGAAGGCGATTGACAAAAGGACTAAGGCGGAAGACTTTTACCTAGGAGATAAAGTTTTGAAATGGGACTCAAGGAGAGAGGATAAAGGTAAACATGGGAAATTTGATTTACAATGGAAAGACCCATATGTCATTTATGCATTCAGAGGTAACAATGCTTTCTTCTTGAGAGAAATGGATGGCAGAGAGGCAGAAGGAGGATTATTTAATGGTCAAATGCTTAAGCACTACATTGAACCTAGTTATTGATTCCACTAATCATTTGTACATATTCTGTTTTCCAAAGTCTAGAGTTGATTGGATAGTGAATTTTTGGAGTTGAAGCCCGAAGAGAAGGCCCTAAGCTTCAAAATGTTTACTGTCATAAATAGAAATAAGGCAGAAAAGTGAAAGGAAAAAGTTGCAGAGTGACATCACAGCAATCCAGAAGGCCATTGATCTACAAGTTCTTAACATTTCACCAGGAAATCCCATCCCCAAGTGGAGCCACTATTAGGTTCCTATACCAATAGGAGTCATAATTTTTGAATGGCTGAGATTAAACTTGTAATATGTACATACCTTTGCTTTCTTCAAATGATTTCCATATTCAAAAAATTTAAAAATGTAAAGAGGGTATGTCCTAAAATAAAAATCAAAGGACAAAAATAATAAAAAGATAAAAAAATATGAAAATATGAACCTCAAGAAAAGAAAAGACCATGAAAGTGTGCTAGTCAAAATTTCCACTATTGTTTACTTTTTATGCAAAATAAATGATTGTGTGCAGTTTGTAACCTATGCCACAATCCATGATAGTAAAAATGTTTAAACTTGGCTATTTCATGTTTATAGATAGAGAATAAAAATCTGACCAAATAGTGTAATCTTGTCAGATAAGTAGATTAGGTAGACGAAATAAAAAGGAGCTCACTTGTTTAACTTGAGCCCTTGGATGTAATAAGGTTAGATATAGCTAGATTACCATTGTAAAGAAAAGAAAATATTTGATAAGGGTTTGCTAGTTCAAATGTACCCTAATAAAGAGAAGTAAAACTGGTAGGATGAGTAGATGGGTAAGTAGAAGAAAGGTTGCAGAATTGTGATGATTGTTAGATAAAAGCATATTAATCACCCCCATCATGAAAGTTATAAGTATGAATGAGAAATTCGACTGGCATAAAAATCACCAAGTCATATTGATTAATTTCCCCTCATTCATTTTACCCTTCACTTAACTAATTTTGCACAATAAGTTTGAAGTACCAAAATCTTAAGTCAAAGGGGCTCAGAGCATTTCTCTAACCTCTGGAGGGACTGGACCTTTGGTCCAATGACTTATAGATCTTAAGTACTAAAATCCCCTCATAAACATTCACCCCCTTCAATTCATTCGTTTTCCCCTAATAAATCCCTTTTCCTAAGGTTAAAACGCCATCTTCCTAAGGAAAAGAAATCACCCCCATGGATACCCCTTTTTATGAGAAACCCACAAAAATGCACTTAGTCTAAGTTGTAATGCTTCTATGTAAAAAGCAAATGAAATTACAGAGACACATTAAGGTTAGAACCACTTCATTTATCCCCCGTAATTTTCATATTAAATTTTAACATTATTTATATGTTAATTCCCAAAAAGACCCCTTTTCTCGTATATATTTTATTAAACCTCTTTAATTTTAATATCCCCACCCCGATGTTTGAAATATAAACTTTATACTACCCAACCCAAACAAATACATAATTAATCGATCTGTGATTAGTTAAAGTCAACCCATTAACCAATCAAATCTCATCTGATATTTTAATCTCTACCTTAAACCCTCATTAAACTAAAACCACCGTGTTTAAATGCCCATCGGGCCTCTCCATTACCTTCCGTGCAACTCCCGCACCCGACCACCACACGATCTCCCCCCCCCATCTGATGACCCATGTTAATTTCAGAAGGGTGCGAAATATGAACGATACCCACCCAAAATGGGTTGTTTTCCACTGATCCCCCAAGGCAATGTAGTGCTTGATGATTGGAATCGGGTGGCCTTCCCCCAATACCACCAAGCGCCCAAAGGATGTGCAAAGTAAAACGCTTACCACCAGCCCACTACCTGCCAAAACTGTCACTGTTCATCCCGCCACGTGACAAATGGCCACTATTCACCTGTACCCGCCAAATTGATTTTTTTCTCATAAATCCAAAAAAAGCCCCAAATCAATGTTTTTATTGTTTTAACTGTAATTTTCCATGCACACACCTGTGAACATTGAAATTCATCAACCCACGTACACCTACACTCTAAAGACACCAAAAGCTCCCAGATTGTCTTCAAGTCTGAGTGAAGCCCTTTCCACTGTTCAGAATTGCTAGTTAGCTGGTTCACACCCTGTTTTCGTCAATTCCAACTGTTTAAGCTAGAATCCATTGAAATCCCTATTAAATTTCCGAACTAGTTTCAAAATCGTTATTAATTTAAATTTACAAGAACTTTAGTAACATAAACCCACCTGGAATTGAAACCCCATTACCTCAAAGACTGAAAATTTAATTTCCCCCATTCTTAAAATCCACAAGAACTAAGAATGGTTGCCCCAATTACCATTGATGTCAGGCCAATTACTACTCCTCACCTAGACCTAGACCACCGTCCTCTTGCTGATAAAGACTTCCAAATCAATGACACCTCTATCCATAATCCCCTTTAAAACTGTACGACCGATACAGATACCAATACCTCAAAAAAACTGATAAAATAGGTCTGTGGGAATCTAATTTACCTAAATAACAATTCCCTGAGGTACACATCTTTCCAGAGATTGTCCATTATTTCCATGCAAACTACATTCCCAGTCAAAGAGTAGTGATGTCCCCTGACTACACCATACTTTTCACCATCACTACCGAGTCAATCAATAAAATGCTGCAACTACAACCACGGAAAAACTTAACCCCTATTTCAATTGGAGACCTACTAGACAAATTTCCAAAGCTTACCATTGTCAAGCTTGCTCAAATTTTCCAAACTTTTATTGTAGAAGAAAAGCATACCCCACAAGAACCTCCCCCTTATATATATACCATATTTTCTCAGTTTGGCCAAGACATTGTGTTAATGATATCTAGTATCTTAGGCTATACAACCAATGAATACATAGATGAAATAATCTTAGCCTTTGTGTCCATTTTTACTCTAGGACAACCCCCTGCTATCATGTACGATTATGCCAAGTACATAGCTAATAGGATGCATGAACAATTTTTGAGAATGAGTAATGAAAGAGTGTTTAAGTATTCTTTAGTTTTTTACCACCTGTTCTTATACTACCAAGCTGACAAGTTCCCATTTGCTCTCCAAAAGCTTGACACTAAAGGTCATCCTAGGTCAGTAATTTTTTGCACTCCTTTGATACATAAGTATGATTCCCCATATCCATACACAAATTTCATTGATCTTTATGTACATCCAGTAGTGACCATGTTGTTAGGAAGTCCTCCTCCAAGAATCAATTTAGATATCAGGAGGATCCTATAGCTATCAAAACAACACAAAGTGGGATATTGGTACTTGTACCAAAATCACATAGAAATTACGATCTATGGCTGTGACTTGGCCACATACAAACTACCCAAATACCTCCCAATCAGTTATTTTCTCTGGAGTACTATAGGAAAATAATCAACTCAGATGAGGTACATTTTGTTAAGGCCAAGAAGAAGGCCTAGCTTAGAATCAAGGATCAACTAGGCCCCATTGTATGTAATAGCGGAGAAGCTGGGAAAGAAGCAGAGGAGATTCTATAGAGACTTAAATTAAAACAAAGCTTCATGTGGAGATATGGCCCATGTGACTTTATCTGCAATAGAAGACAGAAAAAGAAGATGGCTCCCTACATTCACCACCTAATCCATGAGATAGAGAAATATTCAAACCAATTGGAATGGGTGGAGAATACTCTAATAGACAGGGATAACACTGAAGTAGTAGTTGAAAATGCTCTAATTGATTTAGAGAAAAGTAAAGTCCTGATGAAGTTTCTTTCCTGCAGGTGCCAAGAGAATCTCAAGCCCAAGGACAGTCCCAAATTCAAGAAGAATCATAGGCACAGGGAGAATCTCAGGCACCAAGTGAATCACAAATAGAAGAAGAATCCCAGGTGCAAGAAGAGTTAGAGGAGCCAGACATATTAGATCAATTAGATCAGATAGGTATACAGCAGCCCACTATGATTACTCCACCTAACTTGCAAACTCCTCTAAATGAGGATAACAGAGTCAAAAGGAATAGGGAAGAGGCCACTACAGCAGGGAGAGCAACCATACAAACATATGCAGAAACCAGCCTAGTCAAAAGGGAGAGGTTGAATCCTATCTCAGAGCAGGAATTCATAGAAGAAACAGTGGGGGCCACTAGCATAGAGAAAGAAAGAAGCAGTCATGCCACTCCTTCTGGGGGCACACTAGAACCTTCCACATCAAACACCCATATGTTGTAAAGGCAATAGAGTTTTGAGGTGTCCTCCTTTAGGATGCCACTCGATAGAGATCAAGACATTAGAGAGATGTACAGGGATATAGAGGCTAGGAATGAGAGGCTAAAATCCTGGACTTATGCACAATACCTCAAGATGGCACCAACAAACCAAACAAGGCTCATGCCAATCTATGATGTCAAAGAAGGTAAGATGCATATGAAATTTGTCAAACCTACCACTCAGCAACCAAGAACATCAGTTGACTTCAAGAATATTGATTTTGAAGTGCTTGCAAAGGACATACATCCTATTAACCAGATTGAGCTGCACAAATAGACAGGGGAGATGATTTACTCCACCTTAACAGGGAAAGCCATCATAGCTCACCAATTGCAAAATTCCCTAAATAACATATCAACTCAATTCCAATTGGAAAAGGCCCCTTCACAGGCAAAGGTCACTAGAATCAAGTCCTTGGAGGACTTAATCATTGAGTTTGGACATGATCCCGAAGATGTGAAGGCCACTGAAAGATTGATCAAGAAGAAAAATGATGACATAAGTGCTTTAAAGAAGCAACTTAAGATTCCACCATTGCATCACCCATAGAGAGTCGAGGTCCTAGAGAGCCAAAAAGGACAAGAGGAGCTTATGGACTTGGCCCTAAATATAAATGACTAGTTGAAAGAAACAGAGAAAGAATTGGACACATTGATTCAGTCTAAACAAAGTGAACTAGCCACCACTTCTACAACTGCCATTCCCACAGTAACAACTGCAGTTCCCTCAGCCCTGGCAGCATCCTTGGCACCAAGAGCTCCACCTACCACAACACTGCCAGTCACAACTGAGTCAACAAGAGAAGGTACTTCAATAGGAAAGACTGCAGACTTAGTGAAAGCCATGGAGGAAAATGTCCAAGTAATAGAACTTAAGAGGCTTAAGGAGAAAGTGCCAAGCCTAGAAACTGATTGCATGTTTGCCCAAATACAACAAAGAGAAGAAACACAGAAAGGCTTGGGTGAGAAGATTAAGCTCCTAGAGAAGGATCTGACTTTAAAAAAGTCACTAGGATAGACTAAGGAGATGCTATGGGCCAATATCATTGACTCTGTCAATGATATTTTGCCATTATTTCAAGTAATATTTTAGCAAACAGAAATGGTGAAAGTCACCATCAAAGCAATTCAGAAGGTAAAGGAAGACTTAGGAGACTGGCCTGAGGATGCTAATAGACTCATCCATTTCTTGAACAGCAAGAACATGCATGAACTAAATGAACTGGGTGTGGAATATAGAATCTAAGCCATCATTGAAGTCAAAAAGTTTCTTTCTAAAAGAAACCTTATGCTTAACCTGGAGGAAAAATGCCATAACATGCAGGTTAGCATTGATAGATACATGGCAAAGTTTCAAATTTTGAGGGATAAAGGCCTTCAAAGTCCCATGGTCATCCATGAAAAACTTATGACCTAATTGGACTATGTTGACATAATAAAGAAATTATCCAAGGAACAGGCAAGCACTTCAAGAATCAAAGCATTGCTAACAGGGAAAGTATTGTATGATACTTTAGAAATTCTATTTTTCCTACGGCATGAGGTGAAACATATATTTGTCACCAAGCCAAATTTTTCCAAATACACTGAGGCAGACGAGATATATAGAAGGATTCTCAAAGTAAAATTGCCTAAAGATGAATGGGGGGAAAGGATGATAGATTTACTATAATTTACCACAATAAATCTAAATGGCAGCCAGATGAAACAGGTGAAGACGGTCGTAACAGGTTAAAGAGTATCAGTTAAAGACCAAAGACAAAGATGATTCCAACGTACACATATCAGCCAGCCTAAAAGGGCTCAAGTTCAACTGCAACAGCCAGAACTACCACAATAACAGGGACAACATGATGCAGTTTTCCATCTGTCTCTATCTTCATGCTTGAAGATATTTTTATTTCCTTTATTAAATCTTGAACTGTTATGAGATATTTTGTAATATTTTTTGTAGAAATACTTCCCATATCGAAGTATTTAAGGTGGATTCAAAGACATTTCTGTAGACTTGTATCTAAAATCAAAGTGCTATTGTATCAAGACTGGATTGGATTTTTGGATCATGGAATAAAGTTCAAGCATTTTACAAGATTCTTGGGTTAAGCAGAAATCAAATAAGCATTTTCTCATGTGTATTACTATTTTTCCTTATGTTTATTAATAAAAATATGTGTTTCTATGAAATCTGAATGGTAAACTAGGAATGATATTTCATAACTTGCTTTAGTGCACTTTGTTTTGACTGTTTACCTTCTTAATGTCTTCTGCTAAGCTATCTTAGTCAGGGAACTATTAAATGCTCCCTTACTTCCGTAGTTTCTCCCTGTGGTCTATGTAGCAAAGAATTCTTAATTTCTCTTTATTGGTGATCATCTTTTGTTCCTCATTCTGGTCCCAGTCTAAGGATTCTTCATTGCCCTTTCACCCTGGTTAGAATCATTCCATCCATCAGCCCTCTGAAGATTTTCCTTTTGCTTTGCTAGCCTGCCCTGCAAACAATCCCTTTAATGATCTGGTCTAGTTAAGCTATCATTTGATTGATTCCATAGCACAATGGCCTAAAAACCTAGCTCTATCCATCTGTTCCAAGAATTCCACCACCCAACAATCAATCAAAATCAAAATCCTCATGAACACTAAAAACTAGCCTAAAATATAATAAAAAACAAACTTAAATTATAAAGAGAGACCCCTCTCTGGACTTAGGTTGGCTGGAATCTAGGTCTAAAAGATTTGGTTTTTGGTTACCTCTTATTATTCCTTCTTTTGATAACTTCTAGGGAAAACATCTAAGTGATAACATGGTGAACTCGGTTCAGGTGAAAAACTCAGTTGAGTTGGAACAGTTCGAGTATTTGTGATTAAATAAGTTGAAAACAACCACACCTTTAAACCTATCGTGAATCTGGGAAGTGAAACATAGCCATTAGGGGAATTGTGAGGTATGAAATGGGCCTCCTAAGGAAATTACAAAACAATAGCGAAATAATAAAATAAGATTAGATCACATCATCAAATTTTAGAGGGAAAGAAGAGAAAACAACTTTTTCAACTCATACTTTTAACTTACCTCCCAATGGGTTTACTCAAATTTCGAGTGAGAACACTCATTGGATGAATAATTTGATTCCTTAGCCAAGGAGTACCCATCTGTCATACTTTCGATGGATGCCACTACACGAAAAGTGAGAAATACATCAAAACAATGATTGCAATCACGTTTTTTCATGTATTTCTCATTTTTCATGTAGCAGGCTCCATCAAAAGTATGCAACATGGGTACTCATTGGATGAGGAATTAAATTTTTCATCAACCAAGTACTATCGCTCAAAATTTGAGTAGAACCTTAGGGAGATAAGTTGAATATACAAGATGAAAAAATAGTTTTATTATTTTTTATTTTTTTACATTATTACCCAAAAATGGTGAATAATTCCCCATGGTTGACATCATCATCTTGAATCCTATTGGTTCTTATAAAGTTTATTTTGGTTGTACATTTTTCTTAGGAGGACCATTTTAGACCTCAAAAGTTCTCTAATGCATATAAGGAGGACCGACATTTCCAAAGTCAAAAAAAGGGACTAGGATTCTCATTAAAAGGTGTTTCTTCGGTAACATTTGGCATTGTTGCCACTAGATTCAAATTAGATAAATTTATTACCAATATTAGCAATTGAAAATCACAATCCACACCTAAGGTCTGTAAAATGTAAAAACAAACAATTAGCATGCCCTAAAAAATTATAAGGAATTAAACCATGCAAACAATATTTTCATAGTGAAATCACTAGTTGGTGAGGAAATCCAACATTAGAGAGATAGAAGTGAAAAGTGGCTATAGATAGAGAGATTGGAACTAGTTATGCTGACAACCTTCTTAATGTACAAGATTTGGTGCAAGTAAAGTTCATTTATGTCATCTCAAATGAAGAATACCCTCCAAAAACGTCCAAGTGAGTCTAGCCAACATTTGTTCCAGGTACAATAGAGACTTCCCCTCCACCATCATCTCGAGTAAAATCCCTAAGATTATAGTCTCTAAGGTTACCCTATAAAATAATTTAACATGGGGGGACAATCACAGATCAGACGTAGATGCAAGGGCAGAGTAAAAAAGCTCAATCCACTTGAAATTTCTTCAACATTGTTAATCTAAGGTTTACATCCAAGTGACACCCAAGTACCTTTCAATACCATTTTAATACATGTAAATCACTTTACCATATCCAATTAAGTGGGGTTGATCACTCCACTTGGTCGGACATGATCTCGTGCTTGACTCATTTGTAAGGGGAGCTTCCCAGAGAAAAAATGTAGTAAATGGATTTTTCTCCCTACCACTCACTTTCCTATTCCAAAGCCCTACAATGTGATCAACTATAGGTGGAAAAGATCCCTAAAAATAAAAAAACTCTAGATCGATTTTATTAGCATTGATTTTAAGAGTTGTTATTTACTCAAATGTAATGGACATGAAATGGATGGTGTGATGACCTGACTCAAAACCTTAATGAAATCGAACATGAGACTGTATTATTTTCATTTTGATGACTTCCAGTTAAAGTAAGGAGAGAGGTTCTTTAAAATATTAACTCTAGAATGCACCACTTCTAATTTTTCAATGCAATCAAAGCCCTAAGTGCCAAACCATGCAATGTAATCTCTGCACAATTTGTTTGAAAACTATGGAAATGTAATCTATGAAAAATTTCCATTCATGTTATGAAAATGAGAATTCTAACTATGAAAATTTAATCTATGCAAGAGAATTATTCAAAACAAACACAAGATGATTTCAAATCAACGAAAGAACAATAAGATTATTTTCCTTTACCCAATATAACTTAAGAACCAATCGTGTGTAAGTAAAGGAAATTGGGTGAAAATTCCAAATATTAAAAGTAATGACACTCAAATTTGATTAAAACTCAGACACATTTCAGCACCCCCCACCCGATGAATGAGGGGGCATATTTTTTGCAAAAATGAAAGAAAAGACATGCATAAATTGTTAAGAAACTAGGACAAACCTCTAAGTAATGACCAAAGGTAATCAAATTAAGAATTTATCTAAAATGAAATTAAAAAAACAATCAAAATTATGGAGACTTACTAAAGGTATAAACAAGTGCAATTAAACAGGAAAAACCAAAATTTATGGACTTGATAAAGAGAAAACTGAAATTTTAAAAAATTACACATATCTGCGTAGGTCATAGAACAAATCAATGTGCATATGCACTATTACAAAGACAAAAGTGTGCATATGTGTGCTATGTGCCTAAAGCTAAAGTGTGCACAATAGGAGGTTTTAGAAAAAATAAAAAAGAAGTAAAATAAAACACAAAATCTAGATTTTCAACAATTCGAGACACTTAGAGATGGATTCTACTAAAGGATCAAAAGATAAAATAGGGAAAGTAATGGATCGTGAGACGCTCTCCAGTATGGTCACCAATTTTAAAACTTATTCCTCTTGAGGAAAAGAGAAATCTCCCTAGACCTTAGAGAAATATAGTAACAAACAACCACGAATTGCTACCTTTCTCTAGACTATGATTGACTGGAGAAAATAGTATGATAGAAGCCACTTACCGTTTAAATAGAAATTCTTGATGAAGTCATGTAGAAAGCTTTTGACCATCTGCTTCTCCCCGACCCTTTAGAGATCTTCCCATCAAAGCCCACAACTTCTCTGAGATGTCCTGAAGGAGATCTACATAAACAGAAACATACATGATATGAAAGCATCCAACATATGGCATAACACATAAATCGATAAAATTAACCCAACCATATACCAAAATGGATCAATATGCAATCAAATTCTATATAGGTGATTAAGGAATCCTACAAATTATAACAATGAAAACATAATTCAGAAATAATAATTTCTTTTATATTAATAAAAATGGAGAATAAACTTACAACCTTGAATGCTTGATGTTGCAAGTCCCGTCCCACAATCTCCAACCCTCTCCTTGAATGAATAGCCTTACAACCTTATTCCAACAACATAAGCATACTTCCAACAGTCCTTCTCAATCCTCAGGCCTCTAATAGCTTTATAGCCACATAATGGGAAGTTTGGGATCCATTTCCCAAGGGATGAGATCCACTAATAGTGGGATAGGGGTTCCAAAAAGAGAGGGAGGTAGCTCCATGATGGGAGGGATCAGGGCTGAATAGGAATCCATTTAAAGCTTGTTAGTTGCGAAAGATTTGACTAACAATGATTCCAGAATTTACTTTATATTTTTACGGTCGTTAAGTCATGTGCGCAGGTAATAGTGTAAGACAAAACACACTTATGCACAATTACTAATGGAATTCTTTGCGTATGTGTAGAAATTGACTAGGGAACTACACAAGAAGCCAAAAACAGGGTTTTGAAGCATGGGATCTGTTGTGGTCACCAACAACCCCCCTCTTTGTTTGGTATTAGCAATAACACCAAGCAAATGGGGACCCTTAACAAAAAATCCAAAAAACATTTTATCAAAATTTTTGTATTTTAACTCCCTAAAGCTGTATCGCATCGCAAAGAGAGAGTGAAGCGTTTCCCTATGCGCATAAATAAGCTACGAAGGAGCGACGCGGAATTCATCGCATCGCATATATTGAAAAGCGCTCTTAAAATGAAAAATTAAGGAATCGCCGACGGCCGATATGCGATGTCGCATATCGCAACATCGCATAAGCAGCACACAGTGATTGAATGATTAAATGCGATTTGCGATCTTGCGATCTGCGATGAATGCGACCATCAATTCCTGCGATGACACATCTTGACATCGCAATCCTCGATACTGCGATGTGAATCGCAGAAATATCTCATCGCAAAATTTCCTCGACATAGTGTTCAAGGAAGGATGTCTGTAGATCAAAATTGGGCACGCGCCTTAAGAGAAATTAATGATTGTACGCCAAAGTATCCAAGAAGGATTATGTTGTGTTTTTCGAAGAGTCAAGTCATTATGAGTGTCATGATTATGCATTCATTAGAACTTAAAGCTTTCATGTCAATCTTTTCGTCATTACTCTTTTCCTTTGCGTAAACTATAAGGCAGCAACTAATATAAATCAATGTGCAGGAAACATCTAAGGAAAAGGGGAAAGCGTCAATACTCGGAGAACAAAGAAGAGATACCTTCACAAATGGATGCCACATGCAGCAAGACCGCGGATTCCAGAGTATCACTCAACAGATACTGATGGAAATAGACTATCCAAGACTCAGAGTCAAAGGCGCACAAAAGCAGCATGTTTACAAAAGATCCTGAAGCTCAGACTGGGTAAAGCAAAAGGAAAAACGCTAAAGAGGGAAGACGCTCCAGAAAAGCCTGGAACAAAGAACGGAAGCAATTTTCAATACGGAAAATTGTTCAGAGAGCAAAGTCCCTAACTTATTGAGTCATTCACACGGCCGGAAACCGAAATAGCAAGAGCACAATCAGTTTGAAAGAAATTTGGGTTATACCAAGTATACACACAGCGAATACACCAAGCCAGAGGAAGATTTTCGAAAATATCTTCTAGTTTGTCAGAAAGCGGTGCCAGCTCTTGTTATTTCTATTTTCATCGCTCGAACAAAAGGAGAAAGACAACCAGCCCACTCTTCCCAGGCAAATGTTGCATTGCTTACAGCACTAAGGAGCAAATACAGAAACGGTTAGAAATTAGATTCAATTTTTAGAAATAAATTTGCTTTAGTAGAAGGGCGGTCATTTGAAGCCGTGTCCTAAATTTATGTAATTAAGATTAATTAGTTAGTAGTATTTAACCCTTCTCATGGCATTTGGAGAAGGGTCCGGAAATTTGTCAAAAGACTTGTCCTCAGAACATGCACTTTTGCACCCTCGGAGGGGGTTTTTGATGAATGGATGGATCGAGATTTATCAATGTTTGCATTTAATGTCTGCTACTGATGTTTCACTTTTGTACTCTTAGTAGATGTTAGAACAAGTAGAGATAAATCATTATTGCTTGAAGCTTATGAGTGGAAACCAGTCATAAATGGTACTTTTATCTCTTGACCAATTTCTGCTTATATTCTTAGAGTGATATGCAGTTTTAGTTGTTTATATGTTAATGTATGAATGTGTGGGTTACCATTTGGTGCTTCTGTATGGTGGAGTCATTTATTTGTGCTTGACATATGAATAACTTATTATGCGATATGTTGTTCACAACTGTTTTGCCTAACTTTTTATGCAGAGTGGTTTATCTTAATTGATTTCTATTCTTCTGATAGCTTAATGATCTTTATTACCAGTTATTGTTCGAAATCTTTTTAGATCGCATAATAGAAGAAATACACCCCGGGTTAGCGTAGATTAGATGTGTTGTTTCTTATTAGATTACAATAGCATAGAGTCAGTTTAGAAGTTTGAATTAAATTAGCTTAAAATACTCCTAGATCAGCATCATCCAACTCTACACACACACACACCCCCTTAGATTGGGAAACGGGTCCCATTATCCCCAGTCGGACCCGCTATACCAAACGGATAAGGAGCTGCCAACCAAGGTCCGGACCGGGTGGGTATCCCCCTTGTTGTCGACCCGATTTTCGGGGCTTCAACATATTTGGCGCTAGAAGGAGGGCACGAACTATGAATGGCACCTAAATCAAAATCTAAATACCATTCTGAGAGTAAATCACCCTCATCAACTCCCCCAACTTCCCCAGTACGTTTAAATCCAGAGTCAGAAGTCGCTCGAGTATCAACCGCTGCTACATACCCTAATATTTCAGACCAATTTATCATTGAACCCCCTGAAATTCAAACTCTGATTCGTAAACTCCAGGGATTCTCTATTTTTACTCAGAGGTCTGATAAATCTCAAAGCAGCGTGACTTTGCAGTACAATCCTGCTCATCCCCTGACCAGATTAAAGAGCGAAAAATTTGGCATCCAGCCAACTGAATTCCCTCTCCCCACCAGGAAAAGAGCAAGGAAAACACCACCAGAGTCTGACAGTGAGACTCTTTCATCCACGTCGTCCATTTCAACTCCATCACCGCGAAGTCAACCACCCACGTCTTCATTCCAAACCACTCATCCATCTTCCACAGCCCCTCCTCTTCAATCATCAAAGATCATAATATCTTCATCTTCCCAGCATCAGGGATCATCCTCTGCACTTTCATTCACTAGCAGCTCAACGATGGCCCAGTCTCCATGGAACAATCCTGGGGCGGTTTTAATGCCTCCACCCCTGAGCCCAATACCGGCCCATCCTGAGAAATGGCTACCCAAATTCAATCCAGAAACAGGCATGCTAGCTGAAGAGCATATCAATAATTTCATGCTTTCTCTTAATCTCAACGGAGTTACCAACGAGGATGCTGTCGTCCAGCTTTTTCCCTACACAATGCAAGGGACAGCCGGGTCATGGTACTTTTCATTACCTTCCGGGTCTATCACAAGTTGGGACATTTTTCAAAGTCAATTCCATACCAAGTTTGGGGATGACAGATCAACGGCGACTTTGATCAATGACCTATCCAATCTTAAACCCGAGGCTAGAGAACCCATCAAAGATTTTAATTTACGATTCAATAAAATCCTCAACAAAATTCCCGCTGCTTCCCAGCCTAGCGAAGAAGTGAGATGTGAATGGTATATTACAGCCTTACCATCAAACTTGGAAATCTTCGCCGATAGGGAAAATAAGACAACCTTTGTTGAAAACTTGACAGAGGCGATAGCAGTAGAGAAACATGTAGTAACCCTGGAAAAAGGATCTGCGATAGAGGAACGCAAATCTAAGAAAGTATCCTACAAGGAAGACCCCAAGAAGAAACAAACGAAAGATCCTTTCGATTTGGAAGGATTACAAAAAGTTTTAAAAACCATGTCCAATGAGATGATTGACATAAAAAAACAAGTAGCAGAAACTTCTTCAAAAAAGCCCTACAGAGCTTTTAAAAGAAATCCTTTAATGGATGTGAAACCACCCAACGCTATCTCAAACGTCGAATCCGAAGAAGAGGAAGAAGAAGAGAATACCCCTGAAGGGCAGACCGATGACGAAGGAGTTGTGGAACTACAAGGAATGTGGGATTTCATCCTCCCATAAGAAGAAGATCAAGAAGCATTTCCGGTTAGTACACGAAGCAAAAACCAACTTGATCCTCCCCAAACTACCCCTAAGCAGAAGGGCGCAAGCCTTGCGGCAAAAGATAAAGTCGCAACAAAGAAAACAACTGCTAAAGTGACTCAATATAGCCCACTCCAATCAGATCAAACACCTCCATCAAGAACACTCATTGTGTCGGATGAAATGGAGTATAACATTATCGATGACATGAAAAAGACTAGGGCTAATATCACTCTTTACGAGTTGAGCAAATTGAAACATCAACAGAAGATAATGATGAAAGAATTACATGCCGTGCCTACTGCATCTTTACCTACAGCTATAGCTTCCCACAACATGGGAAGACCTCCAACCAACACGATCAATAAGATTGACCCAAATGACATCGCCTTGATTGGAGGAAGATCAAGGTCTCACACTCCCCCTTTTCTTCTCACTTATGAAATTTTCAATAAAAACGTGCACAATTGTTTGGTAGATTCTGGTGCTTCAATGAATATTTTACCCAGATCAATATGTGCCAAGTTGAATGTTCAACCACAAAAATCCGCGGTGCGCATAGTTCAGCTTGATCGATCTCAAGTCGAAGTGATTGGTGAACTTAATCAAGTGACCATAAGATTGTCGTCTAACCCGAAGGTATGTCAGGTTATTGACATTCTAGTAGTTGATATCCCTGAATTTTATGGTTTAATTCTTAGTAGGGATTGGTCTGAAAAACTCCATGGATACTTCTCAACCGACTGGTCGCACATGTGGTTACCTTACAATGGTAGACCGAATCAAATAAAGGTTCAACGAGAGTTACACCAGAAGTACATAATGACAGAATTGGAGGGAGAAAATGAAGCAATAGCATACAACAACAGTATCATAGGAAATTACTCGGTAGATTCTTTCCTCGGCAATTTCAATGTTCATATCTCACCTTACTTAGAAAATTCAATTTTGTCCCAAGTCGAAAATTTTTCCCAAACTGATAATTCAAAATGTGTTAATTTTTTAGATAACCCTGTAAATACATCTTTGTTTTGGAAATTATATTTTGATGGCTCTAAATCTAACGAGGGAGCAGGAGCAGGATGCGTTCTGATTAGCCCAGATGGAAATAAGACCATGCTTACGTGCAGACTTGAATTCGATTGCACAAACAATACAGCGGAATACGAAGCCTTGGTGCAAGGCCTATACAAAGCAATCGGGTTGAACGTTAAGTACCTGCAAGTTTTCGGAGACTCTGAGATCGTCGTTAAACAGGTACGTAACACCATACATTGCCTATCAGGTCATTTGAAACACTATCAATCTTTAGTACAAGATCTGACTGCACATTTCATAGCATTCAATATTTCGTCAATCCCAAGACTTCAAAATGCGAGCGCAGACCTGTTAGCTAACGTAGCCTCTAGACTTATTCCCTCCGAAGATTTTAGTCCAGATAGATTCTCAATAGAATTAATCTCTAGACCATCCATCCCTGCCAACATTACAAACTGGAGAGTATTCAATGACGATCCTGACATTGTAAATTTCCTCACTTCTGAAGGATCCTATTGAAATCAAATAATTGACGAAGACCATCATGATCACCAAATACAACAAAATAGCACTGATAATGCTACACCTAAATTGGTGGTTAAGTTAGAAGACTTATATGACTTGAAAAGTCGTTTTAAAAGGTCTACCAATTCTAAACTCTACAGTTCGACTCTGGACTACGAATTAGTAAACCTAGGAACCAATGAGAAACCACAAAACGTTAATCTAGGCCACGGCCTAGCCCCTGAAGAAAAATTTAGCGTATATCTGTCTTTTGAGGCAATACAAAAATGTTTTTGCCTGGAATTACGATTAGCTGAAGACATACGACACTTCTATCATTCAACACACTATCCATATGATTGACAATGAAAAACCTGTCCAACAGAAACTCAGAAAAATCCACCCCAATTTAGAAAATCAGATAAAAACTGAGCTAAATAAGTTGTTGAGAGCCAGGATAATTTTCCCCGTCAGACATTCCAAATGGGTATCCAAGATGGTACCCGTTAGAAAGAAAAATGGAGATATTAGAATCTATATCGATTTCCGGAATCTCAACAAAGCCTGTCAAAAAGACAATATTAGAATCTGTATCGATTTCCGGAATCTCAACAAAGCCTGTCAAAAAGACAATTTTCCCCTCCCACCTATGGAGGAGATATTACAGGCAGTAGCAGGCTTAGAATTAATGTCTTTTTTGGATGGATTTTCAGGATACAATCAAATGCTGGTACATCCCGATGATCAGTTAAAAACCACATTCCGAACTAAATGGGGCACATATGCATATCAGAAGATGCCATTTGGTCTGATCAATGCCGGCGATACCTTTCAGAGAGCCATGGACATCGCATTTAAGGGTTTAGTCAATAAATCTGTAGTGATTTACCTGGATGATATAACAGTGTACTACAAGAAGCGAAGCGACCATCTCAAAGACTTGAAGCAAATATTTCAACGATGTTTGAGGTATGGGATTTCACTTAACCCAAAGAAATCTTTTTTCGCATTCAGTGAAGGAAAAATGCTAGGATTCATAGTGTCAAAATTTGGTATTCACATTGAACCTGACAAAATCAAAGAAATTTCTGAAATATCCATGCCTCATAACAAAAAATCCATGCAATCTTTCCTTGGTCAAATCAAT
This sequence comes from Pinus tabuliformis, assembly GCA_031772625.1. Taxonomy (NCBI): domain Eukaryota; kingdom Viridiplantae; phylum Streptophyta; class Pinopsida; order Pinales; family Pinaceae; genus Pinus; species Pinus tabuliformis. The sequence continues at coordinate 1,984,081,900 of CM062817.1, read as the reverse complement.
TTTGTGAAGAGATTTGTCCCAAACTTCTCACGTATTGTTTCTCCTTTGCAAAATATGATTAAAAAGAATTCAAATTTCAAATGGGGTCAAGATGAGCATGAAGCATTCAACTTGATCAAACAAGCTATCATTAACGCTCCATCTTTAGCGACCCCGAATTTTTCAGAATCTTTTATCTTATACACATTTGCCTCAGAGAAATCTTATGCTGCGATTCTAACTCAAGCAAATCAAGAGAAGGCGGAAGCTCCAATCGCATTTTTTAGCTCGAACTTACAAGGTGCTGAACTCAATTATTCAGACGTGGAGAAACAGGCATATGCTGTTTTCAAAGTGATCAAGTATTTCAAACCTTTCTTACTTAAAGCCCATACCAAAGTCATAGTACCGTTTCCAGCGGTAAGAAACCTTCTGATACAGAAGGATGTGGGCGAAAAGAGAGCAAATTGGATCACCGCTTTACAAGAATATGATCTTGAGATCAAACCAGCAAACATTGTAAGAGGTCAAGGCTTCTGCAAGATGTTGGCTAGAGCATCGCAAATTCCTGAGAACTCATCTGAAGAGGTACATACGTATGAGGTAAGCCTAAACGACGCAGAATCATTATATGCTGACACCATTTATTATCTTAAGAACGGGTATGCTCCATCACACCTGGATCACACCAAGAAAAGAGCTCTGAGATTGAAAGCTAAACAATACCAGCTCATAAATGATGTTCTGTTTAAAAGGAATTACGATTCTGTGCTTCTTAGGTGTCTTGAGAAAACTGAAGCCGAAAAGGTTTTGCAGGAACTCCACGATGGACCAGCAGGCGGACACTGTGCTGGAGACGCTACTGCACATAAAATCTTACGTGCAGGATATTATTGGCCCACACTGTTCAAAGACTCACACAGTTACGTAAGGAAATGCCAAGTCTGCCAGATTGCTGCAGGGAAACAAAAGAAACCGTCCATGCCACTACAGCCGGTTAACATCGAGCAACCATTGAGTCAATGGGGCTTGGACATAATAGTTGAGATCATTCCTCACTCTTCTAAGCAGCATAGGTACATCCTCACGGCAATAGATTATTTTACTAAATGCGTAGAAGCAGTTCCTCTCAAGACAGCGAATTCTGAAAACATTATTGAATTCATAGATCAATTTATAATCACTAGGTTTGGATTGCCAACGACCTTAATGTTTGATAATGCTTCATACTTTTCTATAAATAGAATGACTGAGTTTGCAGTTAAAAGAGGGTTCAAACTGAAATATTCGGCCAACTACTATCCACAAGGTAATGGATTGGCTAAATCAATAAACAAAAACCTGATCAGGATTATTAAAAGAACAGTCGACCAAAACCGAAAGAATTGGCACAAAGCGTTGGTAAATGCTTTATGGGCAGATAGAATAATGAAGAAAGCTTCAATCGACACTTCTCCCTTTAATTTAGTTTATGGGAAAGAAGTGGTTCTTCCAACTCACTTAGTCATTCCCTCTCTGTCTTTAGTACAACACATCGACGAGGTATCTACCTCCTCCATACAACTAAGACAAATGGAAATAATAAAATTAGAAGAACAACGAGAACAAGCTAAGAAAACCCATGCCCATCATCAAGCGCTGATAAAATCCTCTTTTGACTCAAGCATAATGACCAGAAAAAACTTTCAGATGGGAGATTTAGTTTTGAAATGGATAAGGCTCATAACGAAAAGGGCAAACATACGAAATTTCAGAAGCTGTGGCTTGGTCCTTTTCAGATTGTAGAAGTCATAGGCCCATCGACGTTTGTGTTGCAGGATTTGGCAGGTAGAAGAGATTCTTTGCCTGTTAATGGACAGATTCTTAAAATATATTTTCCATAGGAGATCACTCTTCTATTTTTGTAGGATAGTTTTAGTTTTTATTTGTTTTTCTCTTTCTTATAAATAAAACCAGTTGTAGATGGTCACTAAAAGGGTTCATGAAAAAGACACCAATTCTCTATCGGATTTTGAGCTTTTCGCTTGTACAAGTAGCAAAAATTTTCGAAAAATCTGATTTTTATTATTGACAGGTAGAGTTAACTTTAGCCTAGACATGATGCTAGTTTCAACTTAAAAAACTTTGATGAAAGCAACCTTTGGTAAGAAATTGTTTTATATCAGCACAATGAAAGGTATCAATAATAAAATAAATATTCTCTGTAAAGCTGCTGTTTTCAAACTCTATTATTGTCGTCCAGAGCTTTCTTAAGGAAAAACAATGACTTCCTCCCTGCTAAAGGAAATCGCAGCATTCAGAGGAACAATCCGAGAAAATGCTATATCTCAAAGAATAAGAGGTCTCATCACGAGCTGGCTTATCATGATCACAGATATTATAACTTGCTGACTTTGCCAATATTGTCTACCAAAACAGGGCAACGACTCAAGATTGTTGCAATCAAAAGACAAGGGGTCTCATCATGAGCCAGCTTGTTCAGCAAAAGTGTAAATCGAGTGAATGACTGTGTCATAATTTGGCCACCAAACCAAGACATTGTTCTTTAGAGAATAAAAAAGGAAAAAGTGTCAAAAAGGGTTTTTCTCTGAAATGTTGTAAATAACCTCAAGCAGGATAAAGGATCATTGCTAGATAACAGGTAACCCTGTCGAGGTTATGGACGCTTGCGGGTAGCAGAGGCTCTACCTACGACAAATGATCATATTTTAAAAGCCAGCACGCAGAGAAGACCTTATTTTATCTTTAAAAAAGACCGAGTAATGTCTGGTGTGAATACAAGAACTAAGCCTGAGGAAGCAAAAAATTGGAATATGAAAAAGTTGAGACAAAGTATCATTGATAGGATAAGGAGTAATGTACTCTATCTGTCCATAACAAAATTTAGACATGAAAAATTTTCTGCTTCGGAAGTGGAAATTCAATAGAAAAACAGAGATAACTGGTTCTTCACAGTGAATCGCCATTGTTGTGATCACCAACAACCCCCCTCTTTGTTTGGTATTAGCAATAACACCAAGCAAATGGGGACCCTTAACAAAAAATCCAAAAAACATTTTATCAAAATTTTTGTATTTTAACTCCCTAAAGCTGTATCGCATCGCAAAGAGAGAGTGAAGCGTTTCCTATGCGCATAAATAAGCTGCCAAGGAGCGACGCGAAATTCATCGCATCGCATATATTGAAAAGCGCTCTTAAAATGAAAAATTAAGGAATCGCCGACGGCCGATATGCGAAGTCGCATATCGCAACATCGCATAAGCAGCACACAGTGATTGAATGATTAAACGCGATTTGCGATCTTGCGATCTGCGATCTTGTGATCTGCGATGAATGCGACCATCAATTCCTGCGATGACACATCTTGAAATCGCAATCCTCGATACTGCGATGTGAATCGCAGAAATCTCTCATCGCAAAATTTCCTCGACATAGTGTTCAAGGAAAGCTGTCTGTAGATCAAAATTGGGCGCGCGCCTTAAGAGAAATTAATGATTGTATGCCAAAGTATCCAAGAAGGATTGTGTTGTGTTTTTCGAAGAGTCAAGTCATTATGAGTGTCATGATTATGCATTCATTAGAACTTAAAGCTTTCATGTCAATGTTTTCGTCATTACTCTTTTCCTTTGCGTAAACTGTAAGGCAGCAACTAATATAAATCAATGTGCAGGAAACATCTAAGGAAAGGGGAAAGCGTCAATACTCGGAGAACAGAGAAGAGATGCCTTTGCAAACGGATGCCGCATGCAGCAGGACCGAGGATTCCAGAGTATCACTCAACAGATACTGATGGAAATAGACTATCCAAGACTCAGAGTCAAAGGCGCACAAAAGCAGCATGTTTACAAAAGATCCTGAAGCTCAGACTGGGTAAAGCAAAATGAAAAACGCTAAAGAGGGAAGACGCTCCAGAAAAGCCTGGAACAAAGAACGAAAGCAATTTTCAATACGGAAAATTGTTCAGAGAGAAAAGTCCCTAACTTATTGAGTCATTCGCACTGCCGGAAACCGAAATAGCAACAACACAATCAGTTTGAAAGAAATTTGGGTTATACCAAGTATACACACAGCGAATACACCAAGCCAGAGGAAGATTTTCGAAAATATCTTCTAGTTTGTCAGAAAGTGGTGCCAGCTCTTGTTATTTCTATTTTCATCGCTCGAACGAAAGGAGAAAGACAACCAGCCGACTCTTCCCAGGCGAATGTTGCATTGCTTACAGCACTAAGGAGAAAATACAGAAATGGTTAGAAATTAGATTCAATTTTTAGAAATAAATTTGCTTTAGTAGAAGGGCGGTCATTTGAAGCCATGTCCTAAATTTATATAATTAAGATTAATTAGTTAGTAGTATTTAACCCTTCTCATGGCATTTGGAGAAGAGTCCGGAAATTTGTCAAAAAACTTGTCCTCAGAACATGCACTTTTTCACCCTCGGAGGGGGTTTTTGATGAATGGATGGATCGAGATTTATCAATGTTTGCATTTAATGTCTGCTACTGATGTTGCACTTTTGTACTCTTAGTAGATGTTAGAACAAGTAGAGATAAATCATTATTTCTTGAAGCTTATGAGTGGAAACCAGTCATAAATGGTACTTTTATCTCTTGACCAATTTCTGCTTATATTCTTAGAGTGATATGCAGTTTTAGTTGTTTATATGTCAATGTATGAATGTGTGGGTTACCATTTGGCACTTCTGTACGGTGGAGTCATTTATTTGTGCTTGACATATGAATAACTTATTATGCGATATGTTGTTCACAACTGTTTTGCCTAACTTTTAATGCATAGTGGTTTATCTTAATTGATTTCTATTCTTATGATAGCTGAATGATCTTTATTACCAGTTATTGTTCGAAATCTTTTTAGATCGCATAATAGAAGAAATACACCCCGGGTTAGCGTAGATTAGATGTGTTGTTTCTTATTAGATTACAATAGCATAGAGTCAGTTTAGAAGTTTGAATTAAATTAGCTTAAAATACTCCTAGATCAGCATCATCCAACTCTACACACACACACACCCCCTTAGATTGGGAAACTAGTCCCATTATCCACAGTCGGACCCGCTATACCAAACAGATAAGGAGCTGCCAACCAAGGTCCAGACCGGGTGGGTATCCCCCTTGTTGTCGACCCAATTTTCGGGGCTTCAACAGGATCTAGGAATTCCACTTTGTTTGGGATAGTTTTGATTCTAACTTGGCAGGCAAATGCTTTTCGACACATTTATGGATAGCGAAATATCCAAACCGATGGCCATTTTCGTAATGCAACAAAATGATGTGTAACACACGGGAATAAACCAATAGTGGAGCCTTTATCAACATAATAAGAACGTTATCATGTGTTTACTCGAATCCGTAAGGAATTAAGGTATTATATATAAATATGACCAAAAAATGATACATTTGTTTTCTAAACAAGTATGGAGAGAGTGATAGGAAACCTCTACTATTTTACATAAAAGAAAAAGACTAAAAATGGGTAATAGTGAAGAAACAAAATAGAATATTAGATAATAGTTGAAGGGTGGGAAGACATTATAGCAGGAAATAATTGGCATTTACTTATGAAAATAAAGGAAAATAGGAGAAAAGGAAGGTGAAGAGACACATATTTGCATGCAAGGGAAATTAGAGGAAAAATGAAGGAAAATGAAGAAATTAAAGGCCTCAATGACAAAAAGGATTCTTAGGATCAATTGTTAGCTTCTGTCAATGTATCCTTTTATCATTTTAACTTTTTTATCGCATACTCTTTCACACTTCGAACATTCTTGGATCAATTTGGCATATATTGTATTTGGAGAAAGAAGGCAAAGTAAAGGAGGAAAGTGCAAGGGAACATTTGGATCATCAACTACAATTGGATTGCTTTGCATGTAACAAGTTGCATGTGTGATTTCCTTGCTTATTTATAGATGCATGGTATATGCATGTGAATTTTTGGTTGTGCATTTTCATTGGCACGAAAATTTTCCTGGATTGAAAGTGGTTTTAGCCTTGCCTTTTCATTTCTTGTATGTCCATGGCGTTGTGAGTTTTTACACTTGTTGTTTTTCTTAGTGGTGCTCAAGTTCCTTATGGTTGTGGGATGTAACAAACACTCTAGATCCCTTGGTGGGTCAAGGTACTGGTCCCTGGAGCTGGGTTGGAAAAATAGTCTGGAGTCCTCAAAGGTTATGGGTTGAGTTACTAGTTACTGGAGCCTTGGACAACTTGGGTAGAGACTAATCTAGTTGGAAGTAGTAATGTTTTACCTTCAGGTGGAATAAATGTGGTTGAGGGTTGACGTGAATTGGCCTTTGGAAGCCCTAGTTGACTTTGTTTTTGTTTAATCCATATGATCCCACATTCATGGTTGGAATATGGTGTGGGAGTGATTGGTTGAAAGAGAGTTTTGGTTCATCTCAGTCTATTGTCTGACAGTACGTGGAAGTCCCTGACTTGGTTTGAATTTCCATGTGTTAATATGAAATATTTTCCTATTATGATCTATGAGAATATGTGTTGATTATGATGGTTATCTTATGGCTGAGTTTCCATGGTTTCTATTGTAGTTATTTGATGGTTATATGATGGTTATACAATGTGCATTATCTATGGATCTTAACATGTTTAATGAATATATGATCAGTTGATGAATGTATAGAATAACAATTGTTATTGAAGCTAGCTAGAGAGTGCTTAGAGACTTCATGGTGATTCTCAGATGAAGATTCTTAGTGTATGACCAAATATACATTCATGACCTGTAGATTACATGTTTTCCATATGTTGGACAAAGTGTTTGTTATGGATTAGGCATATTTGCGTTAATTTATTTCTTGATTTTTTATTGACTAGCATCATAAATACCTTTGATCGCATTATGGAAGGTTTTGGGAAATTTTGGGCAATGGTCTAGAAGATAGCCTAAAAAGGTGGCACAAATCTCAAAACTGCATGCTCAGAACTAAACAATTTAGGTCATAACTGTTGGAATCTAGGATTATGAGGTTGAAGCCTCATAACCACATGGAATCAATCCCAAGGTTGCGATTGTGGGTCTATTTTAGTGAAATAAGGCTCCAATGCATGGATTGACCACCTAGGGTGTTTCTTCAGCTCTAGGGTGATTTTTGGTTCCTATAGGATGTATGTTTGTGGTTAGTTTGTATACCCCACATCCTTAACTCGAAATAGGAGGTCATGTCATATCATATTGACATGCATCTCATGTTAACCTTAGAGAGCTTGTGAAATTGGGTAAATGTGGGAGGGGTGGTTATAGATTGGTATTAGAGCTTCTAGGTTCAAACACTTGGACTGGATGGGATAAATGTATATGGTTATGCATGCCTAGTAGGTTAGACATGCATTGTGGTGGTAATTATGCAGTTTGTATCATCATGATGCTATTGGTATGTTATGATGTTGATATGCTTGCTGAGGTGGAGTAGGGGATGTAGATTATCAGAGCGAGGTTGTCGCACTGGACCTCGGGGTAACAACATATTACCATACAGGTATTGTATGTTTGGCATGTAGGTATGATGGTTGATGGTTGTTATATGCATTGTGCTTATATGCATATCTGTCATTTTATTGTTGTTGTGGTTACATGCATGATGGATGATAGCTAATCAGTGTGGTCATATACACATGTGTTGGATAGTCGTGCATGATAATTTAACTTGTCAATATATGCATTGTAGTCTTATACATGATGATTATCGTAATTGTGGCTAAGATATTGACATTATATGTATCATGCTAATCTGGATCAAACTGTGCAGATGCTTATGGTTATGATATTTCAACACAAGTTGATATATTTGTCATATTCTGTCGTACTAATTTGAACTGACTTGTGAAAATGTGATAGCCTCATTGAGACACATTGACGTATGAGTGTGATTATGTCATCTATTTGGTTTATCTAACATGGTATATTTGCAAGAGATAGAATATCAAGTATGAAGAGCATAGTAGTGGACTACGATTCACATGACTCCACTTATAGGCTTGACGTGAAATCTAGGGAATGGAAAAATGGCATGATTATGTGGTAAGTTTTCAAGTACACAATGTATGAGAAATGAAAATCAATTTTTGGAAACTATGGTTAAACTTAGTAGAGCTTTGTACATCCCATTTCCATAGTTGGACATTGGAGATTGGGCCATTATAGTAGTTGCCTCCTTGTACGTTAGTGTGGACCGTGGATAGTAAGGGGTTCTGTTTACATGTTGCTTGAATGTTTGATTAATTGAATGACATGAGTATGATTCTATAATATTGCCTGAAGGAATGATTGTGTTTAATAGGATTCTAATAACATAATATTTTTTGATGGAGATGATATGCACTTGAGTGCAATTGGGTGCTAGTTATAGAATTATTACTAATGGTTCTGAGTTGATTATGACATGGATGTTAGTCTTGGTAAAGGTTGATTTCAAATTAATAGACACAATTTCTTGATCTTTCGAACATGTGATTCACATGTGTGAACAACTGCATGGAAACATGCTTGGTATTAGCATGACAAGGCAACAATTGATTTGTTTATATAACTAACAACTGGGTGATGTGATAGCCACTAATAAGACCCAATTGCAACAAGGAAAAAGGTAAAAGAAAGGAACTGGGTGAGAATCCCTTTGGCTCTGGTTGGAAACCACATTTCCAAACAAATGAGTGCTTTGCAAATATACAGGAAGTTTTATTAACCTTGGTTTTGTTTGAAATTATGTGAATATGTTCTATATTCATGAACATGTATTTGATAGGTATAACAATTGGTTTTCAGTTATGGTTGGATTCGTGAAGGATTTGGATTCCCTTGAGAGCTTATATATGTACGTGTTTAGTTACAAGTCGCGATGATGGGTACAACAACGTAAGTTAACTGATATATTTTTATATTTATTTATACATTGGCAGTCGTGTGTTTATGGTAGTATGATGTAGGAGATTGCAGGGAAAAAGAGACTACCATGAAATATTGAAGAAGGCTTGGATTGATCTTTCCCTTGGAGGCATTGGGAACCCATGGGGATTGAGTCATGGTGTATATTGAGAGTTTTACGCTTTTGGTACTTTGTGATTTGTTTGCACTTGATTTACAATTTTGTTTATGTCTCGTGCATGGCCATGCCACTTTAGTTTTGGTGTCGTATAGTTATTGGTTTTCATGGTTTTCTTTTGTTTTCATCTTGTTCTTTCCTTTTATGTTTTGAGAGCCTTGGGAATTGGTTGGGTAAGGAGGAAATTAATGGAGCATGGGAAGAGTTGAATGAAACCCAACAGGTAATGTAAGACCTAGATGAAGCTCGACACCTATATAAGGGCAGTGAAAGGAAAGAATATGATAGTTAGTTGTATTGGTTGGGTCCATTGAGGTAAATGGGCGATGGTAGGACAATCATGAGAAAGGTAAAAAAAAAAGGTAAAGTAAATGGATTTGAGGCATCAGATGCCTTGCCTATGTCGGGAAATGTTATTCTCATTGTTATGCATGTTGTGGATGGATAAAACGAGTTCTCTTAACCTTGGCCTTATGATATCTGGTAATTATGTTGTGATCATGATTATGATGATGTTTATATATCTATACATGTATGTATATATGTCATTGTCTCACAAGGTTTTTAGCAATCATGCTTGTGGAGGAATGATTGTGTATGCAAGTGAATAGCACGAAGATGTTCTTGGTTTTATGAGGAACCAAATAGGAAGAGTAGCTGTGACAAATCTATGAGGTTAATATCGTGTGGATAAGATTTGATATTATATGCTTATAACTATGCCTATGTTTATGCTATGGTAGGAAATGATAAAGGATACATTAGTGTAATTAAATAAATGCGATATGTGGCATGTTGGGACAAACATGGATAGTGGAAAGAAACACAGACCCAAAATTTGGATTGTGGATGCATGCAGTAAGGCATGGCAAAGACACTAGAAGCAAGGTTTCATGATAGAGACAGTGTGGTCTCCGAAAGTGCAGTATTGTTTTTGCATACATGTGATGTTATATACATGTGGTGTTATGCACATGTTGTGCAAGTGGTGTTGTGTACATGTGGTGCTATCCACATGTTATGCAGGTGGTGTTGTGTAGATGTGTAGGTGGTGTTGTGTACATGTGTTGTTTTGTATATGTTGTATAAGTGGTGTTGCGTACATGTTGTACATGAGGTGTTATGTACATGTTGTACATGGGGTGTTGTGTACATGTTGTATATGTAGTGTTGTTTACATGTGGTGCAGTGTTCATATTGTACATGTGGTCTTGTGTACATCTTGTACATGTGGTGTTGTGTACATGTTGTACATTTGGTATTATGTACATGTTGTACAACTTGTGTTGTCTACATGTGGCATTATGTTATATGTATTGTGTAACCATTGTATCATCGCATGTGTATCCATTGTGTTGTACATCAGGTGTAGGTGTATGCGTTGTCTTGTACATTTGGTGTACGTGTATGTATTGTGTGGAAAACTACGTGTGGGTGTATGCGTGTGATGTACATTGTGGGTATGTCTATGTGATTGAAGAGAAGATAAGACATTGGGTGCTTGTAGGATGTGGTAATTGATCTAGTTTATGTACAAAAAGGACAAAGAAAAAAGGCAGAAGCAAAGAATTATTCAAAGGGTGAGTATCAGTATTTTATTTCAGTTTCAATTATGCATGTGATCTATGACTATGATTTATGATGGTTACATGTAATCTATGATTTTCATTTATGATAGTTGAGTTTTGAGCTAACTGGATGTGATATGTTTATACATAATGATTTGATCAAGAGCTAGTTTAAGTTGTTGTGATTTGAAGTGAACAAAATTGTAGGCGTACCTTATTAATGAGCTAACAATGAGGTATGATTTGAATTTATTTCAATTCCTTTGGAATAGAATGAAAATATTGTGCTTGGTACAGGAAATCATGGAAAAGGCCCAAGTTTGGGTGATTGAAAATGCTCGATTTGGGTGGTTGGAATTAACTACCAGAGAATTAGTAGCATCAGCAAAAAGGAAATGGAACATGCAATAGTATGTTGGTAAAGCCCTTCAAGACTAGGGCCATTATGAGATACCGATACCCCATAATGTTCATTGGTTTCCATGACCATGTTATGACCAGTGTGATTATTTTTAGGAAGGAATATGCCTTAGTTTTTGGGCCTTCCAATAAGAGGAAACCTTGTTGAGGGATGGATCGCCCTAGGGACTGTATAGCGGAGAAGGGGATGCCAACAAAACTTGGAAGGTGTGTGACTACATGGAAGGGTGTGACCAGATTTCCAAAGGGACTATGTAGTAAAGAAGGTAAGGCCAAGTAATGAATTTGTTTTGGTTATTAGCATTTCTAGATGAATCAAAAGCACATTGGGAGTGTGCCCTCAAACAATGATTCATTAATTGTTCATTGAGAGAACAAGTAGTGCAATGATCATAGCGTTGGACATTGGATCCAAGTTTAACTTTGCCAGTGGATTATGGACTTCTAGGAAGGAATTGAATCCTGGAACTACTTTTGAGGGTGTAAGTGTGAGCCTTTGTACTCACTTGTTAACTGATGTGGGCATCATATCCTTTTATTTGTTGATTAGATCAAATGATCATATGTATATGTGTATATTATTGTAAATATTCTATCGCATTGTGGTTATAAAGCTCCATAGATAGTATGATTATTTTTTGGTTGAAGAAAATGTGTATAAGTATATGTGGTTGTGATTGTAAATACCGTAATGAGATATGTTATAAAGATCCATCGGTAGTATGTTTTGTTTTCGGTGTTTTTTTGGTCATAGGTGTCATAGAATGTCGATGACAGTGTTCCCCCAAGGGGAGGGGTTTCTAACAGCCCCTGGTTGATTTTCCAAGAGAAAAAGTAATATAAGACCAAGGTCATGGGACACATATTCAAAGTTGAATGGTGGGAAGGAATTATAGTGGGTGTAACTTTTAATTTATTTATGGCTAAGGAAATTGGAAAAGGCATTGGAAAAGGTAATGAGGCAATAATTGGCATTCAATTATTAAAATAAAGGAAAATAGGAGAAAAGAAATGTGAAGTGACACAAATTCACATTCAAGGGAAAGTATATGAAAATGAAGGAAAATTAAGAGAATAGAGGCCTCAATGATAAAAATTCTTTTGAGGACCAGTTGATAACTTTTGTTAGTGGATCCTTTTGTGAGTTTATCTTTTTTCTCTCATACTCTTACGCACTTAGACCATTCTTGGAGCACTTTGGCATACATTGGATTTGGAGAAAGAAGGAAAAGGAAAGTAAGAAAGCACAATTGAATTGTTGGATCAGTAGATACAGTTGGATTTCTTTGTAGGTAGCAAGTTTCATGTTTGATTTCCTTGTTGATTTCTGGATGCATGGTATATGCATGTGATTTTCTGGCTATGTGTTCTCAGTGGCATGGATATTTTCCTATATTGACAATGATTAGCCTTACCCTTCCATTTCATAGATAACCATGGTTTTGTGGGTTTTCCAACTTGTTTTTTCTGATTGGTGCTTAGGTTCCTTATGGATATGGGTTGGAACAAATGCTTTGGAAGCCCTCGAATAGCTTGGGTTGAGATAATAGTCCTAGAGACTAGGTTGGGAAACATGCTCTGGAGCCCTTGGTGGATTGAGTTACTAGTCCCTAGAGTCAGGTTGGACAAACACTCGAGAGCCTTGGAAGTTTGGTGGTTGAGTTACTAGTTCCTAAAGCCCTGGATAGCTTAGGTAGAGACAGATTTGGTTGCTGTTAGTGATGTCTGACTGTAGAGGTGGAATCATTATGGTTAAGGGTTGAGGTGGTTTGGCCTCTGTAAACCCTGGTTCAATTGTTTTTGGTTTAATCCATATCATCCCACATTCATGCTTAGAATATGGCACTAGGGTGATTGGCTAAAAGAGAGATTTGGTTGATATCAATCTATGGTCCAATGGTATGTGGAAGTGCATGAATTGATTTCCATTTCCATATATTAATATGAGATATTTTCCTAATGTGATCTGTAAGTATATGTGTTGATTATGTTGGTTATATTATGGTTGAATTTCCATGGTTTTTATGCTAGTTACTTGTTGGTTATATGTTGTTTATATGATATGTATTATCTCTGGCTTTTGATATCCTTGATGAATATATGATTGGTTGATGAATAAACTAACAAGTGTTATTGCACCTAGCTATAGAGGGCTTAGAGCCTTCTTAGCGACTCTCAGATGAAGACTCTTAGTTTATGATCAGATATGCATTCATGACCCGTATCTTACATGTTTTCCATATGTTTGATGAATTGTTTGTTATGGATTAGGCATATTTGGGTCAACTTCTCTCTTGATTTTTGATTGAATAGAATTTTTACTACCATTGATTGCATTATGGAACTCTTCAACCAATTCTAACAGGTGATCTAGAAGCTAGCCTAAAAAGGTGGCACAAATCCTAAGACTGCATGCTCAAAACTGAAGACTTTAGGTCATTACCATGAGCAGCTAGGCTTATGAGTGTGGTTGGAGCATCATAACCACAAGGAAGAAGTGTCAAGGGTGTGGTTGTGTGTCTAGGTCAATGAAACAAGGCTCTAGCTCAGGGATTAACCACTTCGGGTGTTTATTCAGGTCTTGGGTGATCTGTAGCCCCTGTAGAATGTCATTTTGTGGTGATTTTTGTATTCTCCATGTCCTTAACTGGAACTAGGAGGTCAAGTCATGTCATAGTGACACTCGTTTCATGTTTACCCTAGTGAGCTTATGAAATTGGGTAAATGTGGGAGGGGTGGTTACATAGCTAGTCAAACCCCATGGCATTCTAGCATCATAACATTCAAGCTCTTGGTCATGAGTTGAAGAGAAAGAAAATTAGAAGTGTGATAATGGATGAGGGTTTTGAGAATAGAGAGAAATTACTTGAAGAAAGTAAACCTCGTCAAAAACAGATGGAAGTAGATGCCATTTCGCTCATAATATTTACATAGAGAAGGAAATGTGTTAATGTAAACCCTTCCACATTTTAAAATAAATAAAAACACCATATAGATTCAAAATGAAAAAGAGGACTACATGGAAAGGGACAACATTAACAAATACATGTTGTTGTGAAGGATACTAAAAGTTTCTTGATTCCTTCAAGCGAATTATTCCCTACCAAACATGTATTTCCACAAAGGAAACCAATTTATCTAAAATATTGAACCCAATGACAAAAGGAAAGGTTGAAGTACATCAAGAATGCATAAATAAACCATGTTCTTACAAATGTTTCTACATGGAGTCGAAATGTGCCTCTACCAAAATAGAAGAGATGATGTGTGGAAAGAATAGGGGGTTACAATTGTTAAGTTTAATTAGAAATGGTGAGGAATCAATACATGGTAGCATAGTCGAGTCACATTCTTACCATAAGACCTAAACAAAAATGACCAAATGAACTAGTGAATAGGTCTTTCCACCCTAATATAAACCCTTGTAATCATTGTCTTCAACTTCCTAAACCAAATCGATACCATTGATTCAAAGAGTACACATTTCCAAGTGAATCCATGTGATGGCAAGTGGGTAGCCCGTTCGTGGATCAATCAAATAAAACCATGTGACCAAACAATGGTCCCCATAATACAGGCATATACCACCTCAAGTATGGATCAAAGCAAGCCACAAACCATAAACCAACTAGATCATTATAACATATATTATATGCCAAGATCGTAGAATGTAAAATAAAGATGAGGTTGATCCTGGCCATCAAAGGATCAATGGGGGAGAACCCCTCTACTTGTTTGTGTGTGTGTGTGTGTATACATATATATTCGAAACAAACCTTGTATGAATTTTGTAAATAGATATATGTATAGATTGATACCATGGTGGATAGGAAGACCATAGTGAATTTAAGGGACCAATCATATTCTAAGGGGTCATTCCAATTCATTGTCTAAGAGTTATTCTAGAAACATTTGAGTAACTCAACATATAGGTGCTTATTATGCAAACTTAAAGTTGCTTGAGTTTACAATGTATTTGTAATTATAAGTGAGTAGCCTTGGTATAAGAACTTAATGTGAACCTGTACCTAGAAATTTATAGAGGAAATTTGAATAATGATCCAATTTATGTCATAGCCATATGTCTTATCTAGATGGATAATTGATTACAAAATGAAATTATACTCCTAGAGAATTTTTATTCTTTGTGTTATTGAGGTATATTACATGCGGTATCAGAGTTGTAGGTTCAAATTTTGAGGCCTAAGGGCCAAACCATAGCTCAAATTTAATACAGTGATTTTTGTGTCTCTAAAAACTAATTAAATTGTTGTTTAGGTGACACACATAAGTAAGAATAAACGAACATAGTAATTGCGGGAACTTTTTCTAAATTTCTTGGTGAAAGAGAACATATTTGTGTTCTTTTGAGAGTTTAACTTCACCTCCAACAACCCAACCATGGGAAATGGTAAAGGACATGTAACAAGAATTAGCCAGTATTAGGGTTGACAATGAGCATTTGCTGAAGGCGAGTACAAAGAAGGAGAAGCTCATTAAGGATTTGACTAAAATTCAAATCACAAACCTCTATATATAGAGGAGGATAGAGAGCACTCCTTAAAGCAAAAAAATGCAGATGGTAATGCTGAAAGTGAGAACATTTAATATATATATATATATATATATATATATATATATATATATATATATATATGGCATATTCTTTTTCCACAAATGAATGTTAAATTTAACGGAAAAAGTTTTCAAACGAAAATCTAAAACATTCAATTACAAAACCAATCCATATTTTTTGTCTGTCAGGAAATTGAAATGATGTGACCCTTTGATATAACCGTTTCAAATGAACATTGTATATAAACTCGGTCAAAACATCAATTTCGAACTCACATTCTTCATGTGCAGCTTTTGAATACCAAACTTCTTTGATTCTAACTTTTCGATAGAAACAATTTTTTTGGCTCAATTTTGAAAGTAAGTTTTTTGGGCTGGATTTTTAAAGTGGGTTTTTTGGGCTTGATTTTGAAAGTAACTTTTTTGAGCTATATTTTGAAAGTGATTTTTTTGGGTTGGATTTTGAAAGTGAACTCTTTTGGGCTTGATTTTGAAGGTAACCTTTTTTATTTTGATTTTAAAAAACTATATAGATTGAATTATCATGGGGAATCAAATAAATTGCAAGAGAAAATATGATCAAATTAAAGACATCGAGGCTCATAGAGAATACTTGAGAAACTATTACTAAAGAAAGAAGGAAGAAAACTTAAAATTTGAAAGGGAAAATAAATCTCAACAAGAAGTTGAAACAAGTATGTAAATGCAGATATTATAAATGATATTTAGAATTTAATAGTGTATTGTGCAACTTAATTTTTATTCGATGAACTAATTTCAAAAATATTTTGCAATGTAAATAGCGAGAGATTTTCCTTAGAACATTTGATGATGAGATTGAAAATGTTGAAAGACGAAGTGAAGAAGAAAATGAACTAATGATTGATGATGCTGTTGAAGATGTTGAAAGAGTTTCAAGTGAAGAAGTTGAACCACCCTTAGGTATATTTATATATGGCATGTATTATTGAAAATATACATATTTATCAATTTCAATTGCATGAAATTTTTAATTTAATTATTTAATGTATATTTATACTCATTTACATTAAATTCTCATATGTACAGATGAAATCAATATCGATGATGAGATGTTGGAAAATGTCGACACTGACACATATGGAGATAGAAAAGATTACCATATTATATGATATCATGTTAATATCATTATTGATAAGTTATTCAAAGATGAAAATGTGATAGTTCAAGCTAAAATTTTGAGAGGTCTCTTAACATCGAAGAAATTAAAAGAAGCTACAACATTATCTGTCATTCAAAAATCAATGAAAGATAAAAAGATGAAGGAAAATGTGATTCAAAATATAAATAGTGCTATAAAATCAATTGGAAGACATAGAAAGAACAATGATATAGATGCATGTAGAGAAATACAAATAGGAGTGGTTTCATCAAGTACTAAAGAAAATCATGTTGTAAAATCTATGGAAAAAGCATTAGGAACCTCACAAAAAGCATTGCACAAGCAAAGGAAATTTGAATTTCAAATAGATGAAAATGATGAGATTGCTTGTTGGACAGTTATTTGTAGGCAACCATACAAAGATAGACTTGGAGAATATGTTAAAAAAATAATATATGGATATTGGATGGAAAATTCATTTGTTTCACCAAAAGTAAGGGATGTGATGCGGTGAAGAATAACACAAAATCAGTATGAAGAACATGCAAAACATATCTTGGACACCACTCAAATAGAGATATTCAATAAGTTCAAATAAGAGAATTGTGGAATTAATGTCTCAATTAGTACTTTTGGGCAACAAAAAACATGGTATGTTAAACTTATCACTATATGTGACACTTTTTGCTGTGGTTATCATGTGGAATTTCAATTATATTATGACACATTCATTAATTTTGGTAAAACATTTCGAAAAAATCCACCTTCTCCTTCCACTACCCATGATTTCATATCCCAAATTCTATGTGGAAGAGAAAATCATGAATTATTTTACTAAAGGAAATGTGTTGGTGGTAAAAAATTTGATCATTGTGGAATTTGACTTTGTTCCATGAAAAATATCCTATTGATATGAATGGTCAATCATTGTCCAACATAAAAGTGGAATGGAAGAGATATGAATATATCCATACATTGATTGGTTGAAGTTGTAGTACAAGTGCTAGAAGGATTGATTTACAAGAAGAAGAAATTTATGTGGTATATTTTTTGAAGAAGTTTGAGACATAAATTTATAAATAAGCCAATCATTCTAATAGAGATCGATGGCAGAACTTGCAATTCAAAAAATCCAATGAAATTTTTCCACCAGGGACAATTTTCTTGATAGTTAATTTCGTAGAAAATTACACATTTGTTGCACAAAATGAAATACAGAGTGAATATGAGATTAGATAGGTTTTCTGGGAGAGCTCGAGGGAGGAGAAAACAGCGAGAGTGAATAGCGAGGGTTGTAGCTAGTTGTAGTCAGTGATACTTATGGAGGGTCACAGAGGAGGGATTTCCACTCCCTCCTACGAGGAGGTCGTAGCAAGTATAGGCAAGAAACCTCTAGAAAAGGCTAGAGGTACTAGGGAGGAAGGGAGAAGAAACTTGGAAGAGGAGACAGGAGAGGCCATAAACAAGGAAAATAATGGCACAAAAGACAAGGAGGTAGAAGACAAAAATCTGGGAACTAAAGACAAAAAACAAAAGGGACCCTCCAAACCCAAAGCAGAAATCACACCCAGAGTTATTTTAAATGATCCGACTCTACAGGCGCACAGGGATCACATGCGAACGTATGTAATAATCTATAAATTCATGGGATTATGGCCCACTGAAAAATCTTTACAGTCGTGGATCAAATACCACTAGAAATCTAAAGGTAGCATTGACCTACATCTTCGGGCAAAGGGTTTCTTTACTGTAGTGTTAACTAATATTGAAGACAAGGACAGAGTATTTGAAGGAGGGCCTTACTTCTATGCAGTAGCTGGACTCTACATGCGGCCATGGATGACGAATTTTGTTCTAGAGTGCGAAACGTTTACTTTAGTATCGGTCTGGGTAAGGCTCTATTCTATACCTCTTGATTATTGGAAAAATGAATCATTGGTATCCATAGGCAACAAATTAGGTCATTTTGTTAAAGCTTTTGAAGCCACAAGAAGGGGAAAATATACTTCCTTTGCCATAATATGTGTGGAAATGGATCTTTCAGGAGCTCTACCGGATGAGGTGATCCTGGAAGTATTTGATGAATAATGGGTGCAAATAGTAGACTATGAGCACATTCCGTTCAGATGTCGTAGATGTCATGAACATGGACACCTTTTTAGAGATTTTCCACTAAGTAAAGTAGTAAACAAGAGAAAAACTAACACAATGAAGGAATCAGACAGCTTTTAGGAAGTGGTGAATCGAGGAAAAGGCAGCAAAAAAGGACAAAAAACCAGTCAAAACAAATTCCAAGTACTTGAGGAGGATGAAGAGATCTCAAAAGAAGATCAAGCAAGGGAAGGAAGTCCAATGAATAATGAGAAAGAGGAACACCAGGAACAAACACAGGATATTGATTACTAGAAAGAAGCTATAATGAGCGATGTTGAACTAGAGATGGATCAGGAAATGACCCAGAATGAGATGGACCTGGAGGACCATGAACTACAGGAAATTCTTGAGAAAGAAAATCTAGATCTGGAAGGGTTCTTGATTCAGGGAACCACAGGGGGAGTAGATTCATTACCTCGAGAAGAGATCAATAGAATACAACAGTTGTTTTTATGGGAAACACAAGATAATGCATTGGAAAAAGGAAAATTCATAGACAGGCAGGACAACAGAGGAGTGAAAATAATAAAAACAACCCCGGGATTAGCTTCTAGAAACCCAGGCGAGAAAAGAGGCCAGAAGAAGCAGAACGAACTCTTGATGGAGTGTGGAAAGTGTTAAACACACATGGGCAACAAGAACAATATGAAAGATAAATCATGACAGTACAATTTTTATTAACAAGAGATATACATTTATAGTACATTATGTGACCGTTGGGTTTCACATCCCAAGGTCTCTTGGACTTATTTTGTCCATTCGGCTTCCACACTAACCCATTGAGGATTAGGTGTCCAACATTGCCCCCCTAATCCGAAGGGTTATGTATGAGTCTAAGAAGAGAGTTGTAATACAAAATGTGCAAAAATGCATGGCAGCACAAGGCTGAATGTGCTCTCTGAAATGTTGGTATAAAGGGTGGTGGTTTAAGGATGACCACCAACACTGGAACGCTTAGTGCAGTTCCCGGAACTCTTCCAAAACTGGCAAGAAGCTGAAGTCTTCTGCTAGAGGAAGTGTTCCTATTGTTTTGAAGAGGGAAACCTTAAACCAATCAAGGGAGGTCTCACCCCACATAAAAGGAGAAATTCAACTTGAAAAGGGAAGTCTCAACCTGTGATGGTTTAAGGATGACAAACAACTCTGGAATGCTTTATGCAATTCCTGGAACTCTTCCAAAGCTGGCAAGAAGTTGGAGTCTTCTTCTAGAGGAAGTGTTCTCAATTTTGTTCTTGGAATTCTTCCAAAACTGGAAAGAAGCTGAAGTATTCTGCTAGAGGAAGTGTCCCAGATTGCCAACTGAAGGCATGCTCAGGGGCATCTTTGTCTCTGGCTACAACTTTGAAACTGGTGTGGCAGGTTGTGGCTCAGGCTTGCTTGATGTGGCTTTGAAGCTTGTAGATGACCATCATTTCCCCCCCTGTCAAATACAAGGTGAGATGATGGAGAAAACTCAACTGCAAGACTATTCAATACTCTAGAACAAGTTCTGACATGTGTTTGGAATATCTTCTTGGTTGTTGATTCCCATTGCCAAGAAGTGATCCATCCAAGATGAATCTTTGTTCTTGCAGGGTGTTTGTTTCTGAAGCATCTGTTTGAATAATGACTGGTTTTATGATAGTGCTTACATGGATGAATATCAAAACATTGACCTTTCATATGGCCAACTCGGTCACAGTGTTGGCATTTCACGATCTGTTGTTTTTATTGTTGTTTTTGTTGTTGTGGAAGAGGGGCAGAATCTTAGAATAGCTGGAGGTGAACTGTCATGAATGAATCCAGCACTCTGAAACTGAATGGGCTTTGAGTAGTCTAGAATATGAAAGGCCAAGTCCTTGTCATATCCAAGACCAGTTCTGTGCTTGTTGTGGACAAGCTGTTCCCAAGGTCTGATGATGGGCTTGGGAAGTGCAAATTGAGTTTCTACATTTGCATGTACAACTGCTGCTTTATTTGAATGAACGGTAACATTATTGAATTGTTGTTGATGTGTGGTTGTCTCAATGTTCTGAACAGAAACAGATTCAGAATGATGACTCCACTGTTGTAATTCCTCTTGTTGTAGTTGAGATTCAAGCTGCAAAAAATCAATCTTTTCCTGTGCATTTTGTAGACATGTCTGAATTTCTGAGAGAGATCCTATGCTGATTTGTAATGTGTCATCAACAATAGATTGTATAAGAGTTTTCATGAACTCTAATACTTCATTGATTCTGGCCATTTTTCTTCAATGTCAGATTTACACCTTAAAAACTGATCACAATTATTACTTAATGCAGAAAAGTAATATCCACTCACATTACACAGCAATATCTTGTATAAATGTGAAGCAAATGAATCAGAGAGTCAATGCATATATATGCAGACAGAAACTATAATGGGTTTTAAATACAATGTCACAATTGGGGCAGCAACAACTGCAAACTTTCTTGGATCCTCAAATTATTGTGATCAGCACTCTAGGAGATCAATCCCAAAATCACAAAATATTGGGGATTCAATGCTGCTAAGTTCACATCAATCCATGACATTTGTAACATGAGATTGCACCCTTGACCTGATCGTAAAACTTCAATCCTATTATTAAATTCTAAAAATTTTACAATATGAGGTGGAATTGCGCTCTAATATATCCACCTAAAGGAAAACCCAATTAATAAATCCGATTATTTAGTACTTATCGCTGCTAACACCATATCCTGAACCTATTTAACAACAAATACGATTATTGGATACTAATTGCTGCTAACTTCCCACCCATCTGGGACATGGGTTTGTATCCGTCAACCAATTGCAACACTCCAATGCTATATCGAGTTCCAGATTCGTTGTTTCATGTACAGAAGCACTCTCATAAATCAGCCCTGAACCAATAACCAAATAACAATCCAATATATTAAGCCTTGAGTGTTGCTAATTTAGTATCAAACTCTGCTAAATGTTGTTCTCAGAGATCAACCCCCAATAATAAATCCACCAATTGGACACTCAGTGCTGTTTCTTTCCCATCAATACATTCGATTTTTTTTTTACTCGAAATTGTATCCTTGCCGAATCCTAGAACTTATACTATAATCACAACGCAAGAAATTCAAAAGTTTTTGTTAAAACATATATTCCAAGCACTGATCTTCACCAAGTACCTTGTACTTTTTGGCATGAAACGTGCAAGCCCTTCATTGATCTTTGCCAGAGAATCCAAATAGATCTACTGCTACTGCCCAATCCTGCAAATAAGCCACATGGGCAATCCACAATAGAACTTGGAAAGCACAATCTGCATCAGAATTGCACTATCCAAATCGTGGATCAGATCCCATTGATTTTTGAGAAGTGGCCAGGTCCAGATAACCAAATGTTATTATTCAAACACATTCAACATGACATATAAAATTTGAACAGTTCATATACCAAGTGAATGCAAGCGTTGTATACACCAAATCAGTTCAACACATACACCGCTTTTGTATTCACCAAAACTCTTCTCAGCCAAATCAAAAGAATACCAATGAGTGCCTGAAAACCACCAAAGCTTACCATTCAAATGATTTTAAATGATTTTTAAAAAGACCGTAGAGCGTTGTATAGTTCAACGCATATACCAAGGCGGTGTATACCAAAATAAAACCGCAGAGCCCCTTCAACGCATTCAACGCAGATTCAATGATCTCTGCTTTACTTTGATACCATGTCAGGCAACGTAACAGTAGGAAATACCAAGCGTTCATCAAACAGTGGGAGCTGGGTGTTCATCAAACAGTTTTGACATCAAAACATTCTTCTGGGCGTTCATCAAACAGTTCTGATGCCAATGGGCAGCGTAACGCACCATTCAACCCACCATTCAAACGGTTCTTTTGGCAGCGTAACGCACCATTCAACCCATGTATGCAGGGGTTACACTAACACAGATTCCAGAAACAGTTCAATGTAGCATGATTCACGACAAAGTTCAACCACAATTTAATGATCAGTGTTTAATTGATGCGGATTAAGAGGCATCATTGTTTAAATGCACATAATGCAGCACGACCAACACTATAAAATGTCATTCAACGATTTTTATATGCCATATAAAAACTTCAACGCATGTACCAATCTCAGGCTACCAGTTCAATGACTACCAGTGAATTTTGCAATGATTGGCCATAAAAAAAACACTCACCGAAACATTTTATCAAACACAGTCATGCTCCCATTACAACGTTCACTTTAGGCAGCATTCACCATGGTTCTCAGTAGGGTTTCAAGAATTTCATCCTTCAGCGCAACATTCAAATATACTGATGATACTACCAACACGGCTCCAAGGCTGTTTTCTACATCTCAGCTGAAACACAAGTCGACTTTTGAAAACTCCCCTCTGCACATCTGCATTAAACAATTATCGTTTCATCGATTCAGGATAGACAGAATCCTGACAAATTCTGTGTCTAGATCAACCTCTGCACATCGATTAATTAGTGCTAAAACAAATTAAATAGCTTTAATTCATGACTTTGTCAGATGTAATTCTTCAGCACTCAACTTTACCAAGCAACTCCAGGTGTGAATTCACTGCATAATGCTCACAAATAGAAATCGACCCAACAAATCATGTCTTCCTGTTATGAAATTCGATTGCACAAAAATTGATTTATTAACCTCAACAACGATGTCATTTAGTTTAATTGTGATTGCCCATTTCATGCAATTCAACCAGCTTCAAATGCCTTTCCTCAACATGTGGAAACAAAGTCGATATGAATCGATACTCATTTAGAGCTTACAATCTTTTAATACAAATATCGCTCATCATCCAAGAGAACAAAACATACTTCGATTACAAAATTCCTCTCATAGGCACACACAACAAATTGTTGCTAACATTTGAAGAGCATACATTACAATTCTTCTCTTATAAACCAGCAAATTAAATACTAGAAAATTTATCATTTCAACTCTTAACACAGAAATTGACCCATACACGAATCGACCAAGTTAAGGCTCATAACTCAAATCCAACACTTTCATAAAACAAATGGTTCAAAGAAATTATGCAGGGTAGGAGTACGCCTGCTTTGATACCATGTTAAACACACATGGGCAGCAAGAACAATATGAAAGATAAATCATGAGAGTACAATTTTTATTAACAAGAGATATACATTTATAGTACATTATGTGACCGTTGGGTTTCACATCCCAAGGTCTCTTGGACTCCTTTTGTCCATTCGGCTTCCACACTAACCCATTGAGGATTAGGTGTCCAATAGAAAGTTAATGATAGATTCAGGTAAGATGAAAGACCTAGCCAGCTTTTCCTTCACAAACCTTTAAATATGAAGTTTACATCATGGAATATTAGAGGTATAGGGAGTAAGAGAAAGTAGAGAATGCTTAGTAATAGAATGAAACAAGATATGCCGGATATTATCTTCATCCAAGAAACCAAATGTTCCATTCAAAAAGTAAGACAAATTCATAGCAAGTGGCTCAGTAGATTCAAGTTTCTAGAGGTCAAAGCAGAGAACACAGCGGGGGGCATACTCACTCTTTGGAATCCCCAAAAAATTGACATTTTAGATGCTGAGGCCTCTAGGAATTATTTATCAGTAGTGATCCAACCAGTAGGAGATAGGGATACCTTTCTAGTCACAAATGTTTATGGACCTCAGAGAATAGATGACAAACTCAGGTTTCTAGACTCTCTTGTGGATCTCAGGGACAGACATTCAGAGATACCCTGGATCATGGGAGGTGATTTCAACATGATCAAATCTCTTTCAGAGAAAAAAGGGGGAACCAGAGCTCTAAGTAAAGACTCTTTAGCATTTCAAACCTTTTCAGACGATATGAATCTGGTTGATACAAACAGGAACATTGGCCTCTACACTTGGAATAATAAAAGAGGTGGAGAGTCCCATGTGGCCTCAAAGTTAGACATATTTCTAATCTCAAAAGATCTTATGATAGCAGATAAGGAAGTAACAGCAAGAGTTCTCCCCTTTGGAGGTTCAGATCAATGTTCGGTTCAATTGAAAATTAAGGACATTGGAACTCCTAGAAACAAACCTTTAAGATTTGAGAATATATGGTTGTCCCACCCAAACTTCTTCAGAAACATTGAGAAATGATGGTCAGAAGATTTGTAGATATAGGGGACAAGAATGTTCTTACTTCAAAAAAGACTGAAGCACATCAAACTTTGACTTAAATATTGGAACAAGAAGGATTTTGGCAATATTTTTGTGGAAAAAAAATCTGTAGAAAACAAAATGCAGGTTCTCAACCAAGCTCTGATCACGAAAGGCTTTGATAAAGCCATAAATGATCAAGTGGATAAACATCAGCAAGAGTGGGAGAATCTATGTAAACAAGAGGAAATATTTTGGAGACAAAAGTCCAGAATTCAATGGCTCAAAGAGGGAGAGCGTAATACCAAATTTTTTCATAGATCCACCATTGCCAATAGGGCTCACAACAGAATATCTTCGATCAAGAATGAGGAGGGGGAGCTTCATATTTCCCATGAAGCGATAGAAGCTGTACTAGTCCAGCACTTCCAAGGTATAACTCGGGAGAACAATTCAGATAGAGAGTACTTCATCAGGGAGGTAACTAGTAACATACCAAAACTGGTATCCAAAGAGGATAATTTCAACCTTAACAGGCCAGTAATGGAAGAGGAGGTTAGTGAAGTCCTCAAAGATATGCAGAATGGAAAAGCACCAAGCCCGGATGGTTTCAATGTGGATTTTTTCAAAGCTTGCTGGAATATTGTTAAACAAGACATTTTGCAGGTAGTGGAGGACTCCAGGTTGAACAGAACTATTCTGAAAGCGCTTAATACCTCCTTCATCTCCTTAATCCCCAAATAGGATATTGCACAAACAATGGATAAATACAAACACATAGCCCTATGCAATGTGGTCTACAAGATAATATCCAAGGTAGTGGCTAACAAACTAAGACCTTTACTTCCTATTCTGGTTTCAGGGGAACAATCAGGATATGTGGAAGGCAGACAAATTCTGGAACATTATTCAAGCTCATGAGGCGATACACTCATTAACTAGCAAGAGGCAGGCAGGTATGATCATGTAATTAGATATCGCCAAAGCTTATGACAAGGTGAATTGGTCCTATATCAAAAAAGTTCTTATTGCTTTTGGATTTGATAAAGGTCAGATGGGTCATAGCACTGGTCACCTCATCCAATTTTTCTATTTTGGTTAATGGATCTCCCTCAGATATTTTCAGTCCTTCAAGAGGCCTCAGACGGGAGATCCACTCTGCCCCTTTCTTTTCATCCTTATGATGGAAGGACTTGGTCGATCAATAAAGCATGCTAAAGTAACAAGAAAGATTAAGGATCTCCTACTAACTGAGAATGGTCAGGCCCTAACTCACCGACAATTTGTAGATGATACCATGTTGCAGGGAGTCCCCATAGTCGAACAAGCTTTAACCTACAAAATAATTCTGAATCCCTTTGCCTTAGCTTCAGGTATGGAAGTTAATCTCTCTAAATCAAAAATATTTTTCTTCAATACCAATATTGCTATTCAGAAAAATATCTCTAGAATTATTGGCTTTCAAAGGGATTCCCTTCCCTCCAAATATTTGGGAGTTCCTCTAACTGCTAAACCATTGCTCAAAAGTATTTGGGAACCCTTGATCAATAAGTTGCAGGATAAAGTCAGTAAATGGACCATTAGATCTTTAAATCTTGCTGGCAGGTTGGTTCTTACAAAAGTTGTTCTTCAAGCTATCCCTATTTTCATGTTATCAGCCCTCCCAACTCCAAAAGGAATCCTTCAGCAATTCAGAAATATCCAAAGAAACTTCCTTTGGGGTAAGGAGGAAACAAGGAGAAAATGGGCCTTAGTGTCTTGGGAAAAAATTTGTAAACCCAAAAACCATGGAGGGCTAGGATTGGATGATCAGGAAATACTCAGCAAAGTTTTAGGAGCCAAACTATGGTGGCGTTGGGTTCAGAATCCTGAGACCCAATGGGAAAATATCTGGAAAGAAAAATATGCAAGCTCCTGGCAAACCAGGGATCTCATAAGAATGTCAGGAAATATAAAGGGCTCACACATCTGGAACAAAGCCTAGGAGAATAGAAGCCTAGTGCAAGAGAATAGTTTCTGGGAAATCAGAGAAGGAGATCTAGCTCTTTTTTGGGAAGATAGGTGGCAACAAGAGCCAATTCTGTTAAAAGCTGACTTCTTCGACCTTAAACAGGAAACAGATTCCCAAGGATTAATTAAGGTAAAATACTTGTGGGACCATACTCAACACATGGATAAGTGGAGAATATGGATAAATATTGATTGCAAGAACAAAAATCCCTTGAAAACAAAAGCAGAGACGCTCAGGAAATTGGTGGAACAGAGGAAGATCTTAGTTTCAGAGGGGCAAGACCAACTAAGACGGGGCAATAACAAAGACGGTGTGGAGCTGTAACAAGGGTCTTTTTCACCTCTAGTTATCTCACATTACAAGTCAATCCGGGAGCATTTTGTTATTGTAAAGGATATCTCAATTTGAGGCTATTTGTCAGGATAATGATTCGTAGTATAGATCTAAAGAATACAAGAGTAAACGGATGCTAAGCTACGCTAAATTACTTTTGCATAAAGAAATCACACACGCAGCAACTTCGTCGGTCGAGGGTATGGAATTAGTAACCTATCCCCCTAGAAACTGATGAAGGAGTATGGATCATGATATGGGAGCATTATAGCGTCTGCTGTATCTCACAACAGCCTTGACCCTCCTCTCATGCCACTTCAATAAATGCAAGCGAAAGGAACAGCAAGAAAACAGAATGGAACAGCAACTTCAGAAATGGAACAGCAATAAAAGGAACGGCAGTAAATGGAACGGCAGTAAAGAAACTAAGTCTCGCGAGGTCAACACTTCCAATCCTTGGCACACACTTACATACAAAGGGAAAGCAATCGTTTATACAAGTTTGCAGCTTAATCAAATGGAACAGCAAATTATTAAAGACAGGAAACGTCAATCATATGTACACGATCTGCAATAATCACCAATAGTCCATTACTCCAATCACCTGTAGCTGAAATATTCTACTTATGAATTCTGTAATTGATGCAAACAACTCCGATCAACAGTATGCGAAGAATCCTGAAAGTATGATATGAACTTGTTACAGAGATTTATAACAGGAAAGCTACAGATGAATAAGTATGAGACGACATGCAATCATAACAGATTATAAGAAACAAACCACACAAAGCATAATTGTAATGGTACAATCAGCCAGTGTCCGTTGGAGCCGGGCCCGAAGCTTCCAATGGCGCACTGCCGTAAACTACTTCAGACGCGGGGAGAAATTAACACCAAAGATATTATATTAACTCATCAATGAGAGTACAAAACTAAGTTTCAGATAGACTCAATAGTCTGAGTTCAACTGACAGTAAAATCCGTGAACAGAAAGTTAAAGATACAAAAAATGAATCCCCTTAATTTCCAATGCTGCCCCCCTTTTATACAATCAACGGCGGAGTTCTCCAGACGACAAAACGATTGAATGTAGCGATCCCTCAGGATCAAAGATCCTGAGTGATCCGCTAAACTGTTAACGCCTTCCTTTACTCGGCCTGTATTTCCGAACTGGCAGTCCTTCATCTCGTTCCGGACTGATCTTCCTTGATTTACTCGACCTGGTCTGAACCTTATTTAGAATTGGAGGGACAGCCGTTAACTTCTCATCAAATTCTCGTTTTGCGTTGCGCTTTCCTGCTTTTACCTTTCCCTGCGTAGAGAAGACAACTATTAGTGATTGGATCATTTTGGACTCGTTCTTCCTACTTTATAATAAAGAAAAGATTACAACTATTGCTTAAAACATCACTAAATTATTTATTAAAACATACCTTCCCAATGCTCTACACACCCCCCGACTTACTCTGTTTCATGGCCTCATGAAAACGTTATAATTAACATGGAGAGCAGTAAGAGAATAGGCTGGAGAGGGTACTTCATGAGGGGGTCTGCAACCATGATAGGCAACCAGATTATCAAAGAAGTAATGCAACTGATCTGCAGGCATATTATACACGGCCTGGTACCCCGGTGCAGGGTGCCAGATAATTGGGCTACGGAACCGATATCCTAACCATGATGGTCCAGCTTGCAGAATGCACTGGCCATAAAAGGGCGATCGTTCAGCAGCCAGCTCAAAGTTCTCGTATTTGAGGGGCTCCCTGAGCTGGACGCTTGGGGTGGAAATCTGATAACGGAATTTGGCAGCCTCCAAGGCGGAATCTTTAATAACCAGGAAGTATTCTAAGCTATTTCGGATCAACTCCTCATGCATGGGTCCTAGTAGTTCTATAACGCCAGGGTTTCTCATAAGGCTTTTGTGGGATTGCCATAGGCGAACTGGATCTTGAGGCTCAGCCCTGACCCATAGATCTAGGCTGTGCTCCTGCCTCTGAAAGGCATTGTAAGCCCTGAGCCACTTTAACTGATTGACCCCGAATGAAACAAAGGCTTGCAGTTGTATATCCCCCACAAAGGGACCAGGGTTTAGGTCAGTTTCCTGCTCAAGCACCATATTGTGCAAATAAAATTCGCATAATAATCGTTGGACCTTAACCCCATAATGTTTGCAACAATCAATGAAATCATTAACAGTATTAATCTGAATGGGGGCACCTGCCCTGACAGCTTTTATTTTCAATCTTAAGTATCTTTCAAGGAGGAATAAAGCATAATTCTTCGCGGGGGCCCTGCAAGTCAAAACATCATCATACAACGAACATACAGTGTCCAATTGTTTAATAACAGCATCTAGTCGACGTGTTACCTTAGCAACCTTTTCCTGTTCCTTCTGCCATCCTTCAAAAGCCTGACTCTCCGATTGACTCATATTTCTCAGCTGTTGTTGCAGTTCTTCATGTTTTTCCAGAGGGATCCTTTGTTCCTCTAACTGCTCAGCCCTCTGCTGCAATTCTTCGTATTTTTCTCGAGGAATCCTCTGCTCAACTTCCTGTTGCAGCTCCTCATATTTCTCTCGAGGGATCATTTGTTCCCGTAGCTGTTCATCCTCCTGTTGGGCCTGTCTTATCTCGCGGCGCAAGGCCTTGGTTTTTGGATCCCTTTCCCATGATTCCTTGGAGGCAGGAAATTTCGCCTGGACCTTCACATTTCGTCGCTTAATTTTCCCTGAAGGTGGTGTCTCAGTGTGAACTGCTCTATTTTCCCCTTCCTTCTTGACATGTATAAAGGGGTACGGTGGTCCCTCTGTAAATGGGATGTCGTCTTGTGGCTCCGTTTTAATTGCAACGGCCGTTGGTTCTAATGGGCTGTTTGAAATATCAGCCTGCTCCTCTATGTCAATAGGAACGGCATTCTGGTGTTCTATTCCAGATGGAACAGCATTTTGTTCCTTAGTATTAATTGGAACAGCTGCAGGTTCGCTGGCAGAGTATCGACCTACTAGATGCCTATAGGTGCTCTGCCTTCTCCTCTGACAGGACCCAGCTGTATTTGTCCTTCTTTTTCTTCTTACAGTCCTCCTTATTCTCAAACTGGCTTTCAGACTTCGAATTTTCTGCCGAAGCTGGCCTATAATATTCAGCAATTTCTGCTGTTTTCTTCTCAACTTCGTAATTTCTCTTGCCTCGGCTGTGGCCACATGGGCGGCCCTCAGTTCTGCTCCTCTTTCATCGAGGGTTTCTTCTGTCATTCGGGGAACGTCCTGTTCCCGACAAACATTTTCATCCTCCATGGCATCAGCAGGTGGATCTCCTCCTGGAGTTTTGGGAACGGCTTGTTCCTGATTGGTATTCACATTTTCTTTGTCAACGACAGGGGGGTTTTCTTCCCCTGCCATTCCATCATGCAATTCTTCACGCGTCTCTTCCTCAGAGGGTCCTTCGGGAGGCTCTGCCGGACTGGAGGGTGAAGGATAACCTCTAAGGCTGGCCAAGATGGTGGCCAGCTCTTCTTCCTCCACAGGGGTTTGCGGATGGCTACCCCCCAATTGTTCCATCTCCTTCTCCTGAATTGGCTGCTCAGTAGCTGCCTCTGGATAGCTGGTCTCGGCCGCAGAGTCATCATTCTTATTTCCTTCTTCAGCTTCTACTTCGTTCTCTGTTTGTCCCACGTTTTCCCCAGGTATTTGTTCTGGCGCTGGAGGTTCCTCTATTATTTCAATCGGCTGGTCAATGTTTGGCTGGATTTTTTCCAGCCTACCTCTTATCTTTGCCAACCGAGCTGACTTTCTAGGCCTCTCGGGCTGTTTGGGTGTGCTGGCCACCTGTTCTTCCACCTCCACCTTTCGGCGTTTTTCAAACTGTTCTGGCGTGCCAGAGGAATACCTTCGCTTTAAGGTAGCACGTCTTTCTTCGGGCAATTCCTTACGTTTTTCTGCATGTCTAGTTGCTTTAGGGGTGCATTTTTGTTTCCCCAGCTTTATGCGTTTCTTCATTTGCTCGGTTGTGCCCAAGGGTTGCTTAGGTTTTGGCGATTCTCTGGGTTTTTTAGGTGTTTCAGAGGTGCTAGCGGGGTGCTTCGCCTTTGGGGATGGTGATGCTGCTTCCCCTCCAATTGCTGTAATAAGTTCCCGCCAGCTACTCTGCTGCTGAGCGAGACTGTATGTCACTATCAGGCGGATTAACCCATGGTGGCTAACCACTGCGTCTTCATGGTGTGCCTTTTTCAGGCTCCGAGAGGCATCATGCAGCAATGAATTTAACAATGCAGGGAGATTCACAACACATTTTCCTTTTAACACAGCTAAGAGCTTAAGGTGACGCGGCCTTACCACATCTTTTCGTCCTTCGCAGGTGATGTAGCTCTGTACTACCTTTGCCAGTTCGCTCCAAGGTTCTCCCAGTGTTGCCGGCAGCACTCCTTTTCCCTTCACTGTCAGCTTTTGCCCTTCATCTTGGAAGATTTCTACGATCTTCTGCAGTCTTTCTTTCTTTGTCGTCCATATTGGACCTGAGTCTGGTAATCCGGTTACTTCCGCGATTATTTCCTTCGTGACTGCTATCTGCTTCCCATCTACCACTAAGTGTTCTTCCTGCAAATTCTGCAGGAATTCCATGGCCACTATTTCGTTTGATTTGCGCAGGCGGCCAAAATAAGTTAACCACCCTGCCTTTTCTAAGATCTTCCGAGCCGCTTCGGAGACTACGAGCTCGCTCGGCTCGCTTCTGATAGACTTTCCCCCCATGGTTCTGTTTCAGGGTCTAGATGGAACAGCAATGCAAAGAACGTAATTGCGGCAAAAAAAGAAAAGACACAAAGCATGCATGAATAATTGATCATAAATAACAACTTTTGCAAAAAATAGCATTGTCATGCCGTTAACGCATATCGTACCTTCGTATCATATCATTTCTGAATGATGTGTTAACACGTGGCCGGCGGAGTAATGAAGTCACCTCCCCCCCGCGCGAAATGATAGGCTGCCTCAGCCGTCAAATAGAAGAAGGCGGTCATCCCATCACCGAGTCATAATGGAACAGCTTATAAAGTTTTGCCATGTTTCAGATTAGACAAAGAAATACCGAGATCGATGCGACAGATAGATCGCGTTTAACATAAGCCTTCGTGATGTGATGCAGAACATAAGGATAGGACGTCTAGCACTCATGGAAAGTCTGAGATAGTCATAGTCCATACCTTTGCCATAATTGGTAATGATAGATGTTCATGTGACGTATCCATTAAGGTGTAAGATATAATTATTACGAGGATAGAAAGAAATATTTAATAAGATCCAAATTGGTGTATATGTTTTGACTCCAATACCATTAACAGAGCTCTGCTGCCGACCGGTGTTTATAACCGTGGCAGAGTTGTTTATTTCACCCCGGAACCATAGTCCTTTGTGTAGTTTTGAAGAGCAATTCTTGTCAACATGCAGGCCATCATGCTGGCTTGGTAACCAGATAACCATGACGCCATTCACCAGAGAGGCGCGAAACGTGGGCAGGCTGGCTCGTGATGAGACCCCCTGTTCCAAGTTTTGTTTATATAATGAACTTGTTGGACCATATCCCTGGTGTGGTCGCCATGATGGGAATGCCACTTCGCTTCCAATCTTATGATCATAGTAGGCTGGTTCTTTAATGAAACCCCCTATCCTGCATTTGACAAATAATTTCTTTTGATTTTGCTTTTGCTTTTTTTTTCTTTTGAGATGGACTTTTGCTCTTGTATAGTTACACATAAGGGTGGTTCAGCCCTCCTTAAGAGTGGGAATGGCGGAAGAAGTCTTGTTATCCCAATAGGAAGATATAAATTTTCTATTCTTATTTCCAAGTAATAATAAAGAAAATTGTAGGAACGTAACATGATGAAGTTTTCCAACAGGGCAGAGGAGGTGAGACTTATGGCTGAAAAAATGATGAGTGTATGGATCCTTCCTTTGTTGCATCAATACTAGGGCTGTTATAGATAGCGATTTATGATGTGTTGATCTCGATATATCATGCCTTTTATATTTGTTGCATATATAGCTGCTACTTATGGTCTCAGGAAAAGGATGGACAACGCTTTCTTCTTATAGAAAGGACGAGGGCATACTATTTCTTTCTTACAAGGGAAGGTGGGAGGGTTCTTTTGATGCAATGTCCTAAGATAACAAAAGCACTCAAATGCTGCTTGCTAAAAAAAGAACTGAAAAAAAAACACACAAATGTTGCTCCTTCTAAAAAAAGAATAAAATTCAAAAGTGTTGTTCCTTTTGAAAAGGAACAGCAAAAATTCAAAAGTGCTGTTCCTTTTGAAAAGGAACAGCAAAAACTCAAGGGTGCCGTTCCTTTTGAAAAAGGAACAGCAAAAACTCAAGGGTGCTGTTCCTTTTGAAAAGGAACAGCAAAACATGCAGGTGTTGTTCCTTTTGAAAAGGAACAGCAAAACACACTAGTGCTGTTCCTTTTGAAAAGGAACAGCAAAAAGTGTTGTTCCTTTTGAAAAGGAACAGCAAAAAAATTCAAGAGTGTTGTTCCTTTTGAAAAGGAACAGCAAAACACGCAAGTGCTGTTCCTTTTGAAAAGGAACAGCAAAACACACAAGTGTTGTTCCTTTTGAAAAGGAACAGCAAAACACACAAGTGTTGTTCCTTTTGAAAAGGAACAGTAAAACACACAAGTGTTGTTCCTTTTGAAAAGGAACAGCAAAAAGTGCTGTTCCTTTTGAAAAGGAACAGCAAAAATTCAAGAGTGTTGTTCCTTTTGAAAAGGAACAGCAAAACATGCAAGTGCTGTTCCTTTTGAAAAGGAACAGTGAAAACACGCACTCGAAACATATATACAAAATTTACAATCTTATATACAAAATGTGGTAATAAAGAATGAACTGCTTACCCATCTATAGGGGAGGAAGTTTTTGCTTCCTCTCCCATCATCTTGATGTTAGTATCTTGGCGTAGCTGCTGGCAAAATGATTCCCGAGTGAGCGGTTTGCGATACAGACGAACTCGGTGGCCGTTTACCTTAAATGTATATCCAGATCCATCGATTGTAATCAAAGTAAGGGTCCCATTGTCATGGACTTTTTGAATCTCGTATGGTCCCAACCATCGAGTCTGAAGCTTCCCCGGGAAATCCTGAAATCTAGAATCATATAACAGAGCCCAGTCTCCTTTGTGAAATATCTTGTTTTTGATGAGCGCATCATGCCACTTGGCTCGTTGTTGCTGGATGAGTGCTGTATTCTGTAATGCAGCGAGCCTTGTTTCGTCCAACTCATTAATTTGCTGTAATCGATTTTTCTGTGCTTCACTTAAATCTAATCCGACTTCTTGGGCAGTTCGCAGGGTTTGGATCTCAAATTCTATAGGAAAAATGGGTTGCTTTCCAAACACTAAGTGATATGGTGAATAGCCGGTGGTACTTCTCCATGTGGTTCGATAAGCCCACAGTGCCTCCGGTAGTCGGGCGGCCCAATCGCGGCGGTGTGAGGCAACAGTTTTTGTCAAAATTGACTCTATTATCTTATTACTGTTCTCGACTTGCCCATTTGCCTGCGGATGGTATGGGGTAGTAATTTTGTGGTGGATGTGATGGTTATTGAGTGTTGCAGCTAATTTATGTCCCACAAATTGTGGTCCTCCATCTGTAACCACTTCCCTTGGAAGACCATAACGTACAAACAAATGGAACAAGAACTGTATTACCGACTCCTCTGTAGCTCTGGGTAATGCCTCCGCCTCAACCCATTTGGTAACATATTCAGTTGCCACCAAAATGTAGGTTTTTTGGTTTGATGGGGGGTTGATGGGTCCGACAAAGTCCAGAGCCCAGCGTTCGAAAGGTTCGATCACTAATTGAGGCCGCAAAGGCATTTCGTCTGCTGGGCCAGGTCGTCCTACACGCTGACAACTATCACAGGCCTGGACAAATTTTTTGGCATCTTTGAAAATTGTAGGCCAGTAATATCCCGTTTGTAATACTTTGTGTGCTGTTCTGCGTTCAGCGAAATGTCCTCCACATGGCCCGTCATGGCAGGCTTTCAAGATATCAAAGATTTCATCTTCTCGAATACATCTTCTGATTTCCATATCTGCGCCTGTGTGAAATAGATAGCCCCCAACCCACGAAAATCGATTGCTTTTCTGGACGATCTGTTTCCGTTCATTGGGAGCTAAATGTTTTGGAAGCTTACCTACTGCGAGATAATTAGCCACATCAGCGTACCAGGGAGTCTGAACAGCGACAGCAAATAAGTGTTCATCTGGGAATTGGTCCTCAACTGCTGCTGTTTCAACTGATTTTGGTATTCGTGAAAGAAAATCAGCTACAGGGTTCTCCTTCCCTGGTCGGTCTCTGATTGTAATGTCGAATTCCTGCAACAAGATCAACCACCTGGTTATTCTTCCATTTGTAACAGGCTTGTTTGCTAAATACCTAATAGCAGAATGGTCTGTATACAAAATAACGGGATAGCCTGTAATATAGTGTCTAAACTTATTAATAGCATGTATCACAGCTAAAAATTCTTTTTCGGTGACAGTGTAATTTAATTCAGCCGGAGCCAAATTTTTGCTGATGTAATAGATAGTGTATGGTCTTTTCTCTTCTTCTTGGCCCAAAACTGCACCGATTGTTGTGTCTGAGGCGTCGGTTGAAATTTGGAATGGTAAGTTCCAATTAGGTCCTCTGAGAACTGGAGCTGTAGATAGCAACTTCTTTAATTCTGTGAAAGCTCGATCACATTTTTCTGTCCATAAGAAATCAACATTTCCAGTTAATGCATGTAGAGGTGCGGCAATATGTGAGTAATGTTGTATAAATCGTCTATAATACCCAGAAAAACCAAGAAAACTGCGTACCTCTGTTTGATTAGTGGGGGTTGGGATAAGCATGAGTATTTGAATTTTAGCCGGGTCTACCTGAATGCTAGCTGCTGAGATGTAATGTCCCAGAATGAGTCCTTCTGTCATCATCATGTAACATTTTTCGTGACTCAAGTAAAGCCTGGTAGCGATGCAGCGCTCTAGAACTTTTTCGAGAGTGTCCAGGGCTGGATCAAAGTCATCTCCATATGGTGTGAAATCATCCATATAGACTTCCAATCCATCATTAATTAAATCTGCGAAGATGCTAAGAACAGCCCGTTGGAATGTGGCCGGAGCATTACATAATCCAAAGGGTAAGACTCGGTAGGCGAACGTTCCCCAGGGGCAAGTAAAGGTAGTCTTGTCCTGGTCTTCAGGGGCAATCTGAATCTGGTTATATCCGCTCAAGCCATCCAAAAAAGAAAAAAATTTCTTGCCTGCTAAGGTGTCCAATACCTGGTCTATGAAAGGGAGAGGGAAGTGATCTTTTTGTGTAGCTTTGTTTAATTCTCTGTAATCGACACAGATCCTCCATTTCCCGTTCTTTTTAGGTACTACCACAAGTGGGGAGACCCATTTGCTGTCAGAAATAGGATAAATAAAATTAACGTCTAATAATTTCTGCAGCTCATCTTTTACAACATCTTTTAAATGGGGATTGAGTCTTCTCTGTAGTTGGCGAACAGGTCTTGCATCTTTCTCGATATAGATACGATGTGTACATAGCTGGGGATCAATCCCTTTCATATCGGGATAGTCCCAAGCAAATGCCTCCTGATACTTTCGTAGGAGCTGGATGAGTTTGGTCTCTTGCTCTGGTGTCAGATTAGCGTTAATATTTAAAGTTTTGCCCGGTTCAATTTGTATTACTTTGCTGTTAGCAACAGAGGTTACAGGTATATTTGGGTCATGGTCATCTTTTAGAGGATCTTCCTCTAATTCGTTATCAAATGCCGCTTTTATCATAAAGCATTGTGTATACGATGTGGATTCTGTTTGATTAATGAATTTATTGATGGCATCATCTTCCGTTTGATCTTTGAAATCTAGCGCTTCCTGGACTGTTAATGGTGGTCTAATATTATCAGTAATATATGAGGCAGGGCGCAGATTGGTGAGTGATATATGAGGTGTGATGCTTGGCTGGGCTGGCGGGTACAAGATTAAATTTTTGATATCCGGCCCTCTGGTTATGGTCATGTTTCCCTGCCGGCATCCAATGTAGGCGTCAGCAGTAGCGAGCCATGGTCTACCTAGAATTAGCGGATGTCCATCTAGTCGGGTTTTTGGATTAATCACCAGAAAATCGGTCGGGTATTCCCAAGAGTCCACTGAAACCATGACATCATACAAGGTGCCTTCTGGTCTTATTACTGATCGGTCAGCTAGCTCTAGTAAAGTGGAAGTAGGTTCTACCGATGTGATTCCAAGCTTCTGGCAGGTTGATGTTGTCAGGATATTAATTGCAGCCCCTAGATCTACTAAAACGTTGGTCAGGGTCTGCCCACGGACTTGAACAGTGACAATTGGGTTTCCAGGATCCTCATATTTAATTGGTGTTTCTTTCCCTGATAAGAGGTCGGATAAGGTGCCGACTACCTGGACTCTAGGGTTAGGGGTTATATTTCTTTTTGATTTTCTGCTACACAGGTCTTTTATGGTTTTTGCATATATGGGAATATCCTGTATAGCCTGAAGGAATGGAATTCTTATATACAAGTTTTGGAGTTCTCCTAGAATATCAAAATTCGGATATTGCATTTGTCTCGGAATGGCCAGTCGTTCTGGGAAAGGTGGAGAAGATGTAATTACTTGCTGATGAACCTGGTCTTTACTTACATCTTCTTGTTGTGACGGCTGTTCTATCGGTAACTGGTTTTCAATATGCGCGGTTCTATGTCCCTCAGTTTCTATTATTCGCCCAGATCTCAACTGAAGATCATTGCACTCCTGCAGAGCAGATTCAATCTCGGAAGATTCTATAATTTGAAGAGATTGAACTGGTCGATTATTTGGGTTAGGGTTGGGTTGGGCTGGGAGCTGCGGTCTTAGGTTGGGCTGGGGATTTTGTTGCAAGGCTGGCAGAGTTGGTTGAGGGAGCGGAATTGATCCTGGTGTTTGATATGTCGATCTTGGCCAGTTGCTCTGCCAGGGTGAACTTTGCGAAGTGGAAGGGGTCCACTGCGGAGGATATGAATTATTTGGCCAATATGGCGGAGGATAAGGAAAGTTTGGCCAACCAGCTTGGTTCATCCAAGGGTTCGGAGTAGGAAACATTTGAGGCGACCAATTTGAAAACGGGTGCTGAGATTGATTTTGCCACATATTCTGTTGCTGAGCATTAAATTGCGGAGATTGAAAAGAAGAGGAGGGGTCTTGAAACATACCAGATTGCCTAGGCTGCCATTGACGACGCTGGTTAATAAAATATGCTGATTCTGGTTCCTCTTCTGCTTCTTTGTACACCGCCTTCAAACCAGGAAGCGAGGGACAGCTTTCAGTCGGATGGTCCTTGGTGCAAATAGCACATATTTGAACTGTATCGAGCGGACATTCTTTCTGGCTATGTTTCTTTCTGCACCGAGGGCAGAAAATTGCCAGATTCTGTTCCGCCTCTGCTTGCTTTTGTTTAGCCTGCACAATATCAAGCTGTGTAGTTAATGTCCCCATGATATCAGTTTTAAAATTCTCTAGCAGATTTCCAAGTTCCACTCGTGATACTCCTTCTATTGATGTTCTATTGTCTCTAGTGAAGCGATCATATTCTGCTGGTTTGATCCTTGTGCTGCCTCTTGAGCTCCTGATACACAGATTAATGATGTCAGCAAAATTTTCCTGATAAATGTCTCCTTTTCCCATAATATTCAACGTTTCAATCCATTTCTCTTTCATACCTCTAATCAATGCAGTTTTCAACACGTTATCGGGCAGAGGTAACGATGCATAGGGAGATCTTTGCAAGTTATATTGGAAACGTTCTACATATTCTTCTAAAGTTTCATTTGGTCTGGCTGACATTTGAAAGATTTCATCCTTTAGTTCTCTTGATCTACAGTAATCCTGATATTTTTTTAAGAAGGCCACTTTCATTTCTTCCCAATTGTTTATGACTCCACCACCTAAACCCATGAACCATCTCAGAGCTGCTCCCTTCAAAGTAGAGGGAAACAGCTTTAACTTCTAGGGGTCAGTGGTATAATCGTATCCCATGCATAACACATCAAATTCGAATAAAAACGCATCAGGGTCTTCTGATGTGAGTCCATGA
Organism: Pinus tabuliformis; assembly: GCA_031772625.1. Taxonomy (NCBI): domain Eukaryota; kingdom Viridiplantae; phylum Streptophyta; class Pinopsida; order Pinales; family Pinaceae; genus Pinus; species Pinus tabuliformis. Next base: position 1,984,042,399 of record CM062817.1, on the reverse strand, counting down.
AACGTCGGGATATGTTGAAGCGGAATTGCCTTCATCGGTGCATTCACAGCGGAATCTACTATGGGATATTGCAAAGTAGAGGTTTGGGTATTTGGCTGATTCTGCGCCATGGAATCAAATATATGCCAGTAATCTTCAGGAATTTCTAAGAGAGTATCCCTTGGTTGAGGAGGGGTAATCTTAGCGGGAACTGTTTTTACAGCACTCCCTTTATCAGGGATAATGATGGCCCCTACTGTCTGAGGTGAATGAATTCCTTCAACGAGGATTTTTGCAGCGCTTCCTTTATCCGGACTGTTTAAAGGCTGGTTTGGTTCAATAGGAGATCTAGGTTCCTCGATTTCCCCTGTTTCTCCTTCTCCTTCGCAAAGATTGCTAAAATTTCCTTCGTGCACTGGTCCAAGAGTCGAATTGTCAGGTTCTTGAAAGTCCTGCTCCTCTGTCTGACTGTGCACCTCAGCAAAGGCTTCAGATGGTGATTCTGAGGCCTGAAGGGAACTAGCAGGTTGTTTAGAGTTTACTTTCCTATAACCTACTGATTGCTGAGATTCGGCTTTCTTATAAATTTCATCTATAAAGGTCTTTCGTCCAAGTGTCGCCGACCCCTTGGCTTTTTCGGTTTTGGATGGAGGCTTTTGATTCTTTTCTGGCTTTTTCTGCTTAGTCATGCACTCCAATTAAATTACTAAATCAATTCTGCTAGGAAAGCGGACGGTGGAGCAGGGCTTTTACATGCTCCGCACGCAGGTTCTTACCTTCCGTTTTTAGAATCCAGTTCTCCCCTAACAGATTCGCACACTACCCTGTTAAAAGACAAATGGCTATACCCTTCCCTGGCAACGGCGCCAAAATGTGGAGCTGTAACAAGGGTCTTTTTCACCTCTAGTTATCTCACATTACAAGTCAATCCGGGAGCGTTTTGTTATTGTAAAGGATATCTCAATTTGAGGCTATTTGTCAGGATAATGATTCGTAGTATAGATCTAAAGAATACAAGAGTAAACAGATGCTAAGCTACGCTAAATTACTTTTGCATAAAGAAATCACACACGCAGCAACTTCGTCGGTCGAGGGTATGGAATTAGTAACCTATCCCCCTAGAAACTGATGAAGGAGTATGGATCATGATCTGGGAGCATTATAGCATCTGCTGTATCTCACAACAGCCTTGACCCTCCTCTCATGCCACTTCAATAAATGCAAGCGAAAGGAACAGCAAGAAAACAGAATGGAACAGCAACTTCAGAAATGGAACAGCAATAAAAGGAACGGCAGTAAATGGAACGGCAGTAAAGAAACTAAGTCTCGCGAGGTCAACACTTCCAATCCTTGGCACACACTTACATACAAAGGGAAAGCAATCGTTTATACAAGTTTGCAGCTTAATCAAATGGAACAGCAAATTATTAAAGACAGGAAACGTCAATCATATGTACACAATCTGCAATAATCACCAATAGTCCATTACTCCAATCACCTGTAGCTGAAATATTCTACTTATGAATTCTGTAATTGATGCAAACAACTACGATCAACAGTATGCGAAGAATCCTGAAAGTATGATATGAACTTGTTACAGAGATTTATAACAGGAAAGCTACAGATGAATAAGTATGAGACGACATGCAATCATAACAGATTATAAGAAACAAACCACACAAAGCAGAATTGTAATGGTACAATCAGCCAGTGTCCGTTGGAGCCGGGCCCGAAGCTTCCAATGGCGCACTGCCGTAAACTACTTCAGACGCGGGGAGAAATTAACACCAAAGATATTATATTAACTCATCAATGAGAGTACAAAACTAAGTTTCAGATAGACTCAATAGTCTGAGTTCAACTGACAGTAAAATCCGTGAACAGAAAGTTAAAGATACAAAAAATGAATCCCCTTAATTTCCAATGCTGCCCCCCTTTTATACAATCAACGGCGGAGTTCTCCAGACGACAAAACGATTGAACGTAGCGATCCCTCAGGATCAAAGATCCTGAGTGATCCGCTAAACTGTTAACGCCTTCCTTTACTCGGCCTGTATTTCCGAACTGGCAGCCCTTCATCTCGTTCCGGACTAATTTTCCTTGATTTACTCGACCTGGTCTGAACCTTATTTAGAATTGGAGGGACAGTCGTTATCTTCTCATCAAATTCTCGTTTTGCGTTGCGCTTTCCTGCTTTTACCTTTCCCTGCGTAGAGAAGACAACTATTAGTGATTGGATCATTTTGGACTCGTTCTTCCTACTTTATAATAAAGAAAAGATTACAACTATTGCTTAAAACATCACTAAATTATTTATTAAAACATACCTTCCCAATGCTCTACAGACGGCACCTTTAATCTTAAGGAGGCAAAAAGCATTCTCCTTGAGCTGGATTCCCAAGTTCCTGACAAAATCTAGCAGAATCTTTGGAGGCACCAAGGGTGGATGAAAATCAAACTCCTTATGTGGTTGGTATACCATAAGAAAATCTTGACTTGGGACAAAATTAGGAAGAGGGGTGTTTTGGGGCCTTCAAGATGCCAGCTCTGTGAGGCTCAAGAGGAAACAATGGAGCATTTACTCAACAGCTGCATTTTCACCTCCTGGTTATGGGACACTTTTGCCACCATCTTTCAACAATCTGACAGGGACAGAGGTAGCATCATTAATACCCTCAATAATTGGAGAAGAAATTTTTCGGATTATGAATTACTCAACTCAGCTTGGGCCCTTGCTCCAAGTTTCATTATCTGGAACGTTTGGAAGGAGAGGAATAAAAGAATATTTAAGGATGAAAAGAATCCCCCACACCGCCTGCTTGAGTTAATCCTGAAACAGCTTAAGGAGACTGTAAGAATCATTGTTCGCTACTACCCTAAAAACCCTCCCTCAGATAGGGATTCCAATATTCTCAGGCAGCTGGGGATGCAGGGGCTCACTCCTCAAGGCCTAGATAGGAAGGTCATTTCAATGGACATGGAGAAGGATTTCTGGCATCCTCCCCTGGAAGGATTTTTGAAATACAACATTGATGGGGCTTCAAAAGGAAACCCAGGAACTGCTGGGTATGGAGGAGTCCTTAGGGATGCTGAGGGAAATATTATCTTCATATTCCATTGTCACCTAGGGAAAGCCACCAACAACATGGCGGAACTAATGGCCATGGAGCAATGTCTGGATCTTCTGAGTCAAAATAACTGTTGCAATGTGATAATAGAAGCGGACTCTGAGTTAATCATTAACTCAGTGAAAAGAATAAATAGTGGAACAATGCCAGAAAAAGTCTCCAATCACTGGAAATTAATCTGGGTTTTCCAAAGAATTCAGGGTTATCTACAAAACCTCCATACTGTCAGTTTCCATCATGTTCACAGAAAGGCCAATAAGCTGGCGGATCTTCTTGCAAACCAGGGGGTCAGCTGTATAGAGGACAAGGTTTCGATGGAGTGGCAGGAGTTGAGCCAAAGCAGACTGAGGACTCTTTGCTTTGAACAGGCAGAAGAGGATAGGAGAGTGTTCAGACACAAAGCTAATGAGGCAAGCTCTTAAGTTTTATCCTCGGTATGCTTTATCAGTATTGGGCAATGACGTCTTCGGTGGGGGGCAGAATACGAATGGCCACTAAAATTCTCGGAGTCAGTGAGATGGATATCACTGTTCATGGTCATCACAGTTCCCTCATTAATGGAGCATCTCTCTTCCTTTCTGGGTTCCAAGTTCAAGCGAGAAGGAAAAGTAGGCGCGGGAGGAATCTTGGTTCTTCTGGCAGCCAGATTAATCTAATTTTTGGGATTCGAAGAGCAAAACCGCTTCCCAAGCGGTTTTCAGATGATCGCACTACTCTAAGTCGGGAAGTGGTATTTGCGATTTTGTAGCGATCACAATCAGCATCTGACGCGTGGCAGGGAGACGGTTTGGGAAACTGCCCTTCATCGCACACTATTGTGGGGTCAACTTGTTCGGTGCGATATAATTCTCCATCATAGGATCTAGCAGAATAGATCAATGGTCAAGTTTATTCGTGCAGCTTGAAGGTTTGGTTCGTTAAACTTTGGTCATCTTGTCGGAGCGATGTCAACCTCGGCCGTTGGTTTGATTGCGGAATTGAATGGCCCAGATCTTTGGGGCACTTCCGAGGGTTGGGCGGGAGTCTTCGTGGGATTTCCGATGACCAATAGGCATTTGTGGTTTATATTTCTTGGGTTAAATGTTTTTATTTTGTAAAGCTAAGAAGTTTTGCCCTAGGGGATTTTTCACTAATTTTTTCTATCTCCTGGGCATCGGGGAGATACTTGTATTTATTGTAAACTATTTTTCTGATTAATGCAATAGAAGGATCGACACTTGCTTCAACAAAAAAGAAATACAGAGTGAATATTATCATTCTAACCAAGTCTCTATGCTTATCCATGTTCTATATAGACGTGTTGAACAAAATGTTGATCATATAGAAAGCACCAGTGAGAATCAACATGTTATTAAAGAATGTCATTTTTATATCAGCGATGATCGTACATATGATACACATTTTGTCTAACATTGCTTTGATAAGATTTATGACTCATTGAAAGGTCGTTGAAAAAAATTCATAGAAAATTGGACATGTTTAGATGGATACACTGGTTAATTCAAATCTTCACGATCAATAGCAAACCAACATTAAACATTGTTGGAATTTCTTTAAGACTAGTCATGGAAAAGAAGAACTTGATGGCACATGGGGCATGTATAAAGTGATCACTTTGAAGATATCAAATGCACCACTCTGCAAAATGAATTGTCTCAACTGAACAAGTTGTTCAATGGTTCATTTTTTCACGAAGCCATGAGACTAATCCATCAAGGGAGGTACGCAGGTATGTATATATACATTAACTTGTATATATTTTTAATATATAATATCTTTTGTTAATTTTATAATTTTTAACATTTTTAAATTATATAGTTTAAATAACTAATCGATTATTGTCTTTGATATATAAATTGTATTTGAAATAACATATTTAAATTCCTTTTTGAATTTACTATATGTTTTTTTGGCATATTGTAGTCCAAGATGTAGACAGATCGATTACATATGAAGCTGAAACAGTAAAATGGACTCGAAAATTGCATTCAATTAAAACAAAAGAGTACTAAAAAGTGTTTTCATTTGATAGAACAAAAGAATTTTGTTTTTTCCTATTTGCATAGAGAACACACTATTCGATGATGTTTGTGAAAATAATATGTATGTGAAAGTTTGGCAAGATACATAATACAAATGGGAAAATGTCACTTGCAAGATCCGAAGAGATGGAGTTAGAGGAGACTATAGTGTCATCTGAAAGTGATCGCATTTCTGATCTTGTCAAAGAAGGTAAATTTCAAATTTCTTTTGATATATATATATATATATATATATATATATATATATATATATATATCTTGGTTTATATTTTTAAAATAATTGTGTATAAGTATCTAGATAATATTTAAAATATAGATCTAAATAGATAATAAAATAAAGTACATGTTGATAGCTAATTTCTTGTTAATTATTATCTGGATTGACACATTTTTTATTACGTAGGAGGTGTTTATGTTGTAGTTGCACCCATTGATAGCATAGAAAATGTCTAAGTAATATTTGATGCAGTGCGCTGAACGAAAGATGAAGTTATTAGAGGACTATAATGATAACGATTTTATATATGAAAGAGTGTCTATTATACTAAAACGATATTTTTCCAAGAAACTCATCAAACTGAGAGTCATGTTTACTTTTAAGAATATCAATCTGATGCCATAAGTTGTCAATATAGTTACTGGTTTGTGCAGCGTGCATAAAGTTCATAGAAGTTCAATCACGAAAAAAATAGAAATTTAAAAATTGGAGAATGTTAAAGTTGGCCATGAACAGATCATTGAGGATGGAATTCCATTAGAATTTCTTTAATTGAACTAGCCAACAATATCTTCTCCTTGTATTCATCTTTGAGAAAGAGTTAAAGTAGATTGTTAACCTTTCTTTTTGTGCACTCTTAAATTGTCCATTGTAGCTAATACTAAGTATCACAAAATTGTTTTCATTAATATGGTGACTTTTTTATTATGTTAAAAAGAAATTGAAAGATCCCAAATACTACTATAATTTGAGGATGTACTATATCATTATTTTCTTGTTTTTTGTTGATTATACACCTATCGTGTTTTCATTGCATTTTTCTTTTTTATGTCATCATTTTATCTTTTCAAATATTTTTAATGCTATCTTAGTAAGATTATTTACCTTATTAAAATTGCATTACCATCAATTTGAAATGTTTTGTATCTCTTGTACATCTTGATAGCTCAAAAAAATGCATTTTATTATGTTTTTCCTATACATGCAATGCGTACAAAGGCTATTAAAACAAACAATGCATGCTCCACACATAGTATTTGATATTTGAAAATTCCATCTAATCTAATGCAACTTTTGATATTAATGCAATTGAATTAATTCAACATTGCAATTTTTAATTCTGAAACTCTGAGCTTTCTCAAATTTCATGAAAAATACAATAATATATGAAAGTATACTTTAAGACAAAGAAGGTAATTTAGAATGTATGTTTTATAATTCAACTTTATAGTATGTTTGCTTTGAACAACTTTATATTAAAGGTTAAGTATCAACCCACATCCATAGTAACTCTTCTATACAATATGATGGTCTATTCATGAATGAAAAATATATACATTTGCATTGTTTTATAATGTGCAATTTTAAGTTATATAATTGTTTTATACATCTACACCATTATAAGATTCATGAATGCAAAATGTACCATGTTTTATAATTGAAATTTTACTATTCATTGAATAACTTGACAAAACAACTTCACAAAACCTAATAGCAAACCCAAACCCTTATTATCTTCTACTAACGTTATAAGAATTGTCGTGCAAAATGTACCAACTAAATGCAAATTTACAAATATTGCTTCATATTCATGAACTTATATGTAAACTCTCCAAGCATCAAACCATGAATCATGCAAAATGTAGCATGTTTTAAATAATATTTCTTGTTGATTAAACTCACAAGCTATAACTTGAAAACATACATCACACAAAGAGTTGGAAGTTAACTAGAACAACCAAGCAAAGGTTGATCCATGGGAACTTTGGTGGGTAATAATGAAATCCAAAATGCCATGCATTCTACTTATCATTTAACTTGAAACATACATCACTTGAAAAGTTGGTATGAAGAAACTATAACTATTACAAAGGTTATCAAAAGTTGGGTTCTAAAACTCTACATATTTTAGCCATACAAAGTACCAACTAAATGTAAATTCACTATAGTATGTTTGCTTCGAGAGACTTTATATTAAAAGTTAAGTATCAATAGCCCTTCTATACAAGATGATGGTCTATTCATGAATGTAAAATGTATACATGTAATAGATTTTTTATAATTCAATTTTAAGTTGTATGATTTTTTTAGACATCTACACCATTATAAGATTCATAAATGCAAAATGTACCATGTTTTGTCATTTGCAATTTTTGTAATTTTGTAAATTTATAAACATTGCTCCATATTCATGAGCTTAAATATAAAACCTTTAAACATCAAACCATGCATCATGTAAAATGTAACATGTTTTAAATAATTCTTATTGTTGATTAAACTCACAAACTATAACTTGAAACCTTACATAAACAGAAAGTTGGAAGTTAACTAGAAAAAGCAAGAAAAAGTTGATCCATGAGAACTTTTGTGGGTAATAATGAAATCAAAAATGGCATGCATTATACTTATCATTTAACTTGAAACATACATCACTTAGAAAGTTGGTATGGGGAAACTGCAACTATTACAAAGCGTATCAAAAGTTGGGTAGAAAATTTATATGAAAAGTTAAATATCAACCCACATCCATAGTAGCCATTCTAGACAATATGAGGATCCATTCATGAATGAAAAATCTGTACATGTACCTTGTTTTATAATGCAATTTTAAGTTATATGATTGTTTTAGACATCACAGCATTTTAAGATTCATTCAAATGCAAAATGTAGCATGTTTTGTAATTTCCAATTTTACTATTCATTAATCAACTTGAAAAAACAACTTTGCACAAAACCTAAAAATCATCTACTAACATTATAAGAAGCATCATACAAAATGTACCAACTAAATCCAAATTTAATCTCATTGCTTCATGTTTATCAACTTAAATGTAAAACCTTTAAGCATCAAACCATGCATCATGCAAAATGTACCATGTTTTATAATGCAATTTTATGGTATGTTTGCCTTAAACAACTTTATATTAAAATTTAAGTATCAACCCACATCCATACAAGCCCTTCTATAACAATGATTATCTATTCTTGAATGCAAAATTTATACCATGTTTTATAGTGAAATTTTAAGATATGATTCTTTTAGACATCTACACCATGATAAGATTCATGAATGCAAAATGTACCACATTTTGTAATTTTCAATTTTACTATTCAGTAAACAAATTGAAAAAACTTCACAAAACCTAAGAATTTGAAGCTAATTCTATATTATCTTCTACTAACATTATAAGATGCATCATGAAAAATGTATAAACTCCACAATTAGCATATTAAATATCAATTCATAATAAAAAGTTCTATTTAAAATATGTCAAAAATTTATATCATTATAAAAGTAAATATAAGAAAAAGATGTCCAAAATTTATATCATGATAAAAGTAAATATAACAAAAATATTGTTAAATAAGAAATTGCATCAAAGAGAATCGCAATGAAATATACAATCTATCAACATCCTCCTGTTATCATCAAAATCATGGGTGCCCTGCAAAACATGTGTAATATGCATATATACATAAGGTTGTGTACTTTAAAATTAAATTTTAATGATTTAAAATTAAATAAGAATTTGATCATCAAAACAAAAATATAAAAGGTTTCATATTCAATGTAATATGTTGTGGTGTTCCCCCTTTATTGTCCCATGAAGCCCTGTACAACACATGTACACGTATATATAAAAAATTTAAAATTACACATGAAAATGCATGAATTCATAATATTAAAAAATTGTAACAACCTTTTAAAATTGTGTAGACGATCCAATCCTCGTAGCCGACTCAAGTTTCAAATTACATGCAATACCTTGTGGTGTTCACCCTACATTGCACCCTCATGGATACCCTGTAAAATACATGTACATGTATATAATAAAACATTAAAATTGCACATGAAAATGCATAAGCTTGAAATATTAAAAAAATCAAGTAACAACTTTTCCAAATTTTCCAACCGATCTAATCACTATAACTGACTCAAGTTTCAAATTCCATGCAATACCTTGTGGTGTAACCCCTATATTACACCCTCACGGATTCCCTATACAATACATGTAGATGTATATATTAAAATTTTAAAATTGCACATGAAAATGCGTAAACTCGCAACATTAAAATAATTGTAACAAAATTTTCAAATTGTCCAGATGATCCTATCCCCATAGTTGAATCCATCGCTAATGTCCCTCGAGAATGGAAACTATCTCCACAAACCTAAAATTCGAAATTTTAAAACTATAATATAGAGATCCCATTTTTTAATGAAACTTGCTTCTATTTATACCAAAACAAAAGTGAAATATTCAATACTTGTGAATTAAAAAGTGAATGTTGGACATATCTCCTAATAGGGAGGAATATAGTGGCATTGTGTCGAAAATGCCAGATGGAATGGAAATATGTTAACATTTAATTACATATGTAATTATTTCTTTTACAAACATGTCTTCACAATACCGATATAATAAATGTAAATTAATAGTATAAACATGAACTCTTCAAAAAAAACTAACATATCTTGATTTAAACCCAAACCTGACACCTTGATATTATCAAAAAAATTGTTCAACAAATAACTTAACTGCAAATCATGAACATATGACACATTTGCGTTAGATTATATCTGAAAACTTTACAAAATTTATGTGAATTAACATTAACACATACATTACATTACATTAAAATATTCACCCTAAACATTAACACATACCGATCCCATGCCCTCTTCCTCATGACCAATTAGGTCTTGCCAACCATCATGACAAGCCTTTGCATACACTTTAACCTCTTCAATATTCATATTATATATCTCCACATCTGCTTTATATAAAAAAATAGCACATGCATTAGCTTTGTATGTTGTCTATAATGGCATCCCTTGCTTCTTGACCAATCTGAGAAGTGGCATCCATCTCCAACCATAAAGTTACCAAACGTGGAGGTTGAGGTACCAAAGGTGGTGGAGGACGAGGCAATTCAGTATCCCTTAATGCAACCTTACGTTCATATGTCTGACCTCTCCTAGTACCATAAAATGTAGATGGAAGGCCAATATAATCAGGTTTCATACCAAGAATGAATTATGCATAAAAAAATATTAAAAAACAATGTAGAGCCTGATCATTTCGTGAAATCTGACCATACACTACAAGGAAACTATCATAGAAATTATGGACTATTTTAGGGTGCTTGAAATATTGCGGCTTGAGCATCTTTCTTTCTGGACCTTCTTTGAAATTAAACTAGATTTGGCATGTTCTTTTCTAACCTTCCTACTTACCTCGGCCCATTTATTAGTACCCGTCACTATCTCCTTTCTATGCCTCATCATATCTATAAATACATCAGTCGTTGGCACAATATTCTTGTAAATATGAAGAAATGAACATAGAGAGTGCACAATGAGTATTAGATGAATCAAGGAAGATTGCACATAAACATATATATACCATGATGATGATGTAATGGACGATGGCCCTTCCTTGATTCATCTAATACTCTCCTCAATCCATGGCCAATCTCGTCGACATGCATAGAAGGTCTCCCTCTATGTGATGCATGGGACTCTATTGATATTCTATCCCATTTACGCCTCGAAGAATCAGGTGGTAATTGCTCATATGAAGATCGAGGGCCTTGATATATAACCCAAGTTACCTCATGCATTGCAAAATCTTCAAAATTAATATTTAAAAAGATAAAGAATTCAGCAAATTAATAAGACAAATAAATGTAACTATACAAGGGTTTCTTCACAATTATTTGGTGTAAATTCTTCATTTCAAATATACTCATGACTAAAAACACAAATGCTGAAGTGCACATTTTGATAACTAAATACAAAATCTTCCAAAACATGTCGGGTTCACCAAGTTATGCTTACACAATGGGGGCACACCTAGTATAGCGTTAAAAGAAACACATGGTCATTAAAAACACCACATTTATAACTAAAAGAGACACACATATCAGAGATATGTTACAATTTCCATCAATCAATTTTGATGGAGAGATTCTTGACACCAATTCATCTTTCACACATAAATATGTAATTGGCATTTCCCCCATACAATACATCACTAAACATCCTATTCACATTTACACAATGACTTATGCTAAAAATTTGAAAATTACTAGCAATTTTTTTTTTGCTTCTCCATGTAGTTGTTTTAACTTCTCCTTTTTGACTTAGTACATGCCTTTCATCTGGTTGCACAAACGTTCAAAATTGGTGAAGACTACAATTCCATTGGATCCATACTCCCTAGTTGTTCCTAAGCCTTCTATCAGTGCAATATAATATGCTTCATTGTTCGTTGTCCTTCCAAGTACATTCATTTTCCTTTGGAGTACTTTATTTGCCACTATATTGTATAGCACATACATAATCATGGCTTGTCCTTGATTGGGATAACAAGAAACGTTTATGCATAATATCCCTTTTTAAACCATGCTTAATGGGTTTTCTAATGCCTATAAAAAACAAATTCAATAAAATGAATAATATTTTTTTTTTCAAATGCCTTAGGTTATGGGATAATGATGAAAAATAAGTAAATATTGTGATGGAATGATAGAATATTACATGATCTATTGTGATGAATTACCCCAATGGAATAATAATGGTAGTTTAAAAACCAATGAAATTGGGAAAATGTCTTAACAAATGTTCTCATGTTGGAATGCACAAGAATAACATTCAAACACATGCTACACTACATTGATTTTCAATGATGAGAAAAATATTTTTCCTCATAAAAAGATTAATGTGATTTTCAACTCAATCTAGGGCCTCTAATCCTCTAATAGCTACTCCCATGACTCCCCTTACCCCTAAGACTAAATAATTATTAATACTTCCATGCCTAATGAGATTCCTTCACTATTCAATGAAGCTTATACTTATCACGAGAATACAAATCCTTGAAAGTAGATATATATTTTCATGCTTATCAAGTTTGGACGATACCAAAGGTTAACCTATCACTGGATATTTTATATCATGCCATCTATGATTTTGTTACATGTTATGTAAAAATTAGTTAGGAATATGTAAAATTAGATTAGTTGTAGTATTTAGGCAAAAGGGCATGACCAAAGATCATGCCCTTTCACCAAGAGGCACCTAAGGTTGTATATAACTGGGCCTCTCTCTAAAAATGTAATCATCAATTCAATATTCATTTTATTAATAAAGATATATATATATATATATATATATATATATATATATATATATATATATATATATATATATATATATATATATATATATATATATATATATATATATATATATATATATATATATATATATATATATATATATCTATATATATATATATTTCTGTTGCCAATGAAGTTTGTTACTTCATCTGGTATCAGAGACGTTGAATCTTCTAGCCTATGTTGGGTTCACACATCTGTCCACTGCCATACTCATTGTACATATCACTATTATGTCTGTTACATTCCACCATCCCTTTCCTCACACATTCTGTCGTCTACCATCTACTCTCTGTGACCACATTTCCGCTATCTTTTTTCCACCCCTGCTTCCCCACTATGTCTGTCCTCTCCACTTTCAACCCCCATCCAGACTTACCCCATCCACCACGCAATTCTGCCCTTCCGCCAGTCACCCTTTTTGCTACCGTCATTAAGATCGAACCCTCTACAGTAACCTACAGTGGTTCCATGTGATGACCTGCGGCTGTGTGGAATAACCTCTGTGGATACGCTGAACCAACGTTGAAATTATCAGTTCCATTACGCTGGGCTCTGTGGATACATTAACCATCATTTTTCTTTTACTTGCGGTGATAAACATTGAAATTCCGGCGTTCCTTTTTCTGCGGTGACAGCGCTAAAGTTCTCATTTTTTTCTGCGTTATTATCCCTGTCCGCTCGAGAAGGGTTTGAACAGTCACAGAATGCGACTTTTCAATGAGACGTGACTATGTGTATAACATAAATATATATATATACCATGTATGTATTATATATATATATATATATATATATATATATATATATATATATATATATATATATATATATATATATATATATATATATATATATATATATATAGATATATACCATGTATGTATTATATATATATCTATATATATATATATATAGATATATAGATATATATATAATACATACATGGTATATATATATATATATATATATAACTTATAATATAAATATATATAATATAATTTATAATATATATAACATATATATGATATATATATATAAGTTATATACAACAATAACATTAATTTAAACATAAATTATATATAACGTTAGCTTAATTAATTAATTTTGATTAATTAATTAAAAAAAATCTAAAATTTTAAGCTCGCAGATAAATACACGCACCCGCAAACTCGCTCAATGTCGACAATGACAATGGCGGATTTCAAAAAAAATTGGTGGACGCGGAGCAAAAGATAAATAACAACCACGATGAGCTCAATAAAAGATTAGATGATTTCGAGATCAAGCTTAAGGGGCAGGCTGACAATATAAAAAATCTTTAGGATACGACAAATCGAATAGAAATAAAGATGGAAAATTAACATGTCCAAATAGAAGTAGATCTCGGAGAGTCCTTAACAATGCTGAAACTTCTGTGTTAAAAGATGAATTGTACACTCGCACAACTACTACAACAAAATGAAGAGAATCAAGAGCACATCTCATCAGATTCAACAAAGTCAACAGACTCTCATGAAAAAGCTGAATCCCCAAAAAAATCAACAACACCCCACCAAGAAGTGAGTAACACTACTCTTACAAACAAGTAACTCTGGGATACCTTTACCAATCAACACCCCTTTTTCACTTAACCATTAGCGACATACTAGAGAAGGGAAAAAGTAGAGATGCCTAAATTCAATGGAAATGAAAAAAACAATGTTGCATGGATAAATAAAGCAGAAGAATACTTTGAGATATATGACATCAATGATGATTACGAAAAACTCAGACATGCATCCATGAAAATAGAAGGGGAAGCATATAATCTGTATATGTGGTGGAAAAAGACAACACACGTCATTAGCTGGAGAAAATTTAAGGATCCATTCTTTAAAAGATTCCAAGGTGTAAAGGAAGAAGAGGTTTTTTCAAAAATCATCAAATTATGACAAAAAGGAAGTGTGGACAAATACACTCAAAAGTGGGAGACCTTATTAACATGAGTACCTGGGTTATTAAAATCTCGTCTAATTCAGTCATATGTCTCGGGAGAACTTGAGATGCATGACATTACATCAATAGAAGTAGCAAGACAAAAAGAAAAAACAGCTGAAAAAATTCGAACAAATATTTTGGTCAAAATCCGAAAAAACATATTCAAGACGAAGAATACCCCAGTATGTGGATGTAAACAATACAAGATATGTTCCACCACATCGTCGTGAAGATGAAAAATCTAATGTGGAAACACAAAGGATAAAATAGGGTAAATGCAAACGCTATGGTGAGAAGTGGGACCCCAAGCATAGATGTGCTAAAGGAAAAGAACCAAAGAACCTATATAATTGTGAAGAAACCAATGATTCAAACAGTGCAGATTAAGACATAGAAGAAACTGAAGATGCCCCAGAATTCTCACCAGAATTAGATGACAGAAGTATTCCACAAGTGTCATTACCAGCTATGACAGGTATATCACAACCTCAAACCTTAAAATTAAAACGACACATAAAGAAGAACAATGTACATAGTGGTTCTTATTGACTCTGGTAGCACACACAATTTTTTAGATGCAACAGTGGCAAAGAGACTCAATATCTTTTCATTTCCCTTACCAAACATGAAAGTGATGGTAGCTGACGGTAAGAAGATTGAAAAGGTGGGGAAATGCCATAAGGTTAAATTGCACATTGAAGACTTCAGTTTAGAGTCTCCATTCTTCATGGTACCATTAGGAGGAGTAGATGTAATCTTAGGTATCCAATGGCTATGAACTTTAGGTACTTATGCCACCAACCACCAAGTACAATTTATAAAATTCAAAAGGGGAGGTCAGAAGTACAAATTACACGGGTTCCAAGCACCAAAGAATCAAATTGTATCATCATCTCAGATGATGAAGATGATTCGAAAAGGAGCACCCGCTTATATAGTACAATGTCATCAATTAGAAATATTATCTACAAATATGACCAATGAAGAGTCACTAGAGATACAAGATCTAATTAGGAAGCATGAAAAAGTATTTCAAGACCTACCTATGAAGATGTCGCTTAATAGGGAAATTGAGCATACAATAGAAGCCAAGGCAGGATTACACCCTGTCAACATCAAGCCATACCGATATCCACATCACCAAAAGACGGAAATTGAGAGATTAATCCAAGACCTTTTAAAGTGTGGGATCATCTCGAAAAGTAAAATTCCTTACGCTGCTCCAGTGGTATTGGTAAGGAAGAAGGATGGTTCATTCAGGCTATGAATTAATTATATAGGATTAAAAAAAAAAAATCAGAAACAAGTTCCCAATCCCCTTTATCAACGAAATGTTGGATGAGATACATGGCGCAAAGTATTTCTCAAAATTGGACTTAAGATTAGGCTACTATCAAATTAGAATAAGATTAGAGGACATACCAAAAACAACATTCCGAACACACGAAGGTCACTATGAATTTAAAGTAATGCCGTCTGGATTAACCAGTGCACCAACAACGTTTCAAGCAACCATGAACAATTATTTCATCCACATCTTAGGAAGTTTGTATTAGTATTCTTTGACGATATTCTAATTTACATTAAAACTTGGAGGGATCATTTGCAACATTTGGACAAAGTTCTTACACTACTTAAAGAACATCAATTTTACGCAAAAAAATCCAAATGCACCTTTGGAAAGGAAGAAGTAGAATACCTTTGACACATTATATCCCATGAAGGCGTAAAGGTGGAACCTAATAAAATCAAAGCTATAAAAGAATGGACTAAACTTGTCAATATATCCAAGCTAAGGGGGTTCTTAGGTTTGACTGGATATTACAAAAGATTTATTAAAAACTATGCACATATAATTTCACTTCTGACAATCTTTGAAAGAATAATTCGTTTCTATGGGATGAGGAAGCAGGAAGGTGTTTTGAAAACTTAAAGCAAATTATGTCTAATGCTCCTGTATTAGCAACACCAGATTTTTCTAAACCATTTATCATTGAGTGTGATGCTTCCGGATTCGGTATAAGTGCAATATTAATGCAACAAGGACATCCAATAGCTTTTGAAAGTAGGAAGCTCAACGAAAGAGAACGCCTCAAATCCAAATACAACAAAGAAATGCTTGCTATCATGCACACACTAGCTAAGTGGAGACAATATCTTTTGGGAAGTAAGTTTTCTATTCGAACAAACCACAACAGTCTCTAGCATCTCTGTCAAGAAAAAACACTTTCCGAAGAACAAAAAAATTGGATTGAGAAAATTACTACTTTTGACTTGGAAATACTACATAAAATAGGTAAAGACAATGTAGTAGCAGATGCCCTATCCAGGAAATATGAAGAACCAACACTACTTGCAATTTTGGTTGCTGTCCCTCAGTGGCTTAACGAAATTCGAAGTGAGTATGCCAAGGATACAGAAATAATGGAAATAATCAATAACCTTCCCAACAACTCAAAATTTGAGTGGAAGAATGATATCCTATGGTACAAGGGAATAATCTATCTAAATACAAATTCCAAGTTTAAGTTTAAGATACTCAAGGAATCACATGACTCACCGTCAGCTTGACATGTAGGATTCATTAAGACTTACTACAATGCACATCAATCCTTCTTTTGGAAGGGAATGAATCATGATATTCAGAAGTATGTAGCAGAATGTGACACATGTAAAAGGAATAAAAGTGAAAATATTATGATACCAAGATTACTTCACTCTTTAAACATTCCAAATCAGAAATGGGAAGAAATCTCGATGGATTTTATCGAAGGATTACCAGTATCTGAAGGAAAGGACAAGATTTTCGTAGTAGTCGACAGACTCACCAAATATGCTCACTTTATGGCAATAAAGAAATCATACTCAGCAAAAGAAATCGTTGAAATATTTTGCAAAAATATATATAAGTTACATAGTTTTCCTAAAGTCATTGTGAGTGATATAAATGCCAAGTTCAAAGGTAATTTCTCGAAGGAATTGTTCAATCATATAGGAACCTACCTAAATATGAATTCCACTTATCATCCTCAGACAAATGGCCAAACAGAGGTTGTCAATAAATGTTTGGAGGCCTACCTGCATTGTTACGCTACAAAAAAAACAAAATAAGTGGGCTCAATGGTTACATCTTGCTTAGTGGTGGTATAATTCCACTTATCACGCGTCAGCAAAAATGACACCATTTCAAGCTTTATATGGGTATGAACCCCCGAAATGGAAGGATCTAGCTATTTTCGAGACAAATCTACCTACCGTTAAAGATAAACTAGAAGAAAACCAAAAAATCATCCAAATATTAAAAGAAAACTTGAATAATGCAAGGAATCGTATGAAGCAACAAGAAGACCGTAACACAACCGAAAGAGATTTTGAAGTCAGAGAATGGGTGTATGTGAAGCTCAAACCATACAAACAATTATCCTTAAAAGGGCACAAGTCATGTTCATAAGGAGACAAGTCGTGTTCACAACGTCTTCCATGTATCTTGCCTTAAAATGGTACTAGGTAACAATCAAACAGCGCAAACAATGCTTCCATCCCTAGATGATGAGGGAAGAGTCATTCTAGAACCAGAATGTATTTTGTCTACAAGAGAAAGAAAGCTTCAATATCGTACTATCAAGGAATATTTGATCAAGTGGAAGGACTTACCTGAAGAAGAGGCTTCTTGGGAGAATGAATCATTTTATCAACAACATCCGTCGTTATGTATGTTTTGAGGACAAAGCATTCTTTCTAGAGGAAGGAAATGTTATGTAAAAATTAGTTAGGATTATGTAAAATTAGATTAGCTCTAGTATTTAGGAAAAAGGGCATGACCAAAGATCATGCCCTTTCACCAAGAGGCACCTAAGGTTGTATATAACCGAGTCTCTCTCTAAAAATGTAATCGTCAATTCAGTATTCATTTTATTAATAAATATATATATATATATATATATATATATATATATATATATATATATGTTGCCATTGAAGTTTGTTACTTCAATGGCCACATTTAAAAAGTTTATACCCACATTCGAATCAATAAACAACTAATTTGCAAGGGCTTTCATGTTCTATATAAGTCATTCAATACTTTTCTATGAGGCAATAAGGGTTGATTGTCGATCATGCCACTAATTACACTGACATCCATAATTCCTATATTTATATTAAATATTAAGATAAAAAGGCATTAAAGTTTTGATATGCATAAGATCGATGGCTTGCTTTCCTACATCCATAGATTAAAACATCAACCAATATTTCTACATATTCACTGTTATTCATGGATAGGACGAGTGAATAAGCCTAATAGTGTGAATTGGGGAGTAATAATGGCTTATCACTTAAATATCCAATTGTGTCAATTCATGCTAGTGATCCTACCACTTAAAGATCACTTATCGCTTATGGCTTATCACTTAAATAAATATAACAAAATAGGGGAAAAGAGGTGATATATCACTTATCACTTATCTATAGAATATGTGAAGGGGAAAATAGGTGAATATATCATATCAAAAGAGGTGAATATATATGATATTAAATTGAATCATAATGATGATAAAGTTGAAATCAATATGATACAAATCTTTTGATTTATAATAATTTGGAGTAGCATGATGCAACATACATATAGTAGGTGTGATAAAATAAATATACTAAAATGGCTAGAGTCAAAATCAGAGTGATTATAGATGGAGAAACAAAAGTCCAATTTTACTTAATACCCAAGAATGATTCCCAAAGAAAAATATTAACACAAAGCAAATAATAAGAGATTAGTTGGCTTAAGAATAACATTCAAACACATGCTACACTACATTTATTTTCGATGACGAGAAAAATCATTTTCATTATAAAAACTAATATGATTTTCAACCCAAGCTAGGGCCTCTAATCCCTTAATAGTTACTCCCATGACTCTCCATACCCCTAAGTCTAAAATAATTATTAGTACTTCCATGCCTAATGAGATTCCTTCACTATTCAATGAAGCTTATACTTATCATGAGAATAACAATCCTTGAAATTAGATATATTGTCATGTTTATCAAGTTTGGACTATACCGAAGATTAACCTAAAAATGGATATTTTCAATCATGCCATGTATGTTTTTGTTGCAAAAATTGCTACATTTAAAAAGTTTATATCCACATTCAAATTAATAAACAACTAATTGATAAGGACTTTCATATTCTATATATACTTAATTAAATAATTTTTAATAATAAGGGTTGATTGTAGATCATGCAACTAAGTACACTCACATTCATAAATCCTATATTTATCTTAAATATTAAGAAAAAAACATCCAGTGTTCATATGCATAAGATTGTTGGCTTGCTCGCATAAATCCATGGAATAGATCACAAACCAATATTTCTACATAATGGATGTTAGTTATTGATAGGATAAGTCAATAAGGCAACAGTGTGAATTAGAGAGTTATTATGTCTTATCACATAAATATCCAATTTTGTCATTTCATGCTAGTTATCCTAGCACTTAAATATCACTTATAAATCACTTATAGCTTATCAATTATGGCTTATATCACTTAAATATCTTCAATGATTTTGGGTTTTGGTTCAAAAACCCTAGTTTCTCTTATATTCATATCTTTTTCTTTTTGGTTAATCTCACTAAACTTCCTTCTAAGAGAGAATGATAGTACAAAAGAAAATTGTAGGAAAATAAACAAATATAATGTTAAATAATCAATAAAACCCGAAAAGGCTTCATTGCGTAATAGTTGTCATGTGGTCAATACTTTAATAACCCCAATCTTGAAGCCAAACAAACAAATTTTATATTAAGTGATCAACAAAAACCCAAAAAGATTCAATCTTGAAGCCAAGTAAACAAAATATATTTTAAGTGATCAACAAAGACCCAAAAAGATTCAATTGCCGTATGAAGACGTTAATTAGAATTGTACAACTATTTTGATGATAAGAGTTACATGTCATGATTACTATGTGTCCGAATTATATATTAATTATGGTTGAGTTGAAACCCTATGTACTTTCTAATTATCGTTTCATTAGACTTAGTCAATAAAAAATGAAAATAACCAATTTTATAAATTTAAAAATATATTTTTATTTAGAAATTGAATCAACTGTAGTATAAATTCCCTTATCAGTGATTTTATAATCTATATAAATATTGCCATGTTTGAAGCGAATTGTTTCTACCTACTTATATGAGTGGTTTATCAATAACTTTATTCTCATATTTTCCTGGTCATGGTGATAGATCGTTCTTGCCTGGTTATATATTTAGTTTATATGTTTGAGTAGATTCATTTGTTTGGTTGTATGTAACATAATAAAATCATTTTTATCATTTCTTTAATCAATTTCTAAAGGCTTTTCTATGTCAAGCGGTATAAATGCAAGATTTACACCAACAATGAATTTGTCAATCCAGGTAAGTAAACTTAGAGGCGTACCACAATATATCCCAAAATAAAACCTTAGGGATGTGTCAAATAAAAACCAAGCTCTTGCACGAAATTCAAAAAGGCATCATTCAGAAAAAAGGAACAAGACTCTTTGAGAGCAAAGTAAACACACTCTAGGAATCTACTTTTGGCTCCTCTTCTAGATTGAGTTAACTCCTGCAATAAGTTTTCCTCAGTTTTCCATGGGACAAGGGAATCTAGGCCCCATTCAAAAGAAAGAGATTCAATAAATAAAGGATGAAAAACCTCTTAAAAATTAATGCTATGTAGCAAGGATGAAAAGCATGAATTTAAACTAGAAACCACACGACAACTTCATTCCAACTGATCTAAGGAAATGATCTAACGCTTTACAAATAATCAGGATAATAATGAATTGCTTCTCTTAAAAACGATTCAGTACTTTAGTTGTAAGGAAAATATGCAATAAGAACCAATGAAATAAATATATAATTCGTGTTGTTTACCTTGATCTTATTAAATACCTCCTCAAAATGTTATGTATAATATGTGCAACATTTAATTATAATGAAGAATTATGTGAATGCTTTACCAACAAGTTTTATAATATTTCATTATGATGATCCTGGCATTTTCTTATTAAGAGTGCAGGAATAAAAGTTTTTCTTTCAAAGTGCAGGAATCCGTTTTACATTTAAAATAATAATCTTGAGGCAGTTAATTTAAATTAACTAGAACTCTTTACCCAACAACTGTTTACTTCACAAAATTGTTGTTTTCTAAGAAAGGGAACGGCTCTGCTAGGGTTCTGAGATCGCTCTGCTAGGGTTCTGCGCGTCCCATCTACGGCGCCAACAGTTCTCCAGGACAAACCATCATAGCGGATCGGTAAGCCTCTGCAGCGCATCAGAGCTGCAGAGCATTAGAGTCACTAAATGGCACAACCTATGGGGGGGCGTCAGAGCCCTCCCCGACGCAGACAGAAACTGTGCAAAACGTCATATTTGGCTCTGTGGACAAAGAAATCCTGAACAAGGGGAAAAAATCCCAAAATAACAACAAAGAAAAGGAAAAACGAACAGAAGGAGACAGCGGTACACAAGAAGGAACAGGAAAGCCCGAAGACAGCCCGAAAATCTCCTCATCAACATGCAGACCAGTTGCCAAGGAAAGACCTCGAATAGAGCTGCCGGGAGATAAGATCGATAGAAGAGTAGAGTTTATGAGAGATCACGCTCTCATCGGGAAGTTCATAGGGTTCTGGCCTACTGAGAAAGCCCTATATGGATGGATTGCGGCGAAATGGAAACCAAAGGGGGATGTCACTCTGCAGCTAGGGCCGAAAGGCTTCTTCACGGCAATCTTTTATTGCCAAGAGGACAAATTCAGAATACTAGTAGAAGGGCCTTACTTTTTTAACTCTGCTGGTTTATACCTGCGGGACTGGATCCCCAGATTTAATCCAGACAAGGAAGACTTGACATGGGCGCCAGTATGGATCAGATTATACTCCTTACCGGATGAATACTGGGATGAGGATTTACTCAGAAAAATAGGAAATGGGGTTGGAGAATACATCAGGGCGGCTGAAGAAACCAAATCTCGTAAGTACATCTCCTATGCTCGAATTTGTGTTTTCATCCGCCTCAATGAAGCTCTCCCAGAGTCGGTTACCCTTGCTCATCGAGACGAAGAGTGGATCCAGCCCCTTGACTATGAACATGTTCCATTTAGATGTAGAAAATGTCATGCCCTAGGACATCTCTTTAGGGACTGTCCTCAAAATGTCCAAAACAGCAGTCCTGACTCTTCTGATACCCCTGCTCAAGATGGCTTCATTAAAGTCTCCAGTAGGAAGCGTTCTCACAAGAAAACCCATAATGGAATCAAAACCCAGGCCAACAAATCCCATGGCCCTGTAACTAAGAATAGCTTTGATATTCTTGGACAATCCTCAGAGGAGTTCCCTACCAATGTTGAAGCAAACCCTGATCTCCCATCCTCCTCTTCACCACCCCATCCATCCAAATCCCCTCCCAAATCTCCGCCCCCCATCATCAACCCTACCATTCTCACAAGAGAGCAGAAAGATACGGCAGAGTTTCTCAAAGACATGGAAGTTGATGGTAAATCCGACCCTCCCCAGAATCCAGAGATCAGCATTGAAGACAGTGATCAACCACAAATAATGGAAGAGGAGCCAGAAAGTATAGATCTGCATGGCTTAGACATCTTGGAATTAGAACTTGCATGCAAAAAGAAGGCATATGACACAATCCCAGAGCTTGAACTTAACAAGCTCGAACTGGTCATCTCGCGAGCCTATCATCAGAAACAACTCGGGATACAATCGGGCAGCCATTGGGATGGAAATCTACACCCAAAAGACACAAAAAAAAGAGGAAGAAAGACAGATTTGCAAAGGACATTAGAGGTTGGGAGAATCCTGGTTGACTCAGGCAGATATGCAAAGTTAACCAAGTACTATAAACCCTCTGTCAATGGTTAATCATGAAGCTAGTATCATGGAACATAAGAGGGCTAAACAGCCCCGGAAAACTCAGGATGTTAAAAAACATGTTAAAAAAGGAAAAGCCACAAATGTGCTTTCTCCAGGAAACTAAATGCAATAGTACAACGCTAGGCAGCATTCTTTCAAAAGCCTGGCCGGGGTGTCGTTCGGTTGCTGTAGACGCCTCTGGAGCTTCAGGAGGACTAGCAATAGCTTGGAACACCCAGGCGGTATCCCTATCAGATTTTCATGCAGCGCACTATCTCATACAGGCGACCTTTCACATACTGGGCACAAACATCCATGGCAATCTATCAAATGTGTACTTCCCACAAGACACAGCAAGTAAGGTCGCGCTCCTTGATACGATTGAAGCTCTTAGTAATAGTCGAAGGCATCCACTCTGGATCGTTGCTGGGGACTTCAACATGATAACTAAAACGGAAGAGAAGCTAGGAGGGAGGAGTAGAATGGAGCCTGAGGTCAATCGCTTCAAGGAATTCATCCAATCGACTTCTCTTATAGATATGCCGTTCTGTAATGGTACCTTTACCTGGAGCAATCGAAGGGCGGGTAAGCACCAAATAGCCTCCAAATTGGATCGCTTCCTCCTATCAGACAATGCGATCCATTTAGGAGGAGATATTTCAGCAGCCATTCTAGCTCACACTGGATCGGATCACTGGCCAATAGCTCTACAGTGGCACAGACCAGGGAACTTAATCAAAAGACCCTTCCGTTTTGAAGGATTTTGGCTTACGCATCCCACCTTCAAGGACTTTTTCAAATCCACCTGGGCCTCGTTCAAGCCTCCGGAAGGAGCAAAAATGTATCAATTTCAGCAGAAGTTAAGATTTCTCAAGGGTCATCTAAAAAGATGGAACAGGGTAACCTTTGGAAATATCTTTGAAGCGCAGCAAGAGTTAACTCAGGAACTGGAAGCTCTACACCATAAGATCATTACAGAGGGGCACACGGAAGCCACGCTGGAGCAGGAGCGACTCATCCATAGTCAAATGGAGAATAGGAGGAAGCAGGAAGAAATATATTGGAGACAAAAGTCCAGAGTCAGATGGCTGAAGGAGGGGGATCGTAATACTAAATTCTTCCATAGAACAACAGTGCAGCGAAGAATGCATAATAATATACCTTTCATTCAAAACCAAGCAGGGGCAAAAGTAGAGACGCATGAGGAGATTGAAGAGGAGCTCCTCACTCACTTTCAACAGATACATCAAGAGCAAGGAGAAGATCGGAGTCAGGCCATTTGCAAAATTACCAACAACATTCCAAAGCTTATTACAGAGGAACAAAATGAACTCCTAATGCGCCCTATTCTTCCCCAGGAAGTGGATGACGCCATGAAGCAGCTCAAAGAAGGTAAAGCCCCTGGCCCAGATGGATTTACTACCACTTTCTTTCACTCTTTCTGGGATATGATACGGGAGGAGGTCTGGCAGATTGTTGAAGAATCTAGGGCCACGCGCTGGCTTCTTCCCTCTCTCAACTCCACCTTCATTACCCTCATCCCCAAAGAGGAGGACTCCATCACCCCTGACAAATTCCGGCCAATTGCACTATGCAATGTCATTTATAAAGTTATATCAAAGGTCATAGCAAATCGCCTCAAACCTCTCCTTCCAGGGCTCATCTCTCCGGAACAGTCAGGGTATGTGGAAGGGCGGCACATATTGGATGGCATTCTGCTCACTCATGAGATCATACATTCCCTCAAGCAATCAAAGCAGGCAGGTATGCTTCTCAAATTAGATCTTTCCAAGGCATTTGACAAACTAAGTTGGAATTATATTCAGCATATGTTAAAAGCTTTTGGTTTTTGCTCTTCCTGGGTCCGTTGGATTATGAGCCTCATTTCGTCCACTCACTTATCAATCCTTGTGAATGGTATTCCCTCTCGCCCTTTCAAGCCCTCCAGGGGCATCCGGCAAGGGGATCCCCTTTCCCCTTTTCTCTTTGTCCTTATGGCGGAAGGGCTAGGGCGTCACATCAAGCAGGCCCTCCAATCTCACCAGATCAAAGGTATCTCCGTTCATAACTCATCAGCCACCTCTCATCAGCAATTCGTTGATGACACGATGCTTTTTGGTTATCCCTCGGCTCAAGAAGCGCTCCGTCTCAAATCCCTCCTCCAGGATTTCTCAGAGGCCTCAGGAATGCATATCAACTGTTCCAAATCGCAGGTCTTCTTCTTTCATACTCCACCCTCTGTCAAATCTGCCATAACCCGTATCCTGGGCTTCCCCTCTGCTTCCCTTCCCTCCAAATATCTGGGCGCTCCCCTCACGGCTTCAGCCATTAAGCAACCCGCATGGCGCTCCCTTCTTGAGAAACTTGAAATCCGTCTCAATCTGTGGACCCATAGATCTCTTAACTTGGCCAGTCGCATTGTCCTCATCAAATCGATACTGCAAGCAATGCCTCTGTACTTATTCTCTATTTTAGCAGTGCCAAAGTGGGTTCTTAAAGGTTTGAGAAACCTACAGCGCAATTTTCTTTGGAGCAGCTCAGCCACCAATCGCAAATGGGCCTTAGTTAAATGGACCAATGTCTGCATGCCTAAAGACAGAGGGGGTATTGGGCTAAGGGATCCTGAGTACAGCAATTCTATCATGAATGCCAAGATATGGTGGCAATGGATCACTAACCCTGATAAACCCTGGGGTAAAATTTGGACAGCCAAATACGCCGGAAATAGGCCCCAAGAAGAACTCATTAGATTCACACCCACAGAAAAGGGATCTCCAATATGGAACTTAGCCAAGCAGCATTATCAGTTGATTCAAAAGCACAGCTTTTGGGAAATTAGGAATGGATGCACTGCTAGATTTTGGACAGATGCCTGGAATCAACTGCCCAAACTCAAAAATGTTCTTCACCCCTCCTTGATTCCAGATGGGCAGGAGCAGCAGCAGGAAAAGGTGCACCGATACTGGATGACGGAGCTGGAATATGGATTCAGAAAATGGAAGCAAAGCAACCAAATTCTCAATAGTACAGATGCTAGGAAGGAAGAGGAGCTGCGGATCGAGCTCAGGAAAAGATGTATAAGACAGGATAACGGTGGAGATATTCTCAGATGGGGATATTTACCCAAAGGATCCTACTCTACCTCAGAAGCCTACAGGGTGATATGCAACTTCCACGCACCTCCGGACCCGTTGTGGAGAAAAATTTGGGAGCTTGGGCCCTGGCCAAAAATCTCCTACTTTCTATGGCTGGTAGGACATAAAAAAATTCTCACTTGGGATAAGCTTAGAAAGCGAAACTTTCATGGCCCCTCGATTTGTCTTAACTGCTCACAAAGTGAAGAAACTCTCCAACACCTCTTGGATACCTGTCCTCTTGCCAATCAATTCTGGGATAAGGTCAGTTTCAGATGTCAAAAAAGATGCAGAGGAGAAAGCGACATCATCAATACCATAAGACAATGGCCAAAACATCCCTTCAAAAGCAGGATCCTCAACCATTTATGGAGTATCATTCCAGGGATTGTTCTATGGAATATATGGAAGGAAAGAAATCAACGCATATTTAAAAACAAAAGATCGCCCTCTGAAGAAACCTGGAGCAGGATCCACAGGAACATACAAGAGACGATGGCACTTCAAGTTTGGACCAAGGAAGATCTCCCATCCACTGACAATGAGCATAACATTCTAGATAATTGGCAGCTGCAGATTCCTCAAGACTCGCTCAAGAACAGCATTCCTAACAGCAACTTCAAGAACATCTGCCAGTGGATACCACCCCCCAAAAATTCTTATAAACTGAATTTCGATGGGGCATCCAAGGGCAACCCAGGAGTCGCAGGATTCGGGGGCATTTTAAGGGACCATGAAGGTACTCCTAAGCAAATCTATTTTGGGAACATGGGATGGGACACCAACAACTCAGCAGAGTTGGAAGGGCTTTGGCAGGGCCTTCAGCAAGCCTGGAACCTCAATCTACAACCCCTGATAGTAGAAGGCGACTCCCAGATTCTCATCAGCATGGCTATCCGTTTACAGAATGGCTCGCAAGCAAGGAAAGTAGCACCCAGTTGGAGGCTAGAAGCAAGGCTAAATGCACTAGCACGAAAGCTAAGCACCACTAGAGCCATCTCCTTCATACACACCAAAAGGGAAGGCAATAAAATTGCTGATCTCCTAGCCAACATTGGGGTCGAGACTGACATCCCCCTTCAAGCTGGAAGCATAAATATCATTTCTAATAGGCAACACCTCCAGGACTGTGAAAGCCTAATCCAAGGCGAGGCTGTTGCCCCGGATGCGGGTGTCAAGGATTTGGGAAATGGCAGGCCACATGCCCAGCATGTGCCGCCACGTGATGGACGAGGGCCTTCATTGCTCATCGCAGACGAGGCATTAAGACGGGAGAGGCATAATGAATGCCTTAACGCAGACGCTGGAAACGATGGCGAGCAGGCAGAGCGCATTTAATGCAGGCAGGCTTCAAAGGAATGTTTGTTGGCTTAAGTATGAAGGAATATCACAGTGCTGGGCTCAGAATGCTGAGGCAGTTACTCAGATCGCTGGGCAGAAATGCGGTGCAGTTGAAGCTGAAAGCGAAGACATTCGCTCAGAGGAGGTGTGCGCTCTGTTGGTTTATTCGGGCCTTAGTTTTTGTTCTGTTGAGTTTAGCCCCGAGTTCCCTTGTGTACAGAACTCAATTGGGAGGGCACGCAATTGCAACAGGCTCTCAGGCACTGTGCTGGAATCCATGGCACCACCGCGTGAGAGAATGCCGTGCAGAAGAGGCTCGGGGCGTGGGGAGTCTTCTCGTCCCCCTGCAGCAGATGTTCATCATCACTGCTGCTGCTGCTACTGTTATAGAAGGGCGGGAGCCACACCAATTCCAGCTGGTCCATTTCTGGAGGCTGGTAGCTCTAACGATGGAATGCCCATGCTCCCAGCGTTCGGCTCGGCCATTTTCACCTTGGGCAGCTCGCGGGACAATGATGGAATTCAGGCACATATTTCAGTCCTCTTTACCAAGGTTCCAGAGGAGGACAGGGAAGGAACACAACCAACCCATGCTGAGGTTCTCTCAGAGGGCAATAAGGAGAAAAGCCCTATGGTGCAGTCATCTAATGCAGAGGGTAATCTGGAAGGGGAGCATCAGCAAGCCTCCACTCAACCGCAAGAGCCAAAGCGGGAGGCACCACCGGACCACAGTCGCCCGAGCTGGATGGCGATGTGGGAGGGCGTCCCAGAAGGTCAAGGCTGGTGCTGGATTCGTGAGGAAAAACCAGACGACTAACTCTCAGGGGCACTCTCCTTCACACTCTTCTCTCTCTCGGGTCGGGTATGCGTGCTGGGTCTCAGTGAGTATCTGGGTTATGTTAATTATCGTTGTTTGTTTCCTTTTAGTTCATGGCATGTTCACGGCTACTTTAACAAAGAATGTTGGAAGCCCCTGCGCGGGCAGTTTTTTGTCCACTGCTTGGCAAAGTCTGTTGGAAACCCCTGCGTGGGCCGTTTTTTTTTGTCAGCCCCTGCATGGGCAGTTTTGTTTCTCTTCTAAGAACTACTCTAAGTCATGTGTTATAATCTAATCTGGAGATGCTGCCATGCGAGGGAGAATTCTGAGTCTAAAAGTGCTACCCAAGGAGCCACAGTCAGTCCTGGGTAGCCAGTTTCCCTTGAATGTAATGTTTTTTTTTTTTCTAGGTAAAGTCTACTTCTATACTACGGTAAGAAAAATATTTACATGGTTTACATCATCCGAGGGGGCCGTGGCCCGCCCTCTAACAGTAATGACCGAGACAGACTATCGATCCACTGAGATAGAGTTACAAAAACTTGTCCATTTGAGTTCCTTGGACAACAGACATTTTGAACATGGACAGACAAAATACAGACCCTTTTTACTTCATTGACTCTAACCTTTAACAGGCTAACTATACTGACTAGAAACAAGCAGCCATGGTAAGGCTGAGAACTAGGACTGAAAATAACCGAGATGTGAACCATCAAAGACATTAACAACTGTGCAAAAAACCTTGAGAAGAGCACCCGAGTAGGTTCAAGTTGGGTGGCTGGGTGACGCTGGCGGCTTCCCCTGCTGCGTACTGGGCGGATCGAGCCATATAATGAACTCATCACCAATCTGAAGTTGCCCATCCGAACCCGGTTGAATGGAGTCATGTCCCTCGTCTCTGCCCTGAGCACGATTGAACGTCAGCGGAATTTCTTGCACTGACTCGGCTTGGGCTGAGTCCTCCTGAACCAGAACTTGCTGAGGCTGAACAATCTGCTCTATGGCATCCAGGGGACGGGGCGCACGATAAACCCTGCCATGCATGTCCCCCAGGAGTATATCGCTGCCCTGGATGCTTGCTGAGGCAGGGGAAGACGAGGAGGGGTCTTCAGGAGCCGCTTCCGAAAGATAAACTGAGAAATTGACAATTACATCAGACTGGATGAGTCTTCTAGGAATTCTGAGGCGGAATGTCTGGTATGTATCCTGCAAAACCAGAAACTCCTCCTCAGAACTGGATGACGAGGGGGGCACAGCAGCCATGGGAGCGATTGGGTGCGGCTCCTCCATTTCATTTGCAATTCGAGTCCCTGATCTACCGCCTCGTCGAGGCACACCTCTGCTACGCATCATAGCTCCTAACGCAAGGGCTTTGAGGCGCTGCTCAACCACCTTGATTCGGCACTCCGGAGAATTCCCTTGCCAATTTCCAGCATCGAGTGGCTTGCCCTGTACATTGCAAGTCTGGGCATTCCCACTAAATAACAAATTCCTTGCAGTCACCGTAGGCAGAGGGCATGGCTCCATCCTGCCTGAGCGCATCGAGTCCAGAGCAGCCTCGCTTGGCTTGAATGCGCCGTCCTCCTTGTTCTGAACCAACTTAATACCGTTTGCCATGAGCATTGAATTAAATCTTGTCTTCATCGTTGGAATGTACATACCTGTCCTCTCGGCCTTGTCACAGATGTTGAGGCGAGTGCTTGCCTTAATGGCACGTAATGACACCCGCATCCGGGTCCCTTGAATGTAATGTTACCTGTATATAATAAAATAGATTAGTTAGCTTTGCCGAGAAAAAAAAAACAACTGTTTACTTCACCATTGCATTATGAAAATAAACTTTATTATGCAGCAATGAGACCAAGAAAAAATCTTTGTAATAATAAATAAGATATGCAATTTACAACATTCACTATCTGCTTATGTTCAACCTTGATAGAAACATATCCATGAAACAACAATTAATGTTAAACTTAAATAATCAAAACAACAATAAAAAATTTATGGATTGAAGTTGAAAGTTAAATGACTGAAAAGAAAAGCTATGAAATGAAATTGCATAATTATATAAGGTCACATTCACCCCATGTGAACTAAAATGCGGTAAAACAAAGTCAAGAGGTTTGGGGCAACAGACTGGCTGGTGGGCCCAACCACCCAGTTTGTTTCCTTTGCAACAATTTAAATCATAGTATTAGAACATTATGGAGAAACAAAATTACTCAAAAGTGATTTCCAACTAAACTCATTTCAGAGTGGAAACCAGAATTTAAAATTAAATGCCAAAGAAAATCATTGCAGAAGTCCTGTTATAGATTCATTAAATAATGCAGCGCTCACTTCAGTGGTCCCCTCCCCGAATCATCCCACTGGGACCGTCAATCCTCCCTTTCTACACAGCAATATTGAATTCCCTATTCTGCAATGTCGGACCTAAATCTAAATCTAAGAAATTGGTAGCTTGGTAGCTAATTTTTTGAGTGCACAATCCTTTGTTTTATAGCAGCATTGATGCCCCTCCTTAATCAGATCTATGCTGATAATTTTAGCATGGTTCTTTAAAACAAGTCAATCCTAAAATTAGAAAATCATATCTGGCTAAGTTTGGAAGTTAACACGATCATAAGCACTAATAAAACAATTGACAGTTATGCCCCTTACGATGTCTAATGTTGAAATACCATGGCACATCTGAAAAAACCATCAACCAATCTCTAATGGAGAAAAGGATCATAATGTTCAACCTTAGCTCTTTTTGGTTGCCAACATCTGAATTTGAGGCTCAAGCCTTAGCATCTACCCTTCACGCAATGGTCGTGCTTAACCGTGGCATTCCATGACCTAGCATTGGCTAGTCTGACCCATCTATTCGAAAATTCACCTGTGGGCGCTAAGATCAGCATGACCTGAGCTTTCCTTGTAATCATTAAGTGAAGCTATCACCCTCATCGAAGAAACATTAGTCACTTCAGAATTATGTATGTGATTGTCATAACTCAGTCTTGAAAATCAGACTAGAAACAATTGTACGATGGGTAGGATTTCGAATGTCTTCTTGTGAGCAATCTCTTGATATGAAAACAAGCTCCATAATGCTCCTACAATAATTAGATCCTTAGAATTCACTTCATTTTGTGCCAACAGCCATAATTTCATTCTTGTAAATACTAGTGGGACCCTTCGATATTTGATTTGAACCATGCATAACCGTTGCAAGAATAAATTTTGTTGATGTAATATAACCAAGCCATAAAACATGCTCTAATACAACATTCCAAGTTGAAAACATCACCTTGTACTACTACTATAGGAATAGCTAGTACAGGAATGCTGGTGCAGGAATGCTAGTACAGGAATGTTGGTGCAGGCATAGTTGGTGCAGGCACAACTGGTACTGGAACTGCTAGTACAGGAATGTTAGCACATACCACAAAAGAGCCTATTAATGAAATTTTGACATTGAATACTATTCAAATTAACAAAACAAGAAGAGTTCATAGATCAACAACTGTCTACTATAAATGTCTCTAAATAATAACTTAATAATGCATAAAAAGAATAATAATGACTATGAACATCTAGTACATGTATAGAGTTATTCAGCAAAAAGTATGACAATATGGACAAAACGGGGGCTCAATATTCCCCCACATTGACCTTCTTGTATGTCCTCATGCAAACCTAATTATAAAATCATAGAATAAGGAAGGGGGAATGTTTAAAGATCATACTATGCTCTCCAACAAAAAGTGTGAGCGAAAATATTAGCAAGGAAATATTAAGATACCTGGTATGTCATCATTTTGTAAGCATTCATTAAGTCTGCAACATCACTATTAGAGTGCCAACTAAAACTATGTTACAACCCTTATGAAAGTATCGAGTGCAGGAATGATAAAATTGCAATGTAACACGATCAATTACAGGAAAGCAATGCTTTGTACCATACATTATGGAAAAAGAGTACTACACCTTTATGATAGGAATCACATACTTGATGTCCTATTTCAAATGAACTCCCTGATTGACATAGATTTCAAAGTTCTTATTTTTGCCCAGAGTCTTATTAACATTCATGATTAAAAATAAAAACAAAAATAAAAATAAAAATAAAAATAAAAATCAAATGTTTGCTGAAACGGTGCAATTTCAAGAAGAATACCACAAGATTCCTACACCTACTATAACAATCATGTACCTAGGTTATGTAGTTCTTATTTAGAGGCAGCCATAATCAACACATATTGTTGTTCATCAACACCTCGTGAGTAATCCTCGTTGGGCAATTCATCACTCTAAATACCATAAATAATTGGAGTTATGATACCAGAAAAGGGAAATAAAAATAGAACAAGATGACACCTTCCTGGACCAATCAACAAACTCTTCATTGAACACTCTAAATTTTGTTGTCATCTAGATGCAAAACTAAGTTTCTTCTTAATCCAGTACAAATAATTAACTTCACTAAAGGTGCCACATCATTAAATATTCCTAATTTTTGAAAGATAGAATTCAAAGCATCATGCTCAAATCATCTTAAAACCATTGTCCAAGAAATGAAATGATGAGTTTTAGGGAAAGAGAAGGATAATTGAGTAACTCACAGTATGCAACTAAACTTAATACCACAGACATGGCTCTGCTACCCAGAGGTGTCTATAACCTTGGCATGGATGTCTTTTAACCCATTGAAATGCATGTGTCCCACTTACTAGATATAGATTCAAAGTTATCTTATTTAACTTTACAAATTAGATGAAGGCCATTCTCCTGGCCTGGTAACCAGCTGATGGTAGTGCCACTCACACGAAGTAACATAGATGAACAGGCCACTTGTTATGAGACCACCTAGCTTCTAGATTTTTGGCAGAATACCATTACTCTGGCTTGGTGACTAGCATAGTAATCTCATGCATGTTAGGTCCCATGATTGTGGTTAGTCGGCTCATCACAAGACCTCCTATCCTCCCCTAGATATTTTATAAATTATGATTGTAGTTAACTTCAAAGGTTACTTAATAAGTGGGGAGACAGATCTACTCCTTAAGAGTACGGGATGGCGTGAAAAGTTTTTAATGATTAATCATTATTGGCTAGTTCCTCTACCCTAAGGACTTATTAGAAAATACCCCAGATAATGACTGAAACATTCTTTAAGTTAATAATGTCAGTGTTCCCATGAATAGCTTATTATGATCTTTACAGGAGTGGTCCACCATAGGGGGATCTCTAGTTGTACCTTCTAAGGGAAACTGAAAATATATATCTTAGATGACAACTTCATTAATAGTGAGCTTGTTGAGCTCCCTATAATCCGGACACATGCACCATGATCCATCCTTATTATGCACCAATACTACTGGAGCAGAGAACGAACTTTGACTCGGTTGAATTATACCAGCCTCTAGCATTTCTGCAACCATATGTTCAATTTCACTCTTTTGGACATAGGGATATCTGTACGGCCTTATGTTTGGAGGAACACTTCCTGGAATCAGATGAATAGCATGATCATGATCACGCATAGGTGGGAGGCCTTTGGGAGTCTCAAATACCTTGGAATGATTGTCCAGGACTTTTTGGAGATCTGGAGATAT
This sequence comes from Pinus tabuliformis, assembly GCA_031772625.1. Taxonomy (NCBI): domain Eukaryota; kingdom Viridiplantae; phylum Streptophyta; class Pinopsida; order Pinales; family Pinaceae; genus Pinus; species Pinus tabuliformis. The sequence goes on along the minus strand of CM062817.1, from coordinate 1,984,008,054 downwards.
AGATGATTCTGATGTGGAAACATCTAGCGAACATAATTGTGCAATTACACCTCTTTGTTCCTTTTTTAGAAGCTTTGTCATACCATTAGAGCTGATTATCTTTCCTGGTTTCCCTGCAATACCCCTTAATTCAACTTCCTTTCCTTCCGTAGAAAATTTGATGAAAATTTCTTGAAAATTAAAAGCTATTGTACCCAAGGATTGTAGCCATTGGACTCCTAGTACAACATAAACACCACCCATTGGAATGGAAAGCATTGGGCTAGTCAATACATATTCTCCCATGGATAGCTTGATATTATGGCACTTTCCAGAGCAATTTATTGTTCCTCCATTTGCAATCATCACTTGACACTCTGGTGCTGGATATAGGAAACAATTCAATTCTTTTGCTACCTTACAATGAACAAAATTGTGGGTGCTTCCTGAATCAATCAACACTATTACCTTTTTCTTCTTGATTTGTCCTTCTATCTTGATGGTTTGAGGAGTGGTAATTCCCGCCAATGCATTACAAGATATGGTCGTATTTATTTGTTCTTCATCTAGGATTTGTTCCTGGAGTATATCCTATTCTTTTCACCTTTCTTGCTCCTTTTCTTCTTCCTCTTCACAATCTATGTAGAATAATTTCTTCTCAGCACACTTATGACCTTTAGTGTATTTGCTATCACAGCTGTAACAAAGCTCTTTTGCTCTTTTTTCTTCCAATTTTTGTGGTGTCAACCTTATAGGTTGTGGAAGACTAGGGGCAACAACACTTCCATCTTTATAGTTGTGAGTGGTATGCTTCCTGGTTGCCATAATTTTGCTTTCCATTTTTCTTACTAACCTGAATGCCTTCCCTAATGAATCAGGTTCCCAAAGGTGAACATCATGTTGGATATTATCCTTTAAATACCCTATGAACACATCAATCATATGCTCCTCTGGAATATATTTTACCCTTATGTTCAATTTTTGGAACTCCTCAATGTGCTCCATTATTGAACCCTTTTGTTTGAGACTTATCAATTGGCTAAAAAAAGTGTTGCTTTTTGTATCCTCATAATGTGTTATCAATTCTTCCGTAAAAATTGCCCAAGTGATAAATGGTTTACGAGAGCAAAGCCATTGATACCATAAAAACTTATTTGGTTCCAAATATAAAGTTGCCATGCGTACCTTTTGTGTGTTTTGCACATTATTGAGATCGAAGAATTGCTCCATCTGTAATATCCATGTGGCAGGATCCTTGCCATTAAACTTCCTCATATCGATTTTTGGAATATGGTGAGTCTTTGATCCAACATTAGAGTCTATGGAATCATGATTAACATTTCTTTTGTTCTCATCATGAGTTTCCTTTAGTACCCTTTCACCATTAGTGACCATTTCTTGTAGCAACTTATTCATATTTATCTTCAATTCTTCCATCATATCATCCATGCCATCAATTTTAGCGTCCATGCCATTCACCTTAGCTTCCATTCCATCCATCTTAGCTTCTACGCCTTTCTTTAAACAATCCATCTTAGCTTTTACACCTTTCTTTAAACCATCCATCTTGGCTTCTACATCTTTCCTTAAACCATCCATCTTAGATTCTGTTGCTTTTTGTGCAAGTGACACTTGTTGCACTTGTTCTTGTAATTTTGATATATTGTATAGCATTTCTTCTTCTTCTTCATGAGTCATGCTAGAGCTTTCAGGTTTCTTACTAGGTGTTTCCATTTTCTTTCCTCGGGGCATCAGTTACCGATAATAATGCTCTACTAGCCCTTTGAATTCCTTCAAAATAAATTTTCAAACCACTCTTAAGCAAAAATTTAAAAGAATCTACACACCATTTTTACACTTTGTAGGAGCTTGATATTGCCTCTGATGTATCTTTGTACTTTCAGATCATCCAATTCTGAAATTGCAACCTTTGGTAGCCCTCTGTGTCCTCTTTCCAATGCCACAAGTCTGACCCAAATTGGATTCTCCAAGGAAGAGTTATGCAAAATCTCCCACAGTGACTTGATTATAGACTAGTTCAGTAGAGAAAACTTGTACGACGTGCCACGAGTCACTCTTTTGACCTTTGGATCTAAAAGATGCATAAAAGAAACTACAGTCCGTCCTCTTTATGTACCTTCTTACGAAATTTCAATCCAATCCCCAGAGAGAAAGTTATGATAATTTTCCCCAGGCCACCTGTTTGGAATGTAATTCAGGAGTCTGCAAAAAGACCAACTACCTCAAATCATATCTTCGTAAATATAACGTGAACAGCTCTGAAATTTAGACCTGAGGTTCAGAACGATTTCTTCTCAAATGGGTTTTTTTGCAACTTTTGAAACGTCGCAGAAAAAAGTTATAGCGAAAATGCCACGATGACCTATTTGGAGTAGCGAAACCCTAGAATCCAAAGCTCTGATACCAAATGTTATGAAACCAGCTCAAGAAAAGATAGAAAACATAGATCAACGCCTTAGAATTCAGCCTCTTTGAGGGGGAAACCTCCTTTACCTTACATAAATGAACAATTCTTGGATGCTTCAAATGACAAAACCTCCTTTCTATATATAGGAGTCTAAGGAGTCACAATATAACCCAGCTGACCTAACAATAATAACATAAAGCCACAAAAATAACAATAGAGGGATTCTATGGGGCACAATAATAACAATATGGGGGCAATAGGGGCACAACAATATTAATAAGGGGTATAACTACAATATTAATGGGGTAATCACTAGTATTATAGGGACCCAACAGTATGTTTTTCATTTTTATTTACTCATCATAATTTTCTCCTGGTTCTTGAACAGGAAATTTAAAGGTTGACTCTTCCTCCTCTCTTTGATCTTGATTTGGTGGTCCTCTTGCTGATCCTCCTCCTTCCTCAACCATTTTGATAGGTTCCTCTGTTGATTTAATTTCTTGTTCAGTGTCACTTGTTTCAAAGAGAAGTTGTTCTAGTGATTTTTCTCCTTCTTGAGATTTTTCAAAATCAGTAGGTTCAAGGAGAGATTGTTGAGTTATTGTGCTACTTTCTCCTTTTATAGAGGATTCAGGAAGATGTTTCTTCTGTGATTCGTGTGCCAATAGAGTTTGTTGCTCAATGAGTGTGAGTCTTTTCCCTGATTTCTGTTTATCCTCTAATTTTTGTATGGTGACTTTCCCAGTTGGTGTTGTGTGTTCAACTTTTCCTAAAGGGTCTGCTCCTAGTGGTGAATTAGTTTTTGGATGGGGGGGTTTTATGAATCTACCTTTATCATCTCTAGATCTAGACATAAGTAAACATGATTTCTAAAAATGATGAATCAAAATTAAATCTATGTTTTTGTTTGTTTTTGTCGATTTTATATATATATATATATATATATATATATATATATATATATATATATATATATATCCTCTAGTTCTAGCGCCTCCCCAGCAATGGCGCCAAAATGTAGTGACCAATCCAGGGGTCTAGATTAGACTAAATTTAATGTCAACCAAGGTAAGTAAACTTAGAGGCACGTGTCTAAAATTTATAGACCTAAAAGGATCTCATATACCTAGATAAGTGTCTACTGTGACAGGCTACAACACTCTTTTACAAGAGATTGGAATATGTTTCCTTTCACAATTTAAACACCTATATCCTCTAATTTAATTAGCTGCTCTAAAATAGAGCGTTACTAGTCTGAGTCTTCAATCTTCTTACAAGGATATAGTTCACAAAAACTCTTTCTAGCTAACACACTAAGCATTCATGAAAACCAAAAACTCTTTTAAGCATACTAAAACTCAAATTCATGAAAATAGAGTCCATAGAGATACTTTGAAATTCAATGTTCAATTAAACCTTTTACAAGATCTTGTTCAATAATTTAGCAATTGAATTTTCAAGCTATCACCATGAATCATACTATAACACTCGCCATTTACATCCAAACGTACATGCATTATTACTTCAGATGTTTCTGCTTTTACAATCAAAAAGGCCAGGTTCATTTTTTTTCTAATCCTAATTGATTTCTAAAACAAAACGAAATCAGTTTAGGTAACTTCAGATTTTTGCTACTTTTACAACCAAAAAGGTTGGGTTTGACCAGCATTGACCATGTATTCAGGAGCTCCAGATTCGATGTTGAATAGATCTTTCACCATGTATGTACATCCTAGATCACATCCTTATCCTCTGTTTCGATTTTCCTACCATGCCACATGTCACAACATAAACCAATTACAGGAAGTCATGACATCCCGTAATTTTGTTGAAAATTTCCAATTTTTAACATAAAAATCCACAAATTAAATTTAATGTAAAATAAAAATTATAATGCTTCATTAATCAATTTCAATGGACTATGAGGGGTTTATGGGAGAAAATGATAGATAAATGATGGATTTTTAGAAGAAAAGAATGGGAATAAAATAGTACCAACAGTATGCGAAATGAGATATTAGATCCTGTCAGAGTTAAACTTTGCACACCTCTCCATGCCCGATCATGATCATGTGCTAATCCAATGGCTCTAAAGCCTTTTCGGAACCCCCACACTTTATTTCTTTTTAAAGACAAGAAGGGGGGTCCAGAAATCAGTTTTCCCCACCGCTACATGTCCATCCCTCGTGATTTTGGACCCACACCCCCTCTAATACCACAAACAACCATGACCCCTCTCCGAAAGCGGTTTCCTCCGCAACTATTGCAACCTCCCTTCCTGGTTACGTCACCCCCCACTTCCACTCAACCGCCATTCCCCTACCACCACATATCCCTTCTGCCTATCACTTCCCACCAACAACCCCATGCCTCCATTTGCTTATCATGAGCTACCACGTCAACAATTGTTACACCATTTCCATTGCATCTCCTTCTCATTTCCTCTATCTCATCGCTGAGAAAACGTTGCTCCCAGATAGTCGTTTATCCAACGGTCCCACTCCATGTGTAAAATTACAAATATTTTATTTTTCATGTGATCACATCCTTTTCTTACTTTCCTATTGTTACATTACTCCATCCCTTTGTGTTATTTCCTACGAGTGATTGTTTACAGAGGAATTCCCTCCAAGATTTTTCCTGCGAAATTAGGAGTTCTCCTCTACAAATCCCATCTATCATCCTCTGTAATTTCATTATGTTACCACGATGGCCCATAAAATTGCCACTATGGTAAACCCCATTCTCACTCCCACTGTGGATTTAGACCACACCCCCCTTGCTGATAGAGATTACAAAATTGTTGATACATAGTGTGAATTCGAACTTTTCAAATTACGTTGTTGGTTTCATGATACTTACCTTGACTAGTCTTATGAGATTAACCTATGGCAGTCTAGACTACCCTGTTCATCTTCCCTAGTCCTACTATTTCCCTAAATTCTTCCTCTAGTGTCATGCCTCTTATATCTCGAGTAAGAGGGTTATCATCTCCCCTAATGGTGAAATCCTTTTGACCATTACCTCTCAAAGTATAAACCAAATGTTACAGGTCCCCTACAGTGACTCTCTCACTCCCTTTTCCCTTCAATCTCTTAAATAAATCTATCACAAACTCACTTGTCCCAAAACAACCTAGATTTTTTAGGTCTTCCTACCGGAAGATTCTCAACTCCCAAGAAGAATCCCCCTTATACCTCTTATATTTTCCCTCAAAGAACAAGACATATTGTCTTTGTCTTGTCATACCTAAATGGTTACTTATTAGATGAATGGGTAGATGAGCCTATTTTAGGCTTTCTATCCACCTTTTCTATAGAAGAAGGACTATCAATCACCTTTAACTATTGTCACTTCCTTGAAAATTTAATTCATGAACAATTCCTTGAGTTAAAACTGAAGGAATGTCTCAATATTCTTCCATTCTTACGTACATGTTCATTTTATTCTAGATAGACAGGTTTCCCTTTGCAGTGCAGAAGCTCAATCAGTAGGGAGAGCATGAGTCCATTATTTTATGGACCTCAATGATGAGAAAACAATTATAGAAATTTAGTTTTACAGAGTTTATTGATCAGTTTGTGTATCTACCAACTTGTTTGTTGAGTGGCCAATAAGTTCCAAGAATCAGTGCGGATATTTAGAAAATGTTGCATCTCAGTGAATAAGTGAAGACAGGAGATTGGTATCTATACCAATCATTTATAGAAATCAGAGTTTATGGCTTAGAGTTGCCACCATATAAGCTGCCCAAGCACCTTCCAATGAGGATATTTTCCTTGGTGTACATCAGGAAAATAATCCACTCAGAAAAAATCCATTTTTTGGAAGCTAAGAAGAAGTCTCAGTTTAGAATTAAGACATAGATAGGACCTTTTCTCTCTAACAGCAGAGCAATGGGAGAGGAAGAAGACCTCCTGCTGAAAAAATGAATTTCCCTCTTAGCTTTACATGGTCTTATGGCCCCTTTGGGATAATTTCTAAGCTAAGATTTGAACATAAGGCAACTCCCTATGTGCATACCCAAAGACTAGAAATACAGAAGTACATGAACCAGCAGAATTGGGTAGAGAACACATTGCTAGAGGCCGAAGAGTAGTTGCTTTCCAGAACTGCCTCAAAAACTCCTATACCCAGAGAAAAGACTAAGAAGGGACTGAGAGAGGAGGACTCTCCTTCAGTAATCAAAGTCTCAGCTAAATAATTCAAGATCTACACAAAGAAGATTAAGACAGCCTCTAAGATAGACTTCCCATTATTGGAGGAAACACAAGGTACCATTGTACTCTCTAACCTTCAAACTTTGAAGATTAACAACAGGACCACTAATTCTCCATCATCCTTGACTCCTAAAGAGACTCCAGATACAACACCTCACACACCAGAGACATTCACAGAGTAGAGGGAGCTAGATATTTACCAAAAATATAAAGAAATTAAACACAGAAATGAAGCCCTTCATGAAAACATATCTGCTCAATTCAGGAAGCAGTCTTCCTCAATCCAGCATAGGCTCATTTTAGCCTGTGACACAGAGAAACGAAGAATGCACATGGCATTCTTACAGGCACAGGTTCCACAATGAAAATCAACAGCTGACTTCAAGTAGACTACCTTTGAGTTTGAGGCAAGGGATCTTAATCCTTTGGATCAGATGGACATGCACAGGGAAACAGGAGAAATGGTCTACTCAACCTTCACACGAACTGCCCTCACTACTTCCAAACTACAATTTTTTTTGAAAAATGTTCAATCTCAACTTAAAATGCATAAAGTTTCCTCTCTTGCTAAAGATAATAGAATTAAATATTTGGAGGAAATCATGATCAAAGAAGGTTTTGATCCTGGTAATTCAAAAACTCTGGAAGAAATTATTAAGAATAAGAATGATAACATAGAAACCCTAAAGAAGTAATTCAAGTTTCCTACAGCTAAAGATCCCCAATAAAAGGAGTTAGGAGAGATGGAGTTACAGAAAAAATAAATGTTAAAGCTACTAGTGTAGCATAATGCACACGTTAAGGAGATGGACGTAGAGATGGACAATTTGATCAAAGAGAAGGAGAAGAGTTCTCATCTAGTAGTGGTTCCTCCTTATGTAGTGCCAATTGCATCCAAACTTCAAACAAGAAATCATACAGTAGCTTCAACAATAGGAAAATCTTCCTCCTTCTTCAATTGCAGATGATTCAGTTCAGTTAGCCGAATCCCCAGAAAACATGTCTATATAGGGAGAAGAAATAAAGAAGTTGAGGTAGGATGTGAAGACCTTACACGAGCAGAATAGAAGATATGAGAATTCCCTCCTAATAGAAGTACAGAAATACCTGAAACTTTCCCAGAGATTATAGCAGATGGAAAAAGATACTGCAATGGGTAATACACTAGCCTAGGTCAAAGAAAATATTTTGAAACAAATCAATGAAGATATGATAAGTATTTTGGCCTTCAATACAAATTATATTTGAGCAACAAGAACTAATTGAAATATCTAACTAAGACATTGAAGAATTCAAAAAACAGTTGGGTGACAAACCCAGTGAAGCTACTTAGCTCATCAAGTTCCTCAACTCTAAAAACAAACAGAAATTAGAAGAGATGGAGATTGAAGATAGAACAAAAACTACACTGGAGGTCAAAAAGGTGTCGACTAAGAAAAATTTGATGAGGCATCTTGAAGAAAAGTGTCAGATTCTAGACATTGGCATACATAGATTCTTTAACAAGGTGGAAGTCCTATACAAAAAGGGACTTCCTAATTTATTGGTAATAAATGATAAGCTCAGTAAGTGGTCCGATTATCGTGAGAAATTGATGACGAAGGCAAAAGATAGTTCTAAAGTTATAGGAGGAAGAATCAGCATGATAGGAAAATAATTCTTGGAAGTGTTCGCATATGACACAGACATTCAGTATGAAATTAAACACATATTCATTTCCAGACCAACTTTTTTTAAATACATTGAAGTGGACAATGTTTACAAAAAGTTACTGAAGGAAACTATCCCTAGTGAGCAGCGCTGGGATAAATTATGTGAATTACTGGAGTAAGTAGAGAATTTGGTTGTACAGCTCAGCATCAATAACACATCAGGATTTGAAGGGCCAGACAGTCTGTTATTCCACAAATTTAGTGCCAGCACTTCAAATAGTTCAATTTTTCCTAAATATTTGTAATAAGTTAGATAGATTCAGTTTAGGAATTCCTAAATACATCCTGGTCGGTTTTGATATGATTTTTTTGTAAATAACTTATAAATACTTCTCTTTTAGAAGTATCAAAGGGTTTATTTCTGCGTGGATTTTTGCAGTCCAGAATGCTATTGTAGTATTTCCATTTGATGGGTTGATCAACAATTAAAAATGACATTCTTCATAGGATTCATGTGTTAGACTATCTAGTGATGTGTTTCTGTCACTGTTAATGTCTTATTACTTTGTTTCCATGCTTATGTTTTCTTAATCTAAATTGCTTTACAGAAAATTGATGAACAAAATTTGTTGAAAAATACACTATGCTTCTAGTTGTAGATAATTTCAATGTTTTCTTCTGATATCATGTTAAGGAATTCTTAATTGCTCTTTAAAGTCTATTGAACTTATATCTTTTCTTCCATTCCATTTCACTTAAATATAAAGGCTCCATTTAGTTTAGCTACCTTGCCCTGTGAAACTCCTTTTAAAATCTGAAACAAACCCCTATTGAACTGTAGACTCCATAGTCCAATGGAAGGTTCAGACACTTAATCAACCAATCAAATTAAAACCAAAATTTGAACACTCATAACTAGCCTAATATCTAAATACAATAAAGCTCAATCTCACAGAGAAAGCCCTATCTGAAGTTGGCAGGGCTAGATCCCATCTTCCAAAGTGGTTTGTGGTTACCTTTGTGATTTTCTCCTACAACCTCAGAAAATTATAGAGTGCTAACAGGTCAAAAAATATTTATCGCCTAAAAAACATAGTCTTGTGAGTTTTCCCTCTCTAGCCAAAAAATATCACACGTTGCCGATAATTTAAATGACAACTTTTTTGACACAAAGGAGCAAAAAAAAAAAACTATTAGTGCAACCAAACAATTTTAAATGGTTCAGCTGAAAAAGTGCAGTTACGAATTTTTCACAAGAAAATATCACAAAAGTGTAACCCAACTTCATAGGTTGACCCTATTATAGCACTCACTCCATCCATACTCACTCTATCAATCCCACAACTCAATACTCACACACATGTATATGCCAAATTATCCACAACAATCTCCAAAACAATACCATGGGAAAATACCATAGTTATTCCAATACCAAGGGCACCTATACCATGGTAATACCAATACCAAGGGACCTGTACCATGGTAATATCAATACCAAGATCACATGTACCAAAGTAATACCAATACCATGTGCCAACCGGCTCCACACTCATAGCAATACCATGGTAATGCCAATACCAATGGCACCTATACTATTGTCAAAGAAACCATCTACACAACCATGTGCACATAAGAAACAAAACAACAAACATCATCACATATGACATAAGTCAAACACACCCATCTTCCCCAAGCCAAGCTACCACCTACAAAACAAACATCTTGTAGCACCCTCCTCCAACATTTACCCAAGTTAATGGGTCCACTGGGGTAAACATGTGATGAGAGGCTACTATGATGTGATTTAAATCCCCATGTACGGTTAAGGAAGTGGAACCAAAATAAAGAACCATTTTGACCTTCCACACATGTTACAGAACCTTCAGGAGCCAACCAACCCTTCCAAGTGACCAACCCCTGAGACAAATTAACATTTCACTGATCTTGACCCTTGACAACTCTAATGAAAAGCCATGCATGTGATTGAGTCCTTCCATTCACTTTCATAGTAAGGCATGACACCGACTATGGAATTTCTTATTTAATTATGAGCCAACAACATCAAATTTTATGCCACTTTTTAGGGCCAGGACTTGTTGGGTTGTGTTATATTCTTTCCATGACTAGCCCACATAGTTTACCTGGGCGTTAGAGGGGGAGCGGAGCCCCCTTTCATTGCGGCGATTTTGTAGTGGGGGGGGATCACAAGGGGTTTGAGGTGTACCCATAACCCCACTTTATGGGGTCCGAGGCAGCGCCCTAGAAAAGCTAGGTTTTGGACATTATGTTAGGATGGGCGGACCCACCTATGGTTCTGTGCATCATTTTCGCACATGCTTTTGGACGTGATGATTTTGGGTCCATGGTATTGGACACGATGGCTTTTTGGTCGATGGTATTGGATGCTTCACCATGTATAAATATGTATTATAACATTGAAAGGAACATAATGAAAAATCGAGCTAGTAGTCCCAGTTTTTGGATCCAGGGGAAAATCTCTGTGTATATGTGTTTTATGTGTTATGCTCTCGCATTGTTTATTTTCTATGTCTTAGAATTCATATGCGGATAATTTCTGTACGGGGTTAAAACCTACATTTGGTATCAAAGCTGTTTTGGCTTTAAGGGGATGCCTTTGTTGCTGAGGGGTTTCGCTCGGGCCTGTGGTAGACCCTGTTCAGTGGAAGATCTGTGAGATCGATTCTGGTGGTGAAAGAAGATGGTGAGTAGTGAAAAGATAGAGATCGAGAAATTTAATGGTTAGAGTTTTGAGTTGTGGAACTAAAGATGGAGGATCTGTTGGTGGATAAAGATCAGCGGGTCACGGTAGATCCGGGTACTAAACCAACAAGAGTGTCTGATAAAGAATGGAAGAAGTTGGATCAAGAGGAAAAGAGCACAATACGATTGTGTGTCTCAGATTCAGTATTGTTGAATGTAATTCAAGTAGCATCTGTTGATATGAAAATTTCAGATGAAGATAAGTGCATCAGTTTGTTGTGTTCTCTACCAGATTCATGGGATAGTCTAGTTATTGAAATAGGTAGCAATGCAATTGCCTTGCAGTTTGATGAAATAGTATCATCCTTGTTGATGGAGGAGATGAGACAAAAAAATATGGAGAGCCAGAATGGTGATGCCTTGTCTATACGCGGATGGTCCCAGAACAGAAACAAAAATAAGTCATCGAGTGGGAGATCTAAATCTAGAGGGAGATATAAGTCTCCAGGAAAACCTGTAAAGATGGTTTGCTTGAAATGTGAAAAGGAAGGGCACTACAAAAGGGACTATAAATCTAAAGTTCCTAATAAAGGAAAGGGATCTGATGATGCTCCTTTTGCAGAGGCGAAAAATACCTTAGATGAAGGTGGGGATGTGTACTTGGCTTCTTCAAGTACACATGTAGATCATGAGGCATGGTTGATTGACTCAGGTGCATCCTTTCATTTCACTCCACACAAAGAGTGGCTCTACGAGTATGAGAAATATGATGGTGGTGATGTCTTCTTAGGGGATGATAGGAAGGCTAGAATCATTAGTCATGGAAAAGTAAAGTTGAAATTTCAAGGTGGAAAGCTTAGAACACTTCCAGGTGTTCTGCATATTCCTGCATTGGCTAGAAATTTGATTTATGTAAGAAAGTTGGATGATGCAGGTGTAAAAACAGTGTTCGAGAAGGATACCTGCAAGATGGTTCAGGGAGCACTGGTATTGATGCCGGGGTTCGGATTGGAACTCTATACAAGCTACAAGGTAGCACGGTTGTTGATGGGTGCAACAGTTCTGTGGTTCTTGAAAGGGGAGCAGAAATTCTAGTGGTCTCTGGAGAAAAGACCATGTTGTGGCATCAAAGACTTGGACATATTGGAGAGAAGGGCCTTCGAATACTTCTTGGTAAAGGTATGGTAGAAGGTATGAGTAATAACTCTCTGGATTTTGATTTCTGTGAAATTGTGTATATGGGAAGCAGAATCAGGTGAGTTTCCGCTCTTGTAGTAAGAGGGCGAAACAGATATTGGAACTTGTGTACAGTGATGTGTTTGGACCTGTGAAGGTTTCATCACTACGTAAGTCTGTGTACTATGTATCATTTATAGATTACTTATCAAGGAATACATGGATATATTTCCTTAAGAAGAAATCTGAATCCTTTGACAAGTTTAAAGAATTTAAGGCTCTCGTGGAAACTCAAACAGAGAAGAAGATAAAGGTGCTAAGGATAGATAATGGTGGAGAGTTTTGTAGCAAGGAATTTGAAGAATTTTGTAAGAAGTTTGATATAACACGACAGAAGACTACTCCATACACACCTCAACAAAATGGAGTTGCAAAAAGAATTAATACGATGTTGATGGAAAGGGAAAGAAGCATGTTCAGTGGTGCCAGGTTAGGAGAGAAATTCTGGGCAGAGGCAGCGGATACTGCATGTTACCTGGTCAACAGGTCACCTTCATCAACGTTGGAGGATAAGACTCCATAAGAGGTATGGACTAATAAGAAACTCTCTCTTTCACATCTGGGGGTATTTGGATGTGATGCATATGTACATGTTCCAAAGGAGAAACAAACCAAGTTGGATAGTAAATCTGAAAAGTGCATCTTTATTGGGTATAAGGATGGTTTAAAGGGGTATAGGCTTTGGAACCCAGTCACATGGAAGGTTGTGTACAGCCAAGATGTGGTGTTCAGAGAGGTAAAATATGTTATTAAACATGAAGTCCAACCAAAGGAACCTGAGAAGATAGAGTTTGAGCTTAAGGAGGAAGAATCAGACTCTACATCAGAGGAGGAATCAGAAGATGAAGACCCACAAACTCCGGGTGTGAGAAGATCAGTTTGAAAAAGAAGGCAGCTAGAAAGGTATAGTCCATCTGCTTTCTGTTCAAATTTTACTTTATCTATTACTGACAATGATCCCAGAATTATGAAGGAAGCAGTAGATTCAGAGCATGGCAAACTCTAGAAAGAGGCCATGGTTGATAAAATGGCATCTTTGCACAAAAATGAGGCTTGGGATCTGGTGGAGTTGCTGGCTAGAAGGAAACCCATTGGTAGCAAATGGCTGTTCAAGAAGAAGACAAATACAGAAGATAAGGTGGAGAAACACAAATCTCGGTCAATAGAAAAATGTTACACCCAGGTGCCGGGAATTGATTTTAGTGATATTTTTTCTCCTGTTGCCAAGGTAACTTATATTATATTACTTTTATTTGTTGTTGTTACTTTTGATTTTGAGGTAGAATAGATGGATGTGAAGACAACATTTCTTCATGGGGATCTAGAAGAGGAAATATACATGAAGCAACCTAAAGGTTTTGCGGTGAAGGGTAAGAAAGGACTGGTATGCAAGTTAAAGAAGTCTCTGTATGGGTTAAAACAGTCACCAAGGATGTGGTATCAGAAATTTGATATATTTATATCGGGACTTGGCTTCACCAGAAGCAAAGCAAATCATTGTGTGTATTTTAAATTAATTGGTGACAATTTTATTTATCTGGTCTTGTATGTAGATGATATGTTGTTGGTTGGAAATGAAAAAGAAATTATCCAGGATTTGAAGACCCAATTGTCCTCCAAATTTGACATGAAAGATCTTGGTGTTGATAACTATATTTTGGTCATTGAAATTAAAAGATATCAGGCAAAGAGGAAGCTTTGGTTAAACCAGAGGAAGTATGTTGAGACAATACTGCAGTTAATATGCAGGATAGTAAACCGGTGAAAGTTCCTATTCCTGTAGGTGTGAGGTTATCTATTGAACAGTGTCCCAAGACACAAGAGGAGGAAGAGGACATGTTTCGTGTTCCATATAAAAGTGCAGTCGATAGCCTGATGTATGCAATAGTCTATACTAGACTAGACATTGCACATGCAGTGAGATTATTGAGCAGGTTTATGTCAAAACTAGGGAAGGAGCACTGGACAGCAGTGAAGCGGGTTTTCATGTATTTGCATAGCACTAGTGATTATGGTTTGTGCTACCAAGGAAGATCAGGATTGGACAGAATGTTAGATATTCATAGCTTTGTTGATGCAGACTGGGCTGGAGATATGGATCAGAGAAGATCTACAAGTGGGTATGTGTTTAACCTATTTGGAGGTGCAATCAGTTGGATGAGTAAGAAACAATCTATAATGGCACTATCAACTACAGAGGAAGAATACATGGTAGCCACTCATGCAAGCAAGCAAGAAATTTGGTTGCAGGGATTGTGTTCAAGTATGGGGTTAGTACAGGGAGATATAAGGATAGACTGTGATAGCCAAAGTGCAATTTTCTTGGAAAAGAACCCCGCATATCATTCAAAAACAAAGCACATTGATGTTCAATATCACTTTGTGAGGGATATGATAGAAGACAAAAAGGTGTTGTTGGTAAAGGTGGAAACTTTGAAGAATACTGCAGATGCATTGACAAAATCTGTGAGCTCTGAGAAGTTCTCTTGGTGTAGAGAGACAATGGGCGTTTCAAGGCTAGAAAAATGACTAAGCTCTCTTGTGGACCCTTGTGGAAAGAAAACAACAAGTGGGAGAATGTTGGGTTGTGTTATATTCTTTCCACGACTAGCCCACGTAGTTAACTGGGGGGTTAGAGGCGGGGCAGAGCCCCCTTTCGTTGCATTGATTGTGTAGCGGGGGCGAGGTTCACAGGGGGTTTGAGGTGTACCCACAACCCCACTTTATGGGGTCTGGGGCAGCGCCCCAGAAAATTTTGGTTTTGGACCCTATGTTAGGATGGGTGAACCCACCTATGGTTTTGTACATGATTTTTGCACATGTTTTTGGACACGATGGTTTTCGGTCCATGGTATTGGATGCGATGGTTTTCAGTCCATGGTATTGGACGTGATGGTTTTTCGGTCCATGGTATTGGATGCTTCGGTATGTATAAATATGTATTATAACATTGAAAGGAACATAATGAAAAATTAGGCTCGTAGTCCCAGTTTTGGGATCTGGGCGAAAATCTTTGTGTATATGTGTTTTATGTGTTATGGTCTCACATTGTTTATTTTCTGTGTTTTAGAATTCTTATGTAGGTAATTTCTGTACGGGGTTAGAACCTACAGGACTCAGGCCACTGCCCAGAACTTCATGAAACTTTTAGAAATGATATATGGCAATGGAATAAGGCTACTAATGCAATCATTGATACAATTACTTGATATGACCCCTACTAGCCATAACAAGAATTTCGTTAAACATGTCACCAATATGTAATCTACATGTCATAACAAAATATCTAAGCATAGGGGTCTCATACTTATTTGAGATTCGTAAAGAAGAATTATTTCTCTATCACAATAGCTACATTATTATCTATTAGGCCATATATTCATTGTACATTCATTTTCAAATCAAAACATGAAGAGATCCATACATCAAGTATGTCATAAAACATACTCATAATTAACATATAACCAATAGAAATAACAAGGATATAACAACCATAAGAATCACATCTGAACCAATATATTTACACATGATATACCAAGGTGAAATAGCTCTTATTAATGAATGCAAAAGCCAACCAAGTATGGGACTTACAAGAACCACCCGACCATATATTGGTTGAACTAAATATTTCTTTCAATCAATCACCCCCGTGCCATATTCCAAGCATGAATGTGGGACTCACAGCAAAACTAATCCAATTTTCCTCAGGCTTTACTGAAATCCCCACTAGACAACTAGGCCCTAAACAAGCATGGATTCCATCGGATTTCTATACCTACACCATGAGGAATTTTCCTAACTCCTAGTATCTAGGCTTTACCATATGTCTCAACATTCACCAGTCGAGGATTCCTAGGCCTAATCTAGACTCCAGCCTCCAGAATTTACCATATATCCCATCATTCACTGGTCAAGGATTCCTAGGCTTTACTGTATATCCCATCATTCACCGATTGAGAATTCCTAGACCCACATAGGCACACAAAATCTGAATTTACCACAATCCCACATTCCCTAGTCTAGGGATTCCTAGGCCTTGTTTTCTTTCTTTTAGAGACCACCTCACTCAACTTTGAAACCATTTGGTAATTCAGCTTAACCAAATAAAAGAGATCCCATCACACCATGGCTATCTAGAAATGACAAGGCAAGGCTAAAAACCAAATTCACACCTAGTAAAACCCATGCCAATGATAGCAAGAGAAGAAAAAAACACAAATGCATGTACCATGCATGCAAATATAGCAAGGAAATCACACATGAAAATCGATACCTACAAGTAATCTCATTGTAGCTGCTTGATTTTGCTCTTCCTTGCTTGATATTTTCTTTCTTGGTCTTTCCTTTACTTTCCTTGGTCTAATGTGTTGAGCTCCAAAACTGCCCTTTCCTTAGCAACTTTTCTCATCCATTCTTCTTTGCTTTTCCATGAAAAATGCATCATTATCATCAAAAACCATTACACATTGCCTCAAGGAGTATATTTCAGTGATTTACAAGTTATACTTTTATGTTTGCTATTTGAATAAGTTTTTTTCTTTTAGCTATGGAATGGAGCCACATTCTGCAGCTAATCGATTGTTCCACAACTACTTTCACACTTTTTTAGGTTCCAGGCATCAAGAGGGGAAAAGGACTACATCGGTAGCTTGGAAAACATTAGGGCATGGATTGTATCAAATTCATCTAGCCTAGATCGATGAGGAAGACTCTAGTCAAAGGGAAGTCAAACATAGAAACCTATGGCAAACAGAACTCTGTTTTGCACATGTTTCTCAGTGATGGGATCCGAAGCAGTTTCCTAATGCCACGGACTTCATCTGCCACTTGTGAAAACTGGATCCAACAGCCATTACTGTAGATTTATGTTTCCAAGCAACCAAGGACAATATTTATGCATACTTGCCTTCCTACATGTTTTGTTGTAGCTTATTTTTCTCCTTAAAACAGTTGTATAATTTCTCTATAAATACTTGTGTGAAGAATGCAGAAGGAGTTAAGTTCTTTCTTATGTGTTAAGATTAGATTTCTGCTCTGTAGTTTGAAGAACTCATTCTCTATTTTTAATATAAAGATTTTGTTTCATGGATACCTAAATCATTGTTGGAGTGTTGATTAAGTTCTTATAATCCAAGACCTTTGCAAAGGGCCCATGCATTGGTAAAGGTTACATTTTATTTCTATTTTGTCTTTCATAGTTAACTGTAAATTCTCTGTGTTTTTTTCCATGATGTTTATAACCATTTCCTAACTCTGTTCATAATGCAGCTCGTGTCATCTTCTTATTAGCACAGAATAGCTCTTTTGTTTCACTACATTCTAGTTTCTTATCAATAGCTTGAAGTTGATATCAATAGCATAGAGTAATGTAATTTGCCGATCATTAGTCTAGTTTCTTTCATTTACTATTCATTAGTGTTTAGATTTTGAATTTAACTGATCAATGCCATTTTGTTGTTATTTTAATAACTCATGTTGTAAGTGAATGTTTCCGAAAGCCCTTTCAGTTGATGGTTCATCTTAAAAATAAGTGGTGAAATATTTCATCTATGAATGAGTCCTTCTTTGCATTTTTATGTTTACTTTTTCTTAAAACAATGAAGTATGGAGTCCCTCAAAGCACTATCACAAGGAGGTAGTTCTCCCAAAATTGTGTAGCACAGTGATAAAGCACTTCATTTAGCTGTTATAGTAGATTAGTTGCAATTTCAATTTCAGTCTTAGTCTTTCATTTAACTTTGTTGTAATCTCATTTTCAATTTTAGAACAATGAAGTATTGAATCCCTCAAAATTCTATCACAAGGAGGTACTTCTCCCAAAATTGTGTAGCAGAGTGATAAAGCACTTCATTTATCTCTTATAGTAGATTAGTTTCAATTTCACTTTCAATCTTAGTCTTTCATTTAACTTTGTTGCAATTTCATTTTCAGTTTTAGAACAATGAAGTATTGAATACCTCAAAATGCTATTACAAGGAGGTAGTTTTCCCAAAATTGTGTAGTAGAGTGAAAAACACTTCATTTAGTTTTTATGATAGATTAGTTACAATTTCATTTTCAATCATAGTTTTTCATTTAGTTGCAATTCCATTTTCAGTTGTTCAATAAGTTTTGATTCGGCAATTAGACAATAGTTATAATATTATTTTCAGTATTTCATTTTTGGTTCATCATAGATAGCTGCAATCTCATTTTCAATTTTAATATCTCATTTAAGCTTTGGTTTTGTAATTGTTTAGATAGTAGTTGAAATTTCACTCTTAAGTCCTTTTAGTTCATGTTTTGGAAACAATCATAATAGCAAGAAGAGAAACTCTATTTTCATTTTCTTGGTTAAAAGTTTACTTCCAAATCTGGCTTAAAGCACTTTTAGCTCTCATTTCATTTTCTTTAGAGCACATTGCAGAACATTAGGAATTAAAAGATCAAACCCCCAAAAACAATAGAAAACTCAAAAAATACTGAAGTAGAAAGGGCCATCTAGCACATATAGTGCACTACACTTCATCAGTTTACGATACTCGGATTGATAATTTATGTAGAGAAATTTAGGACACTAAATTGACCAAAAATTTTGGCGCCATTTCTAGGGAAGTGTAACTAGGTAGCCTTATCTCTTACATTCATTAAAAAAAAAAAAAAAAAAACAACGACAACAAAACAAAACAATGACATGCATAAAGAAAGAGACTCTAGGGGTAGATTTATAGCTAGGGGTAGAAGTTTGAGTTCTACAACTCCACCTACTCCACCAAGAGTTAGAAAAGACACACCTCCATCCCATACTCATACTCCCAGCCATAGGATTCCTGGAATTCAAGGGGTACAAATTCAATCAAAAGATTCTCCTACATCATCCACCAAAACAGTCCTAGGAGAGAAAACATTTTTCACCTCTATAAGAGACCCTATTGTAGTTGAAGAATTAGGAATACCTGGTGAGGAAGAGGAAGTAGAAACTCTCTCTCATAGTCCATTAATAGAAGAACCAACGAAAGAGGGAATAACCTTGCAGGTTGAGCCCTATATTGACTTTGAAGAAACTATAATGGCAGAAGAAGAACAAGATGGAGAATTCTCACTGTTTGGAGGAGGGGGTTGAGGGAGAGGTAGAGGAAACAATGGAGGAGGTAGAGGTAATAATGGAGGAGGCAGAGGAAATAGGGAAGTAGATAACTCATTTGGATTCCCTATAGTAGATGAGGAAACACATACCACAATGAAAACATTTCACCATCTGTCCTCCCAAACTTTTATGGGTTGAGAAGTGAGGATCCAGAAACATTTTTTTTCGAGTTTGAAGTCTTGTGCAGAATCTATGACTATCTATAAGACTCTCAAAAACTCAAATTGTTCCCTTCAACACTAAAAGGGGCTTCTTTGAAATGGTTTATGGGGTTAGTCACTCAATCCATTAGAACTTGGAATGACATGAAACAACCATTTTTGGATAGATACTTAGATTATTGTATGCCTACCAATCATAAAGATGAGGTGTTCAAAATGATGCAAAAAGAAGATGAAAACTTAGAGGATTTTCTTGAGAGATTCAACTATAATTTGAAAAGAGAAAAGATGAACAATCTAGATGAAGAAACTTTGAAAGCTATTTTTTTAAAGGCCATTAGAGATGAATGGATAGATATCCTTAACATGTTGGAGAAGGGAGATATCTCTCAACTTCCATTGAGTGACATAGCTGAACTATGTGTTCATATCTCAAGAGGAAAATATAAATTTGAGAAAGGGCTGAGAGATCCTTCTCTTGTTAGAGCAAACAAATCTGCAACAGGATCTATAAGTAGGGCAAAAATTGGCAATATGCTTGATGAGTTCAAAACTGACATTTTAGGGAGCCTTAGTGAGCAGCTAGACACCCTTAAAATTCAAAACAAGCAGACAAAAGAGGCTAATTCTTTAGCCATTTTTTGTCCAAAATGCAGAAAGAAACATGCTCTAAGGGAATGCCCTTTAGATGCAAAAATTATAGAAACTTGTATGATTTGTTCAGAAATTCATGAGACCAAGGATTGTCCTTTAATCCTAGATCTTAAGGCTGTCTTTCAAGAGGAAACAGTCCCAAATCCTATAGAATCTCTTTCTTTTATTGCAATAAGACCTTGACAGGGGCCACAAAATCAAGGATTCAACAATCCAATGTATCTACAACCCCCACCAAACTGGAATTCTTGGTAGCAACCTTGGCCTCAAACTCAATCTCAGTATCAATTTCAACCATGGGCACAAGGGGTACAAAATATTTATGGGAGATTTTCCCAATAATACCAATATTCTCTATCTTATCAAAATTATCCTCCCACACAAAATCAGCCACAAAATCAATAGCAACTTCGAAATCAAAACCCTCAACTTTAATTGCCATTTCGACAACAACCTACACAACAGGGTCAAAATCCTCAACTATTACTTCCATTTCAACAAAAACCAAATCAGCTACCTGCCCAACCATTACCAAATGCCAATAATAAAAACCCTCTGAATGCTTACATGGTAGAAGGACAACAATTTCCAACTTACATGATTACTCCTCTAGATCTTAATGATCTTCAACTTAGATCTAGTAGGATATTAGAAAAGGAAAAACCTTCTATAGTTATTCAAGAGCAAGACACTTCTGAGGAGGATTCTCTGAAAGTTAATAAAAGTTTTGAGGGAACATCCCTCCAAAACCAAAACATAGAAAAATAAAGACAAAAAGAATCAATAAACACAAATCCTATAATTGAGCAACCAGCATCTACTTCTACACCTCCTTTTCCTAAAAGATTACAAATTGATAAAGGGGTAGAAAAGCATATCTTGTTGCCCAATTATGATTTTCTAGATGAATTGAAGAATGTTCGCATCAAAATTCCTTTGCTACAAGAAATTAGAGAAATTCATATTCTAGCCAAGACAATAAAGGAGTTGAGCATCAAAATACCAAGACAAAAATCGAGAGAAACAAAAAGAATTCACCTGGTATGAAAGATAGCAGACATCATGATGGGAAAGATTTCCATAAAGAAATATGTGGATCCAGGAAGTCCAATTCTCAAGACACATATAAATGGGATTGAAATTCCAAATACATTGATTGACTTAGGGGCAGCAATAAACATTATGAGTAGACAAATTATGGAGCAGCTTAAACTTCCTTACCTTCTTTACACACCTACCTTACTGCAACTTGCAGATAGATTTGTAATTAAACCAGATGGTGTGCTAGAAGATATTTTAGTCTCCTTAGATTCTCGGGAATATCCTGTTGATTTCATGATTTTAACTCCCAAGAATAATTTAGGAGGACACCAACTCATATTGGGAAGACCATGGCTGGCCAAAGCTGATGCTTTTATTAGTTGTAGATCTGGTGACATGTATATTTTTGATGGTAATTCAACAAAGAAATTTACTTTGTATCCTCCAGCAAAAGCAATAATAGAAACAGATGACAAGGAATGGATTAGTGATGAAGATGATATTCAGCCTCTCTTTACTATATCTGAAATTAGTGAAGATAGTCAAATTTTGAACACATTGGAAAATTTTGAAACATCTTCAGAATATGATCATGCACAATTTCAAGAAATATGTAATATTGAATACTTGTCATCTAGGCAGATGTCTCTCTATTCTATGGAAGATTTTGGTAGCTCTACAATTGAAACTTTTCCAGGTAGGACATTGAACAGAAACAAAAACTTCAAGAAACTACAACAAGAAGAGCTAACCAAAATATTACAAAAACATTTTGCTGCATTTGCATGGGAGTATACTGACATGAAAGGTATTGATCCTAAGACTTGTATCCATCATATTTATATTGAGGAAAATAGTAGACCAATCAGACAACCTCAAAGAAGAATGAATCCAAATCTTAGGGAAATTGTGAAAGAAGAGCTCCAAAAATTACTCAATGTAAACTTCATTTACCCAATTTCAGATAGCCAATGGGTTTCTCCTTTGGTAAGTGTGCCTAAAAAGAATGGTAAATGGAGGGTATGCATTGATTACCAAGAATTGAATAAAGTAACCTTGAAAGATCACTTTCCTTTTCCCTTTATAGATAAAGTGTTAGATAAGTTAGCAGGTAAAAAGTATTTCTCATTATTGGATGGTTTTAGTAGTTATAATCAAATTCAGGTAGCACCTGAGGATCAGGATAAAACCACATTTACTTGTCCATGGGGAACTTTTGCCTACCGAGTGCTTCCTTTTGG
This sequence comes from Pinus tabuliformis, assembly GCA_031772625.1. NCBI lineage: Eukaryota > Viridiplantae > Streptophyta > Pinopsida > Pinales > Pinaceae > Pinus > Pinus tabuliformis. The sequence goes on along the minus strand of CM062817.1, from coordinate 1,983,985,595 downwards.
ATTATGTAATGCACCTGCAACATTCCAAAGAGTACTACTAGGAATTTTTCTGATCTAATACATGATTTTGTAGAGGTATATATGGGTGATTTTATAGTTTATGGTAACACATTTGAAGAAGCTTTGGAGAATTTGGAAAAAGTCCTTAAAAGATGTAAAGAAACAAACCTTTCACTAACCCATGAAAAATGCTTTATGATTTTTACAAAAGGTATTGTTTTAGGACATCATATTTCGCGAGAAGGGATTAAAGTTGACAAGTCTAAAGTTGAAGTTATCTCTAAATTGTCAATTCCAAATTGCCAAAAGGATGTTAGAAGTTTTCTAGGATTCACTGGATATTATAGAAGATTTATAGAAAACTTCACTAAAATAGCATCTCCACTCTTTAAATTACTTACAAAATATTGTGAATTCAAGTGGAATCCTAATTGCCAACTAGCATTTGAAACCTTGAAATAAAAAATATCTGAAGCACCTATCTTAAGAGGACCAAATTGGAAACTTCCTTTCCATATTTCTACAAATGCTTCAGATACAGCTCTGGGAGCTATATTGGGACGAAAATATTTGATTCCTTATGCCATTTACTATACAAGTAAAAATTTGACTCCCACTGAGTTGAATTATATTGTGACTGAAAAAGAATTCTTAGTTGTTGTTCATGCAATTAATAAGTTTAGAAACTATATAACAGGCTATGAAACCTTTGTTCATACAGATTATTCTGCAATTAGATATTTCATGAATAAACCTACTACTAATGGCAGATTTACAAGATGGATTTTACTTTTGCAAGAATTCAACATTACTGTGCTAGATATACTTGGAAAACAAAACACGGTTGTTGATTTCTTGTCCAGGATTCATAATATCAAGGAAGACTCTCCGGTTGAAGATAAGTTTTCTAATGAATATCTCTTTGCAGTAACTACTCAAATTCCTTGGTTTGCAGATGTTGCTAATTACTTGGTTACAGGGAAGTGACCTTCACATTTATTTCCTAGAGAGAAAAGAAATATTATTCAAGATAGTGCAAGATATTCATGGATCACTAATGAATTGTATAAAACAGGACCAGATCTTATGGTAAGAAGGTGCTTCAAGGAAGATGAGATGCCTGATATTCTCAAAGCATGTCATGATGAGCCATGTGGTGGAAACTTTGTTGATAAGAGGACAACCTGTAAAATCATTTCCTTAGGATATTATTGGCCATCCATCTTCAAAGATGCTAAAGAATATGTCAGAAGGTGCGACAGCTGCCAAAGGGTAGGGAAACCTGCTCCCTCAAATGAAATGCCATACAACCTCAGGCACTTATCGAACCCTTTGAAAAATGGGCTTTAGACTTTATTGGACCTTTTAATCCTCCATCCAAGCAGGAAAAGTATATATCGGTATGCAGTGATTATGTCACCAAATGGGTAGAAGCCAAAGCATTACTTTTTGCTAATGAGAAATCTAGTTAGTTTTTTTTTAGGATATTTTTACTCGCTTTGGTGTTCCAAGAGAGATTGTGACAGATCAGGGACCTCAATTCACATCCAAAATGATGGAGGAACTTATGGAGGATTACAAAATCAAGTATAGGAAATCTACTCCTTATCATCCACAAGCAAATGGTCAAGTGGAGTCTACAAATAAAGTGATTGAAGGAATCCTCCCCAAGATTGTGCATATACATAGAAGAGATTGGGTAGAAAGGCTTCCTAAAGCCTTATGGACCTATAGAACTACATGGAGGAACACAACGAGACATACACCCTACGAACTTGTTTATGGGAAGCAAGTCTTGTTCCCCATCGAGTTCCAAGTCAAAACTTTCAATATGGTAGTCTAGTTGGGAATGGATTTATCATAAGCTCAAAATAATAAACTGGAGCAATTGAATGAACTTGACAAAATCAGACAAGACATTGTTCAAAGGACTGGTCTAGTTCAGCGACAGAGGGCTACGTGGCATGACAAGTATATCAAAGACAAAAGGTTTCAAGAGGGAGATTGGGTATTGTTATTTGATTCAAAGTTTAAATATTTTCAATGGAAGTTTCAAACTCACTGGCTTGGGCCATATGAGATTGAAAAAGTTTTCAGTAATGGAGCAGTAAGGATCAGAACAATAGATGAAAGTCAAACTCCTCTCCTTGTGAATGGTCATAGATTGAAAATTTATCAAAAACCAATCTCAAAGGAAGAGTTCATCAAGATCTTTCAGTACAATTCTGAAATGAAGTTGGTGAAGAAGAATCTTTCTTCTCCATCAACTTAGTCTTTGTTTTTCCTATCTAAAAATAAAAAGTATAAGGTTGAAACAAATCACTGACTGGCATGCTTATACAAAAAATACAGGGTGAAAATCAGAAGCTTCTCACACCCTATATTTTCCATTTCCTTTGCTGAAAAAAATTGGTGACTCACTTTCCATTCTACAAAACTCATCATTTTATCTCATTTTGATTTTGTTTTACTTTTGCAAAGTTTCACTTCACTTCACTACCATATTCCACCAATAAATTTTTCTTCTCCAACATTTCTTCAATCTCAATTTTTCATTTATCATCTTGTCATATTTTCACTCACACAACCATCTCCATTTCATTCATCCATAAAGTTATATTTTACTCTCTATTTTACATTCTGTAGTTGTTTCCACGTTCTGCACCTATTCCCATTCCATATCCAATCATGTTCTACAGTCAATCTGATTCTGCAGCAACAGTTTGATCATTAGTCCAAGCATAAAGAGGCTAGTTCATAATAAAATTTCATATCTACGTAATTGAGAGAACAACTTTTGAAGACCAATTACATCTAAGCACCTCTAGAAGTAAACAACAAGAGATTAGCAAGCGGAAAGGTATGGTTCTAAAGGTAAAAACAAAAACTTATTTCAAAAATCAATACAAAACATAAGTTTGTATAACTCGTATAATCACATGACTCCATGATTTATCATTATGAGATTTGACTACAATGATGATTTTGCCACACCTTCTGTCTTTAATACCTAATGGTATAATGATGCAATCTCTTTTTTAAACTCAAAGACTTGTACTTAACTGGACTTTTCCAGCACACCTGTTAAACAGTTAGATTCATGACGTAACCTATTTTCGTATGACTCCTCAAAACCATGATTGTTCATTTATTACACAAAGTTTTCTCTTATACTTCCGCAGCCTTTTTGTGTATACAATCACTCTGTTTTCGTATATTTTGTGCATACAAACATTCTGTTACCTTGTGCACATAGTCACTCTATTTTCATATTTTCTGTGTATAACAGTCACTGTATTTTTCACACAGTTTACGTATATAGCTAGCCACTCCATTTTCATACACCATGTGCACACTTTGTTTCCACACATTTTATGCATACAGCTACTCTGTTTTCATATAGCCTGTATGTACAGTCATTTTATCCCATACTCATAATCGTTTTACTTCCATATATTCTGTCATTTCATCCCCATATCCATAGTTATTTTTATATACCAGTTGTTCCACTACTGTATACATAGTCCTCTTTACACAGTCACTCCATTTCTCAAACAGTGACGGGAATATTGAAGATTATTAGGGAATAGAGGTGATGGGGCGCATCGTCAGAATTGAACCTATAGGGGTGAAGTACATGGAAGGTTATCCTAAGTTGAAAGGAATGTTGCAGAAGGCTGGTTGGTTGAGTTTCATTGAAAAATTCAATGGTTACCATAAAGAAATCACTAAATCTTTTGCCAAATCATTTGATTGAATGGATGTGGAAATAGGTGACATAAAATTTGCAGTGACCGGATCTTTTATTGCTGAAGTAATCGAGCTTCCAAGAATAGGAGAAGGTGGTTCAAGAGTAAATAATTTCATGATGAATCCTAGAAGGTCATTCTCAAAAATCCAAGTATGGACACTACTATTTTTAGGAAAGGGATTCCAATCTCTACACTTAAGAGCAAATTGAGTAGCATTTTATTAATTTTGGAAAATTTTATTACATGCGAGGGAAGGTTTGGTTCCATGTATTTATATCACATAAGATTATTAATGACTTTTCTTGAAGATGGAACCCTTAATCTCCCATTTTTCCTATTGAATAGTTTGAGAAGAATGGCCACTAATGTTCAGAAGAAAATTGAAGCAATAGAAACCACTCTTTATCATCATCAACTAGTAAAAATTTTAGTTGAACATCACTTAAAGAGTGTAGGGGACACATGGGAGGACTTTTTGGTCAGAAACGTCTTCCAAGATGCTCCAGAATTGCCTGAGGGAAGTCCTGTAAAAAGAATTAGGAGAAGGAAGACCAGTCTCACCAATCAAAACACTCCTGAAACTTCAACACAAAAAAACAATGAATAAGAGCCCATCTTTGAAACATTAACAGATATCAAAAAGAAGACAAAGCAAAGAAGAAAAATGAAAGAAAAGGTTGAGAAAATCCACAAGAATATTCCTGAACCTTCATCATCCAAGGAGGATGAACAACTGCTTTCTGAGAGACTTATCAAAATCAGAGAACAGGTCAAGAAACAGAAGGAGAAGGGAAAAAGGAAACATGTTATAAAGGAAGAAATCATAGGCTCCCAAAGTTTGAGGAGAAGTTCTAGACTCAGGGGCAAAGTGAGGAAAGAAAAATCAAAAGACCCCTAGTTCATACATTTGGGGGAGGAAACTCCAACTCAGCCCCATGACAATATTCCATATGAGCAAAGCCCATAGAACTCTCCCCAGCAAAACTTTGAAAGCAACCCAAGAAGAGCCTCTCCAGACATTTGATCCAATCCAACAACAGATTTATGACTACATAGAGTCATTGGAGAAAAAAAGTACATCAATGGACCTAGGGACATCATCTAATCCTGAGCAGCCTACCACATCACAAGAGACTTTAACTAGCTCACTTAAACAGGAAATCTATGAGCTAGAAGTTCTAAATAGGCACATCCAAAGAGAAAATGAATATTTAAAAGAGCAGAACAAGTTGGATAAGATTATGCATGATAACACTATGCTTCACTTGGCTTTATGGCACAAGAAGAATGGAAAACTAAAAAGGAAAAATAAGAAGCTAAACAGGGCAATTATTAACCTCAAGTACAGATTTCTCATGAGGAAGCCTAGGATGGCAGTTGGTGCAAAGAAAAGCAAGAAGAGGTTGGATGTTTTCGCTAAAGTCTCAGAAAAATGTAGTAGGAGGATGGAGTTCACAATTTTGATTACATGGGGACATGCAATAGTCTAGCAGTGGGGGTATGTTGAGCTCCAAAACTTCCCTTTCCTTAGCAACTTTTCTCATCCATTCTTCTTTGCTTTTCCATGAAAAATGCATCTTTATCATAAAAAACCATTACACATTCCCTCAAGGAGTATATTTCAGTGATTTACAGGTTATACTTTTATGTTTTCTATTTGAATAAGTTTTTGTCTTTTACCTATGGAACGCAGCCACATTCTGCAGCTAATCGATTGTTCTGCATCTACTTTCATGCTTTTCTAGGTTCCAAGTGTCAAGAGGGGAAAAGGACTACATGGGTAGCTTGGAAAGCATCAGGGTATGGATCGTATCTTATTCATCTAGCCTAAATAGACGAGGAAGACTCCGGTCAAATGGAAGTCAAACATAGAAACCTATGGCAAACAGGACTCTGTTTTGCACACGTTTCTCAGTGATGCGATCTGAGGCAGTTTTCTAAGGCCACGGACTTCATCTGTCACCTGCACAAACTAAATCCAACAACCATTACCATATATTTATGTTTCCAAGAAACCAAGGACAAGAATTCTGCATACTTGCCTACCTACATGTTTTGTTGTAGCTTATTTTTCTCCTTAAAACAGTTGCATAATTTCTCTATAAATACATGTGTGAAGAACACAGAAGAAGTTAGGTTTTTGCTTATGTGTTCAGTTTAGATTTCCACTCTGTAGTTTGAAGAACTCATTCTCTATTTATAATATAAAAACTGTGTTTCATGGATACATGAAGCGTTGTTGGTGTGTTGATTAAGTGCTTATAATCCGAGACCTTTGCAGAGGGCCCCTGCATTGGTCAAGGTTACATTTTATTTTTGTTTTGTCTTTCAAGTTAATTGTAAATTCACTATGTTTTTTTTCTATGATGTTTATAACCATTTCCTAACTCTGTTCATAATGCATCTTGTGTCATCTTCTTATTAGCACAGAATAGCTCTTTTGTTTCACTACTTTCTAGTTTCTGATCAGTATCTTGAAGTTGATATCAGTAGCATAGAGTAATGTAGATTTTCCGATCATTAGTCTAGTTTCTTTCATTTACTATTCATTAGTCTTTAGATTTTGAATTTAACTTATCAATGCCACTTTTTTGTTAGTTGAATAGCTCATGTTGTAAGTGAATGTTTCTGAAAGACCTTTCAGTTGATGGTTCATCTTAAAACTAAGTGGTTAAATATTTCATTTATGAATGAGTCTCTCTCTGCATTTTTATGTTTACTTTTTCTTAAAACAATGAAGTATGGAGTCCCTCAAAATGCTATCACAAGGAGGTAGTTCTCCCAAAATTGTGTAGCACAGTGATAAAGCACTTCATTTAGCTGTTATAGTAGATTAGTTGCAATTTCATTTTCAGCCTTAGTCTTTCATTTAACTTTTTTGCAATTTCATTTTCAGTTTTAGAACAATGAAGTTCTGAATCCCTCAAAATGCTATCACAAGGAGGTAGTTCTCCCAAAATTGTGTAGCAGAGTGATAAAGCACTTCATTTAGCTATTATAGTAGATTAGTTTCAATTTCACTTTCATTCTTAGCCTTTCATTTAACTTTGTTGCAATTTCATTTTCAGTTTTAGAACAATGAAGTATTGAATCCCTCAAAATGTTATCACAAGGAGGTAGTTCTCCCAAAATTGTGTAGCATAGTGACAAAACACTTCATTTAGTTTTTATGATAGATTAGTTGCAATTTCATTTTCAATCATAGTTTTTCATTTAGTTGCAATTCCATTTTCACTTGTTCATTAAGTTTTGATTCGGCAATTAGACAATAGTTGTAATCTTATTTTCAGTATTTCATTTTTGGTTCATCATCGATAGCTGCAACCTCATTTTCAGTTTTAATATCTCATTTAAGCTTTGGTTTTGTAATTGATTAGATAGTAGTTGCAATTTCACTCTTAAGTCCTTTTAGTTCATGTTTTGGAAACAATCATAATAGCAAGAAGAGAAACTCTGTTTTCATTTTCTTGGTTAAAAGTTTACTTCCAAATCTGGCTTAAAGCACTTTTAGCTCTTATTTCATTTTCTTTAGAGTACATTACCGAACATTAGGAATTAAAAGATAAAACCCCCAAAACAACAGAAAACTCAAAAAATATTGAAGTAGGAAGGGTCATCTAGCACATATAGTGCACTACACTTCATCAGTTTAAGATACCCGGATTGATAATTTATGTAGAGCAATTTAGGACACTAAATTGACCAAACATAATGCTAGAATTCTCCAAGAATGTTCTAGGTGTCCAGGAGTGAGAGAGAAGGAGAGAATAAAGGGAGAGCTCCAAAACTGAACTTAAAAAAAGGTACCAACTTATCCTTAGAAGCATCCTTATTGACGAGGCCTCTTTTTTCTTCAATTTTCCATTACTTTCCTTCATTTTCCTCCTCACATGAAACATGTGGTCTTTCACCTTCCTTTTCTCCTAATTTCCATTATTTTCATAAATAAAATGTGATTAATTCCTCATGCCTTCCTAAAGCCTTTGCCATTTCCTTTACACATAATAAACCAAATGAACACCCACATTAGGATGTTTTTCCCAACACTCAGCTTGGAATACATGTCCCATGACCTTGGTTATTATTTTTACTTTATTAACTTTATTACATATAATTTTGAACATGGTTTTTACAAAACCCTCCCCCTTGGGCGAACCATATCCTTGGTGTTCAATGACACCTACAACCAACAAGACTACTAAGAAGAAAAACATACTGCCAATGGAGCTTTATAAGTTCGCTCAATGCAATATTTACAATGATCAACCTATTGAGAATCAAACCCACATGACAGATAAAAACATAACCACCATAACAATATGACACTCATACTTATTATTAGAGCTTTATAACACAACTCATGGTGGTATTTACATCCATACACATATGTACATATACCAAAACATCACCCAAAATATATACCAACAAAAAATTTTCAACCAACGAATAGAGAAGGATACATAGCCCGCATCTAATCCACTATCTTCCATGTAGCTTCATAAGGAACAAATTGCTTCCACTGCGCTTTAACCTACTGAATTTCTCGATTCCGGAGCATGAGCATCTTTTTCTACAATATACAATGAGGTTTCAGCTAGAATTATCCATCTAGCTCCACCTGTAAGACGGATCAGTCAATCACATGATCAACATATTTAACATACTTCTTAAGCAATGACACATGGAAAACATCATGGACTTTCACTGTCATAGGTAGTGCAAGTCGATAGGTTACTGGTCTAATCCTATCACGAACCTTGAAAGGTCCACAAAACTGAGGTGTCATCTTAGCACGTGATCCAAACCTCAAGGATCTCTTCTTGGGCTTGATGCATAAATACACATGTTCCCCAACCTGAAACTCAAACAACTTGTTCTGATATGCATAGAATTTATTTCTATCCTGTGTTGCCTTTAGATTGTTCTTGATGACCTACATTTCCTATTTCATCTTTGTCAACATGTTCGGTCCTATCAATACCCTTTTTACTAGATCACTCCAACTGATAGAAGTATTACAAATCCCCCCATATAGTGCATTAAGCGAACTCATCCTTAGTGACTCTTAATACCACTTATTATAAGCAAACTCAACCAACAGGAGGTACTCCCCCCATCTCCTCTTCTTATGCATCACATACATCCTCAATGTGTCCTCCAATATCCTATTGACCCTCTCTATCTATCCATATGCCTATGGATGATAAGTTGCGTTGAAGGCCAACTTTATCCCCAAACCTACAAACAACTCTTTCCAAAACTTCGAAGTGAACTTAGCATCCCTATCTAACACAATCTTTCTTGGAACACCATGCATCCTCACAACATCTATGATGAATACCTGTGATACATCATTAGTTAAACAAGTATACTTCACTAGAATGAAGTGTGCTACCTTTTTCATCCTATCAACCACAACCATGATGGAGTCATGTTGTGTAGATCTCCTTGGCAAACCTATGATTAAATCCATGGAAATTGCCTCCTACTTCCACTCTGGAATCAGAATCAGTTGTAGAGGTCAACCTGGATGCTTACATTCGGCTTTCACTTGCTGACAGTCCAAACATCTAGCCACAAACTTTGTCATGTCCTTCTTCAAATTCAACCAATGATAAAACTTCTTCATTATTTTCAATTTCTTCTAGTATCCTGGGTGACCTGAATATGGCTTTTCATGAAACTCCATTAGATAGACTTATTAAGCTCATTATCATTCAGCGCATAGATCATGTCCCTAAATCTGAAGAAACCATCTACTGTAAGAGAATAGTCCACAACCTGACTACCTGTACCCTATGTTAACCTGTGCATAAGCTTCATCTACCTTCTATCGTGTTGTCTTACTTGTAAGATCTAATCTTGTAAGTCTATCCCATAGGAGCTCATAGTTGGTACATGATTTACTTGTATCCTCCTACTAAGAGCATCTGCAACCCTATTCTCTTTCACTTTGATGTACTTGATCTCAAAGTCAAACTCATTTATTGTGGCCAACCATCTAGCTTGTCTAACATTTAGATTCGATTGTTCAAATAGATACCTCAATCCACTGTGATCACTCATCAATATAAACCTCCTGCCAAGAAGATAGTGTCTCCACATATTGAATGCATGGATGATCGCTTCGAACTCAAGATCATGTGTCAAATAATTTTTCTCCTGCTAATTCAATTTTCATGACTCATAACACATTACATGTCCTTCCTGCATAAGGACTCCACTAAGTCCTCTCTTGCAATCATTTATACATACCAAAAACTCTTTATTTAGATCTGCAATCTTTAACACTAGAGCATTTCTCAACAATTGCTTCATCTGTTCAAAACTTGCTATGCATTCCTCTGCCCATTCAAATTTCTTACGTTGCCTCTGTAGTGATGTAATAAGATATGAAATGTGAGAGAAGTTCTTGATGAACCTCCTATAGTATCCTGCTAGCCCCATGAATGATCTTACCTCATCCACATTTCTAAGAGATTCCCTCTCCATGATAGCCCTTATATTCTCTAGATACACTACTATATCTTTCTTAGAAACCACATGCCCCAAGTAATGTACCTTCTTCTGAAAGAAATTACATTTACTAAGCTTAGCATACAACTGATGCTCTCTAAGTAATATCAAAATTGTTGCTAAGTGATCAGCATGCTCTTCCTCATGTTTAGAATATATCAAGATGTCATCAATTAATACAATAACAAACTTGTTCATATAAGGACACAACGCACTATTCATCAAGCACATGAAAGTAGCTGGAGAATTACTCAAACCAAATAGAACTACAACAAACTCATAATGCCCATACCTGGTCCTAAAATTTGTCTTGTATATGTCCTATTCCTTGATGTGTGTGTGATGATATATGGACCTCATATCAATATTCAAGAAGAGTTCTTCTCCCTTCAACTAATTAAACAAGTCATCAATCCTTAGCAATGGATCCCTGTTCTTGATGGTCACCTTGTTCAACTGCTTGTAATCAATGCATAGCATGAGAGTACCATCCTTCTTCATCACAAACAACATTGGTGCATCCCAAGGTGATACACTTGGCCTAATGTATCCCTTGTCAATATTTTCCTTAAACTGTACCTTCAACTCTACTAACTCTGGTGTGCTCATCCTATACAGTGTCTTCAATGTTGGTGCTTCCCCTAGCACCAACTCAGTGGAAAATCCCACTTCTTTGTGAGGTGACAACTATGAAATCTCTGCTAGAAACACATCTTGAAACTACTGCAAGATTCAGTGCCTACTCAATACCTCTGCATCCTCTACATCCTTACCTTTACCACTAGAAATATGCATTGCAAATGGCACACACCATTTTTTGCAACTGTGCTTTTCCCGCATAGTTGTCACCATTCTAACTGATGTTTCCTTCTTCCTACCCTACAAGATCCTATGTTCTCCATTATCATCCAAGAACTCAATGGCCTTGTAATAACAGTGCACTTTGGTCCTATGAAGATATAACCAATCCATACCCAAAAGAAAAACATATGATCCTAATGGCAATAGATTCAAATGTGTTGAAGTAGGCATACCATTCAACTTGAATGCATAAGCTATTACCTAATGATACACTCTATTCTTTGTACTTGTAGCCAACTGCATTGTAGAATTTTGTAGAACTTTCCTACAAATCAGCTAGCTCTAATATCATGTAGAACTTTTTCTACAAATCAACTAGCTCCGATACCATGTAGAATTTCCCACCTGTAGATCAACCTGGTAATGCAATGTACTAAAGAAAAACGCTTGATCTACTTCTACAAAAAATTTAGCAAAATCTTAATCAACCATGAGCATCATCAATAAGAACACATATAACCGATAAAAAGGAATCAATCATACATAACACAGAAGAATTTACCTGAGGAAAGCACTTGCCTAAAACCCCATCTTTGTATTATCATACAAGTGGAAATATAGTCCGGATTACACAAAGCCTTAGCTCGAAAGCTATCCAGCTCTCAGTACAATCCCTCTGCTACTCATAAACAGTCAAAAGGCTTCTCACAAACCTTCTCCTCTACCCTCCAAGCCTCCTATTTCCTTATGCAGTTTCCTTGGGGTCCAATGCTATCACCTGTGTGAATTGGCCTCTTCACACACTCACTAACATCTGATATAACTGCAAAAACTTGAAGGAGATAAATCCTCATCATGGACGAGCTTCCTTCATAGGAAAAATATTCATCCAACTGATAGTACATTTTGTCCCTTCTCTGATCTCAACTGGGTCTCTGTCTAAACTGACATGCATGAGTTATTTAAGCTAGAATATTCAGTTATCTGAAAATACCATGTGTTACATGCATGCAAGCACTAGAAAACTGAATCTCATTAATTTAACAACATGTTAAATTAATCTAACTGGACTTGACTGGTACCCAAATCTAGCATTGGTACCCAAACTGCTATTTTTAGCATTTGTATTTTTAGCAATTTCTTGTTGCCATTTTCAACATGCACTAACCATGATTCTACATGCACTTCTTTATTTAAACCACACTTATCCACCATGTTGGGACTAACATAACTATAATTAGATCTAAGTTTAATCAAAATGGAAACAACTTGATCACAAAGCTTACCATCCATCTCGATAAGTGTTGCTTGGTGATCTGAATGCTTATTATATAACATTGCATAAATATGTGGAATGCTCTACCCAACATCCCCAAATGTTTGCACTTCATGTGCACTGTAAAATTGAGGCCTACCACCCTGATTCTGCAGACAATTCCTCTTAATATGCTCCTTACCATATGTCCAACACTACAACCGTCTTATACCATCAAGTTTATTCTACTGCTCTTGTTGTTGTGACCCATTAAATGTCTTGTAAGGTGAAACATTTTATTTCTCACCTGCATCCTAACGCTTTGTTCTTTTCGGCTTCCATTTACCTTTAGCTCTTTCTTTCCCTTCCAAACTTGCTGAGTTCTTTTCTTGTACTTTGACTACACATAACAATGCTTCATCTTCCAAATAACTTCCTCAAATGACAAAGCCTCATCGTAATCAATCCGATCTATAAATGCTAATGGAAATCCACTAATAAATCTATGAACTTTGTCCTTCTCATCCTTAAGATATGGTACATATCTCAATAACTCTAGGAACTTAGTCGTGTACTCCTCATCTGTCATCGATCCTATCTCTAGCTCATAGAATTATTTGGCTTTGATGTTGTAGTACCTCTCTGACAAGTTCTTCTTCCTTAAAGGTCTCTTGAATTCATGTCAACTCAAGTCTTTTTTTATGATGTCTCCAACCCACTTCACATCTTCCCACCAGATGTTTTATTTCCATTTGAGGTTGAAGTTATCTATTCTCACCTTCATATTCTCTGTGTATTCATTCAACTTAAAGAATTTCTTCATCCCAAGTAGTCATGTGTCTACATCCTCTATTTTCTTCAAATCTCCATCAAAGGTAGGTGGCTTCACATTCTTGAACTCATCTGGAAAATACCCCATGTCACTTCGCCTATAAGGATGATAAAAATGATGATCATAGTGCCTATTAGAACTAGAGCTACAATGGAACTTGTGTCCATCACCTCTCCTATCTATAGTATCCAAGAACCTTACATCTCATATCATATCATCCCTATCTGACTTGTGCCCACCATAAAACCTATTGCCATATGCCCCATTAGTTTTTTCCTTCTTCCCATGGTTGATCCTAAGCGGTCCCTGTGTCTACAATTTTGAAAAACTCTGAAGAATTACTGCATCAACTTCTGCTTGTTTCTCCTGTGCCTGGATGATTCCGTCATTCTCTACCTTGCAACTTCTTGTTTCTACCTTCAAAATTCTCAATGTGTCTACTATATCAGAAGAGTACACAACACCACGTTGCTCATATGATCCATAGGGAGAGTCTCATGAATTATAGTCTACAATCTTGCTAGTCATCTTTGATCTCTTTTTGCACGTATACCACGTCAGCTTAAACAAATACATAACATAATAAACATACCTCAGTATAGTTCAAGGGAGGATATTTCATCTGCAAGATCAACTAGATTAGCACAATACATGTATAATCATAATCATATCAATACATAAACATCGTTTGAATCATTAGCTAGTTACCATGCATGGCCATACCAACCACATACCATGATATCATGCACGACAACTATAACCATTTGTGACGCATTTCAAACCAACCAGTGTGGTTCATCGTCAGGACAAGTTGAAGAATCAGATCTAGGCTGCATGTTAAATAGTTAGAGCAAGACCTCCAATGGGTATAGTTGTTGGAGGTCCTACTCTAACTATTTAACATGGAGCCTAATTCTGATTCTTCAACTTGTCTTGATGATGAACCACACTGGTTGGTTCGAAATGCGTCATAAATGTAATATCATTTTATTTACACCAAAGAATTTTCTCATAAACTTGATATGGATCACAGAAGCCTGAATTCAACTATAACCATGTCAATAAATGCAAAACAACATATAAGCATTGACATGCATAATCAATGCATGACCGAAATACACTCATGACAAACATATCTAATAACAACACCATAAACTTTTACATGGTGACACAAATTAAACCATGACCAACACCATGGATACACAACAAGAACATAGACCACAAGCATGAAGAGCACACATGCAACTGATATGTATTCATGTCCAACAAAGATTGCCCATCCAGTCCAAGGGGTGAACCATGCTATGATACCACTCTATAACACCCTACTCCCACATTTACCTAAGTTAACCAACCCGTTTGGGTAAACAGGTGACGAGAGGATACTATGATGTGATTCAACTCCCCATGTATAGTTAAGGAAGTGCAATCGACAAAAAAAACCATTTTGGACTTCCACACATGCTACAAAACCTTCATGAGCCAAACAACCCTTCCAGGTGACCAAGCCTTGAGACAACTTGACATTTCATTGATCTAGACCCTCAACCACTCCCATGAAAAGCCATGCATGTGGCTGACACCTTCCATTCACTCCCACAGCAAGGCATGCTAGCGATTGTGGACATTTTCAGCTAGTTCTAAGCTAGTGACCCTCAATTCCATGCCACATTTTTAGGACCAGGACTCAAGCCACTTCCCAGAACTTCATGAAATTTTTAGAAAACAATAAATAACAATGGAATAAGGCTACTAATTCAATCATTAGTACAAGTACTTTATCTGACTCCTACTAGTCATGACATGAATTTTGTCAAACATGTCATCAATACATAATTTACAAGTCATAACAACAAATCTGAGCATAGGTGTTACAGATCCATTTGGGCACATCACTCCCATCATTCAAATTAGTGACATTAGGGCTCATCAAACCCTAATTTAGTTTCTACATGCCCTAGACAAGTAACCACTTTGAATGCCTCCTTCCGTGAGAGTTTCTTGGCCTAAAGCCCTCCAGAATTGCCTCCTTTAGGGACCAGCATAGCCTTAGACAGGGGTAAGTGCGCTTCAATGTAGGTAGGCCCATGGCAGGGTGCTTTACAGAGCACCTAGGCACACTTTGACATGCGCTGGGCGAGATTGAGTGCAATTCACATAGGGTTCTGGGAATATTCTTATCTTTTGAGCCATCTAGAATATTCCCACACTTATCATCTCCTATAAGCTCGAAATTGGATAGGGAATGAGTTAAGTAACCTCCTATTCTCTCATCCCTTCCCCCATGGCAACTAACTCTAAGTTTAGAAGGCCATTCATTACCCTCATTTATGACCAAACCTCCTCCATTTACCTATAAATTGAGCACTCGTCTAAGTGATCAGGGCCTGGACTTTGAGAATTTGTAAGGAGATATTGTTGGTGTGAGGATTGAGATTATAAGCAAGTGTTGTTATGCTTCCAACATGCTATGCTATTGATGTGATGTTGGTTGGAACCCAAGCTGGAAGAGTGACAATCAATCAGACTTCATGGTTGTAATTCCTCCTTCTACTTAATAAAGTTGTTTACACCTTTTTCCATATGCTTATCTTGATATATGATGTTTATATGTGTGAATTTATATGATTCCATTTACTTATAGTCGACAGATCTCTTGTTTTGATTGGTTCTCTATCTTTTGGTTATGCTTGCAGGTACTTTTTGAGTGAGTTAAGTTCAAGAAGGAGTGACGGGAGTCATACAAAGGAGACAAAAGGAAAGTGAAAGAAAAAGTAGGTCCTTTGATTCCCTTTATCTTATTTATCGTCTATAGAAAAAGGATAACCACTTTAAATCTGTTGTTCTAGGTATAGCTACCTACCTACGGAATTAGTATTTATCCGTAGATGCAAAATTCCTCATAACGAATTGGTGACTCCACTAGGGAACTGTCATCGTTTCTCATAGTTTACCTTCATCCTAGTACACTCTAGTAGACCTTACTTACTTCCATTGATCTTATTTCAGCATTTTTGAAGTGTTTTTTGGTGAAAAGTGTGTTAGTAAACCCCTAGGATGGCCTCTCTAGCACCAGCACAGGCTTGGTCTAGAGACATAGCACTATAGAGCACCCTTGGCTTAAGGATAGTGTTCTAAAGTGCACTATCTCCCATTCAAGGCTGCGTTGATCCTCCTTAGGACAAAAATCCCTCCTTTGAGTTGATTTTTTGCCAAATTTCCTTCTGTTTCTGCTTGCTGAAAGGTCAATGATGCTTGTGTCTCTAAAATCAATTGTGTTTCCTTTGTCAGCCCTACTTTGTCTTTGATTGTTTAGTTTATAGTTGATTAATCTTTGTTCAAAAGAAAGTGTCATAAAAGTCTTATTTTCTTTCTAAATGGAACTGTCGTAAAGTCTTCGTTCTTGCAAAAAGATTGATTGATTGTATGTGCATTAGTTTCCTTCTGTTCATCATAACATTAAGGGAATTGAAAAGAAAAACTTGAATTGTGCATTAAAAGAGTTTGTGTGTGCTCATAGGAATAGTTTAGGGAAATTGCATTAGATGTGTTCTTTGTTCTTTGATTACAAGAATCTGATTGCTCTATCCCTGCTAGTTAAGGTTTTCATTGTCAAAATTGTATGAAAAGGATTCTTACCATATTAGTTGCATTCTAGGAATCGAAAATACATCATGTGGTGAACCTTGACAGGCAAATTCTTAATCAAGATCAACTTAAAATTAACATCAATTAACCTAATGGAGCATTGTCACCTAACACAAAACATTTAGATGTTCTAGGCTAGAGAGGTGTTCTGGCATTGTAAATGTTATAGATCTAACCCGGAAATATTACAGATCTGATATAAAAATATAAGATAATGCAAATAAACCCAGGAATAATATGAAATGATTCTTTATTGATCAAACCCTGACGGTAGGGCAACACCATACATTCACTCCTTAAGGAAGGAGAACACTCCACAAGGCATATGCCTGTTCATACAATAATCCTTGACTATCCGTTGACATGGAGTCTCTAGCCTCTATATAGATCTAACCCGGAAATGTTCTAGGCTAGAGAGGTGTTCTGGCATTGTAAATGTTATAGATCTAACCTGGAAATATTACAGATCTGATATAAAAATATAAGATAATGCAAATAAACCCAGGAATAATATGAAATGATTCTTTATTGATCAAACCCTTACGGTAGGGCAACACCATACATTCACTCCTTAAGGAAGGAGAACACTCCACAAACCATATGCCTGTTCATACAATAATCCTTGACTATCCCTTGACATGGAGTCTCTAGACTCTATATAGGCCTCATACATACAATACCATGGGTCATTACAATGGTTCCCTCATACCATCAACTAATACCATGGGCCTATTACATTATTACTAACTACTTGTGGTCCCTTACATGATATGGGTTAACCACCTTATTTATTACTATGGCCCATCCCATTATTACATTATTACCTTGGGTACCTCCCTTGGTACCCTATATTATCCCCCCTAGGTATATAACATTCCACCCCCCTAAGCATGTTTCGTCCCCGAAACATGGGAAGAACACAAATAATAAGATCTACTCAAAAGAATATTCCACTTGTACCATGCATGTGCATCTAGCCATCCAAGAGAAAGGTGAACCCGCGGTCTCACTGGTGTCTCGCTCGCTTGAGAAGTAAGTTGATTGTGGTAGCTCTTCTATGTTGATGTGTGGTAGGTGGATCTTTGCTCCTCTCTATCTGTCCTGTGGGGGTTGTTGTCCGTGTGGCTAATTGGTTGCCATCTTGATGGTTGTCTTGCGGGGTGATGTGGGTGATGATATGTTGAAGTTTTAACCCACGATGGTTTTTTCTTTAATTCACCCTGCTGTGGTGCCTGTTGTGGTGTCTTCTTTTCCAATATGACTTCAACCACTAAGCCCTCATCTGATGTACCTGTAACCTTTTCTGCTTCAGCCTCTGTTTGTGTTTGATTGTCGATCATTAAAGGCTCATCATCTGATATGTCAGTCCCTGAAACATCTTCTGCTTCAGCCTCTACCTGTTTATTGATGGAAATATCCTGTAATGTAATTTTCTTCTTTTTATACCAGAGCTTCAGGAATTTCTTCTGCACATTAATATTGATAGTACCCGCAGATTCCATCCAAGGATATCCCAAAACAACATCCATATCATCCATCTCTGAAGTATAAAAATCACCATGCAACACATACTTATCCATAGAAAGCTTCAAATCCTTATAAATTTGAACATCCTCATCGTCAACCTGTGTATTTTCAATTTGTTTTGCTGGAACTTGCAATTTTTTTTCCAAGTTGACATTTATGAGATTTTGCTTGCAACTCGGATTTATAGACACAATGATTTTCTCCTTCCGAATCAATCCATGAACCTGCAATACAGAGATACCAGCAAAAAATAACCCGTTTGGTTCCTTGGTTTCCTTCTTTCCTGTAAAAATAAAATCTTTGCTAGGTTGTGTGTCTGTCTGTGTGAGCTTATCCACAAGATTAGATTTACAGTCAAAGCGCTCTATAAGAGCGTTTTTGAAGGCATCCCAAGTCAAAAACCTTCCATTGGAACGTTGATGCTCTTGCCACCATTGTCGTCTTTTATTGTCCAAGTACATGCTTCCCACCATAAGGTGAGTCTCATTATCATAGACGCGATCCAAATATTTCTCCATTTGTGCTAGCCATCTAGCTAGATGAGAGCCATCAAATTTATACAAGTCCCTCAAAGCCCGATCTAGGCCTGCCATCACAAAAAATATTGGCAAAAATTTGAAATGGTCACAATTACGTCAATATTGCTCGGAATCCCTATTATAACCTGTTTTTAGAAATGGAACAATCATTTTGCATCTACCCATGTGGTAGAAATCTTGATCCAGACACTTGGAATTTTAGATCTGTGCTGCAACTCTCCCGCCGTCACCAAAATTTCTACAAAAAAGATCTGATTTTAAATAAGCGATATCTCCCTCATCCGGACTTAGATTCGACTGATTTTTTTTTTGAATTTGGGTATTGTTTCACAAAGAA
Source organism: Pinus tabuliformis (assembly GCA_031772625.1). NCBI lineage: Eukaryota > Viridiplantae > Streptophyta > Pinopsida > Pinales > Pinaceae > Pinus > Pinus tabuliformis. The sequence goes on along the minus strand of CM062817.1, from coordinate 1,983,966,388 downwards.
TCCAGATCTACAATTAGATTTTACAGATCTTGCACCAGGACGTCTAGATCGGCACCGCCAACTCGCTGCCCTGAAAAATTGTCTGCAACCCCACTGATTTTTAGATCGGCGATATCTCCTTCATCCGGACTCCAATTCAACAGAATTTTTTTTTGAAATCGGCTATTTTTTCACAAAGAATATAGATATACAATTATATTTTGTAGATATTTCACCAAAACATACAGATCTGATCTGCAAACTCGCCGCCCCCGAAATCCTGCAAAAAATTAAAAAAAAATTCTCTACTTTTGTGCCCAAGAAAGTGCTCTGATACCACTTGTTATAGATCTAACCGGAAATATTACAGATCTGATATAAAAATATAAGATAATGCAAATAAACCCAAGAATAATATGAAATGATTCTTTATTGATCAAACCCTTACGGTAGGGCAACACCATACATTCACTCCTTAAGGAAGGAGAACACTCCACAAGCCATATGCCTATTCATATAATAATCCTTGACTATCCCTTGACATGGAGTCTCTAGCCTCTATATAGGCCTCATACATACAATACCATGAGTCATTACCATGGTTCCCTCATACCATCAACTAATACCATGGGCCTATTACATTATTACTAACTACTTGTGGTCCCTTACATGATATGGGTTAACCACCTTATTTATTACTATGGCCCATCCCATTATTACATTATTACCTTGGGTACCTCCCTTGGTACCCTATATTATCCCCCCTAGGTATATAACAGTAAAACATAGAAGTTGTCGCTAACTTGTCTGCAATACATTCCGAGTGTGACACCTCATTCCATGTACGTGAGTATATCATAGCTCATCCACGTACCTTTGGGTATATAGGGCAGTGTTACAGTATGTAAAGTATATGGGAATTCTCTCATTGTGCGGTTTCTCATTAAACAACACTAGTATGGATTGGGCCTCCATGTACTTTTGGGTATATATGGGAGGACAACACTAGGTTGCTATCCATCCTTAGGTAACTGAGTCGGCCGCCTTGGAAACTGTGATAGACCGAACACAACATTCAGGGAGATTGTGTGCCCGTACTTCTTGGTTCGCTAGGAGGCATTCTATAGTTCATAGTTGCTTGGTAAACCTTTTTGCCTAGCTTACCCTTTTTTGTTTATTTCGTTTTTGTAATAAAATCAATCAGCAATCGTGGAGGAAAATCAACCCTTACCCCTTCGTTCTCGGAGTGCAGCGAGTAAACCACCTTTACCACCCGAAGCTACACCTATCCGGTCAAAGCGGTCTCGTTTGACAAGATACGGTACTAAACAAGCCTCTAGTTCTTCATCTGAATTACTAGAAACACCTATACCTGGAAGTACTGTGACCCCAGTTACTTCTATGATTACTTGTACATCTATTACTGAAGTGGAATATCCACAATTACCCGAGGAAACTAGAACTGAATCTAGTGAAACGATAACCCAAGTTGTTCAAACACAAGTTGATTCTCAATCCAAAGTTTTTCAACAAGAAATTACTTCTGAACCTAAATCTATTCAATCAGAAGTGGATCCTGAACCCATCACTGTTCAATCAGAAGTTACTTTTGAACTAGAAGTTGTTCACGAAGCCCAACCTGAACTTTTTCTTTTACCAGAACATTTGGATCTTGAGGTTGAACAATCAAAGGTTTTTACCTTACCGGAAGAATATTGACTGGTACATCCTCGGACATCCATAACTGTCGAGACTTCCTCTTTAACTCAACAACAAATACCAAAAATCTATTATGGACCAAACGGTGAAATTATTCCACTTGGTTTGATTTCGATAGAAGAGGAACCTGAGGTAGAATCACCCCGAACTCCATTCCATTTTGGAATTGGACTTTATCTGTATCCTCATACTCCTCATTTCACTACTCCTTTTGAACCTAATTACTTTCATACACCCATTGATTTGTTAGGAAACGTATTTGGACATTTGACTATGGCAGGGTCAACATCCCAGACTGTACCATCTGTTACGGCTATGACAAAATCTTCTGTCACAACCTCTTCGATGTTTACTATGACATCTGAGTCACACTTGTATGGTGTTCCGTCAATCCCATCGGGTTACCAATCTTTATCAGGAACCCACTCAGGTGTTGCTTCTAGCCCTTGGTCTTCACCAATGTCCCCTACAAACACAGAATAGTTGGACCCATCAAGTTCATATCAAGATGGTTCATCTGGTTACCGTCCTATATATCCTCTTTACACTAGACTACCCCCATAGGGAGAACAATATGCACATTCTCCTTATCCTCCATTTTCTGGGGGGGCAACCATATGTCGATATGCCGTCGTCTTTAGGTCAGCCTGGAATAACTATTTGTCAGTGGCAGCCAACCATGCTCGTTCAACCTAGGCTTGTGTATCCATCACAACCTGTGCAATCTGTCTCATCCATACTTACAACACCTGTTGTTACAGCTTTACCATAGTCACAAGCTCAGATTGTTGTATCTCAACCTATGCAAGCTAGCCCTCTAACCTCAAACCCCCAAGTTTCAGGTATACAGATCCAACCTTCTCTTACAACAACCACTTGTGTCTGGAGTCCAACAACTTCAGGCTAGTTTATCTTTTACTGGAATGACTCATACTTACATTGGTTTAGTGTATTCACAACCTGGTAAACCTTAGATTGGTGGGCAACAAAAATTTTTAAATCAACAATTGTTGTACCAAAACAACAATAGTTGATTCAACAACCTTAGCAACCCTAATATCAACAGCAACAACTCCAAGAATACCAACCTCAACATGGACTTGGAAAACAAGCTTATGTTGGGTTTAGTCAGCAACAAGTTTATACAGGTCCTGTTTAGAAAGCCTATGCTGGGATTGGACAACAACAAATGTATCCCGGTGCTCAACAACAACCTTATGCCAGATTTTCTCAACAAGCTTACCTTTATCAAGGTTACCAGTAGCAGGTGCCTTATGCTAGTATGCAAAGGTCTATTTCCCAGGAAATCCCATATTACCCTAGATATGCTCAGCTTGACCTTAATAGGCAATTTCCTTTTGTTGAGACATTTGAATTACCAGATCTAAATCGACTCACCAATGACCTGATTCATTATGCACCTTGGTGGTTGGTGATTCCTCATAAGTTACCTTGTGATATTTTGAAATTCAATGGAAACCCTAAATAAGACCTATCCGACCATGTCATGAATTTTCATTTATGGTGTTCATCAAACTTCTTCAATGATGATTATGTTAGACTACGTCTTTTCCAGAGAATGCTTACTGGTCCGGCTGCGAAGTGGTAAATTGAGTTACCACAAGCTTCTTTTGATAACTTCGCTGCCTTAGCTACCACATTTTTAACCCATTTCCAGTTACCCATACAGTATGAGACTAGAACAAAACTATTAACCAACTTTAAAAAGACTACTGCTACTCATATCTCTAATAATATTCATGAGTGGCATCTTCGTTGTCGAATTTTTAAAACTTATGTTCCTAATTAGCTTCTAGCTGAGTGGTTTATAAAATCCTTATTGCCATCTATCACTGAGGATGTGGAGAAAGGTGGAGTTTTCACTGAAGAGCAAGTAGTTGCTCGTGCCCAATATTTGGACTTGATTTATACATAGTCTAGCACACTCTACGACAGGATCCCGAATGCACCCCGACCAACTTTCACTGTTCCTCCTCCACCATCAAGTAAGGAATCTCATGCCAGTGACGGTGTGATTGGTTCTTCGAGCACACAAATGGCATGTAAACCATCTGGTCAAACACTTGCCATTTCCAATCAAACTACAAATGCACCTGATAACACTCTTACCTCCAAAATCAATGTTGTGTCATCTAACAAGGCCAAGAATGAAAAGCAACCAGGAAATAAGAAGAAGGGGAAAAAAAGAAGAAACAAAATAATTCCCCTCAAGAGAAATCATTTGATTCCTCTCCTTTGGCTAGGAAACCTCGTTACCCTTGTTCGATCTGTAACAACGAGCATTTTGCGTGAGATTTTCCTCATCACTCCAAAGTCTCAAAGCTTCTAAAGAGTTCTAATACATCTGCGGTATTGACTGATCCTTTTCCAAAGCCGGAGAAAAATATGGTTGCTATAGACCATGCTTCCACTTCCCAAGTACTTATGCGATCCGCCTCTAAGCCTAAAATTGAAGTTTTCGTGTCAACATGAAGTGAAGATTATGGAAATCAATTATTGTCGTCAAATAACTAGGCTGATCAACCTAACTCTTCAACTTCAACTTCGACTGATCCTATTCCACCACCTATTTCACCAGAGTTAACAATAAAACCACCTAAGGGATTTGTACATAAATCAACATTTAACCCTCGAGCTCAAGCTGCACAGAACTATAACGTAGTAGAAGATTTGGCTCAATCACCTTTTGATATGTCAACGCTCGAGATGCTTCAGAACTGTCCCTCCCAAAATTAGGCTTTGTTGTCAGCAATTAGTGGAATCGATCCAACTAATTCCAATCTTGTGGTTTTCAAGCATGCAGATTATACACCACAGTTACCAGTGCAATTAGAATTTTTTATTCAAGTAAATGCCTTGAATAAACTTGTTCATCGAACCATTATTGACGAGGGGGAATCTACTTGTATTATGTCTATGAATTGCTGGAAAATACTTGGCTGACCGCCTTTGTCACGTTCACCAACAACGTTAAAAGCTTTTGACAGATGCACATATATGCCTTGTGGAATATTGAGTAATCTGCAAATTGAACTAGGAGGCAAAATAGTAACTGTTGAAGTTGAGGTTGTTGACAGACCCCTTGACTACAACATTTTACTAGGAAGATCATGGGTTTATGCTATGGCTACTGTGGTTTCAACGTACTTTCGTATGATTTCATTCCCTCATAAAGGTGCAATCATAGTTATCGACCAACTCACCTTCTTCACCTCTAATTCATAGGCTACTAGAAACATTCCATTGGTACACGGACCCCCACTATCTCTTCAAAACATTGGTCTAGGTCTCTTTAAAGTTCCTTCCCTAATGGGTATGTTTTCACTACCACCGCCATCAAATTTGGCGGAAGTGGAAAAAGTTGAGACTTGCAACATGATATCTTCCACTTCATCTAACTTAAGGAAGGTTACCAATAGTTTTGAAGTTGATATTAGTAATGAAATCATGCCGCTAAGACCTATTGAGCTAGCATAGAAATCAATATTTCTCGCTTGTGCGGCGAATCCAAATCCATTTTCGTCAATTGTATGGGTATATCGTTCATTATAATATGGTACTTCCTCTGATCCTTTTTCACGTATATTTTCTACTGATTAAGGAATCATCCAATCAATGATGATGGAAGGAGAACCATGGGAAGATTATCATCATTGTTCCTATCTTCAAGATCACATAGAAGATTATTCAAATGAACTTAATCACCCTTCAGTTGTCAATTTTATTTCGAATTTTGTTCTCATAGATATAGTAGATTCCGAGCGAAACCTATCAAATATTGAAGAAACTATTTCTATCAATATTTCGACCAAACCTAACATTGTAGAAAACATTCATGTTGGAAAATATTGTTCTCCATCAAAACTTGATATTTACCATGCTCTCTTTTGTGAATTTCGAGATATAGTTTCATGGTCATATGAGGAGATGTCAAGAATTGGCTCTAGTATAGTTGAACATGAAATAAAAATGTATCATGATGTCAAACCAATGCAACAGTGCCTCCGTCCTGTCCATCAAAAGAAGTTTGTTGCTATTAAAATAGAAGTTGAAAAACTTTTGCATGTTGGTTTCATTTACCCTGTTCCTCTTATTGATTGGGTTTCCAATATTGTTCCTGTCATGAAGAAATAAGGGACAATACGAGTGTGCGTCGATTATAGGGATGTTAATTAGGCTTGTCCAAAAGACAATTATCCTACTCCCTTTATCGACCAGATTATTGATGAATGTACTGGATGCGAAATATTCTCATTCATGGATGGTTTTTCCAGCTATAATTGGATCAATATCCACCCAGAGGACCAATCTAAAACTACTTTTATTTGTTCATGGGGCACATTCGCTTATAGGAAACTCTCGTTTTGTTTTAAGAATGCGAGGGAAACATTTCAGAGGGAGATGAATTATGCCTTCCATGACATCAAACATATTTTCAGCCATACCTTGACGACTTACCTACTCATTCACGAAAGTGAACTGATCACCCGCAGCATTTGAGAGCTGTATTTTTATGGTCCCGACACTACTAAATATGACTCAATCCACACAAATGTGTGTTTTGTGTTGGTTCTAGTCATTTTCTTGGATTCGCAGTGTCTGAGGGAATTCGACACTCCACTTAACGTTCAAGAAATCCTTGACTTGCCTCCACATTCCAATCTACTACAGTTACAGAGACTCCAAGGGAAGGCTAACTTTCTAAGGAGGTTCATTCCCAATTATGCTAAAAGGGCTAAAGGATTTACTCGTTTATTGAAAAAGGGGATACCCTTCCATTGGGACCAAGTTGCGCAAGCTTCCTTCGATTCTCTTAAATATACCTTGATTAGAGCCTCATTAATGTATTCCCCGAATTATCAAAATGACTACCTCATGTATCTCGCTGCTGCAAATATAACCATTGGAATGGTTTTAGTCCAAGAAGAAGATGGGATTGAGCACCCGATATATTATTTCAGCCGCAACCTCAATGATACAGAATTTAAGTACTCTTACGTTAAAAAGTTATCTCTGGTTGCTGTTCAAGCTATACAGAGATTTCGCCACTACATCCTGCTCCGAAAGACCACTGACATTTTGGATTGCAACCCTATGACATATATTTTGTCACGTCAATTGTTGGGGGGGAATACTCAAAATGGATCATCATTTTGCAGGAGTTTGATTTGGAATTCATTAAATCCATATCAAATAAATCTCTATTCTTCGTCGAGGTTCTTTATGACCTTCCCTCAAATACCATTGATTCAACATCAAAACCATCAATTCTGGATGAGTCTTTGTTCCTGATTTCATCATATGACACATGGTATGGAGATATATTGATTTATCTCCAAACCCAAACTTTCTAAACTGATACCTCTTGCTCGCAACGGCGACGTATCCGATACCAAGCCAAAGATTATCTGATCGTTGGTGACACTCTTTACTGTTGTGGTATCGATACAATTTTACAAAGGTGCCTCACTCATGAGGAAGTCGAGAAAGTTTTGAATGATTGCCATTCAGGTGCTTGTGGTGGACACTTATTTGGTTATGCTACCGTGTAGAGAATTCTCTATGCTAGTTACTTCTGGCCTTCCATATTCAAAGATTTCATAATTGTTGTCAGAAGTTGTCACGCATGCCAGATCTATGACCACAAAGCTAGATTACCACCTGCACCATTGCATCCTGTCGTCGTTGTTGGACCATTCGCCAAATGGGGCATTGACTTCATGACATGTAACCCCACCTTCGCCGAGGGCCATGGGTAAATTATAGTCGTTGTTGACTGTTTCACAAAATGGGCTGAGGTGATGCCAACATTAAACAATAGTGGTGAGATGGCTACTCTTTTCTTTTTCAACCATGTGGTTGCCCAGTTTGGTGTACCACATGTTATAGACATTTTTGGGCCCTACAACCCCAAGCATGAAATGTCCATAAACCAAGGGCTCCTAAGTCCCTAAAAGTGTTGTTCTAACCCCTAAAGGAACAAGGTCAACAGATTACAGCTTCTCCTAGAAGTTCTCCATGAAAAACTGCTCAGAATTGGTCAAAACAGGATCATTTCAGCTGCTCCACTGGCTAAGTGCGTTGCATCTCACCTAAATACACTGTGTGGGTGCGTTGCATTTCAAAAATCCCTTCTGTGGGGTGCGATGGGCGAGAAATGACAAATGGCAGTGTCATTCCATGAGGTGGAGATGCAATGGAAGCTTCCAGAATCTTCTCATGTGACACTTGCCTCACTGAATTTGACCAAGGATGAGTAAGAGACCATCAGTATCCAAGTGGAAGCAAGAACTATCAGAGAGAAGACACTAATCAAATCACAAGCTGACTCATCCCCCTTACAGATATCTATATATGGATCCTTCATCCCAGCATATTGTAAGGAATTGTTGTTGGTTTCTTGAGACAAACATCAGATTGTTGGGTGATCTAAGCTTTGTTTGAGGTGAAGAGGGGCTTCTTTGTTTGGAGGTTGATGCTGGGTCAGAACAACTGGTTGTAACTCCTCTTGGCTCTTTTCTTGTTTATCAATAAAAGCTATTCAAGTTTCCCTCCATGCTTTTGTGTCATTGATGCTTATTACATTTGTATGGTCAATTTACATCTGATCCTAGATTTTTTATGATTATAGATCCATGTCTTTGTATAGTGCTATGCTTCTGTGATCTTACAGGTACTTTGTGAAGCTGGGCGTGCAAGGGAGCAGGTAGCTGAAGACTATCAAAGAAGAGAGGAATCAAATCAGGAGATTAGCGCAAGACAGAGGTTGGTATTTCTGTTCCTCTCTATCTATAATTCATAAAGGAAAAACGAAAGTAGCTTTTCTCTGTTTGTTTCTAAGGCAACTGTCACACCTTAGTGGGATAGAGAAGTTCTATATAGACACTTTTCCCTGTAACAAAATGGCGACTCCGCTGGGGAAATAATTAGTTTGTTTGTTTATCATTCTTTGTTGTTTGTTTCATAAGCTTACAAGTAGCATTCGAACTGCATTTGCCATAACAAATGCAAAGTAGATAATTGCTACTTCAATCCATCTATTAGATCTGTTTATGATTTAAACAACTGATTCACAAACTATCTGATTGTCCTTGTGATAGCTCTTAGATCCTCCTTAGATCTACCCCTGATTGTTGCATTACTGATTGCTTTTTGCTCGGCCAAAACCCAAGAACTGAACTGCAAACTGTGACCCGGAACTCGAACAGAGTCTTGTTTCTGGCCCAGTGCAGGTACTGTTCAGAGAATCTGAACTTCAACGTACTTCCCGAGTGGACAAGCTACGCTGCATTTCAAATTCTCGGTGTTACAGGTGCGCTGATTAGACTAGCTCTGTGCAGTGTTGGCTTCTGTGATTCATTCTTTCCAGTTCTATTCTTGAATTTTGCTGCCTGTGATCAGTATATGTCTATTTGAAACCCCTTTTCCTTGCTATTATTCCGCCTCCTTTGTACAAAATAACTGTAGATGTTTTTGTGTATTTGTTGAGTCATTTATAAATCTCCTTTGCAAAAGTAGCGTAATCGTACTGTCGCCTTTGATTTGAAACTGTCGCAAGTGTCGATTTCAAAGAGTTTTGTTGCTGTTGATGGTCGATTATCCTGTTACTATTGCTTTTGGTCTGAATTTGTAATTTTCTAGTGTCTAGAACAAGTATTCATTTCAAAATTGTAAGGTGTTGTATTCGTCTCCATTTTTGATTTCGAAAGAAAACTTGTTGATATTTGCCGCTTGAAAAGAAATTCAGATTTGTGCATCAACTTTCGTTTTAGCATTCATATACTAAGAAAGTCGAAAACAAATACATGCATGTGCATTTGCATATAGACAGTCTGATTGGATTGATTTAGGAAAGTGCATTTAGAGTGTGCTCTTTGCTCTTTGTGAAAAGATTCTGTCTTTCTTTTCCCTAGTATCTAGGATTTTCATTGCACAAAGAAGATAAAAAGTTTGTTTATCATCTTAGATTGCATTTTAGGAATTACATCTACATCTCGCGGTGAATCTGAAAGGAAAACTTCATAAACAAGATCAACTTAAAATAAATTCAATGAATCTAACAACACTTTGGAACTTAACGCACAAAATTTAGAAGTCTAGGCTAGAGACGTATTCCGGCGTCGTAAAGCCTGGTAACTGTTGTTCTCACTGATGGTTGGGTGATTCCTCCACTTTGAGACGATAAGTGCCAGTACGGACTTGTGCTCCCACGTACCATCGAGTATATTTTGGGAGACCCCAATAGGCTTAATCCTTTATCCATAGGAAGCCGTGTCTACCACCCTATCGATCGCAATGCACTGAACACAACATTCGGGAAGATTGACTGTCGTACCGTAAAAAGTATTCTGCAGTTTTGCAATTGGTTTGGTAATCCCTCTGCCTAGATTTCCAGAGCAGTCCCTTTCGTTCCTTTTCAGACTCCTTAACAGAAAAGGTCCATCTGAGCACTTGTCACTTTAGGCTCATTAAAAATCGAAGGAGACTAGAGTCATCTTTTGTTTTTTCTCGACTCTTAAAACTTGAAAAAACAAGTTGTGTCAAAGCGTCTAAAATTTATTTTAAACGGAATATTCATTACCCTTTCCTACGTTGATCTTGGGTTGAGAAAATGGAATCCACCAACCAAGGAATTCCCCTTGGAGGAAATCCCAGTCCCTTCTCCTCTTAGGGAGATGTTGGTGCACCCCATATGGCCACATTGTTGCTTCCAGGACTGACAATTGGTTTGCCTGTATGGCTCTTCTCAACCTCTGTCGTTCAGAACACCACAATTCCTGAACAATCAAATCAGCAACTAGACGAGTCCAAAGTTACCCACCAACCTTCTACTTCCCCTAATTCTTCCTCTCCTCCTTCCTCTTCGCTTGATGGGGCTGGTAAAGCCAAAAGTCAAGTACCCGAGAAGAAGAAGGAAAAGAAGAAGAAAGAGAAGAAGAAGAAGGAGCCAAAAGCGAACGGGGGCAAACGAGCGTCATCTAGCGAAAATCCACACACTGCACCGACCAGGCCTAAATCGCCATGTGTCATTTGCAAAGGAGACCACTATCACAGAGATTGCCATTGCATCCCTCAGATCTTAAGGGACTGGTCTCCTTGTTTGCACAACCCGGTGTCGTCAACCTCTGATGATCATGTTGAAAACACACCGTCAACTAGTGAAAGTGAAGCCCCAGGACAAAAAGGAAAATGTAGATTTCCTTGTAAACTGTTTGAAGGTGATCATGTCGTCCACCATTGTCCCTTCTTAGACGAGGCTAAAAGAGTTTTGGATGATCGTCTGGTTTCATCGTTACGACTTCCTCCTGGATATAAAAAACTCTTGCCGAGTCCGTCACTAGTTGAAAATCCGGCTAGCCCACTCAGGTGGTCGGCTGAAGCATCTATCATTGAAGACAAACCATCTGAACCCATACCAGACGAAAGTCAAAAGGTCGAGGCGGCATTTGATCCGGTCTTTCCTTCAGAGGTTCCATCTTCAGATGATACTGTCACCAAAGAGAACAAGGATGACACCATCCAAATTCTTTTCATAATCACAGACTCCAACGAACATGGGGGCAATTTACCCGTTCCTTTACCACAGGAAGGAATTTTGTTAGAGTTGTACCCAGCCATCTATTCGGTCCCACCTCCAAGCAACCTAGTTGTCTCCTTTGACTGGAATCAACTAGGCAGACCCCGTTTACCAGCTAGTGTACCATTCCGAATCATTGTTCAAATATATAGAATGGTTATGGCTGGTACCATCATAGATGAGGGGGCTTCTGTGAGTATCCTTTCCTCAACTGCTTGGAAAGCGCTTGGTTCGCCATCGCTTTTGCCTGAGATGAGAAATCTAACAGGTTTTGATAAAGGAACCAGTCGACCGTTAGGGATCCTTCCCAATGTGCCCATAACAATGAGAGGGAAAACCGTTCACATGAACGTAATGGTAGTCCAAGGACCCCTGGATTACAATCTACTCCTTGGATGAGACTATATTTATTGCATGGGAGCAATTGTCTCCTCACTCTTTAGAGTAATGTGTTTTCCGCACGAAGGAAGAGTGGTCAAGCTCGTAGACCAGCTTTCATTTCCTGGATCATACAGAGCAAATAGTCATATGCCATCCCTGAATGGTATTTTCACGCAAGAAATGTCTCAATCTCTAGTCCGTCCACCCGATGAGCGCGAGTGATTCAGGGGACATGACTGAAACCCAGGGGGCATGCACCCTGGTCTGCTTCGGCAGGAAAACTTCGGGTATAGGATAGGTTTCCGCGAGAGAATATGACTAGTCTGTACTCCCGTCCGTGATTGGAAGAGGGGGTTATTCTAGAACAAGATTCTCTTGTCAAAGTTGCATGAGTGGAGTAACCTCCTCTACTCACATTTGTCTATTTCGATAGACATCGCCAAAGAAGTGTTTTGTTTGCACTGTGAATAGAGCAATCTTTGGGTAACCTGTAAGAGGTAGGCCTCTCTCAGTAAAACCAATGTTTTAACGGACTAAAGAAGGGGTAACCTTGAAACTTTGTTTTATGCCTAGGGGCATGCAAACCTTTTGGCTTGCAAGTGAAGAGCAACTATTTATTTTTTAAATTTGTAGGTACTCTAACCCTTTAAACTTGTAGGATTGGTCGTTTCCTAACTTGCATAAAGAAAGGATGTGGGGCAAAACTCTAAAAATTTCTGTTTTTATATGAGACATTCTTATCACACGACTGGATTAATCGAGCAGTGTTACCGCAAGGTTCAAGCTCGTTAAAAAATAAACCCGCATTGAGCAGTTTTAGCACATAGTTCAAGCTCATTAAAAAATAAACATAAGCCATGAGAAAATGTTTCCCCCCGCGTTTAAGCTCGTTAAAAAATGAACTATTCCCCAGTAAATAACCATCGTGAATGTAGTACTTCAACCATTAAAGCCTTGGTCGTGTTTACACCGTCACTTCCACTTTTGCATTGGCCGATCATTCACCCCCATTTGATTGTTTACCCATTTTGAGGAACAGCTGCGAAGAGTGATTTCACTAGCCATCCTTGTAACACTACCGTGATTGGAAAATTCCAAACCTTACCTGGAATCAGCTGCTACCCATTTTATCACTCGTTCCTCAAAAGACGAGTCTCCTTTAAGCTCTTTTCAACTGACTCGTAAAACATGAAAAGGTTGTCGAGCCATTGGCCTCTCCAGCTCGTTAAAGGGACATGAAGTGTTATCCCTCCTCTAGATTTTAATCTTTTTGGACCTGAGGGATTATTACACAAAAAGATCGAGCGCTTGTTTTGTTCGGCTCGTTAAAAGTATCGAAAATTCATCCCTTCTGTATTGTTTTATACTTTTTCAGACTTAAGGGATTAGATGACGAAAAAGGAATTTTGGAGTTACCTTTACGTTCCTTTTCAGACTCTCTAAACTTGAAAAGGACTGAGTTATCTTTGTCGTTAAACTCGTTAGAATTTTAATAGCGACAAACTTGTCTATAGACGAGAACGAGTTTCACTATCGCTAGGCTCGTTAAAACATAGCGATGGGTTTGCTCGAAGGGAAAATTATAGAACAAGCATATGTTATCCTCCTCAAGCTTGACAAAAATAAAGAGGTACTGGTCAGCAATGACTGGGGAAAATTGGGAAGAAAACTTGAAGAAACTTTGTTGGTAGCAAGTCGCTCTTGAACATGACACTTCCACTCCGTGTCCGAGTCGGGTTGGGTTGTTTCATTCACCGGGCACATCACCATGGTCACATCATACCATCCACATTTGGGGTTAATGCTAACAATCCATCACATCAGTGTCGCCGGTATGTTCAAGAGAATTCATTCAGAGAGTTTACCTGTGTCTCACCCGCTACCATACATTTATACTCCATTCTTTCATGACTGCCACCCTGAACCTTATATGACCAGATCATTTTCACCTCCATTAAAATCATTTGCTCCGTTCTATGTCATTGATGTGGGATTCATTAAGGCCCTCTTGTGACGGATCACTCCTTGTCGACATCAGCTCATTATCCAAGAAGTTGATCTAGGAACACCCCATTCAGTACTCTGATGCTTGCATGCCTCAATGGCAAGTTTCTCACTTCCGGCGACAGGTTTACATCAATGACCTTCGACCGATAGATTTTGCGTGGTGTTCGACGCCAAGTCCTTTATTCACACCACGTGAATTGTACTGTAGTACCTTGAGGGTCATTATCATTATCGGTGATCCCTCTCGTGCTTGTTAACAGTTTACATCATTGGCTGGTAATCAAGCGATGTCTTTCCATGTTCGACTTCAGAACATTTCTCACATGGATCGACTTGTACTTTGAGTGAAGATCGAACGAGATTGAAGACCCCAGATCTAGTTTCATCCATCCGGGCTGCGATATATATATTCAGGGAAATAAAAACATTAAATGTACATCATTACTGCACAGATAATCATGCACTCAAAAGGATGATGGCTCTATCAAAATCATCAGTCTACACTCAGACGATTGTCTGTCCTATGTACATAAAAATGAATTTATAAAGTTGAGCATGGGAATGCCCGCCTTAGCTAGATCATGAAAATATTATGAAGATAATGTATTGTATTTTATCTTATTACAGGTCTCCTCCCAGCATTGAAAGAACTTCGGATCCTCATAATAAAGCATTTCACCCGACATCAAAGGATTAACGACCTCATGCTTTAGGGGGCAACTGTTATAGAAATGTTTTGGCCCTACAACCCCAAGCATGAAATGTCCATAAACCAAGGGCTCCTAAGTCCCTAAAAGTGTTGTTCTAACCCCTAAAGGAACAAGGTCAACAGATTACAGCTTCTCCCAGAAGTTCTCCATGAAAAACTGCTCAGAATTGGTCAAAACAGGATCATTTCAGCTGCTCCACTCGCTAAGTGCGTTGCATCTCACCTAAATACACTGTGTGTGTGTGTTGCATTTCAAAAATCCCTTCTGTGGGGTGCGATGGGCGAGAAATGACAAATGGCAGTGTCATTCCGCGAGGTGGAGAGGCAACGGAAGCTTCCAGAATCTTCTCTTGTGACACTTGTGTTATAGACATTTTTGTGCCTTACAGCACGAAGCATGAAATGTCCATAATCTAAGGGATCCAAAGTCCCTAAACATGTTGTTCCTACCCCTAGAGGAACAAGGTCAGCAAACCACAACACTGAATAAAAGTTCTCCACCTAAAAACACTCAAAAACAAGGCAATTCTGGATCATGTCAACTGCTCCACTGAGCATCTGCGCTGAATGTCAACTGCTCCACTGTCTACCTGCACTGAATGTCAACTGCAAAGAAGGCTACATGCGTTGGGCGAGTTGGGACATGTGGCACAGTCATTCCTCAAGGTGTCAATGCCCAAGAAGCTTCCAAAATGACACTTGGATCAAGGAATTCGACTGGTGATGAGTAAGAGGGTCTAGATCTCCAAGTGGAAGCAAGAACCTCCAAGTGGACTCAAGAACTGAAGAATAACTAAAGTGAGAGAGGACACTAGTCAGCTTCATGCCAGCCTCAAGCTGACTCATCCTTTCTCCAAAACTCCTATATATAGATCTCTCTCATGAGGTCTAGGGAGGCTGGAATCTTGTGGATGTAAGGAAGTGCTGTTGGTTTGAGTTTAGAACTATTGGGTGATTTTCTTTGAAGGAGGTGAAGAGGAGATTTCTTTCTGCTGGGAGGTGATGCTGGATTGGGCCTTTTATGGTTGTATCACTTCCTGAACTTTACTTCTTCCATTAATAAAGCATTTGAGGTTCTTCTATATGCATGTGTCTCAATGGTGTATTGTTATACTTGTATATTTGATTTATTCTAATCCTTGAATCAATTATGAATGTATGCTTCTTGTAGTTTCCCTCTCTTGCCATTTTGCAGGATCTTGGTGTAGCTGGGCCAGTGAAATAGCAAGGAGCTGGGAGCAAGCAGCAAGGAGAGAAGATTGGATCAACCACTAGCGAAAGACATCGGTTAGTGGATCTCTTTCTCCCCTATTTTACTTTCATAAAGAAGAAATCTTAGATAGCTTTGCTTCGATTGTTGCTGAGGTACTATCACCCTTAGAGTGGGATAGGGTCATTCCGTATTGGATACTTTTCCCAACAAAAAATTGGCGACTCCGCTGGGGATCATATCTTGTTGGTTGTTTGTGTTTTTGCTATTCATTTCCTAAACACAGGGAGTACCGAATCGAACTACATTTGGATCTTTCAAATGCAAAGTAGAGGGCAGCTACTCTAGCTCAGTTTCTGGGCATGTTTATGATTTGAAGAGCTGATCCACAAGGACTCTAAACAGCTCTTAGTGATAGCTTTTCATCCTCCTAATTACCCTTTAGTGTGTACTTGATTGATAGCCTCTGATTTGGCCAAAAACTGTGAATTTTTTAGCAATCTGTAACCCGGAAACTGAGAAAAACGAAAGTTTATCTCTTCATTGCAGGCACTATGAAGGCAGTTTGCATTTCATCGTAGGTCCCGAAGGGGCTACCTGCGCTGAAGGTCAAACTGACAGTGTACTACCTGCGCTGAACCAGTTTTGCCTTGTGCAACTGGGGTTCTCTGCTTTCTATTGCCCTGTTTTCATCCTTGTTTTTGCTGCCTGTTATCAGTCAATGTACCTATCTGAAACCACCTTTCTTTGCCACTATTCCGCCTCGGTTGTATAAAGAAACTGTGTTTTTTCTTTGTGTATTTCTTATATATCATTTGCAGTTTCCCATAACGAAAGTGAACTAGTCTTGTTGTGGCCTCTTAGATCTAGACCTGTGATAAGTGTCATTTTGATCTTAAGAGTTAGTCTGTTTGCTGTTCATAGCTGATTGAGCTTTTGCTTTCGTCATATGGTTTGAATTTATGTGTTTCTAGTGTTGAAACAAGTAAATCTTAAGGTGTCTTTTGATTTTGGACAAAGCTTGTTTGCTTTCACTTGAAATTAAATTCAAAGTTATACAACAGCTTTCTTTTTGTAGTACATCAACATTAAGAAAGAGAAAAGAAATACCTGCATTGTGCATGTGCATTTTGACAGCTTGTATGTTGATTTAGAGAAAAGTGCATTAATGTGTGCTCTATGATCCGTGTGAAAAGATGATGTCTTTCTTTTCCCTCAGTAGTTAAGATTTTCAAAGTTGAAAGATTGAAAAGCTTGCTTATCATCTTAGACTGCATTTAGGAAGTTGTATTATACATCTCGTGGTGATCCATAAAGGCAAACTGCTAAACAAGATCAACCTTAAAATAAATTGAATTTACATAACAACGATTTGAAACATAACGCAAACACATAGAGGTGTAAGCTAGAGACGTGTTCCGGCGTCGTTAAACGTGATATCTTAGCGTTGAGTGGTTGGGTGATTCCTCCACGGTGAAGCGATAAGTATCAATACGGACTTGTGCTCCCACGTACCGTCGCGTATATATTGGGAGACCCCTATAGGAACAAAGCCTTTATCCATAGGAAGCCGTGTCGGCCGCCCTACTGATCGCAATGCAGTGAACACAGCATTCACGAAGATCGACCACCCGTACCGTAAAACGTATTCTGTGGTTTTGCGAAAAGTTTGGCACACCCTCTGCCTAGAACTCCAGAATAGTTTCTTTTGGCCTTTTTCAAACTCTATAACTGAAAAAGTCCATCCGAGCATTTGTCACTTCGGGCTCGTTAAAACATCGAAGGAGACTAGAGTCATCTTTAGCTTTTTCTCGACTCTTTAAAAGTGAAAAAGAAAGTTGTGTCTAAGCGTCATTAAAATTTATTTTAAACGGAATAATCATCACCATTCCCTCGTTGATCTTCGAAGTTAGTCTTTTGGCATCGTAAGTTCTTGAAGAATCGCTAAGAAATCTTTTGGATAGACTAGATATGTCTGAACAACCGTCGACATCTAGGACTGTGTCGTCTGACACAGCAGCAGCAGAGCCTCCTGCTGCTACTCCAACGATGTTCGCTGGTATACCATCTGTCCCGGCAAATTGTCAACAACAAGCCAGAGTCCAATCAGGGACAACGACATGGTTAGTTCCTATTTCTTCATCCGGATTATCATCTGGTATTTCTTATGTTGAAACTCAACAAATTGATCCAATGTGTCTTCAAAGGCCAATTTACCCTTTAAGTACTGGATTTCCACCATATGGAGGGCAGTATGCTCTTTCATTGTTCCCTCCCAGAGAACAACCATATGGGAGTTTACAACAAAGTTCAGGTCAAACTGGAATTACAGCCAGCGGTTGGGTACCGATACTGCCTCAACAACCAGGAGTTGTATATTCAATGCAACCAGTACACCCTGTGTCGAATATTCCCACCATACCTGCTATAGTGAATGCGTCGCAAGTACAAGCTCCACCTGTTGTATGTCAACCCCAAGTTTCTCAGGTTGCAATACAACAGCCTCTTGTCTCAACGACTCAATCACAATCTCAGGGTAGTGCCTCCTTATCTGGAGCGACTCAGGCTCAAACAAGTATTGGTCAATCATCCAGTATTGGTCAACAGCAAATGGTCCAACAACCAGAGCTGGTTCAATCTCAACGACCGCCATTCCAGCAATCATATCAAGGACCTGAGCAACAAGTCTTTGTAAATAATGGGCAACCATGCTATAATGGTTATGCCCATCAACCTTGTCAAAGTTGTCAGCATTATGCTGGTCTGCAAAGACCCATTGCTCAGGCGATTCCATCTTATCCTGGGTATGCTCCGCCTAACCTGAATCAACAGTTGCCCTTTGTAGCAACTCTAGAATTACCAGATCTAAATCGACTGATGAATGATCCAATTGCTTATGCCCCTTGGTGGCCAGCAATTCCGCATAAACTTCCATCGGACATTCCTAAATTCAATGGAAATCCAGGTGAAGACCCATCGAATCACGTCATGACTTTTCATCTGTGGTGTTCGTCGAACACCCTGAACGATGATTCGATAAGACTTCGCCTTTTTCAGAGGACATTGACAGGTCCAGCGGCTAAATGGTATATTGAATTGCCTAGAGCTTCGTTCGACAACTTCAGTACCTTAGCCACAACCTTTTTAACCCATTTTCAATTACCAATAAGGTATGAAACGGGAACAGAACTCCTTACCAACTTCAAACAGACGACTGCCACCCACATATCTGATCATATACATGAGTGGCGACGTCATCGTAGGATGGTAAAAACGTACGTTCCCGATCAGCTATTAGCTGAATGGTTTATCAAGTCATTACTTCCTGCCATCACGGAAGATGTGGCAAAGGGGGGAGTCGTAACGGAAGAGCAGGTTATCGCTCGTGCGCAATATCTGGACTTGGTCTATACTCAGTCCGGCACGCTCTACGACAAAATACCTGACGCCCCTAGACCGGAATTCTCAATTCCTCCTCCTCCTAAATAAAACAATGACTCTCATGCCGGCGATGCCGTGATTAGAAAACACAAAATTTCTAGTCAAAATGCAAACGAAGAACTTCTTGCCTCAGAAGTAAATGCCATGTCGACCGACAAGGGCAAACAACTAAAGCAACCAGGGGGCAAGAAGAAAAAGAAAGGGAGAAAAAGGAAACCCCCGGCAGGGTGTCATATATGCGATGAGGATCATTAGACGAAAGATTGTCCACATATAGCTGAAGTTAAGAAACTATTTAAGAGTTCAAAAACCCCAACAGTATTGACTGATCTGTTTCCCAACCCAGGTCAAGATCTGGTTGCTAATCAAAATGCTTCCCGATCCCAAGTGCTTATGTTGTCTGTCTCGAAGCAACAAAATGATGCTTTGACAAGGAATAAAGATTACGGGAATCCACGGCTGTCGAATAACAAGGCTAATAAACAACCTAGTAGTTCGACGACAACTTTAACCAAAGTTGTGCCACCCAACATTCCTGAACCAATGATAAAGTCGCCAAAGGGAGTAGTACACAAATCGACATTTAATCCTCGTGCCAAAATAGCACAGAATTATAATATAATAGAGGACCTGGCTCAATCGTCGTCCGCTATGTCGACACTTGAGGTACCGCAAAATTGCCCCTCCCAAGAGCAAGCTTTATTATCAGCAATATGTGGGATTGGCCCAATGGATTCCAATCTTGTGGCCTTTGATCATAAAGGATATGACCCTCAGTTACCAGCTCAACTAGCTTTCCTTATTCAAGTGAAAGCCCTCAACAAAACTGTTCATTGAACAATTATTGATGAGGGGGCATCTACATGTCTTATGTCGATGAGTTGCTGGAAAAATTTAGGCTCACCACCCTTGTCGAAATTATCAACTACATTAAAAGCATTTGATGGACGATCATACACTGCATATGGGTTTTTAAGTAACTTGCAAGTTGAACTGGGGGGAAAAACAGTAGGAATTGATGTTGAGGTAATTGATGGAAACCTCGATTACAACATCCTACTGGGAAGGCCCTGGATATATGCCATGGCCGCAGTTGTGTCGACCTACTTCAAGAAGATTGCATTTCCCTTTGAAGGAAGAATTACAGTCGTCGACCAACAAACTTTCCTCCCCGACAGTTCACAAGTTACGAGAAGCATTCCAATGATCCATGGAAGCGATCATTCGCTTCAAAATATTGGGGTAGGCCTCCTAAAAGACCCTGCCTTAATGGGTACTTTCGCCCTACCGCCTCCAAGTAATCTGGCGGGAGTGGCCACGGTGGAAACCTACAAAATGAAATCTTCTGTATCTAATGGATTCGGAAGATTCCTAAATATTTTGTCAGCATGGATCATCGCCCTAATAGAAATACTGTAAATACAGTGGGCTCCGAGGATGGTTCTTATCTCGTGTCAACCTCGTTAAAAAATGAAACAAGGAGTCATGGGGATAGTTCTTTTACTGTGTCAACCTCATTAAAAAATGAAACAAACCCCCTTTCCAAATCTCAAAGGTAAACCTTCATTCCAACCACCGAGTTGAATGCAATGAAGCTTGGGGGGCATGCACCTCGATTTGCGTTATTATGCTGGGGGCATGAAAACTTATCAAGCAGTTTTAGCATAAAGTTCATGCTCGTTAAAAAATAAACGCAAGATCCGAGCAATTTTAACGCGGTCTTCATGCTCGTTAAAAAATAAATAAAAGCAGTGAGCAATGTTTCCCCCAGAGTTTAAGCTCATTTTTAAATAAAAAATAAACCTATTCCGGTAAATAACCTCTGTGATCGTAAATTTATCAGCCATAAAAGCCTTGGTTGTGTTTGCACCTGCCACCTCCACCGTCATTTGGCCGATCGTTCACCTCCATATGATTGTTTACCCATTTTGAGGAACAGCTGCGAAGAGTGATTTCACCTAGCCATCCTTGTGACACTGCCGTGATTGGAAAATTCCAACCTGTACCTGGAATCTGCTGCTATCCCTGTTTATCACTCGTTCCTCAAAATACAAGTCTTCTTTGAGCTCTTTTCAACTGACTCGTAAAATATGAAAAGTTTGCCGAGTTTTGGCCTTCCAGCTCGTTAAAAGTACTGGAAGAGCTATCCCTCCTCTAGATTTTAATCTTTTTGGACCTGAGGGATTATTGCACAAAAAGGTCGAGCGCTTGTTTTATTCGGCTCGTTAAAGTTATCGAAAACTCATCCCTTCTGTATTGTTTTATACTTTTTCGGACTTAAGGGATTAGATGACGAAAAAGGAATTTTGGAGTTAACTTTCTGTACCTTTTCAGACTCTCTAAAAATGAAAAGGACCGAGTTTTCCTTGTCGTTAGACTCGTTAAAATGATTAAATAGCGACAAACTTGTCTTTAGACGAGAACGAGTTTCCCTATCGTTAGGCTCGTTAAAACATAGCGATGGGCCTGCCCGAAGGGCAGGTTATAGAACAAGCATATGTTATCCTCCTCAAGCTTGACAAAAATAAAGAGGTACTGGTCAAAAATGACTGGGGAAAAATTGGGGGAACCTCAAAGCTTTAATGGTAGCAAGTCGCTCTTGAACATGACACTTTTCCTCCGTATCACATCGGGTTGGGTTGTTTCATTCACCGGTCTCATCACCATGGTCTCGCCAAACCATCCACATTTGGGGTAATGCTACCGATCCATCGCATCAGTGTCGTTATATGTTCAAGAGATGTCGTTCAGAAAGAGTCAACCGTGTCCCATCCACTGCCATACATTATCCTTCATCCACCCATGATCGCACCCTCAATCATATGTCACAGATTGTTTTCACCTCCATTAAAATCATTAGCTCCGTTCCGTGTCACTGATGTGGGATTCATTAAGGCCCTCCTTTGACGGATCGCTTCTTGTCGACTTCAGCTCATTATCCAAGAAGTTGATCTAGGAACAATCCCCTCAGTACTTTGAAGCTTGCATGCCTCAATGGCAAGTTTCTCACTTCCGGCGACAGGTATACATCAATGACCTTCGACCGAAAGATTTTGCGTGGTGTTCGACGCCAAGTCCTTTATTCACACCACGTGAATTGTACTGCAGTACCTTGAGGGTCATTATCATTATCGGTGATTCCTCTCGCGCTTGTTAACGGTTTACATCATGGACCGGTAATCAAGCGATGTCTTTCCATGTTCGACTTCAGCGCAATTCTCACATGGACGGACTTGTACTTAGAGTGAAGATCGAACGAGTTTGAAGACCCTGGATCTAGTTTCATCCATCCGGGCTGCGATATATATTCAGGAAATATAAAGACATTTGACATGTACATCATTGCAGCAGATGATCATCCTACTCAAAGGATGATAATTTCAGCAGAGAATTATCAGTCTACCATCAGACGATCGTCTGTTCTATGTACCAAAATGAATTTATAAAGCTAAACATGGGAATGCCCGCCTCAGCTAGATCATGAAAGCAGAATGAAAAATAATGTATTGTATTGTATTTTATTACAGGTCACCTCTCAGCGATTGAATGAACTTCGGATCCTCCTGATAAAGCATTTCACCCGATAAACGACCTCATACTTTAGGGGGCAACTGTTATAGACATTTTTGTGCCTTACAGCACGAAGCATGAAATGTCCATAATCCAAGGGATCCAAAGTCCCTAAACATGTTGTTCCTACCCCTAGAGGAACAAGGTCAGCAAACCACAGCACTGAATAAAAGTTCTCCACCTGAAAACACTCAAAAACAAGGCAATTCTGGATCATGTCAACTGCTCCACTGAGCATCTGCGCTGAATGTCAACTGCTCCACTGTCTACCTGCGCTGAATGTCAACTGCAAAGAAGGCTACCTGCGCTGGGCGAGTTGGGACATGTGGCACAGTCATTCCTCAAGGTGTCAATGCCCAGGAAGCTTCCAAAATGACACTTGGATCAAGGAATTCGACTGGTGATGAGTAAGAGGGTCTAGATATCCAAGTGGAAGCAAGAACCTCCAAGTGGACTCAAGAACTGAAGAATAACTAAAGTGAGAGAGGACACTAGTCAGCTTCATGCCAGCCTCAAGCTGACTCATCCTTTCTCCAAAACTCCTATATATAGATCTCTCTCATGAGGTCTAGGGAGGCTGGAATCTTGTGGATGTAAGGAAGTGCTGTTGGTTTGAGTTTAGAACTATTGGGTGATTTGCTTTGAAGGAGGTGAAGAGGAGATTTCTTTCTGCTGGGAGGTGATGCTGGATTGGGCCTTTTATGGTTGTATCACTTCCTAAACTTTACTTCTTCCATTAATAAAGCATTTGAGGTTCTTCTATATGCATGTGTCTCAATGGTGTATTGTTATACTTGTATATTTGATTTATTCTAATCCTTGAATCAATTATGAATGTATGCTTCTTGTAGTTTCCCTCTCTTGCCATTTTGCAGGATCTTGGTGTAGCTGGGCCAGTGAAATAGCAAGGAGCTGGGAGCAAGCAGCAAGGAGAGAAGATTGGATCAACCACTAGCGAAAGACATCGGTTAGTGGATCTCTTTCTCCCCTATTTTACTTTCATAAAGAAGAAATCTTAGATAGCTTTGCTTCGATTGTTACTGAGGTACTATCACCCTTAGAGTGGGATAGGGTCATTCCGTATTGGATACTTTTCCCAACAACAACTTGCCTCACTGAATTCGACCAAGGATGAGTAAGAGACCATCAGTCTCCAAGTGGAAGCAAGAACTATCAAAGAGAATACACTAATCAAATCACAAGTTGACTCATCCCCCTTACAGATATCTATATATGGATCCTTCATCCCAGAGATCCAGGAGGCTGGAATTTTGCATATTGTAAGGAATTGTTGTTGGTTTCTTGAGACAAACATCAGATTGTTGGGTGATCTAAGCTTTGTTTGAGGTGAAGAGGGGCTTCTTTGCTGGGAGGTTGATGCTGGGTCAGAACAACTGGTTGTAACTCCTCTTGGCTCTTTTCTTGTTTATCAATAAAAGCTATTCAAGTTTTCCTCCATGCTTTTGTGTCATTGATGTTTGTTACATTTGTATGGTCAATTTACATCTGATCCTAGATTGTTTATAATTATAGATCCATGTCTTTGTATAGTGCTATGCTTCTGTGATCTTACAGGTACTTTGTGAAGCTGGGTGTGCAAGGGAGCAGGTAGCTGAAGACTATCAAAGAAGAGAGGAATCAAATCACGAGATTAGCGCAAGACAGAGGTTGGTCTTTCTGTTCCTCTCTATCTATAATTCATAAAGGAAAAACGAAAGTAGCTTTTCTCTGTTTGTTTCTAAGGCAACTGTCACACCTTAGTGGGATAGAGCAGTTCTATATAGACACTTTTCCCTATAACACCACGGGCTATAGTTACAAATCATGGGTCGCATTTTTGCAATCACATGATAGTTGAGTTAACTGCCAAGTTAGCACTTTCACATGATAGTTCTACACCTTATTATCTACAAATGAATGGATAAGTTGAGGCCATCAACAAAGTCCTGAAGAGAATTCTTCAAAGAATGATAGGGGTTCATAAACGAAAGTGGAATTTAATCCTGTACTCTTCCTTGGGGGAATATCGAACCTCGATGAGAAATCCAACTGGATTCACACCCTTTCAGTTGGTGTATGGTTTGGAGGAAATCTTGTCAGTAAAATGTGAAATTTCATCTCTCAAACTCGCGACTGACCTGTTACCTGGCACTTCTGAAGAAGAAGCACGTTTCTTGGAACTTATCCATCTTGATGAAACCTGTCATAAGCTACATTGGCTAATGAAGCGCATAAGAAATGAATCAAGGTGCAATATGACAGAAATGCAAGCCTCGCTATTTATCAGAAGGAGACCTGGTCTTGCTTTACGATCAGGAAGCTGAAAAATAACAAGAAAATTTGAACCGCTTTGGATGGGTCCTTATATTTTCAAGCGTGTTTTGGAAAAAGGTTCCTATGAGTTGGTGGATTATGATGGAATTCCATTGTCACAGCCCCGAAATGGGTTGTATCTCAAACGTTACTATGCTTAATTGAGTGTAGTAAAAATCATTGTATATATGCTTTGATTGCATGTGTGTGTGTCAGTATGTCTTTTAGAGTTTTTATGTGGTTAAGTAATCTGCTTTGCATTTGTTGCAAATGTTGGACCCTTTGGAACCATTTGCTGGTTACACCGATGGTGTTAGTCGTAATATGTAGAACTTATCTTCTACAGCATGGGCCATTTTTGCTCCAAGTGGCGAGTTAATGAGTTTGAAATGGATTTGTATCACTCGATTGATGAACAATATCGTTGAGTATAGCATGTTGATCGAACTTCTCTCTGATGCCATTTCACTTGGCATTCGCCGAATCATCGTAGCGTTGGACTAAGATCTCATCGTACTACAACTAACAAATGTTTATATTGTCTGAAACCCAAAAATTCTTTGTATGTTCCTTAGAGTTCGTATTTTTGAAAGACGTTTTGAGTACATTCAATATCAACATATTTCCAAAAACTTTAACACATTAACCGAATCATTAGCAAACTGTGTTAAATAGACATTTGCGACACATGTAAAAGTAAATTTTCAATTCACATCATTAGTTGAATAGGATTGCACATAACCATATATATAAAAACTCTGAAAGTAAAAATAGATAGATGTTTTAAAAAAATTTACAAAATTTGTGTCCAAGACATGTTTGGTCATCTGACCTAAAAACTCAAAATGCATACAAAAAACATCCTAAGTAGACCTAGTGATGCTCATGATAACAGGTCACAGCCTGAGCTATCATGCACAAGAGCCACATCCAATGGCCTGGAACACCAATATTATGGCGCTACAGCCTCATAGGTAACTCCTCAATCTGGACATCCAGAATACCAAGGATTAATCCCTCTACATGATCCTGCAACTCAACTAGTGTCTCGGCCAAATCCAAATCCTTGAGAACTGCTCTCCCAACATTTCTCCACACTGGCCCACCTGCCTCCTGTTAGTTCCTCATAGGTCAAATAATACCCACATCTACATGCATGAGAATGATTTTAGTTTAGTCTTGGAACATCAAAACATAAAAACATGTAGAAACTTATAAAAAAATAAAAAAATTGGTCAAAAACACTTTACCTATAGCACCCCATCAAGCGTCCACTGGTAGACTCAACTCTAGATCTCCATGAAAGTACATCCCTGAGTATGGATTCTCCTCGATGACAATGTGTTTCCAATCGAGCCAACTAAAGAATGTAGTGGAAAATGTAATCAATGACTGACTACCATGTCTAGTCATCAATTCGACCCACCGCTGCATCCATGGATCTCTAGGACTAGTTACAACCAGTGTTGCATGTTGGGGTTTCATCAATGGAATTATTTCTAAGGTAAAATCAATTAAGAGAGATCCATAGCTAAATTTCCTTGTCTTACCACTCTTTACCTTTGTCAGCTGCTCTTTTAGTGAAGAAAGTACTGCCTCACACCAGTTGAATAAAGTTGGCTCAAGACAGTCAAGAGCATATTGCACATATGATCTGTTTGCCAGATGAAGTGTCACACTACCTACCAACTTTGTGATGGTGAAAAGGATTGTTCTCAAAGGAAAATCACAGATATCTTTGATGATTATATTTCCATCCTTGCTAGGCTATGTACCTAGCCAACAGAATTGTCGAACATAGTCCTTCACTGTCTCCCCTCCACGGGAAGAACCCGAAAGAGATATGGGGGAACCACGTCTCGACAACCCTGTAATAAATTAAACATCATTGATCACAATAGGGAAAACTTTGTCCTTTATGTTGAAAGCCTGATTTGTCGGATCCCATGCATGAACTAGGAACTGCAATAGTTCTGATTGTTGCCTCATTCCAGACAACCTGAAGTATTTGAGAAACCCACAATTTCTTAGGGCCTCAACTGTACCTGGATCATTTAGGGAAGACATGTCTTGTTCTTCATGCTCTCTTTCTCACCAATTAATAGACATTCTGATCCGATGAAAGCCTGAAATCAAACCATAAGCTTAGTTAGGATCATTTTCATGCAAAAAACTAGAGAAATTTTGGGTCAATTTGGTGAAACAAGTTTGTGAAACTCGCCCAGCGTAGCCCAGGCAAGGAGACACTTCACTACAGTGCAGAATTACTTCTATTTGGGTGCTCCCCAACACAGTTTTTGACATGCAAGTCTACGTTGATCCCAGTGCGAAAAATTCAAACCTCAGGGGCCCTAAAAACCATAAAAACTTGCATGAAACAGTAAAAGAATGACATGAAAAGAAAGACAAGGGGTAGATCTCCTACCTAGTCTGGATGGCACGAGAAATGATCTACAGAATCTCTTGCAATCAGCTGATGAAGATTGAGGTAAAAACAGGGTCAGAGCACAAACTAAATGGTAAATATCAAATGGTGAAAACAACATGGTAAATTCTTGTTTTTATGTTTATTTCATGAGCATTAAATGAGTAAACATTAGTATTTACCTATTTTTACCAATGAAATAGGTATGTTTAATCCGTTTGGTGTTGCTTTGAACAGATTTGCAGCTAACTTATAGAACTTGACGTGCACGATCATGAATTGTACTTTGACCACAAAGCATACTTTTATCTCTTTCTCAAGCTCTATTAAACATCGAAAAAGGAACCCCCTTGGAGTCCTCTTTAAGCTCTTTTCAGACTCTTGATATATGAAAAGATTGTTGAGTGCTTTTCCTTTCAGCTCGTTAACGGATTGGAAATTACATCTACTCAATATAAGTTTAACCCTTTTTTAGGCTGAGATAGATTATTTACGAAAAAGGAATAGGTTGATCGAACATGTTCTATAGGTTCTATCTTGTATTGTTTTATGTTTTTTCAGACTTGAGAGACAAATATACGAAAAAGAACCTGTGGAGTTTTCTTTTTCTCCCTTTTCAAACTCTCTAACACATGAAAAGGACTGAGTTATCATTGTTGTTAGACTTGTTAGAACATCAAATAGTGACAAACTTGTCCATCATGACAAGACCGAGTTTCACCTTCTCTAGAATCATTAAAACATCACATAGCGATGGATTCACCCGAAGGGTGGAATTATACAACAAGCATATGTTATCCTCCTCAAGCTTGATAAAAATAAAGAGGTACTAGTCAATAATGACTGGGGAAAATGGGAAAAGGGGTAAACCACTTTATGGCAGAAGGTCGCTCTTGAACATGACACTCCCACTTCATTGTTATGACTATTTGGGTTGGGTTATCTACTTGATGGTCATCATACCTTGGTCTATAACACCATCCATTACTTTTGTTTTGGGCCAATGCTGCCAATCCATTCAGTGTTGCCAACATGTTCAAGAGAAGTCACTTAGTTTAAAATTCATCCTTCACAATACTCATAAACCTTCATTTTCATGACTGTCATTCTTGAACCTTGTGTCATCAGTCAAATTCTGTCTCCAAAATCATTACACTCATTTTGTGTCAAGGCCCTCCTGCAATGAGTCGCTTCTTATCGACATCAACACATTATCCAAGAAGTTGAATTAGAAACACCCTTCCAGTACCTTGAGCCTTGCATACATCAATGACAAGTTTCTCACTTCCGGCGATAGGTTGACATCACTGGCTTTGGACCGAAAGAATTTGTATGGTGTTCGACATCAAAACATCCATTCACATCATGCAGAATGTACTGCAGTAACTTGAGGATCATTATCATTATCAGTGATTTCTCTCGCTTCTGATAACAACTTACATCATTGGCTGGTAATCAGATGATGTCTTCCCATGTTCAACTTCAGATCACATATTTGCATGGTTAGACTCATACTTGAGCAAACGATTGAATGAGATAGAAGACCCTGGATCTAGTTTCATCCATCTGAGTTGCGATTTCAAGAAATGTACCAAATCATCCGTACAATGGCTTCACATTGATGGTAATCCTATCATGGGTCTATATTTGTAGACGAATGTCCATGTACTTGTAATGAAAGTTTATAAGCTAAGCATGGGTATGCCTTCCCTCAGCGATTCATGAGAAAAAATAAAAATATCATGATATTATGTATTGTAATCAATGCAGGTCACCAACCACTTTGGAACCTCCTCATCACATCGTAAAACATATCGCTCGACATCTTTATTTTCGACTTCATGCTTTAGGGGGTAGTTATTACAGATCCATTTGGGCACATCACTCCCATCATTCAGATCATTACTATTAGGGCTCATCAAACCCTAATTCAGTTGCTACATGCCCCAGACAAGTCACCACTTTGAATGCCTCCTTCCCTAAGAGTTTCTTGGCCTGAAGCCCTCCAGAATTTCCTCCTTGAGGGACCAGCATAGCCTTAGACAGGGGTAAGTGTACTTCAGTGCAGGTAGGCCCATGTCAGGGTGCTCTGCAGAGCACCTAGGCCCACATTGACCTACGCTGGGCGAGATTGAGTGAAATTCACATAGGGTTTTGGGAATATTCTTATCTTCTGGAGCCATGTAGAAGATTCCCACACCTATCATCTCCTATGAGCTCGAAATTGGATGGGGAATGAGTTAAGTAACCTCCTATCCTCTCATCTCTTCCTCCATGGAAACTAACTCTATGTTTGGAAGGCCATTAAATACCCTCATCTATGACCAAACCTCCTCCATTTTCCTATAAATTAAGCATTGATCTAAGTGATCAAGGGTTGGACTTTGAGAATTTGTAAGGAGATAATGTTGGTGGGAGGATTGATATTATAAGCAAGTGTTATTATGTTGTCGGAGTGTTGTGCTATTGATGTGATTTTGGTTGGAACCTAAGCTGGAACAGTGACAATGGATCAGACTTCATAGTTGTAATTCTTCCTTCTACTTAATAAAGTTGTTTACACCTTTTTACATATTCTTATCTTGATATGTGATGTTTATATGTGTGAATGTATCTAATTCCATTTACTTATAGTCGATAGATCTCTTGCTTTGATTGGTTCTCTGTATACTGTTTATGCTTGTAGGTATATTTTGAGCGAGTTAAGTTCAAGAAGGAGCGACGGGAGTCATACAAAGGAGACAAAAGGAAAGCGAAAGAACAAATAGGTCCTTTGATTCCCTTTGTCTTATTTATCGTCTATAAAAAAAGGATAAATTCTTTAAATCTGTTGTTCTAGGTATAGCTACCTACCTAGAGAATTTGTATTTATCTGTAGATGCAAAATTCCTCATAACAATAGGGGTCTCATACTTATCTGAGATTCGTAAAGAAGAATTGTTGCTCTATCACAATAGGTGCATTATCATTTATTAGGTCATATATTCATTGTACATTCCTTTGCAAATCAAAACATGATGAGAGCCATACATCAAGTTTGTCATAAAACATACTCATAACCATCATATAACCAACAAAATAACAAGGATATAACATCCATAAGAATCACATAAGAACCAGTATATTTCACATGAAATACCAAGGAGAACGACCTCTTATTAATGAATGGAAAAGCCAACAAAGTATGGGACTTCTACGAGCCACCTAACCATATATTGGCTAAACCAAATCTTTCTTTAAGCCGATCACCCTCATGCCACATTTCAAGCATGAATGTGGGACTCACAACAAAACCCATCCAACTTTCCTCGAGATTTCCACAATCCCCACCAGATCACTAGGCCCTAAACAAGCATGGATTCCACCGGATTTCTCCACCTACATCGTGATAATTTTTCCTACCTCCTAGTCTTTAGGCTTTACCGTATATCTCGCCATTCACCAGTCAAGGATTCCTAGGCCTAATCGAGACTCCACCTTCTAGTATTTACCATATATCTCGTCATTCACCGATCAAGGATTCCTAGGCCTCATCAAGGGCACACACCTCTAGGATTGACCATATATCCTGCCATTCGCTAGTCGAGGATTCCTAGGCCCACCAAGGCACATAAAATCTGGCTTTACTGCAATCCCACCTTTTCTGGTCTAGGGATTCCTAGGCCTTGTGTCATTTCTTTCATAGACCACCTCACTTAGTTTCGAAACCATCCGAAAATCTAACATAACCAAATAAAAGTGAACCCATCACACCATGGTTATCCAGAAATGGAAAGGCAAGTCTGAAAACCACTATCACACGTGGCAAAACCCATGCTAGTGACATTAAGAGAACTAAAACCACACATGCATGTACCATGCATGCCAAATCTAGCGAGGAAATCACACATGCAAATTGATACCTGCAAGTAATCTTGTTGTAGTTGCTTGATCCTTCTCTTCCTTGCTTGATCTTTTCTTTCTTGGTCCTTCCTTTGCTTTCCTTGATCCAATACTAGAGTGCTCAAATAATGCTCTAATTTTCCAAGAGTGAGAGAGAGAAAGAGAGAGAATAGAGAGACAGATCCAAAACTGAACTAACAAAAAGGTACCAAAGAATTTTTATTGATGAGGCCTCTATTCTCTTTAATTTCCATTATTTTCCTTCATTTTCCTCTTCACATACAATCGATGACCGTTCACCTTCCTTTTCTCCTGATTTTCATTATTTTCATAAATAAAATTATAATGAATGCCTCATGCCTTCCCAAAGCATTTGTCATTTCCTTTAACCATAATAATCGAAATGAACACCCACACTAGGATGTTTTTCCAAACAGACATCTTGGAATACATTTCACATGCCCTTGGTTATTATTTTTCCTTTATTAAATTTATTACATGGAGTTTTCACCAGGGTTGTTACACATCTGCCATAACAACCATACATTCTGAAACCAATCATTAAACAAATGCACCAGTCAAATATCTGCAACTCATGCTACCTGGTTTACATCAATGCCAACCATCAACACACCACAACTACCCGATTGACATCAATTCCAACCATCAACACACCACCGCTACCCAGTTGACATCAATGCCAACCATCATCACAATATCAATTCCAACAAACTTAAAGTCAAACTATACCTAAACATTACAAAAGAAATCTTAATAATTATCCATTATGTATCATAGCCATATATCTTATTAAGATGGATGATTGTTTTCAAAATGTGATTATACTAGAAAATATTTTTTTTTTCTTTTAGTGTGTTATTGAGGTATATTACAATGGGAATTTTCCATGACAGAGGAGTATTCTTCTTTGATAAATAATCATAATCATGATCTTGTACTTATTCATAAGGGACGTAAGTTGGCCCATTGAAAACGGGTCTACAAAAAGAAAAAAAATTCCAAATGGCTCTACTAACAAGTATAAGGAACATTTTGTGGCCAAAGGTTTAATGGGTTGAAGGGATTGATCGTTCTGAGGATTTTCCCTTGTTTCTAGGATGTATTCTATACATCTTGTGCTTTTTCTAGCTACCTCCCAATGTTGGTTAGTTTACCATATGGATGTAAAGAGTTCCTTTCTGCATGAAGATTTAAATGAGGATATTTACATGGAGCACTCTCCTGGATTTTTTCAAGATCCTTCACTAGTTTGTAGCCTTCAATATTTTGTGTATTGTTTGAAAGAATCTCCTAGAGCTTGGTATGAGAAGGCGGGTAGTTTTATACTTGCCTCGAGGTTTAATCATTGTCATTATAATTCTACAGTTTATACTTAAAGTTAGGACTTTGATCTATTAATTCCATATTTGAATGTGGATCATTTAATCAACAGAGGAGTTCCTCATCTATTATTCAAAGTGTTAAGCAAGCAATGATGGGATAGTTCTAAATGATCAACCTTGGCCTTTTGTGTTACTTTCTTGGATTACAGGTTCACCAATCTACGAAAGGAATCATTATCTTCCAACAAAAAATATGCCCTTAATTTACTTCAGTGCTTTGGGACGGCTAGTTGTAATCTTGCGCCTACTCCTTTTCACTTAAGTGTTACTCTTACCACTAATTGCACCTCACCAAAGGTGGATCCTACCTTGTATCAACAACTGATTGAGAGTCTACTCTATTTGACTCACACCTGACCTAACATGGCTTATGTAGTAGGGTTGTTCTCTCAATTCTCTGAAGATCATCATCATAGTCCTTAGTGTCGACTACTAAAGTTGTATGTCTAAGACAACTACAACACATCACATTTAATTACCAATAGGGTATTTTTTAAGGATTTAATATTTTTTCCATATATAGTATTATAGGGAACTATTGTGGTTTGAAAATTCATACGTATAGAATGTAGGAAAATATTCAATAAAAAACATGTAATTTATTATTAAAATTTGTAAATTGTTGACAAATATCATCCATTTAATCATATATATGTAAAAAATAGGTGAATTTTTAACCAAATTGGTGAATATTTTTTCCTTTAGAAAATGTCCAAAAAATAACCCATTTTTGAAATTTCGCCCCTAAATTTTCCCCTAATTATGAATCCAGGGGTCATCTTCTATTTCAAGGTTGCATGCAAGGTATATGCAGGCAAGATATTCCTTTCTATTGTTGGTTGTTCAATGGTCATGTACCTTAGAAATTCATGCTTGCAGATGAAATCACACTTAAATAATCAAAGATAGGAACTCAAAGAATTCACTCCAAGCATTAATTCAAGGCCTCAACCAATCACAAACTCTTACTGGAAAAGTAAATAAACAAGGTTATCTCATTAGGAATAAATTCTTGTCTTATCAAATTAATCTCTACAAGTAATAGTTGATCTATAAAAGCATTTGCCAAACCATTCTATAAAATAAGTTGAGATGCAAGTAACAGGAAGTGAACATGCAACATCAACTGAATCAAACTACGAGGAAAAAATAATCAATTGAATCAAGCTACAAGTAACAGGAAATAGACAACTCTATGATAAATAGGAAATAAACTAGATTGTAAATAAATATACTCCAACCACCCTACAAGTAATAATCGATAAATCATCCTACCATTATTGATACACAACCCATTCATCAATGAATGAATACAACATAATCTCCTTCAAATAACAATTGCATATGCCAACTTCTATTTAATGACAACTGCTCACACAATCAAAGCATAGTGAAATTATGAAATGCATAGAAAAATATAATTAATAAACATAGTTGTAGCACCTTACGAGTGAAGGGGGGCCCTCCTTCACCAATGAGGGTTGCGAGAAATTGCTCATAGATTAGATCTTTAAGAAATGGAGAATGGCATAATATATTATATAAGAGAGTGGTACAATAATTCACTGCACTCTTGTACACCCCTGCTTTTTGCTAAATGTTCAATAGCCAAGCAACCTTGAAGGCTCCTTGATTTATACAAGTTGGATGGGTAGTGACCCAACAAAATATCAAAACTAAATAATACAAATTAAGATAAAATTATGTTTAATCATGTTACAATATAATCCAAATTTTATAACAACTTCAAATTTCGTCTGTTGTTGAGATGACTATTTCATTAATCTCTCGCTTGACCATTAGTTAAAGACCAATTGCTCAAGTGCCAATGATATTGTAGGAATAATATGTCATGGCCTTGCAAGTAACAAAATCAGAAGTAACAACACAACAAGAAAGGTCATATCATGATGTCCATCCTTCAATCATCTGCAACCAGTGAAATGCATTCTTTCTAGACCATCACATGACCCAAAACTAGGTGGAAACTACTTACCAATCCTATATTATCACTTGAACAATATGATTTATAGACAATTCCATTCCTTAGTAAAAATATATAGATTATAGACAAAATTTCATTAGGAAAAGGGGTAGCATATGACATTTAAGACAGTTTCAAGTCAAGATAGAGGGGTAACAAAGGGTACAATTCAAGATCTCAACACTTAGAATGAAGCAAATTGTATTGTGAGATATATTCAATGGACTTAAAGTTTTGGCATTTAGTACACTGTTTGTACTCATGAGATTTTTGGTTTCATGGATTCTAATGGGTTGGATAAGTTGATGATTGAAATTCCACCTCTATTTTTGTTTTCTATCTTGGTTTTGCTCCTATTTCCCAGTCTTACAAGAAACAAAAAATGATTGCGTTATCTTCTATAAAAGTTGAGTATCGAGCTACAATCCTTACTAGTCAAGACGTTATTTTCCTACATGAGTTATTAATTGAGTTTGGCATTCAGCATGATCATCCTACTATCTTATGGTTTGATAACTAGAATGCAATGCATATTTTCAAAAATCTAGTTGAGCATTAAAGGACCAAACATATTGTGATCCATATGCATTGCATATTCCATCTTATTCAAGATGGTGTTCTTAGCTTGGAGTATAAGCCTATTGAAGAGAAAGTTGTGGATATCTTCACAATATAGTTGGGTTTAGCTAGGTTTCTTCAACTAATGTTGATTCTTGGTGTGAAGGAAGTTGTCCATGGGGGGTCATATTAAGTCGTCTTTCCTTCATCTCCTTATTTCACTTTCTTTTTTTTCTTTTTTCTTTGATCCTTTTCTTTGTTTATGAGAGGTTGTTCATGGGTACCTTAACAAGCCTTCTTGATGGGATCCATTCTGTATTTTTTGCCTTATTCCTCCCTAAATGTTTCTTATGGGGGGTGTTAAAGTCCCAATAAATAGCTTCCTTTGTGGCTATATATTATAGTGTTGTATAGTATCTTCCTCATGCAATTTAGTGCATTTCTCCTTTGTTCTTCAATTATCTCTCTTTGGAGAAGTGTTTGGTTTCGCGGTTTCATCCTTGGGTGTTTTTTGCACATCTACTCTTTTAATGAGGTAACAAATTGTGCATGGGTAATATTTGTCATTAATGCATTTACAATTTTATGATTCATTATAAGTTTTATTATGGTTGATTATGAAAGTAGTTGTTGCATGGGGTGACACTCATTATCTATTGACATCAATGTGTGTGGCATTGAGAAATGTTTTTTCTCTACTAATAAAATACTTAACAACACTCAAAACCCTATGATATGAGCACTATGTATGCAGAGGGGTTAAAACATGGCTTTGTTGCCAACTTCTCAAGCGTGTATTGTTATTTCAACCATGCATGATTAGAGTAAGTGGAAACTCATATGATATGTGTAAAACCAAACAATAAATTTATACACGTGTGAACAATGTATGTATACCTCTTCCATAATCTTGCTTGGCACCACATGGTAGTGAAATAATTCGTACAAGAACTAGAAATTTTCTTGCTCAATAACCTTTTAGATTTTAGAGCCAAAAATTTCTCCATAAATATATTGTTGAACTTAAATATTATAAACTTACTACTACAATAATCGCAACAACAAAACTTTCTCCACCAACTTTACTAGTTTAATGTAACCTGAGTCCAACCATAAAACAAGTACCAAGTTTTAGCTTATTGCAAAGAAAAAATAGATCAAGATACTTTACATCCATAATTATTCTATAACCAGCAACCGGCTTATTGATCCAATCAAAATACCTACATAAATGAAAGAAAGAAAATATAAAATATATTGTATTTATGTTATATGATTCATTATATAGAGCAAACACATTTAAGTACATTCACTATTGTCTTTTATAAATCAATGATGATGTGTGAAGAATGGTCCCAAGTTAAAGAGAGGGCACGCAATAAAGAACACCTTTATCCAGGTAATTATTCTTCATAATAATTTTTCCTTCACCAGGAATAAATGGAATTTATTAGAAGAAGCAATCACATCAATTTATTGGAAGGTTCATTATATTATATAGCCTTAAGAGGTTATTAAAGTTCCAATCCTTTGCTTAGGTACATGGTACTTTGGTCATGAGAGATAAGGATTTCTAATTGCTTTTCCGAGATGGAATGATTGATTGAAGTCACTTTAATTCAACTTTTTGCATTCCACTTGGACTGTAAATTCTCTTTATCATCCACGCGTGCAAATTTCTTGCCGGTGGACAAAAGGATTACTTTGAATGCTTGTGAGTGAAGCCCAAAGGTAAGAAATAGTTGCATCTGATTTACATGATGACTACAGTAAAATGGGGCTGAAAATAACTAGTTTGTTTATGGTCATAAAGATAAGAAATAGTTGCATCTGATTTACATGATGACTACAGTAAAACAGGACTGAAAATAATTAGTTTGTTTATGGGTCATAAATGTACGGATTGTATATATTTATTTTTAGATTTTGGTAAGCTAGTGATTTGAGGGTGGTGAATATATATATAGTTATATGCATTATAACACATAGCAACCTGGTTATTGAGATTAAAAATAATAACTATATGCCATCATGTCCAACGGGGTCTTTGTACAATTGAATTGCTCAGATGAGTTGGGTGTTTGTACAATTGAATTGATCCAATGAGTTGGGGGTTAGATGCTGAGTAAACTTGCTCCAATGAGTTGGGGGTTAGATGCTGAGTAAACATTTTTATAATTTTTATATTTTTAGTCCTTGAATGCATGGTCACGCGGTTGGGGATGCCGGTTTTCTCGCACCTTGTCCATGTTTGAACCCCATTTGTCTGCAGCATATGATGTATTAATTGAGCTTGTATATGGATTTGATTGTGATGTGATCCTAACACTCGTACATAATGTATATTGTATATTGGACCTAATACAGCTTCTTAAGAAGACCTCGCCCTCCCCATTTTAAAATAGTTTTTTATATTTTTGGATTTTTTTTTTTTCCTTTGAAACTTGAACCTCATAATCTCAGGACATAGAAGCTGTGATTTGAAATTTTTGAATCCTTATAATCTCAGGACATAGAAGCTGTGATTTGAAATTTTTGAATGATTCAGATCATTGACCAATAAAAAAATGGTAGATCATTGAAATGCAGAGTCCAGCAATGGTGAAACAGTTTAACGTCCATGTTTGAACCCCATTTGTCTGGAGCATATGATGTATTAATTGAGCTTGTATATGGATTTGATTGTGATGTGATCCTAACACTCGTACATAATGTATATTGTATATTGGGCCTAATACAGCTTCTTAAGAAGACCTCGCCTTCCCCATTTTAAAATAGTTTTTTAAAATAGTTTTTATATTTTTGGATTTTTTTTTTTTCTTTGAAACTTGAACCTCATTTTGAAACTTGAACCTCATATTCTCAGGACATAGAAGCTGTGATTTGAAATTTTTGAATCCTTATAATCTCAGGACATAGAAGCTGTGATTTGAAATTTTTGAATGATTCAGATCATTGACCAATAAAAAAATGGTAGATCCTTGAAATGCAGAGTCCAACCATGGTGAAACAGTTTAACGAGGGTTTCAAATGCGACGAATAAATAATTGTAGATCTTTGAAATGCAAGTCCAGCGATGGTGAAACGATTTAATTAAGGTTTCAAAAACATTTTTATTTTAATCAAGAGATGCTTGGGTTTGTTTTAAGAATTTGGTGATGTAATTTTACTTGAGGTTGTGAAATCTTATTTTTTTTAATGCATAAATATATTTTAATACTTTCCAAAATTTTGGAGACTTCTGTATACTATATCACTCAAATTTATAATTTTGAAAACCTAAAAAACTGTATTGATTGCAAAAAAAATCTAAGCAAAATGTCTGAAACCATTTTTTATTGGATGTAGTTTATTAGCAAAATGTCTGAAACCATTTTTTATTGGATGTAGTTTATTATATGTTTAGTTTATTAAAGTAATTTATTATATTTTTTTAGAATTTTTGGTAAGAATTTTAAGAAACAGTAAAATTCATATTAAAATTTGTAATTCCAATAAATCAAGTAAACAATTCCCAATTTTTTTTTAAGAGACATACTGATTATGGAGTTTACACTCAAACTGGTAGTTTCCAACCAATAGGGAGTTAAACACTCAAAGTGGTAATTTCCAACAAATCACCCAAACTACCAATAGGGAGTTCACACTCAAACTGGTAATTTCCAACAAATCACTGTCTCGACAAATTCTCAAAATAAAAAGCAACATATACCAGGTAGGGTA
This sequence comes from Pinus tabuliformis, assembly GCA_031772625.1. NCBI lineage: Eukaryota > Viridiplantae > Streptophyta > Pinopsida > Pinales > Pinaceae > Pinus > Pinus tabuliformis. The sequence continues at coordinate 1,983,927,486 of CM062817.1, read as the reverse complement.
AAGCTTAATTAGATATGCTCTAATAAAGTTGCAGAGCATTAAAGGTAGTTGAAGTGTCATCTTTCAAATCTATAGCTAAAGGTACAAGACAGAGTTGATGTTTCACTGTTGACTGGTTCCACCACTTGCTTATCTGCCTTCATTACTCACAACCATTCATACTGTGAACATTGTACAATTCCGGCACACGCGCATTCATTCCCGTGGCACCCGCCACAACCCGCTCAGAATGTGATTGCCCTGATGCAGTAGGTAGCATGAGCATTCATTACAAATTAAGAAAAAGTAAAAAGAAACACCCGAGATGAACGCTCGGGCATTTTCTCCATGATATATCTGTGTGCGGCTACGAACAGTGCAGGTTTGTTCCCCATGTTTGATCGATTCGACATATATAGCTCTATCTGTAGATCTAGATTTCATGTGCTGATTGGTGGTTAAAAAGAACAAATTCGCAGCTTTGGTAATTGTCAAGGCTGAAGCGGCAGGAAGAGAACAAGGGTTTGAGAAACTCTGAAATCATTTGTTGCTATGGGATTTATTTCATTTCTCTACTGGTTGCTTCCACCGGGGCCTTGCAGATTTGAATGGTGGTAAGGATGGAACCCATTTTTTTTTCAATGTATATTGGGTGTTGTAGGTCATCTGTTGCAAGATACCTAGGAGACCCTAGATAAGCTATGCATATCAACTAAATTCTGCCTGATCGGCATTGACCTAAGTCCTTTTGAAACTATTTGCAGATTCTGCTGGGCTTGGAGTTCATGGAAAACTGGGATTGCCATCGAATGGATCATAACTCGCACAATGGGCAGCATCAGCATCAGCATCGCCATCGCCACCATCATCCCAGAAGCCAGTCTTTCTCATCTGCCCTGCTTGATGCAATTTGTAGCTCAACTGAAGACGAGGGAAGAATTATGGCGCACGAAGTTGAGGGAGGAAAAATGGCCCACAAAAAGAGTAGCAATCGGCAAGATACGAGAAATATGGAGGCCGAGAATTATACAGTCTTGAAGAATTCCAGTTATAAACGTGTTGTCGAAATGGAAAGCCAATGGGACGAGGGTTCATGGCTGAATAGGGAAAAATTTATGCGTCGAAGATCTGGCAAGATGGGTGTTTTTGATACTGGAAAAAACGAAGTTGAGGCTGCATATTGCAAGCACAAAGAAATTTATCCGTCCTATCAGTCTAATATGTTATCTGCAGCACTGTGTTCTGATGATTATACAAGTGATTCCACCTCCAGCTGCCCATATTTCTCTTCAGATGCGGAATCTCTCTGCAGACAAACTTCATCTATTGCTACTGCTAAAATAGAAAGAAATTTACATCATGTGGGTTTTGAAGACAGAGCAGGGAAATGGGCTGTTGGTGGAAAATGCACTCGAGCTTTACATGGAAAATCATCTGTTAGAGATGGGGATTTTCGTTCTACGGAGAAGCCTTTCATCCCTGTAGATTATCAGGCTAATTTAAAGTCAAACTCTCAAGCTCGGAAGGATTCCAAGAAGCCCAAGAAGCCAACTTCTCCAGGCAGGAAGCTCGCAAATTTTCTCAATTCGCTGTTTATGGCTGGCAGTACCAAGAAGCCGAAGCTTTCATTATCTTCGTCTGTAAGTGACTCCAATTCATATGATTCTTCTGAGAAAAAACCCACCTCTGTTGACTCATCTTCTTCTTCAGTACAATCTAGGCCATGTTTGAGTAAAACATCCAGAGGATCGAAGAACAGTAGTGGGATGAGTCAAAGATCTGTGACTTTCTATCCAACAAGTGGAACTTTGGATGAGGACTCTAACCCCTCTGGGGACAAGTATCTCCATAAGCCGAATCCTGTTAATAATCTACATACATATCCATCTACAGATGCCTACAAGCTTTCACTGCTCAGCAAAGAATTGCAATTTCATATTCTTGAGGAGGACTGGCATGCAGCAGCAGCAAAGGACATAATTACTAAGTATCAGAAAGCAAAGAGCATTATGGAAGCTGTGGTAATTAAGGGTCTTGACAAACAAGACGAAGAGGAGGAAGACGATGACGATGTCAGTTGTTCAAGTTCTGACCTGTTTGAGCTGGAAAATTTGGCAGAAATCGACATGAACATGAGCGTGTACCAAAAAGAGCTTCCTGTTTATGAGACTACTCATTTGGAGACTAATAAAGCCATTGCAAGGGGATTGATTGTTTGATGAAGCAATAGTGCTCTGTAATCCCTAATACAATAATCTTGACATTGGTAACGCAGTGTCTGGTAAAGTTGCAGGTTCTCTGAAAATTTCAGATTTGTAGAAACTCGCATGCATAAATTGCGTAAGCTTTGCTAAATAGAGGTTTTTAGTGACAACCATCGATTATACTCTGCACCCATTATGTATGATATGAATAAACAGCATCTTCTTGTTGTTACTGGATGCCATTGAGCCATCTTAGCTCATGGCACTTGCCATAATCTTATGGCTGGTCTGAGGGCAGGTTGCTTATTTGTAAACTGACAGCTGGTCTAGGGCAGGTTGCTCAGGATCTAATTTCTAAGCTGATAGCTGGTCTGAGGGCAGGTTGCTTATTTCTAAGCAGACACTAAAAGTGTCTGACAGGTGACCGTGAGTTTGGCACAAGTAGACTCAGCCATTGTGGTTGTGTAATGCCATACAAGCAATATGAGTTTGGCACAGGTAGACTCAGCCATTGTGGTTGTGTAATGCCATACAAGCAATATATATGCCAGTGTAGTGCAGATACAGATATACAATGCTTCTTGTTCAGATATTCCACACTGTATATCTCTGCTTATATAGTCAAATAATCGTTATATAGCTGGGTGCATATTGTTAGCAGGGTTGTCAAGGTTTTAGCACGACCATCTCTGGTGGAGACAGAAAACATAACTGGAAATCCAAGAAATAAAAAGAGCAATGATGTGCATCGTACCACTATTCCTATATATCCTATATATATATATATACATATATAATTATTTATACTCTTATTATTCATTCTATTTCCCAAATGTCCTTCACAATAATCATCCATAGAATTTGCAATATAGAAAGCCAATAGATTCCTATAAATCCCTGGACATCTTATTATTTTTGCAACTGCCAAAAACTTACTAATAAATAGCAAGATTGTTGATAAATGAGAGGTTTGGAAACATTAGAACTACTTTTACATTTTAAAATGTAACAAAAAGGTTAAAAAAATGCTAGGTAAACTATTCCAGAAATCATTAATGGTATGAGTGCAAAAGCAAGAGACATTATAGAAACATTATATAAGTCACTATACACATGGAAACGTTAAAACAAGAAATTAATGCACAAACAAATGTAAACTCTTTAGGGTTTTTTATACCATTTGTCTTTTCATTATCATTATCAGTTGTAGTTTGATGAGCCTGTAGAGTGGTAGTTTGATGAGGCCGTAGAGTGGTGACATAGGGCCTGACATAGGGCCATTTTTTTTCATTGGTTGATTGTATTCTAATTTTTTATTATTTTTATATTTTTTGAAGTAGTTTTTTCTTGGTTTGTTTTTCTACATCATTAAATGTATAATTACGATTATTCAAGATTACTACAAAGTTATCAAAGTCTATTTATTTGAAAGATAATTTTTTCATTTGGAAAGAGGATGTGCAAAGGTTCTTCTTACACCTCTTCTTTGTTAGTTTGTGATAGTTTTAATTCTCATTGCTAGGCCATATTCGAAATTTCTGTAGTAGGGATTTTCTTTGGAGGGATCCCTTCTAATGGGGCCATGATTTCATGATTTTCCTTGATTAGTTGAGGGGTTAACTTAGTGAAGAGGTTCTAACTTCTTGTTGTAATCAACAAAGCATTAGATAGTTTTCTTAAGAAAGTTTTCTTCTTGATCCTATTTTTCATTTGATTTTGCTGGACTCCATAGACCTAGAAAGACATTGACACTATTCTTTATTTCCCCATCACCATTTTCTGTTTTTCCATAAAAAACCTAAAATATCTATAAAAAAAATTCACTGAGCCTACCATTAACATGACACTCTTTTAACTAAGCCTTCCTTTAACACCACCTTTTGCTCTTTTAACTAAGCTTCCCTTGAGTCAAATGAGAGCTAATCTAAAGTTCTAGAGTGAGAGAACAAAAGTTGTTGTGGTGACAATGGGTGATATTCCTAAAAGGTTTATATCATATTATGCATTATGTTTTGGGGCTTTTTCATGCATGTACAATTTGAGAGATAACAAACCTCTTAGAAAAGCTTATATTTTATTAAGTTTAACAACATGAAAATTAACTCATTTAACATACAAAAATAACATGAATCATAGAAAATGACTTATAATATTGTTAAACTTAATTATATAAAATGAATATCTATATCATTAATAACTTGGAAAAAATATGTAATGTTGTTATTTTTAATAACATTAACAAAAACCAATATTGCTAGATCTAATAACATGGAAATAATTCATATAGTAAGTGTTAAAACTTCAAGTCCATAATATGGATTTTTCAAAATTTCAAGTGTTCAAATTAAGTAGGAAGTCATAAATGATGCATAATTAAAATTTTTATTAAATTTATGAAATATTATGTAGACCAAACATATTTAGGCAAAAAAGGAAGTTTAGTCGTAATATATCATGGTCAAGACTAAAAAACATGTATTGAGGGAATTAAGTGAAGCTTGCAAAATCTTAGCGCATTATCGTGCATGTATTTATATGTTATGACTTTGGATGTCAAGATAATTATGTTGTTATGAAGATAAATGTTACGATAATTAAGGCATTGAAATTATTGAACTCAATCTTTATTATCCTAGGTCAAAGCTAACCACTAGATATTAAGAAAGAAACATTGAATTGCCTATATTTATTAAAAATGACAAGCCATGCATAAGCCTTCCCAAAAATATGAGTTTGAGAAGAAATACTAACCAAGTATATGTATTTTTCTTAAGCATCACTCTGGCATTAAGATAGATGGATATAATTATCTATTTACAAGTTTAGGGTGCATAACACTAATAAATTAGAAATTATTAATATTTGTGGAAGATGAGGAGACAAGGAGACAAATCTAATTGATGTTGCAAAACTAACAAAATTTTAGTTATATAACGAACATGCACAATATATGAAAACTTCCCCTGTGGTTGATCACTCATTCATTTTATCATGAATTAATTAACTGATCACATAAGCTATGGATTACTATGTAAACTTGTATTAGAACTCTAACAAAGATACATTTCTATGGTTATGAATCAATTATATGATAACTTAATTTATATTGAATATATAAATAATTATTTCATGGGAGGACAGGAGAATGTTAGGCAGGTTGGATCAAGTTGTGTAACATGTGTGAGGTTGAGAAATTATGTGTATATTATAGCAGTTTTAGATTGTTATGGACATTGAATGAGATTGTTTTGGAGTCATTTTCATTGGTAATGTGTATCCTAGTAATAACCTGCCTTTGAAATTTCAAGGATCTTGATTGCATAGTATTAGAGATTGCATGGCTTTTGTGGGACTCGAATGAAAAGTGGATTAATCATTCCAAGAGATTTAACAGATAGTTATGAGGTGTCCATGGAAGTTTAATCATCATTGTTTCTGAATGGATGATTCTCTAAATGCTAGGTATATGTATATTTTATCACTTTTATATGAAGACAAGGATTTTAGGAGAACGAGCATGGCTTGTCGATATTATAGTATATTATGAGTCTTCCACATTTCTAGGTTGTATGTATTGTTAGAGATTGGGGGTTGAATAACAGAGATAGGTTGGCACCCCTTCTGGTCATGTGTCTAGTGCTAGGACGAGTCATCTCACACCTCTATGGAATGCTCCTATCCCCGGTACCAAAGATCTTACGTATATTTTTACTACTTCTTGTTGCACTTTACATCCTCTATTTGATTATGGTACTACACTGGTGGACACCGCATAGGAGGCCTCATGTTTCCCTGGAAATGCATTCGTAATATTTTAATAATCAAGGCGATATTGTATCTATGTTCAATAGGACCAGACTAAAATTCTATATCTTTGGAAGAAACAGATTGCATATTTTTATATCTCGCATTCATTTAAAGACTTAAGTATCATATGCTGTGATAGAAAGTGGAGGTGCTTGGGATGTTTGTGATCTTTATATTGTTAAATTTTCTCTCGATTACATTCTAAGCCACGTTTGTATTTGCAGTTTCCACTGGAACTTCCTTTCTCGGGTTTTTGATGGTTTGTTCTACTTCTTGTTTACGTTTCTTTCTAGTCTTCGTTTGCGTGGGGTACTCTCCTTGTTTTATGAATTATGCACATCACTACTTAGGCTTTGTTGCACCACTAGTACTCAGTGTCTCTGGTGTGGGGAAATTATGTGGCGGTGCTTTCCCTATGATTTTTATTTCTCAATGGTAATTGAAATCTTTCTGATGCCTGGAGTTCTCTATGATCGTTGGATCATTCTTTCTGATTATGTAAATGAGTGATTTGAATCCACTACAACTTCGGGGTGGTGGAGATGCAGGTGCCCATCGAGGGTCCTTCCTTTTGGTGGTGATCCTAGTTATCATATTCTTCCGATCTGCGTTCGTTCGGATTTTCGATCTGGCAGATCCTTCAATTTGTGTGTATGTCCATTTCCGTTTATAACATTCTATATTCTTTAACTATCCCGCATTCCACCCGGTCTATTTCAGGAAAGTAACGACTTTTTTTTCCGGTCTATTTCTCTTGGTGGGGATTTTGTGCATTTATTTATGGCATGCGCCATTTTCTGTGGACGTTTGGTTGGCCTGTCTTGGACAGAGGACTCTGATCCCTTTGTAGAAAACCATGTAGATTCACAAGCTTATGCAATGTACTAAAGCATAGGACAAGAATATACTTCTCATTTCAAACAGCGGAAGGCAATGGATCGATGAAAATAATATGAACAAGAAGAATATAAATCAATGACACATAACACAAGACGTATCTGGGGAAATCCACTGCTCAAAACCCCGCTATTTGTATTGAATATATCGGAAATATGAGTGAAGATACAAATCTTGTTCTCACTAGAACAATTCTCTGCAAGTATGCTCAACTCTCTCAGCTCATAAGCTAGCTAGCTAATTCTGCAACTCTCCAAGCCCCTAATCTCTTTCATAACTCATATGATGAATAACACGCATTTAAAGGGAATTAATGCTTCCAAAACTACGCAATCCAAACATAAGTTATTCTTTGATTGCATGCATGATATTTACAACTCAGTAAATCACACAATTGATAGTACATTGTCCCTGCACTCTAGTCTCAACTGGGTCTTTCTCAAAATCGACATGCATGAGTTTCTGATGAGGGAATCTTCAGTTAACTAGAGTGACACTTGTGGATGCACTAGTGCACCAACGAACTGTTAAATCTCTATTAGTTCCACAAATAGTTTGGAACTAATTTCACTGAACATAACTCAGTAAACTAAGTGATCTAATTTCCAACTCAATTTAAACACATACTTGACCCCTAAAACTTAGGGAGAACATATACATGACTACAAAAATACTTACAACTCGAAATTCCTAAGCTAATTAAGTTAATTAATCTTAATTAACTATTTACAAGTTGATATGAGAATAGAATTCGATTTTCATTCTCAGTTTAATTCAAGGACAAATTAAACTGGAATTTCTTGTTGCCATTTCTCAACACTCCCTCTCAACAAGAAAGGGATTATCAGCTACCCCGATCTTGCCTCTGTGAAACTTGAATTTACATCTTGAAAATTCCTTTGTCAAAATGTCAGCATCTTGGTCCTTCGTGGGAATGTACTCTGACAACATAATCCGCCTCAATACACAATCTCTGAGATGATGATATCGAATATCAATATGCTTGGACCGATCATGAAAATTTTGATTTTTAGAGAGTTTGATACAACTCTGATTATTGCAGTAAACCACAGTTGGATCCATCTGCTGACCAAATAAAGCAACCAAGATCTTTCTCATCCAGATAGTCTCACATGCTGCCTCACTCGCAACCATGTACTCTGCCTCTTCCAAACTAAGTGCAAACGATCTTAGTTTCCTGCTGTACCAAGAAACTGTTGCTAGCTCAATACTCAAGATCCCTCCTGATATGCTCTTCTGCTTGGAGTCCTTGCCCAATCTACATCAATGAAGCCTTGAAGCTTAACTCCCTATGCCCATTTGTACCATAATCCATACTGAGAAGTGCCCCTTAGGTATCTCATCACATGCTTTGCCACATTCCAATACATCCTAGTAGGCCTAACCATCACTTGACTAAGCTAGTTAACTACATAGCACATATTCGGTCATGTGTTCACCAAGTACATGAGTGAACCCACAAGCTTCCCGTAAATAGTAGCTTCCACTACTTCCCCTGAAGTAGCATCGTCCTTCCTCTAGTTACTTGCTATAGGAGTCTCCATGGGTTTCCTGCTCTCCATGCGGAATCTCCTGAGTATCTCGTTGGCATACTATCCCTGAGACACAAAAAACTCCCCATCTTCCTACCATACTTCCATGCCAAGAAAGTAATGCATGAGTCCCATGTCCTTCATCTCAAACTCTCTTCCAAGTTCCTGCTTTCAAGACTTGATCAACTGATCATCAGCTATCAATAAGAGATCATCAACATAAAGTACAATGATAAAAAATTTACCTTCCACCAATATGTGGTACAGGTTTGCATCTCTTCACTCTTCGTGAATCACAACCTGATGAAGTAGCTATCTATCCTGGTGTAGAAAGCATGGGGTGCTTGCTTTAGCCCATAAAACGCTCTCTTGAGCCGACACACATGCGACTCACAGTCAAAGGTCTCAAAACCTTCAGGCTACACTATGTACATCTCTTCCTCAATCATGCCATTAAGGAAGGTTGTCTTCACATCCATCTGATGTATCTTCCAACCCATCTTTGTTGATAGTGCCAATATAGATCTCATTGATGAGTACCTTGCACTAAGAGCAAAGGTCTCATCATAGTCAATCCCCTCTATCTGTGAAAAGCAATAGGCCACAGGTATAGCCTTATGCTTCTCCACACTACCATCTACAACATACTTTACCATGTAAATCCAACGGGAATTCACCACTGACTTGTCCTCTAGTCTCGGGACCACATCCCAACCACTGTTACGAACTATGGAGTCGTACTCCTCCACCATGGCATCAACCCAAACCAACTGCTGCACTGCTTCCTTAAAGGAAGATGGATCTGTCACAACACATTCACCCATAAGAGTCATGTATCCAGTGTACCCCTGAGGTGACCTCCTTTGCCTGCGCTGAGAAGTGGGTGCTCCCACATTTTCCCCCACATCATCCAACAATCTGTCAGCTTCTCTGGTGTGTTTTCTACCCTCTCTGGAAGACTACTTGAGTGGATGTATCCATTCCTGGATCCTTTGCATGTGGCTGCTCCACATCAATCTGAGGCTCCTCAACCTTAGGAGCTAAAATCTCCTCATCCGCATCTAGCTCAAGCTCACTCTCAAGGGGAAATCTCATGACCTTCTCCTCATCAAGTCTTACGTCCTTGCGAACCACTGTTATCCTGCTGGTCAAAAAGTACACCCAATAGTTGTGAGGTGTATCAATATACCCCATAAATATCCCCAACTTTGTTGTCCACTGTAGAGTCTTCCATGCATCTTTGGTCACATGGAAATATAACGATGACCAAAAGTTCCTGCAGTGACCAACATCTAGCCTCTTACCATAATAAGCCTCCTTTGGTCTCTTCATCTCAAGTATCTAATGTGGGCTGTGGTACTGAACATAACCATTGTGTTGCATGCCTCAACCGACAAGTGTAATGGTACGTCCTGATCATGCAACATTGCCTTCACTTCCCCTACTATGCTTTTGTTCTTTCTCTCGACCACCCCATTATGTTGAGGGTTATGGGGTGTCGTCAACTCCCATTTATTTGGTTCTGCTGCACAGATGTTCTTAAACGCGTTTGAGAGATACTCACCACTGTTAGCACTATGTAGAGCTTTGACCTTCTTCCCTGACTCCTTCTCCACCAATGCTTTTAACTCACAAAACTTTGTGAAAGTTTGATCCCTTTTCTACATGAAAAATATCGAGCATTTTCAAAAAAAGTCATCAAACAAATATAACATAATACTTGTGTTTGGCCATGGATGCTATCGATAATGGTCCACAAACTTCTGCATAGACTCACTCTACAATAGCCTTTGCTTCACTGTCTCTGTCGTGAAATGAAGATTCGGTGTATTTTCCCAAAGTACACCCCTTGCATGTATCAACTTGATCAACTGTATCTTTTGGAATATCGGTAGAGATTTGCTGCAATATCTTCAAAGTTCCATGATGCAAGTGGCCCAATAGTTTGTGCCACAACTCGTCAATGTCTCAGATCTGCACCCTTTCTACTTTTGTTCTCAAATCAGCACACTCCTCTACCTCCAGCTTATAGAGATTCTTCACCCGAATCCCTATCTTCTTTACATGACCTGTGGCTGTGTGTCAAAGGAACGCCTTTCCTTTCGAGAAGATCACATCATAGCCTCTATCCTCAAGCATGGAAACATATACCAAGTTCTTCTTCAGCCCGAGCACATACATAACATTCTTCAAGGTGAGTGGAGCCCTATGTTCCCTCTGAAAAGTAATTGTGCCCAATCCAGTAACACTATACTTCCCATCGTCACCCATCTCGATATGCATCTGGAGATCTTTCTCCTCCAAGTCACTGAATAACTCTTTGTCGCCAGTCATGTGGAATGAAGCTCCACTGTCTAAGTACCATACACTTCCCATCATTAATGACACCATGCATGCAATGAGGGAAATGTCCAATTCGAATTTAGAGGCCAAATCCTCACCTACCACTCCTCCTGAGGACTTCTTCTTGGACTTCTTGAGTGGACAATTTGTAGCAAAATGGCCCAAATCATGACAATTCAAGAACTTCTTTTTTCATGTCTTTGTTCTTACCTCCATGATAAAAATCTGATTTGGAGTGGGAAGCTTTCCCTTTCCCCTTCTTCGCCTTAATCACTAAGGCAAATTTCTCTTCATCATGAGTATTTGATAAAGAGCCATCCCTAGTGTTCCTCTTGATCTCCTCCTGCATCAAATCCGACCACAATGGTTCCCAATCTCGCAGCTTCTCCCGACCATTGACACAATCTTGATAACTATGCCAACACTTCAGGAGTTCTAAAAAAGCAAGACTCACCATATCATCCTCAAATTCCAACACTTCCAAGTTCATCATGACATTGAGTGAACTTGGTCAAGTATTTTGGAATCATCTCGCCTTTCTCCATTTTAATTTTTCAAAGTTTGTCCTTCGGTTCCAATTTCCTTTCGTCATTGTTGTTCTGATACAAGTCCATCAATTTTTTCCACATAACATATGAATTTTCCTTGCCATGGAGACTCGAGGCAATGTGGTATCGAACTCCCTCAAATATTATCCGCCTCGCCTTCACCACACACTTCTTCAATTCGGCCAAATTTTGTGCATCTGGTGCTACTGGCATAGGAATTTCTTGAGCAACGAATTCGTTCAAGCCATTATCCTCTAGCAGAACCTCCATTCTATCCCTCTAGGATATAAATTTCAAGCTACCTTTCGAGGCATACTCGAGCCGCAAACTGTAGAAAACCATCTGCCGATCCTGAAGTATCTATTGCAAATTCAAATTTCACCTGTAACCCAAAAATCAAAACTTCGAAATCTCCTCTAGTATATTGTTCTCAGCTCTGATACCATGTAGAATATCCTAGAAATTCACAAGTTCATGCAATGTACTAAAGCACACGACAAGAATCTACTTCTACTTTCAACCAGCGGAAGCCAATAGATCAATGAAAACAATATGAACAAGAAGAAGATAAATAAATAGAACATAACACAAGATGTATATGGGGAAAGCCACTGCTCAAAATCCCGCTATCTGTATTGCATATATCAGAAATATGAGTGAAGATACAAAGCTTGTTCTCACTAGAACAAATCCATACAAGTATGCTCAAGTCTCTCAGCTCACAAGCTATCTCTTGGCCAACCCTTAGCCAATTCATCAGCTCTCCAAGCCCCTAATCTCTTACGTAATTCTCATGATGAATAACACATATTTAAAGGGAATTAATTCTTCCAAAATTGCGCAATCCAAACATAGATTCTTCTTTGATTGCATGCATGATATTTACAACTCAGTAAATCACACAATTGATAGTACATTGTTCTTGCTCTAGTCTCAACTGGGTCATTCTCAGAATCGACAGGCATGTCTTTCTAATGAGGGAATCTTAAGTTAACTAGAGTGACACTTGTGGATGCACTAGTGCACCAACGTAAGGTTAACTCTCTATTAGTTCCACAAATAGTTTGGAAGTAATTTAAATAAACATAACTTAATAAAATAAGTGATTTAATTTCCAACTCAATTTAAACTCATACTGGACCCCTAAAACTTAGGGAGAACACATACATGACTATAGAAAGACTTCCAACTCAAAATTCTTAAGCTAATTAAGTTAATTAAACTTAATTAACTATTTACAAGTTTCTATGAGAATAAAATTTGATTTTAATTCTCAGTTTAATTCAAGGACAAATTAAACTGGAATTTCTTATTCCCATTTCTCAACACTCACTCTCAACAAGAAAGGGATTATCAGCTACCCCGATCTTGTCTTTGTGAAACGAATTTACATCCTGACAATGCCTTTGTCAAAATTTCAACATCTTTCTCCTCCCTGGGAATGTACTCTAACAACATAATCCACCTAAATATACAATCTGTGAGATGATGGTATCGAATATCAATATTCTTGGGCTAATCATGAAAAGTTGGATTTTCAGAGAGTTTGATACAACTATGATTATTGCAGTAAATCACATTTGGATCCAACTATTGAACAAACAAACCAACCAGGATCTTCCTCATCAAGATGGCCTCACATGCTGCCTGACTCGTAGCCATGTACTCTGCCTCTGCCAAAATAAGTGCAACTAATCTCTGTTTCCTGCTGTACCATGAAACTTTCGCTGACCCAACGCTCAGGATCCCTACTGATGTGATCTTCTAGTCGGATGGAGTCCTTGCCCAATCTGCATCAGTGAAGCTTTGAAGCTACACTCCCTTTGCGTGTTTGTGCCATAATCCATACTGAGAAGTGCCTCTTAGGTATCTCATCACATGCTTTTCCACCTTCCAATACATCCTGGTAGGCCTAACCATCACTTGACTAAGTTGGTTAACTATATAGCACATATCCAATCATGTGTTCACCAAGTACATGAGTGAACCCACAAGCCACCTTTAAACAATAGCTTCCACTAGTTCCCCTAAAGTAGCATCCTCCTTCCTCCAGTTACTTGCTCGAGGAGTCTCCATGGGTTTGCTGCTCTTCATGTGGAATCTCCTGAGTATCTCATTAGCATACTTTCCCTGAGACACAAACAAATTTGCATCTCCCTACCGTACCTCCATGCCAAAAAAGTAATACATGAGCCCCATGTCCTTCATCTCAAACTCTCTTGCAAGGTCCTCCTTACAAGACTTGATTAGCTGATCATCACTTGTCAGTAAGAGATCATCAACATAAAGTACAATGATCAACAATTTACCTTCCACCACTAGTGGTATAGGTTTGCATAAATTTCATTCTGTTAGTGTCTTGATCTACCTCAGGCTGAAGGAAGGTAGGTCTAGGGTAACATCAAACCATGCTTAACCTGGTAGCTAGCCTTACCAGGTTGGGAGAGGGCTCTCTCCTTGTCAATCTCAATTAGAATATGGCAACTAGGGCTTGAGATGACTAAAATGAATGTTGATTTTAAGCTAGGTATAGGAGATTAGGGTTTCTGGTTTGATTTTAGGTTTTGGTTGCTGGATCAATTGGAGAAGGTAGATTGGGTCCGGGAAATCAACTCAGGAATACAGTAATATTCTGTGGGGCGAGTTAGACAAGTGTTTATGTACTAGAAATGGATTGAGATGGTAAAGTAAGACAGCTGAGGGGTTAAGGAGGGCATAAGAAACTATGAATCCTGTTTGAAAACATTGACAACCAAATGCATTCCCAAGACAAAGCACTGTAAATTAGTGTATTTTGTCTATTCACCTTGATTCATTTAGTTTAGAAGAGAGAGAAAGATGTGGATACATATAAAAAATCAGAGAAAACTCATTACAAAGAAGAAGCAATACATAAACTCACTGTCACAAGAATCCCACAAAAATAGCTGTGAAACCTGGGTTTATTCCTTGCCAAACTGCTGATACAAAATGTTTAGTGAGTCCAACACTTTTTCCAAAGTCCAACCTTTACAAATGAATAAAAAAGTACATGATATAGGCAAGGAAACTAATCAAGCTAGCTATCAGGGTCGAATCCATGAGAAAATGGGTGGTTTCAACCATATTTAAACTAAGAACAAGAATATAGGTAGTGGAACAGCTTGCCTCTAAAACCAAGGAAACCAATTCATTTAGCTCAAAACCACCTTTGACTTGATGTATATACCCTATCAAGTGTTTTACATCCATAATTACATCAAATTACATCATTTACCATGCTAATTTTACCAAGAGATCAAGAAAAAGTCAACTGTAGAGAAAGCTAGGCGAAATTTGGATTTTTGAACAAAAGTGGCAAAATTCATCCTATGCGCAGCGCCAATGATTCTATGCGTAACGCTTTTTCTAGGCCAATTTTGGAAGGCTTCTCAGAGTCCAAATCAGGTGTATAATAGCTCGTTGGAAAGCTTGATGAGTATGATTTTTGTAATAACTTGAATTTTTGATTTTGGAGTCCATTTGCCCCTCCAAAAATTGATTCTCCCAAGACTGCTTCCTGTGTGGCAAAAAGTGGTAGAGAGGGCACTTTTTAGGTGTTTTTTGCCCTTTTGGAGACCTAGAACTTGTCCAAATTTCTCAGCCATTTTTGAACTTCCATATTTTCCCATGTTGATTACAAAAATTTAATTTTTTTTGCAAGAAAGTGTCCCCAACAAAAGCACAGCGCCACCGAAAAACCCTGTTTTTTACATTAAAAATTTCAAAATTGACAAAAATTTCTCTAAATTTCTTGAAATTTGGCATGATTGACCCTTGTTAAGTGCTTTGATGAGCCAATTATGCTTCAGCCAAGATCTTGAGTTTATCTTTCTCTTTCTTGCTCCTCAAATCTCTTTTTATATTGGCCTTTAGCCTCTTCACCCTTGTTTTGTAAATTTTGTTCCGGGTTAGGTAGTGATAGGCCATATGGCGCAACATTTTCTTCTCTTTGTTGGCTTTCTTAAGCATCTTCTCAAGGCCAATGTTCACCCTCTCCAACTCTTGGTCAGCCTCAATTTCTTGCTCAAGGGAGGTCATTTTGATCTTTCTCTTCTTTTCCTTTCGTCTATTTTCCCTAATCATTTGCAGCTCCATAATAGCTTGCTTATCTATTAGTTGCTTGTTTTCCTGCTCAAGAAAGTTGATGATCCATTTGGCCCTCTCAAGATCAAGTGATAAGGCTTGTATTTCAGCCTCCTTCTCTTTGATAATCATGTCCTTGAGTCTTGAGCTTTGAGAGACCAAATCAGTGACATATTCCTCAATCAAAATAAAATCTTTGTTTTGCCCTTCAGGAAGAACCTCCTCATACATCTTTTGTTTCCCTTTGTCTTTGCTCTTTGACTGCTAGCCAACCTGTATGGATGGAGAAGAAGGCAAACCCCCTTTCACCCCCCGTGAAGATAACATTTGCCTGTGGTCTGGTGAATAAAACGAGACCCCTTCCACCTCTGGTGGAGATAGTACTTGCCTAGCAGCGGCAAAAAGCCTCCTGGTGCCTCTCTCATAGGTGACAAACATCAGCACACCTATAGTTTTAGTCTCATGAACACCTGGCTATTCTGATGGCCCTCCTTCCTGTTGAGGCACTGATGGAATCACCTGAGGGCCTTTGAAAAACTCATGGGTGATAAAGGTATCCCATGGTATGTTCAACAAGCTTAGCTAATGCAAGACAACAATTTTAATCAGTGAGAAGTGGTAAATGTTGTTGAATTGTTGAGGAAAAGGTTTCCTTTGCACATAGTGAGCCATCTTCTCAATATTTCTGCATATATAGTATGGGAGGTTCATCATCCTTACTCTTGTGAAATGCATCAACAATTTGATATGATATGTATATAGGTAGG
The DNA here is from genome assembly GCA_031772625.1 of Pinus tabuliformis. Taxonomy (NCBI): domain Eukaryota; kingdom Viridiplantae; phylum Streptophyta; class Pinopsida; order Pinales; family Pinaceae; genus Pinus; species Pinus tabuliformis. The sequence continues at coordinate 1,983,911,284 of CM062817.1, read as the reverse complement.
AAAACCTTCCTTCATAGGTGAAATACTTGATGATGATTTTCATGAAAGGAGCATAAGCATTAAGCAAGTATTTGAAAGGGAAAACCCTGTTTATTTGCCTGTGATATCCAGCCTTAATGTAGGGCTCATAATGTTCTCTGCCCACATGCTGCCCTTTATTCCACCGTTCACCTACATCAGGGATGCTTGTTGTTGCTGAAATGGTGGCAGGTGTCAAAGTGAAAGAGACACTAGCAAGGTTCACCTGGCCATTGTGGAGATGAATAAAAGACAACCTAGCAAGCTCATCATGAAATTTTACCCTCTCCACCATTTCACAAAACTGATAACAAGAGTGGTGTTTAAAGCTAGTTATAGTAAGAGGGCAAGCAAGTAATTATGTAAGAGTGGTGGGCTCCTCCCGGATGATCTTTCCCCCTTTGTGTGGCTTTCTTGGTACATGAGCTTCTTTGGAAGAATCACCGAGAGTTTCCTCTTCCCTCTCATATTCTGAATCTGTCTCCATGCTTATGAATTTGAAGTGAAAGCAGATGAGTATGAAGAGATTTTGAAATATGAGGTAAGCAGTGTGTATAAGGAAGTGAATGCTAGGAGGAAGGGTTTCTTTTGGGAAATGAGGGAAGTGAATGGTGTTATGAATGTGAGATAAGGGTTTGATAGTGAAGTGGATGTAATGAAATAGTAGGATGTGGGAGTTAGGGTTTGGGAATAGGGTATAGGGCTAGCGTTTAGTAAATGGGAGTGGGGTTTGGGGAGTGAATTTTGATGATTTAGGGAGAGGGAATGGGATTTGAGAATCTCAATATGGATGGAGTGAGAAAGAAGAGAAAATGACTTTCAATAACTTGCAAGAGATGATTTAGCAACTAGCTAGGGTTTGTGTTAACCATTTAGCTAGGGTTTTCTCTCAAGAAAACCAAACATAGCCAAGCCACCAAACATAACTTTCCTGAGAAAGGAGGAGTGATCTACTTACTTGGAACAGGGATCAATTCACTTTTTAGGAAGTTTGGAGGTGTTTTGAGGTGATTCTAGATTTTGTAACAGGTGCGCAGCGCACTTTCAATGCGCAGTGCTAGACCAAATTTCAAAAGTGAACATGCAGCAGATGCATAGCGCCAGTGAAATGCGTAGCGCTAGCAAAATCTTTGGATTTTTTCCCTTGTTTTGCCTTCTTTATTCAAAAACATGATTCTGTCCCTTTGGCTTGTTCAATTTCAACAATGAAGACTTAAAACACATGAATTGGATTTTATACCCTTCTCATTTAATTTTTCACTAACCAAGACCCACTTTTCTAATGTTTTGCCAGCTTTTTCAAAAATGCTCTGTTTCACTTACATTCTAACTTTTGCCTTTTTGCAGATGGACTTATACATTGACTTTTTGTAATGGTAGGAATTGACTTTGTCACCAGGTCACCAGGAACAATTATTGAATACTTATTACATATAGAAACATTTAAATTACATGAAATTTTTACAATAATGGAAAAACTTTGTTTTCAAATCAAAACAGAGTTTTGAGGTAAAAGAAATTTATTGAACATGACAGAAGTAAATTTATGATTTTATGAACTTTTTTATCCTTCTCATGTGCCTGCTGACCTTTTTATTCAATTAGGATGACCATGATGACAAACCCTAAGACCTAGTGAGACTAAACCCTAGAACTGGTTTTTTATAAATGAAATGAAATAGGATGACTGAGAATGAGTAAAAACATGTGTAAATAGGTCATCAAGTGAATATCATGAGGAAAATTGACATGAGACCATTACCATCAGTTGATCCATGACCTAATGGAATGTAGCTGGTCGGATGAGACACCTAATATGCATGCAAAGAGCAATTTGATCAGCGATGGAAGTGTGAAGACACTGACACTAACATTGGCTCCAATGGGGATGGTAGCTCTTGGGAGGTGGAGGTGCCAAGAACCATAGATCTTTGGAAAAGTAGACTAGTGCCTTCATCCATTGGGCAATATGGAGTCAATATCTTGGCAGAAAAAACATCAAAACTCAAGACTCAAGACTCAAGACTCATAACTAAAATGAAACTAACGCAATACTAAAACACAACTGAAAAACTAGAAAATATGCTCAAAATGGAGCTTATTTAATAAAACCTACTCTAGCTGTTCCATTCATCATCTAATCAAGTGAAGTGAAATAACCAATGCAACCAAGTAAGCATTCTAGCTGCTATTTGCATTCTCCACAAGTGCTTGCTTATGAATAACAGGAGAGAACTACTGACAGGCAACTCCCACGAAAACTAGTAAACAAATCCGTTGAATAATATGGATTCTCTATCTAAATCCAAAAACACTGCATAAGGATCTTGAAATTCATGCACACTAGAACTTAATTCATCCAATGGATTACTTTTCTTCTCCTCGTACCATGAATGAAAACTTTCATCTGAGCTCTGTGATGAGACTCCTGCTGAAAATGACAAAGAAACTGGCTGCCAGATCAAGTTTGTATCAGTACACGTTTCAAGCTCACAGGTAGCTAATGGAGAAGGACTTTGACTATAGACATCATCCAACACATCAAATATTGGATCATGAAAAACTTGAAAAGACTGCTACAACCCATTTTTTGTTGGTTCTAATGCAATTGCATGATTTTCTATAGGCTGCTCATCCTTTATTGAAGATGTACTATGTCAATTTCCCTTCAAAAACTGAAATGCTTCAAAACAATGGAATCATCTGGCATCATTTGATCATATGGTCCAACTTCCAAGTCTTCATTTGAAACTTGACAATCAATGGCATTCGGAGGCTGCAACTCTGGATATGAAAGATCTTGAACAAGGATTTCATTGCCCTCAAGATGGTCCAAATCAAGACTCATCGACAGTTGATTTCTGATTGTATTAAAGTTGTCTATGATGAACTAAAATGAAGCAAAACAAAAAGGCAAAGATCCTTCACTTACTTCAAAATTTGATGCACTTTCCTCCTCACTTCCATAGCTGATATGCAACGGCTGATCACTATACTTGAACTGCGGAAAGTGAACTTCCTCCTCCCACAAACTAGCTGCTGATTTGTTTGCAAGAGTAACTTCTGTTTGAAGAACATAATCATCATCATCATACTGATCAAACTTAGGCAAATCATCAGTAAAAAATACATCATCAAGCATGCATGTCATATCAACAGATCTCTCTTCTCCAAGATGATCTATAAAATAATCATTATCAGGTCTATGACAACTGGGATAAGAAACAAAATGTTTTGGATCAACAACTTGTTGTTCTTCAATCAACGAGCCATGGGCTTGAGCATCATACTCATTCCTTATGGTGATGTTTTACATCATCTCTTCCATTGCACTTATTATCACTCAGTTTTCCCAAAAGTTGTAAGGGAAGGATGCCGAGGTAACCACAGACCAATCTTTTAGAGACAGAATCTAGCCAATCTATATCCAGAGAGGGCTTTCTCTTTATGATTTAGCTTTGTTTTTAAAGGTATTAGGCTAGTTATGAAGTTAAAGGGTTTTGTTTGAGTTTGGGTGGTGAGATTCAATAGAACAGAGAGGTAAGACAGAATAGTTCAGTCCATTGGGCATGATGGAGTTAAAGAAAATGGCTTTCTGGATTCAGTTTCTTAATAGAGGATGGCTTCACAGAGAAAGATAGTCAAACAGGGAACAAATAAAAGACTTGAAGCAGATGGAATGAGCTCAAATGTGTGAAGGGTAGTTAAGAATCCTTCAACCTATTGAAAGAGGGAAAATGGATGATTACTGATAAGGAGCAGTTAAGTATTCTTTACCAAATAATCAACATGAAAGAATTAGGAAACATGAGCAATTAAGAGTTCACTGCTTATCCAAATTCTGAAGAAAACATAGAGAACCATAAAGACTGAAAACAGAGTGCAGTCAAGCATATTATGAAGTTAACCTTTTCTTTATCATTCAGATTTATGAAACACAGATGATATAATAAACAAGAAAACTGTAAAACACAAGATATAGGGGACTTATTGATCCAGTGATTGATTCAAGAAATCTGTAACAAGTCCTCTGCTTCAATTCTTCATCCAGTAGGCCATGCAATAGTTTGATTTCCAATATCACTTTATTCCAGAAGTTCAATATTACAGCAAAGTCTAGGAATCCCTACACCACCTCCAATACTCTAATGGAGGGGGTATTTATACAACAAAATATGTACAACAAATATCTCATAACAACTGTGAGATAATATCTAGGATGACTAATAATAATTTACAAGTAAAATAGAAACAACTAACTGATGTAGTGCTGGAGGCAGGCCTTTAGGGTTCGGCTTGTAGCTGTCCTCTGTAGTAACTCTGCACTAGCTACCTGTCTTAACTGATGCATTAATTCTGATGTGATACACTTTAATGCTGAACTACTACTCTTCAATTTTGCTTTGACACTCTTTATCGCTGATCTGATACACTTTAATGCTGAAATGATACTCTTTAATGCTGAACTGATTTCTGCTCATTGCTATCCATCGTGTTCTAGTAAAACAAAACTGCTAACGTCTCTTCTCACCGCTTTTCCCTGGAAATTCATGTCTCTGAAGATCCACTGGTTAGGGTAGCAAATATCCCTGTATAGCTTCACTTCTTTCCTCTGCAAGCCTGAAAGTCCCTCTGTTTGGTTTTAAACTGTATTTAAAAAGGAAGAAACTGTAAATGGTAGGTTGATTGAGGCTGCGAGCTCATTGTTGGAGTCTTTTCTGGTCGGAAACTGGAGATACGACCTCAGTCGATTTTATGGCTAGAGCGCTGTTTGCAGCTAAATACAACAAAAATGATATTTTACCCTTTTTATTTTGACAAAATGAAGTTTTGGTGGGAATTTATGATTTGCAGGACGGATGACGTAAGCAGTACGGGGGCAGATGATGTGGCAGTTACGTGGTGCACGACGTGGCAGGTTATGTCAGCACAGGGCGGAGGACGTTGGTAGATGATGTCAGCGGGGGGGGGGTGGTAAACGGTTTTTCTCGCACCGCTTTCAGGGCTGGGCAGTTTTGGGCTGGAGGCGAGCAAGCAGGTTGAGAGCGCAACACGTGTCCTTGGTACGGTGGTAAAACCACTGGCCGATCGCACGTTAACATTCAGCGGTTAGGGGGAGCGCAAAATGGTTAACAACCGTTGGATGAATGGGTGGAGATCTGACGGCGGGTGCTCATGGAATATGGCGAGGGGTTAACTTGCAGGGCCGACACAATAAACCAAATTTTTAATGATTTTCGGGCGCAATTTTATTGGTCCGCGGGGTGTTTGGTTATTAATTAACCCAGGTGGTTAATTAACTCCTTGACGGTGCGACAAGAAGGTTATTAAAAAGTTTCAATTAAACTTGTTAATCCCTGTTTTAAATAGTGATATGGTTGTAATCGACCGGGGAGGGGATATGTAGTATTTTTGGGGTTTTTTAATGTATTTATATACAATATGGGATTGGGTAATAAAGCGGGATTTAAATAATATAAGTTAATAGTTAATATGAAAAGATGCAAATGAAAGCGCTAAGTTATAAACTTAGGCTTAGGATAAAAAGGGGTTTATACGAGAAATGTAGCCATTCTCCTAAGCAAAATAGGGTTTTACTTAGGTATTTGATGAAAATGGAAGGAGTGGCTTTTTAGTGATATTAAGAACAAATTCTTAATATTTTTAGGGGGGGAATTAGTAAATGATTAGGGAAAAACATGAGAGGAGTTAGTTATGTAGCCTTGCCTCGCTTGAGCTGCTTCAATTCTAATGTCTACCATTGCACTTGTGATAGAAGTGAAAGTTTAACACTTTTTTAGAAACATAATTTATCACAAGTATCATTCTGCAACACCAATCTACCTACCCTGCATACTTTGGCCTAGCATTTTTTCTTCTTTCTATGGGTGCACTTGGACTAGCAAACCCTCATCAACTTTTCTTTTTTTTGCATGGTAAGCCTACCTAAGTTTGCACTTATTACTTCCAAGGGCTCAGATTAAATTGTTGAGCTCCTTTGCTTCTCTACCTATCTACTTATCTTCCAAGATTAAATAGTTTGGTCAGATTTTATTCTCTATCTCTAAAACAGGAAATTCAAACATGAACTAGCCAAGATTAAGCTGTTTGGCAATTCATTAATTGTGGCATAAATTAGCAAGCTACACATAATGCTTTATTTACAGAAAATGAAAAAGTAGAGGCATTTTGGACTTGCACACTTTCCTGATCTTTCTTTATTTTGGGTTCATTTCTTTCACTTTTTTGACCATTTTATTCTTTTTACCCTTTGATTTTTCTTTTAGGGCATACCTTTTTTACATTTTTTTGATTTTTTTGATAATATGGAAAACTGTTGAATTGAGGCTTCTGTGATCCATATCAAGTTTAAGAGAAATTCTTCGGCATAAATCACAAGATAAAACATTTGTCGACGCGTTTCGAACCAACTAGTGTGGTTCATCGTCAGGACAACTTGTCTTGACGATGAACCACACTAGTTGGTTCGAAACGCGTCGACAAATGTTTTATCTTGTGATTTACGTCGAAGAATTTCTCTTAAATATGGAAAAACTTTGCAACAAGGAAAGGGATAAACATATTGCAGAGCTCATCAAGTCAATCATGAAATATGACACCTATTGGTATAGGAGTATAATAGTGGATCCACTTGGGGATGGCTTTCCCTGGTGGAAAGTCAAGAACAACAGGTCAGATGGCCTTATGAGTAACTTTTACTATATTCTGAAATCTCTATTTGCTGGTTGCTTTATTTGTATATATGATAGCACATTTGTGAAGCTTAGGGCCTTCTCTTCGGGCTTCAACTGCAGCAAGGTACTATCCAATCCAAACTGTGACATTATCAAGGATATAGTATGTTCATGTTAGAGTCAAAATACATTAAAAAACTGGATCAAAGTAATGTTTCAGCATTCAACCATTCATTGGTCCTTCTTCTGTTTCTGTACCGTCTAGGCTCTTCACAAAGTAAGTATTGTTCCCTTGCAATGCCTGGATGATAAATGGCCCTTTCCACAGGAAGTCAAACTTCCCGGTTTTCCTTTGTATTATCTCCTGGAATCCCACCTTAGAACTTTGTCTCCAATGTAGAAGTCTTCTGCTTTGGTCCTTTTATCAAATATTTTCTTTAGTTTTTCTTGTAACACTTGGGATCTTTGGTGCACTTCTTCTCTGGCCTGCTGTAAATGGATGGTCTGATTTATTCTCCTTTGAATGTCATTGGGTTCCACCTAAGCTTCTTGCAGCAATTTCATTACAGGAAATCCTAAAGATGAATGAAACACAACCTCCATTCCATAGGCTAACTCATAAGGGCTAGTTCTAATAGATCTCTTCATAGTAAGTCTGTTTGCCCATAGTGCATTTATGAGTTTCTGGTGCCAATTTTTCTTGTTCTCTTCCAACAATTTCTTAATAATATTGATCAGGCTTTTATTGGAAGATTCAGCTAGACCATTACCTTGAGGGTAATAGGCCGTGGAATGGCCTAAAGTGATATGGTATTTGTTACAGAAATTTATCATTTTCTTGGACATGAAGGCAGCAGCATTATCGGTTATGATTTTTTCAGGACAGCCAAACCTAGACAAGATGTTGGTTTCTAAGAATCCTATAATCATTGTATCATTGGCTTATCTAGAAGGAATGGCTTCTATCCATTTGGTGAAATAGTCTGTGGCAGTAAGAATCCATTTATGCTGGCCAGAAGAGGGAGGGTGTATTTCTCCAATGAAGTCTAAACCCCATTGTTGAAAAGGCTTTTCAGTGGAAATTGGTCTCAAGGGTAAGGGTAACAGTTTCCTTTTGCCTTCAACGAACAAGTTGGCCAGTAAAATTCATCCCTTTGGATTTTGTTAGCAGTTGATTTCCAGTAAAGGTGTCCACCGTAGTCCCCTACATGAAATTCTTTGAGAACTTTGTCAGCTTCTTCTTTTATTAAACAATTCAATAGAATACCTTCATGATTTTTCCAAAAATGAGCATTATCTAAAATACAAAATTTTGAAGCTTTCATATTGAAAAACCTTTTCTTTGTTCTAGATAACCCTGGAGGAGCCTGCAGGTTTAATAATACATGAATTATATCAGCATACCAAGGTGATTCTAAGAAGGTCTGGCTGATTTGTGGAGTCGCCATCTCCTGTTCATTATCTAGTTCATTAATATCCAAGGCTTGAAAGTTTGTTTCAGTCATGAGTTTAGCCAATCCCTGTCCTTTTATAAGCTTTGTAGGTTTTATTTAAATATCATACTCCAATATATTAGCTATCCATTTACCTTGTTTGCTTTCAATTCCATCCTGAATCAGGATGTCTTTGACCATAGCGTTTGGTACATAAGCTACTACATGGGAGTACAATATATAGACTCGGAAGTCTTGAATAGATTTCACAAGTGCAAAAGCCTGTTTTTCCATGATTTTGTAATTGAGAGGTGCGTCTCTGAGTGCTTTACTAAAAAAGGCTATGGGTTTTTCACATCCCTGATCATCTTTTTGCAGTAAAACCGTTGTTATAGTGTGTTCTGATGCAAATGAGAAAATTATGAAGTCTTTATCAAAATTTGGACTCGTAAGGACTGGTGTTCTAGTCAAAGCTATTTTAATTTCTTCAAATGCTTGTTTGGCTTCTACTGTCCATTTAACCTTTGAATCCTCTTTTAACATGTTGTTCAACAATCTAATTAATTCAGCCAAATTAGATATGAATCTTCTCAAAATGTTAATCTTTCCTAGGAAAGCTTGAAGTTCTTTAACATTTCTGGGGTGGGGTATTTGTAGAATAGCTTCTATTCTGGCAGGATCAATTTTGATGCCATCTTTGGAGACGATATGGCCTAACAGTTTGCCTTCTTCTAGACCAAACAAAGACTTTTTAGGATTTAATGAAATACCATACTTTTTACATTTTAAAAAAACTTGTCTCAAATGATCTAAATGTTGCTGATCTGATTTGGAAAACACAGTGAGGTCATCTAGGTATACAACCAGAAAATCGTGAATTTCTTTTGCAAAAGCTATTTCCATTGCCCGCTAAAAGGTTTCCCATGCATTCTTAATTCCAAATGGCATTTTAACATATTTGAATGCACCCCATGGTGTTGTAAATGCAGTCTTTTCTTGGTCATCAGGATGAACCAGAATCTGATTAAAACCTAAAAACCCATCCAAAAGTGAAATCCTAGAAGCACCTACTACCCTTTGTAAAATATGATCCATCTTAGGTAAAGGGTAATTATCCTTTAAAGAAACCTTTTTTACATTTCTTAAGTCAACACATAATCTGATTTCTCCTATTTTCTTCCTGGTAGGCACTAAATTAGACACCCACTCTGAAAATCTTATTGGAGCATTTATCCCTGCATCATGCATTCGTTTGATTTCTTTTTCAATTAAAGGAAGAAGCACAGGGGTTTATTCTTCTGAGCTTTTGTTTGAATGGGTTTTGATTTTCCTTGAGGGGTATTGTATGTTGAATTACAGAGGTTTCATAATATTTCAGGTCTTCATAGCTCCAGGCAAGAGAATCCTAGAATTCTTTGATCAGTTTGACATACTTAAGTTTTTGATAAGGGGGCAAAGATTTGGACAATTTTACCATTTTTGGATTCTCTTCAATTCCTATGTTGTAGTCTTCAATGTCTGCTTTTGGAGGTTCCATTTGAGGTTTCTTTGGAATATCGTTAAAATCAAAGAGATCTTCCAAAGGAGTTAATCATTTGGGCAAATGATTGTCTTTCAAATTGATAATTTTAGATTCTCCTTCAAGAATCTCATCAACATCTGTTTCTTTAAGATCTTGTATTTCCTCTTTGGGAAATTTCGTTGGATGAAGCATTTGAGTTGCATTTTCTGCTGAAATGTCTATTTCTATCTGATTTGTTAGATCAAACCCACTAACTGTATCTGCATCTATATTAGTGCTAGAAAATTCTTCTTCTAGGGTTAAAAAATTGTTGATCTGATTATCACTGTCAAACACTTGCCAGTGCTTTACATTATCAGGTATGGATGGCCTGTGTCTAATTTCAGCTGTGAATTGATGATTTGGTTCAAATGGTAATTTACAGGTGCTAGCAAACATTTCTAGGCTATGAGCTTGCAAGTTATGTTTTCTCGGGACTTTGGCAAGCTGTGTTTCTAGAAATGTATTGAGGATCTCTATAGATGTTCCTCTATAGTCTTTCAATCTGGGATCATTTGTTAGGAACTTCCCTTTTATTTGTTGAATGATTAAATCAGAATCTTCTAGGACTGACACTCTAGTTGCCTCCAATTTCTTGACCAGTTTAAGACCTAGCAATAGAGGTTCATATTTAGCTATGTTATTAGTGCACCTAAAGTTTAACCTGTAGGCATGGCCTTCAGAATGATTGTTTTCAAGATTGTGCACCCAGAATCCTGCTCCTGCTCCTAATTTGTTCATAGAACCATCAAATTCTAAGTACCAAAGGATTTTATGTTCATAATTAGTATCTGGAGATTCAGGGATCTGTTTAATAGGGAGATCTGGTTTTTCAGTTTCTTCTGGTTTATCTGATGTTTCATGATTTTCAGGAATTTTTGGATTTGGACCCTAAACCTTTCATTTGCAATTTTTTTTGTTTGATTTGATAGAAGTCTTATTTCATCTGGGGGATCAATTTTAGCATTGTAAAGGATAAAAGAATCCATATCTGAGTGTACTAAGTAGATAGGGAAATTTTGAGGTTTCTCTTGACTACTTACTACATACTTCATTAAGGTTTCTCTGTATAGTCTCTTATGTTAACCAAACACTGAAATAGTAGTGTAAGACATGTCTAACTCTAGAGATCCTTGAAGCTTTGCACCCCAAGATCTAGACAATAACATGCCATACTTTGGTGGAATATCAGCTACTACTATGTCCATCAGGATGGTTTTGGCAGGATATTGGACTAGTGATACACATAAGTCTTTAATTAAACCTAAGCATTTGACCTGACTTGAATCAAAAGAGAAAAGGTACTTATATGGCTTGGTGATGTCAAGGTCTAACCTCTCCATTACAAATTTATGCATTAAGTTATGGGAGGCACCAGAATCAAACATGGCATTATGAAGTATTTTATCATGTATGTTTAAACCCACATAGAAAGGAGGAACTTCTCCCTCTACTGTTTTTTCATTTACTCCAGGGCCAAATATTAATTCAGGCTAGTCATCAAAAACATTTACTGAATCTTTTTTCACAGAAATTTTAAATGATCTACTCATTTGAATTCTATAGACATCAGGTTTAGCTAATTCTGATAATGGAACAACTATCTTTAGTTTGCCTATTTCTGTCTCAAGATTGAAAGGTTTTTTGGTCTGAGTTCTTGTATTTTGGACAACTGGATTTTCTTCATTTTTCTCCTCTTCAGGAGTGGGATTATGGGCTGAAGTTGTTTCCAAATCGAGTTCTAGAGGCTCTTCTACTTTTCCTTTAGAAGGAATAGAAGTGGAAGGTTGTCTGTTAGGTGGTTGATTATCTGATACATCTTCAACAATTGAATTATCAGGGTTAGGACTTGCTTTAGAAAGAATATGTGCAGGGTAGGTATTGATCTTACCTTTATTAGGCTACTTGGTATCCTTCCGTTTGCTGATTTCAGGGACATATATTCTTCTGCTCCTCAGATTCTATTGTTTGTGGACTTCATAAATGGCTATATCATATCCATCCCTAAAGTCAAATGCTTCACCTGACTGAGTTTGGAATTGTTGACGGATGTGAGCTTCTTGATCCTCTTGGGTCAAGAAAACTTGTTATTCATTGTTGAGTCCCATCAAATTAATTTGAGTGTCTTCTGTTGGTTCATCAGAAGTTGAGGCTTCAACATAATTTTCTTGAAATGGGGGCCTAATATTTTGGTCAGGCCCTGTCTTTCCAGAGTTAGAATTTTGGTTCTTCCTAAAATTTGGATTTCTCCCAGTATTGCTTGGTTGACCATCCCAAGGGGATTTTCTCTTGATTGTTTCAACTCTATCTCCAAGTCTGTCCATTCCTTTAATAGTAGCATCTAATTTCTGGTCAAAGGCAGAAGGTTCTTCTTTGAAAGGCGTCCTTCTTTCAGTTCTGGCTCTAGATCATTTAGATATTAGGTTGGCCTCAACACTGACAGCTATACTCTGCATCTCTTCTAGGTTTTGAGGAGCTCTTTCCCTAAGTCGGTATGCCATATCAGAATCAAATGCATTAGGGAATTTGATCAAGGCCAAATCTGGAGGACGTCTGAGATTCTGAGGAATAACATTGTAGACATTATTGAATCTGGTATAGTAATCTTGGACAGTTTCTTGTGTGCCTCTTCTTAGATTTTGATACTCTGATAAAATGTGGAGAGGATCTTTCTTCTTTTCCCATCTGTTCAAGAAGGTCTGATAAAGAGCTTGTGGGTCATTGATACTGTTTGCAGGAAGGGCTCTAAATCAAGTTTTAACATCTCCAGTTAACCTTTAAACAAATACTTTCATTCTAACATCATCATCATCAATCTCATATTTTTCAAAATAGTTAATCATTTTATTGGTATTTTGTTGAGATGTGTAAGTGCCAGTACCTTCAAAAGAAGGGATTTTACTTTGAAAGTCTTGGGGCAGAGCACCTGGATTGGCAGGTAAGTTTAGGGGAGTATATCGGTTTTCCATGATTGCATAAATAGATGTGACAACTAGAGGAGCAGGGATAACAATGGGAATGTGTGTTGTAGATGGAGGAGTGGAAAGGGTAGTTGGAGGTGCTGATGGTAAACTTGGAGAAGCTGTAGTAATCACAGAAAGGTTTGGTGTTCTTTCAAAGGTAAGCTTAGATTGGATGGAGTTCTGCAAATGCCTGTCAACGTGTGAAGTAACAACTTCAGTTTGCAAATTTTCTATGAATATTGGATTTTGAACTGTGCAGGTTAACCCAGATTCTGAAAAGGTCTCAAATAAAGAGTTTTCGAAATGCTCATCAATAGGTTCATCCTTAGGGTAGATCCACCTCACAGGATAGGATTTTGATCTGTGTAGAGGTCGAGAACTAGCAAAATTTTCTTGGCTTCCTTGTTTTCTAAGAATCCTAGGAATTAGATTAGGGTTTCCAAACACAGGTGGGGGATTTTGGTCAGGGTTTGATCTGGTGTAATGAATCCTTTCTGAAGCCAGGCTTCTAGGTGTGTTTTTGGTTTTTTCTTGAAATATATTGGACAATACAACTTTTAATAGTCCCTTTAAGAGTTTTTACATGTGGGAGTTTTGAACTTTTCTAAATACTTTTTGAAAAGAGGAACTGATCAAGTATTTGAAACTAGATGTTCAGTCCATAAACTAGACCGGAGATAGACTGGAGCAGCATTCATTTAATTCTGCAATTTCAAAGCAAGAGTATTTCAAAGGCTACCTGGCTAACTTCAGGCTCTGTCTGTAGTTTATGCAGTAAACAATAGTAACAAACAATTATTCAGTTCCCCAGTGGAGTCACCAATGATGTTATGACTCAGGTTTTCCCAAAAGTTGTAAGAAAGGGAAGGATGCAGAGGTAACCATAGACCAATCTTTTAGATACAGAATCTAGCCAATCTATATCCAGAGAGGGCTCTCTCTTTATGATTTATCTTTGTTTTTAAAGGTATTAGGCTAGTTATGAAGTTCAAGGGTTTTGTTTGAGTTTGGGTGGTGAGATTCAATAGAACAGAGAGGTAAGACAGAATAGTTCAGTCCATTAGGCATGATGGAGTCAAAGAAAATGGCTTTCTGGATTCGGTTTCTTAACAGAGGATGGCTTCATAGAGAAAGGTAATCAAACAGGGAACAAATAAAAGACTTGAAGTAGATGTAATGGGCTCAAATGGGTGAATAGCAGTTAAGAATCCTTCAACCTATTGAAAGAGGGAAAATGGATGATTACTGATAAGGAGTAGTTAAGTATTTTTTACCAAATAATCAACATGAAAGAATCAGGAAACAGGAGCAATTAAGATTTCACTTCTTATCCAAATTCAGAAGAAAACATAGAGAACCATAAAGACTGAAAACAGAGTGCAGTCAAGCATATTCTGAAGTTAACCTTTTCTTTATCATTTAGATTTATGAAACAAAGATGATATAGTAAAAAAGAAAACTGTAAAACATAAGATATATGGGACTTATTGATCCAGTGATTGATTCAAGAAATCTATGACAAGTTCTCTGCTTCAATTTTTCATCTAGTAGGCCATGCAACAATTTGATTTCCAACAACTCTTTATTCCAGAAGTTCAATATTATAGCAAAGTCTAGGAATCCACACACCACCTCCAATACTCTAATGGAGGAGGTATTTATACAACAAAATATGTACAACAAATATCTCATAATAGCTATGAGATAATATCTAGGATGACTAATAACAATTTACAAGTAAAATAGAAATAGCTAACTGACGTAGTGCTAGAGGTAGGCCTTTAGGGTTCATCTTGCAGTTGTCCTCTGCAATAACTCTGCACTAGTTTCCTGTCTTAGCTGATGCATTAATTTTGATGTGATACACTTTAATTCTGAACTGATACTCTTTAATGTTGAACTGATTTCTGCTCATCGCTGTCCATCGTGCTCTGGTAAAACAAAATTGCTAACGTGTCTTCTCACCGCTTTTCCCTGGAAATTCATGTCTTTGAAGGTCCACTGGTTAGGGTAACAAATATCCCTGTATAGCTTCACTTCTTTCTTCTGCAAGCTCGAAAGTCCCTATGTTTGGTTTTAAACTGTATTTAAAGAGGAAGAAACTGTAAATGGCAGGTTGATTAAGGATGCAAGGTCGTTGTTGGAGTCTTTTCTGGTCGGAAACTGAAGATGCAACCTCAGTTGATTTTATGCCTGGAGCGCTGTTTGCAACTAAATATAGCAAAAAATGATATTTTACCCTTTTTATTTTGACAGAATGATGTTTTGGCGGGAACTTATGATTTGCAGGACGGATGACGTAAGCAATATGGGGGCAGATGACGTGGCATGCGACGTGGCAGGTTATGTCAGCACAGGGCGGAGGATATCGGTAGATGACGTTAGCGGGTGGGTAAACAGTTTTGCCTGCACCACTTTCGGGGCTAGGCGCTTTTGGGCTGGAGGTGAGCGAGTAGGATGAGAGCGCGACGCGTGTCCTTGGTATGGCGGTAAAACCACCGGCCGATCGCGCGTTAACATTCGGTGGTTAGGGGGAGCGCGAAATGGCTAACAACTATTGGATGAATGGGCAGAGATCTGACAGCAGGTGCTCATGGAATATGGCAAGGGGTTAACTTGCAGGGCCGATGCAATAAACCAATTTTTTAATGGTTTTCGGGCGCAATTTTATTGGTCTGTGGGGTGTTTGGTTATTATTTAACCCATGTGGTTAATTAACTCCTTGACGGCGCGGCGGGAAGGTTATTAACAAGTTTCAATTAAACTCGTTAATCCCCGTTTTAAACAGTGATATGGTCGTAATTGAACAAGGAGGGGATATGTAATATTTTTGGGGTTTTTTAATGTATTTATATACAATATGGGATTGGGTAATAAAGCGAGATTCAAATAATATAAGTTAATAGTTAATATGAAAAAATGCAAATGAAAGTGCTAACTTTTAAACTTAGGCTTAGGATAAAAAGGGGTTTATATGAGAAATGTATCCATTCTCCTAAGAAAAATAGGGTTTTACTTAGGCATTTGATGAAAATGGAAGGAGTGGCTTTTTAATGATATTAAGAATAGATTCTTAATATTTTTAGGTGGGGGAAATTAGTAAATTATTAGGGAAAAACATGAGGGGAGTTAGTTATGTAGCCTTGCCACGCTTGAGCTACTTCAATTATAATGTCTGCCATTGCACTTGTGATAGAAGTGAAAGTTTAACACTTTTTTAGAAACATAATCTATCACAAGTATCATTCTGCAACACCAATATACCTACCCTGCCTACTTTGGCCTAGCATTTTTTCTTCTTTATATGGGTGCACTTGGAATAGCAAACCCTCATCAAATTTTCTTTTCTTTGCATGCTAAGCCTACCTAAGTTTGCACTTATTACTTCCAAGGGCTTAGATTAAACTGTAGAGCTCCTTTGCTTCTCTATCTATCTACTTATCTGCCAAGATTAAACAATTTGGTCAGATTTTATTCTCTATCTCTAAAACAAGAAATTCAAACATGAACTAGCCAAGATTAAGCTGTTTGGCCATTCATCAATTGTGGCATAAATTAACAAGCTACACACAATGCTTTATTTACAGAAAATGAAAAAGTAGTGGCATTTTGGACTTGCACACTTTCCTGGTCTTTCTTTATTTTGGGTTCATTTCTTTCACTTTTTTGACCATTTTATTCTTTTTACCCTTTGATTTTTCTTCTAGGGCATACCCTCTTTACATTTTTTACATTTTTTTTTATTTTTTTGATAATATGGAAAACCTTTGCAACAAGGAAAGGGATGAACATATTGTAGAGCTCATCAAGTCAATCATGAAATATGACACCTACTGGTATAGGAGTATAACAACACTTACAAAAATGTCAAGCTTTACCTCTAAAGATGTCGATTCCTCTAGATCTATGTTCTTCATCTCTTCTTCCTTCAGCTTTGCCCTTCTAATCAGCAAATGAGCCTCTACATCTACTGCATTGTTCTACATCTCTTCAAGTGTTGCAAGGTTCCTTTCTCTCAGCTAAAACTCCATTTCCGGATCAAAGGCTTTCGATTAGTGCAAGAGAGTGGATCCAGGAGGAGGCCTTGTATTATCAGGAATCAAAAAATAGACTTGGTTAAACCTAGCAGAAAACTATTGCACTGTCTCTCCTGGATTCCTTTTTAGCTAGTTATACTCTTATAGAATCAAGAAAGGGTTCTGTATGACCACCCACCTGTCGAGGAAAACTTTGATGAACTGCTGGAAATCTGTGATGCTCGCATCAGGCAGGGTTTTGAACCAACTCTTGACTTTGCCTTGCAAAGAAAGAGCAAAAAGCCTAATACTAACATCTTCTTGATCAACTTCAAAAAGGTCAAGAAAAGAATCAAAATTTAGTACATGTATCTCAGCAGTGATGTTGTCGCATTCACCATCAAATATTCGTAGATATAGGTCATGATTTTTAGGGAAAGCATGGGATATAGGAGGTAAAATGAGACGCTTGTATCGATCCAAAATTTTACAAGGTATAGGGGTATGTACAGAAGGTGTAGAATCAGAATTGGTCCCTTGAGGCTCATCAATTTGAAGACGGTCATCACAAACTTCAGAAAAAGGGTCTTGATCAAGCTCAAAGGCATGCAAATCTTTGGTATTCACAATCTTCAAAGGGAAGGAATCAAATGCAGGCCAATGATCTTTTCTCAAATACAATATACTTTGCAAAGCCTTCTTGACATTCTCAGGAAAAGAGAAGAAATAATTTATAACAAAGAACATAATGTCTTGGATGAAATTCCAACTTGAATACCTAAGCTTTTCATATTGTCCTTTCATGTTTCTATTGGTCAGGTTCATCCTCTAGTGGAATCCTTGGATCTAATGTCGAAACTGATTTAGAGTCGCTATGTAAATGATTTCAACCTTTGTATGTCTGATCATTTTTCACCATCAACAATCAGATATGAACTTGATTACATTTTTCTAAGGAACATAAAACTACATTCCCCAGTATGGTTGCCACTATGTTAGTGCTTTGAGCTACCTCAGGCTGAAGGAAGGCAGGTCTAGGGTAACATCAAACCATGCTTAACCTAGTAGCTAGCCCTACCAGGTCAGGAGAGGGCTCTATCCTTGTCAATCTCAATTAGAATATGGCAAATAGTGCTTGAGATGACTAAAATGAATGATGATTTTAGGCGAGGTATAGGAGATTAGGGTTTCTAGTTTGATTTTAGGTTTTGGTTGCTGGATCAATTGGAGAAGGCAGATTGGGTCCGGGAAATCAACTCAGGGATACAGTCATGTTCTGTGGGGCGAGGTAGACAAGAATTTATGTACTAGCAATGGATTGAGATGGTAGAGTAAGAAAACTGAGGAGTTGAGGAGGGCATAAGAAACTATGAATCCTCTTCAAATAGTGAAAACATTGAAAACCAAATGCATTCTCAAGACAAAGCACTCTAAATTAGTGTATTTTGTCTATTCACCTTGATTCATTTAGTTTAGAAGAGAGAGAAAGATGTGGATACATATAAAACATCAGAGAAAACTCATCACAAAGAAGAAACAATACATAAACTCACTGTCACAAGAATACCACAAAAATAGCCATGAAACTTGGTTTTATTCCTTGCCAAACTACTGATACAAAATGTTCAGTGAGTCCAACACTTCTGCCAAAGTCAAAACCTTACAAATGAATCAAAAAGTACATGATATAGGAAAGGGAACTACTCAAGCTAGCTATCAGGGTCGAATCTATGAGAAAAGGGGTGGTTTCAACCATATCTAAACTAAGAACAGGAATATAGGCAGTGGAACAACTTGCCTCTAAAACCAAGGAAACCAATTCATTCATCTCAAAACCACCTTTGACTTGATGTATCTACCCTATCAAGTGTTTTACATCCATAATTACATAAAATTACATCATTTACCATGCTAATTTTACCAAAAGAGCAAGAAAAAGTCAACTATAGAGAAAGCTAGGAGAAATTTGGATTTTTGAACAAAATTGGCAAAATTCATCCTATGCGCAACACCACTGATTCTATGCGCAACACTTTTTATAGGCCAATTTTGGAAGGCTTCTCGAAGTCCAAATCAGGTTCAGGATAGCTCGTTGGAAAGCTTGATGATTCTACTTTCCGGAACAAATCGAATTTTTGAATTTGGAGTCCATTTTCCCCTCCAAAAATTGATTCTCCCAAGACTACTTCCTGTGTGGCAAAAAAGTGGTAGAGAGGGCACTTTTTGGGTGTTTTTTTTCCCTTTTGGAGACCTAGAACTTGTCCAAATTTCTTAGCCATTTTTGAGCTTCCATATTTTTCCATGCTAATTCCAAAAATATAAACTTTTTTGCAAGAAAGTGTCCCCAACAAAAGCGTAGCACCACCGCCTATTGAAAAACCGTGTTTTTTACATTAAAAATTTCAAAATTGACAAAAACTTCTCCAAATTACTTGAAATTTGACATGATTGACCCTTGTTAAGTTCTTTGATGAGCCAATGATGCTTCAGCCAAGATCTTGAGTTTATCTTGCTCTTTTTTGCTCCTCAAAGCTCTTTTTAGCTTGGTCTTTAGCCTCTTCACCCTTGTTTTGCAAATTTTGTTCCGGGTTAGGTAGTGATAGGCCATATGGCACAAAATTTTATTCTCTTTGTTGGATTTCTAAAGCATCTTCTCAAGGTGAATGTTCACCCTCTCCAACCATGATTCTCGGCCAGCCTCAATTTCTTGCTTAAGGGAGGTCATCTTGATCTTTCTCCTTGCCTTTTTCTTATTTTCCCTAATCATTTGCAGCTCCATAATAGCTTGCTTATCTGTTAGTTGCTTGTTTTCCTGCTCAAGAAAGTTGATGATCTATTTGGCCCTCTCAAGATCAAGTGATAAGGCTTGTATTTCAGCCTCCTTCTCTTTGATAATCATGTCCTTGAATCTTAAGCTTTGAGAGCCCAAATTAGTGACATCTTCCTCAATCAAAATAAAATCTCTGTCCTGCCCTTCAGGAAGGACCTCCTCATGCATCTTTTCTTTCCCTTTGTCTTTGCTCTTTGACTGTTGGACAACCTATATGGTTGGAGAAGAAGGCAAAGCCCCTTTCACCCCCAGTGAAGATAACATTTGCTTGTGGTCTGGAGAAGAAAACGAGACCCCTTCCACCTCTAGTGGAGATAGTACTAACCTGATAGCAGAAAAAAGCCTCCTAGTGCCTCCCTCATAGGTGACAAACACTGGCACACCTATAGTTTCAGTCTCATGAACACTTGGCTGTTCTGATGGCCCTCCTTCCTCTTGAGGCACTATTGGAATCACCTAAGGGCCTTTGAAAATCTCATGGGAAATAAAGGTATCCCATGGTATGTTCAGCGAGCTTAGCTGATGCAAGACAACAATTTTAATCAGTGAGAAGTGGTAAATGCTATTGAATTGTTGAGGAAAAGGTTTCCTTTGCACATAGTGAGCCATCTTCTCAATATTCCTACATATAAAGTATGGGAGGTTCATCATCCTTACTCTTGTGAAATGCATCAACAACCTGATATGATATGTATATAGGAGGGAGAACCTTCCTTCATAGGTGGAATAATTGATGATGAGTTTCATGAGAGGAGCATAAGTGTTATGCAAGTATTTGAAAGGAAAAACCCTGTTGATTTTCCTGTGATATCTAGCCTTAATGTACAACTCATAATGTTCTCTACCCACATGCTGCCCTTTATTCCACTCTTCACCTACATCAGGGATGCCTATTGCTGCTGAAATGGTGGCAGGTGTCAAAGTGAAAGAGACACTAGCAAGGTTCACCTGGCCATTATGGAGATGAATAACAAACAAACTAGCAAGCTCATGATGAAATTTCACCCTCTCCACCATTTCACCAAACTGATAACAAGACTGGTGTTTAAAGCTAGTTACAGCAAGAGGGCAAGCAAGTAATTCTGTAAGAGTGGTGAGCTCTTCCTAGATGATGTTTCCCCCTTTGTGTGGCTTTCTTGGTACATGAGCTTCTCTGTAAGAATCATTGAGAGTTTCCTCTTCCCTTCCATATTCTGAATCTATCTCCATGCTTATGAATTTGAAGTGAAAGCAGATGAGTATGAAGAGATTTTGAAATATGAGGTAAGCCATGTGTATAAGGAAGTCAATGCTAGGAGGAAGGGTTTCTTTTTGGAAATGATGGAAGTGAATGGTGTTATGAATGTGAGATAAGGGTTTGATAGTGAAGTGGATGTAATGAAAGAGTAGGATGTGGGAGTTAGGGTTTGGGAATAGGGTATAAGGCTAGGGTTTATTAAATGGGAGTGGGGTTTGGGGAGTGAATTTTGATGATTTAGGGAAAGGGAATGGGATTTGAGAAGCTCAATATGGATGGAGTGAGAAAGAAGAGCAAATGACTTTCAATATCTTGCAAGAGATGATTTAGCAACTAGCTAGGGATTGTGTTAACACTTTAGCTAGGGTTTGTTCTCAACAAAACCAAACACATCCAAGCCACCATACATAACTTTCTTGAGCAATGAGGAGTGATCTACTTACTTGGAACAGGCATCAATTTTCTTTTTAGGAAGTTTCGAGGTGTTTTGAGGTGATTCTGGCTCTTGTAACAGGTGCGCAATGCCAAGGAACAAGTGCGCAACGCACTTTCAATGTGCAGTGCCAAATCAAATTTCAAAAGCGAACCTGCAACAGATGTGCAACATTGGTTAAATGCACAGCGCCAATGCATAGGTGCATAGCGCCAGCAAAATCTCTAGATTTTTTCCCCTGTTTTGCCTTCTTTCTTCAAAAACATGATTTTCTTCCTTTGGCTCATTCAATTTCAATAATGAAGACTTAAAACACATGAATTGGCTTTTATACCCTTCTCATTTAATTTTTCACTAACCAAGACCTGCTTTTTTAATGTTTTGCTAGCTTTTTCGAAAATGCTCTGTTCCACTTACATTCTGACTTTTGCCTTTTTGCAGGTGGACTTATACATTGACTTTTTTTAATGGCAGGAGTTGACTTTGTCACGAGGTCACTAGGAACAACTATTGAATACTTATTACATATAGAAACATTTAAATTACATGAAATTTTTACAATAATGGAAAAAACTCTGTTTTCACCTCAAAATAGAGTTTTGAGGTAAATTTTTTTTATTGAACATGAAAGAAGTAAATTTATGATTTTATGAAATTTCTTATCCTTCTTATGTGCATGCTGACCTTTTTTTTCAATTAGGATGACCCTGATGACAAACCCTAAGAACTAGTGAGACTAAACCCTAGAACTAGTTTTTTATAAATGAAATGAAATAGGATGACTGAGAATGAGTAAAAACATGTGTAAATAGATCAGCAAGTGAATATCATGAGGAAAATTGACATGAGACCACTACCATCAGTTGATCCATGACCTAATGGAATGCAGCTGGTCGGATGAGACACCTAATATGTGTGCAAAGAGCAATTTGATCACCGATGGAAGTGTGAAGACACTGACACTAACACACTCTTCGTGAATCCCAACCCGATGAAGTAGCTATCTATCTTGGTGTACCAAGAACACAGTGCTTGCTTCATCCCATACAATTCTCTCTTGAGCCGACACACATGCGGCTCACAGTCAAAGGTCTCAAAACCTTCAGGATGCACTATGTACATCTCTTGCTCAATCATGGTATTAAGGAAGGTTGTCTTCACATCCATTTGATGTATCTTCCAAGTCATCTGTGTTGATAGTGCCAATATATATCTGGTTGACGAGTACCTTGCAGCAGGAGAAAATGTTTCATCATAGTCAATCCCCTCTACCTGTGAGAAGCCACAGGCCATGAATATAGCCTTATGCTTCTCCACACTACCATCTGCAACTTGTTTTACCATGTAAAGCCAACGGGAGCTTAGCCCTGACTTGTCCTCCGGTCTCGGGACCACATCCCAACCACTGTTACGAACTATGGAGTCGTACTACTCCACCATGGCATCAACCCAGACCGACTGCTGCACTTCTTCCTTAAAGGAAGATGGTTGTATCACAACACATTCACCCATACAAGCCATGTATCTTGTGTACCTCTCAGGTGACTTCCTCTACTTGTGATGAGAAGTGGGTACTTCCAAATTTCTCGCACATCATCCAACAATTTTTCAGTCTCTCTGGTGCATTTTTTTCGCTCTCTAGAAGACTCTGCCTGAGTGGATGTATTTATTAGCTCTGCAATATAACAATGATTTTCTAAAGTCAGAGATGATCTTAGTCCGCTTGGTCACACCCAAAAGAGACTCATAACGGTCACTTTTTCCTTCCCTTGCACTGCTCATTCTCCTTTCATCGGTCCTAAAAAATGATTAATTCCCTTATCGGGTTCGGGTTTAATCGCTATCGCAAATTGCATTCGTGTGTGTATAAAGGCTGTGCTCTTCATCTTTCACCGATGTGATATTGCGATGCGATATTATCGCAATTACATCTGTGTGTGTATCAAGGCTATGCCCCTCAGTTTCCACTGATGCGATATTGCAATGCGATCCGATCACAATCGCACATCGCCATACGTAAAGGCCCAAAATTACCAAAAACCTGATCCAATGACTCCCATCGCGCCTGATAAAGTGACTCGCTCGATCACTCCTCCGCCGTCTGATTATTTCCACCAAGATCCAACGGCCCACGCTCATTCCACTCCTGCTTCTTCCGATATCCCTCGCCAAGCCATCTCCACCGTCTATCCTCCCAATCTGATGGCCGAACTTTCTCCCTCATCCAGCTCGTCCATCCCACACAGTCCACATCCCTTGTCCATTCCGTGCACCTGAAGGATGAAAGTGATCGGTTCACCAATACCAGTTGTAGTGGCTCCTCAACAACCTCATTTAACAGACAACATGTCTGAGGAAGAAAAGGACAGAGCTTGAGCGTGTAACTACATTTAGCAGTTATGGAACTTCATGAATACGAACACCCCAACTGCTTGAGAAGACAACAGAGCACCTGAGAAGATCAGATTCACCCACTGAGATAAGTAAACGCACTCAGAGACTCCATCAGGAAACTAAATGCGGTTGGTGGTCAATTATGACCCCTCCATACTTAGAATGACCAAGTGCCTCTGTATTGGAACTCTATATATACCCACAAAGAAGATGTAATCACGGTTGATTGTTGTTGTTTGATGTAAAGATCAACTTCTGGAGACTGTAACTACTTTGATACTTGCAACATCTCGTCTTCATTTTCATCTAATACAAGCTTCTTTTGTTGTTAATTTTTCACTTTTCATTCTCCTGTTCCAAGCTGTGCCTGATGTGCTGTATTTCTGAGCTCTTGATATTTAGCATTAGAGGAGCTGTCATCCTACCTCTGTGTTAAAGTCTTGTATTTATCAGTGAATGATCTATTCAGGTTTCTTTTCACCTAATGCCAGAGAGCTGTCATCCTGTCTGTGTGTTGGGGAATTAGATTCACAGACTTCTTTACTGGTTGCAGCTGGCCATCACATGGTCTTGTGCATCTGTTGGTGTGGTCAGTATTCTCCATATTCACTCAATCCTTGAACTGTGAGTAATTGGTGGTCTAAAGCCTTGTAGTCTGGGGGTGTTCATGCATGTCTGGAGTCAAGCAAAATAGAAGTGGTTATCTGGCTTGAACAAGCATCATTCCTTCCATTCATCCATTCGTACCAATAAGTTGAATTTGTAATGTTCCCGAGCATCTCTGAGCTACAACCTAGAATAGTTTCTTGGGGTGATAACATTAATTTATCACCCATGAAACTCTCCTAGGTTGTAGCTTGGAGATTCTCGGGAACATTACAAATTCAACTTATTGTTGCAAATGGATGAATGGAAGGAAAGATGCTTGTTCAAGCCAGATAACCACTTCTATTTTGCTTGACTCCAGACATGCGTGAACACCCCCAGACTACAAGGCTTTAGACCACCAATTACTTACAGTTTAAGGATTGGGTGAATATGGAGAATACTCACCACACCAGCAGATGCACAAGACCATGTGATGGTCGGCTGCAACCAGTAAAGAAGTCTGTAAATCTAATTCCCCAACACACAGAAAGGATGACAACTCTCTAACATTAGGTGAAAAGAAACCTAAATAGCTCATTCACTGATACATACAAGACTTGAACACAGAGGTAGGCTGACAGCTCCTCTAATGCTAAATATCAAGAGCTCAAGAATACAACACATCAGGCACAACTTAGAATAGAAGGAGAATGAAAAGTGAGCAATTAACAACAAAAGAAGCTTGTACTAGCTGAAAATGAAGACGAGACGCTGCAAGTATCAAAGTAGTTACAGTCTCCAGAAGTTGAACCATACATCAAACAACAACCATCAACCCTGATTACATCTTCTTTGTGGGTATATATAGAGTTTCAATACAGAGGCACTCGACCATTCTAAGTATGGAGGGGTCATAGTTGACCACCAACCACATTTAGTTGCTTGATGGAGTCTGTAAGTGCGTTACTTGTCTCAGTGGGTGAATTTGATCTTCTCAGGAGCTCTGTTGTCTTCTCAGGTGGCTAGGGTGTTCGTATTCATGAAGTTCCATAACTTCTAAATGCAGTTACATGCTCAAGCTCTGTCCTTTTCTTCCTGGGCCATGTTGTTAAATGTGGTTGTTTAGGAGCCACTGTAACTTGTACTGGTGAACTGATCACTTTCGTCCTTCAGGTGCACGAAACGGTCAAGGGACGTGGACTGTGTGGTAGATGGATGATCTGGATGAGGGAGAAAGGTCGGCTGTAGGATTGGGAGGATAGACGGTGGAGATGGCTTGGTGAGGGATATCAGAAGAAGCGGGAGTGGAATGAGCATGGGTCGTTGGATCTTGGCGGAACTGATTGGATGGTGGAGGAGTGATCGGGTGAGTCGCTTTATCGAGCACGACGAGAGTCATCAGATTAGGTTTTTGGTAATTTTGGGCCTTTACGTCTGGCGATGTGTGATTGTGATCGGATCGCATCACAATATCGCATCGGGGGAAACTGAGGGGCACAACCTTGATACAAACACGGATGCGATTGTGATTAGATCGCATCGCAATATTGAATCGGTGGAAGCTGAGGGGTGTAGCCTTTATACACACATGGATGTGATTTGCGATAGCGATTAAACCTGAACTTGATAAGGGAAATAATCATTTTTTAGGACTGATGAAAGGAGAATGTGTGGTGCAAGGGAAGGAGAAAGTGACTATTATGAGTCTCTTTTGGGTGTGACCAAGCGGACTAAGATCATCACTGACTTTAGAAAATCATCATTATATAGCAGAGCTAACGCTGGCTCCTTTTGGGGATGAGATCCTCCCTGTGAGGTCTCAAGAACTGCAGATCGTTGGCTTCGCTGTGAAAACCAAATTAGCAAAATTTCCTAGTGTCCCATTGGGAATGGAGTCTAATTAAGCATACACCTAAACTTACACCTAGACTAATAAAACAACATATTTACAACTATAAGGCCAAAGACCTTAAATAACATAAATTTTCAGAAAACGCCCATTAACTGGGCCATCAAAAACCGCTTCCCCCTTCATGCTTTGCAGCATGAAAGTATTGTTCCCTCGGATCTAAGACATGATGAAAGGCCCTGTCCAAAAAGCATCAAACTTCCCATGGTTGCCTTTCTTCTCTTTCAGTGCATCCCACTTAAGAACCAAGTCTCCAACCTGAAAATTATCTATTTTTGTCCTCCTGTCAAAAGCTTCCTTGATTCTCTGCTTATGTGCTGCTAACCTTTCAACCAACTGTTCTCTGATTTGATGTACCTCTGCTAAATCAGTGATCCTTTTTTCCATGTCATCTTGCTTATTCTGCTCTTCTTGCAAGAAATTTGCCACAGGGAGGGTTAACTGAATTGGGAATACAGCCTCAGTGCCATATACCAGCTTGAATGGAGAATTCCCTATGGATTTCTTAGTGGTCACTCTGTCAGCCCATAGTGCATACTTGAGCTTAGAATCCCAATTCTTTTTGTTGTCTTCCAACAACTTTTTAATTATCCTTATCAGGCTTTTGTTGGAAGATTCTGCTAGGCCATTGCCTTGAGGGTAGTATGAGGTGGAATGAACCAGCTTAATGCCCATTGAGTCGCACATATCCACCAATTCTTTGCCCTGAAAGCTGTTGCATTGTCTGTAATCAGTTTATATGGACAGCCAAACCTAGTGAAGATATTCTCTGTTAAGAACCTCATGACCACATGATGATCAACGTTTTTGGTAGGGATGGCCTCAATCCATTTAGCGAAGTAATTTGTTGCTACTAGTATCCATCTGTGCTGGCCACTGGAATGTGGATTGATTTCTCCAATGAAATCCAAACCCCACTGCTGAAAAGGGCCACTAGCATGTATGGGTTTCAAGGGCAGGGACTTCAATTGTTGCTTCCCTTCAAACCTTTGGCACCTGTCACATGATTTAACAAATGAAAAGGCATCAGCAAACAAGGTGGGCCAATAGTACCCAGCTCTGAGGATTTTATGGGCTGTAGTTTTCCAATAATGATGTCCTCCACATATGCTGGAATGAAATTGCTGCATCACTTCCACAGATTGTTCTCTATCCAGACACCTCAAGAGAACTCCAGAAGGGTCCCTCCAGTAAAGCAGATTTTCATGAATAAAATATTTAGCTGCCTTGAGCTTAATAGTTCTAGCTTGGCTTGAACTAAGGCTTGGAGGAACTTCTAGCTTCAACAAGTATTGAACTATTGCAGAGTACCAATCACAAGAAGCTAGATTTTTTGCCAATGTCTGATCTTTCCCTGGTTCAACTATTTTTTCTTTTGTCTGGCTATCTTCTGAATTTATGTTTATCAAATTCATGTCTAACATTCTACAATTTTCTTCAGCCATTAGTCTAGCAAGGCTTTGTCCCCTGACAATCTTGGTGGGCTTCAATTCTATGTTAAATTCAATAAGATTTGCAATCCATTTAGCCCTTCTTCCATCAGCATCAGGCTGCGTTAGAACATCTTTTACTGAAGCAGAGGGCACATATGCAATTACCTTGGAGTGCGTAATGTAAATTATAAAAGATTTCAAATATTTGATAAGAGCATATGCCTATTTCTCAATGATATCATACCTCAACTCGACATCCCTTAAGGTTTTGCTGAAGAATGCCACTAGATGCTCTGAGCCTTCCTCATCTGCTTGCACCAAAACTGCTGCAAGGTTTCATCAGAAGGAAATGAAAATATATGGAATTGCTTGCTGTAATCTGTGCTGATTAAAGTAGGAGCTTCCATAACAACCCCTTTGATGGATTCAAAAGATTTTCTTGCTTCATCAGTCCATTTGATTTCTGACCCCTTTTTCAACATGGAGGTAATGTGTTTTACAAGTTCTGCAAAATTTGGGATAAACCTCCTTAAAAAATTTATCTTACCCAGAAAGGATTGGATATCCTTCTTCGATCTTGGGATAGACAAGGTCCGTATTGCCCTTACTCTTTCTGGGTCTATTCTAACACCTACAGTAGAAACAACATGTCCTAACAACTTGCCTTCTTCTAAAGAAAACTGTGACTTTTTAGGATTGACTGAAACAAACCTTTTGCACTTCAGGAACACTTTCTTCAAATGCTGCAAATGGTCTTGATGGCTGCTAGAGTATACTGTTATATCATCAAGTTAGATAAGGACAAACTTATCCTTCTCTCCCATAAATGTTATATCCATAGCTCTCTGAAAGGTGGCTCCAACATTCATCAGTCCAAAAGGCATCTTGGAAGACATAAAAGTACCCCAAGGAGTGGTGAATGCAGTCTTCTCTTGATCATCTGGATGTAAAAAAACCTGGTTATACCCTGAAAATCCATCTAGGAAAGACATCACTTTGGCCCCTGAGACCTTCTGCAGCAAATGCTCCATCTTGGGTAGAGGGTCATTGTCTTTCTTAGAGCATTTATTTAAGTTTCTGAAATCAACGCAGAGACTGATTTCTCCACTTTTCTTCCTCACTACCACTAAGTTGGTGGCCCATTTGGAATACCTAAGAGGGACTATGATTTTGGCAGCCAATAACTTGATTTCTTTTTCAATCAGAGGAAGGAGCAAAGGATTTATGGGCCTCAGCTTCTGCTTAAAAGGGATGGTGTCTTTCTCTAAAGGGATTTTATGTTGGATGATATTTTTGTCATATGTTTTCAGGTCACTGTATTCCCAGACCTAAACATCAGCAAATTGCTTCATTAAATTGCAGTATTCAAAACTCTGGGCAGCAGATAGATGGGTGGACAGATTTATATGTCTTGGCTGATCTGGACTCCCTATATTATGCTTATGGACTACATATTGGTCCTATTTTTGGGCAGCCTTATAAGGCACATAATTATGGTTAAAAAACTTCTCCAAAGGGACTAGGCCTTTAGGTATATGATTGCTGGGCAGTTGGGAAATGCTATCTTTTCCAATTCTGTTTCTAAGCCAGGGTTAGGAATTTTCTTCCAAGGCTTCATTTTCTTGATCAATTTTCATTTCAGAGAATTCGTCAATGACTTGCAGAAACCTATTCACTTCATCATCATATTCAAAAACTTTCCAATGTTGGACATTATTAGGCAAGGATGGTGTATATTTCATCTGAACTTCATAAACTAGTCTGGGGGGCATGGGAGGGATAAACATGCTAGCAGACATAGCAAGGGAATTAGCAAGATGATTTCTGGCTCTAGGGATATATGAGATACGAAAACTATCAAAAGAATCTTTGAGTCTCCATACCTCATCTCTGTATGCTTTCAGCCTTGGGTGCTTTGCTTGAAAAGTTTTGTTCACTTGTTGAATGATAAGATCAACATCTCCAAACACCTTTATGTTTCTGATTTCTTTGTCTGTAGCTGCATTAAGGCCCAATATTAGAGCCTCATACTCTGCTCTATTGTTGGTGACTTGGAAAGCCAACTTAAATGATAGATGTGTGCTTTCTTGCTTTGGAGATATCAACACCACCCTTGCTCCTGTAGTTTCCCTAGAACATGCTCCATCAAACAACATTTCCCAAACCTAACTTCCTTGCTCTCCCTTAGCCTGATCCACTTATTTCTTGATCTGCATTGAGGCCTTATAAGATTCCTCTATTTGGAGAATACATGCTCCAAAATCGGTGTCCACAACATAAATGGGATGATTAGAAGGATTCTTCTCGTCACTAATGATGTAGGCCAGCTGTGATTCTCTGTACAATCTCTTGCTTTCCCCTCCAAAGACTGGGACAGTGGCATAAGATAAACCATTTTGTAATGTCCCACCTAGTCTACTAATCCACCCTCTAGAAAACAACATGCCACTTAGGAGGGATATCTGCTACCACAATATCCATCATCATTCTCTTCATGGGCAGCTGAGTTAGGGTAATGGCTAGGTCTTTGATTAATCCTAGGAATTTTACTTTCCTTGAACCAACTGAGAATAAGTCATGATATGGTCTAGTGATATCAAGGCCTAGCTCTTCCATGACAGCTTTAGGCATCAAATTGCGGCTGGCCCCTGTGTCTAGCAGGTAGTTATGGAGGGTTTTTTCATGAATGTTCAAGGAGGCATAGAATGATGGGGAGCTATTATCAGTAGGTTCAGTCATTGGGCTAAGCACAACTGTGGGCTTATCCTCTTGAAAATTGATGTAGTCAGTGGAGGCTGGTGAGGCTTTTAGCTCAAGAGCATCAAGGATAGGCTTTCTAAAAACTTCACTCTTTACAAGTTCTATCAGAGGCATAGATATTTTTAACTTCTGGACTTCTGATTGAAAGTTGAAAGGGGAAGGAGACTTATCAGGACCTCTTACCTCTTGAGCCAGTGCTTTGAGGATGACTGGGTCAGCTGTTGGCTTCTTTTGTCTAATATTCTATGACTCTGTTGGGACAACAAATTTTTGGACAGGATTCTCCTTGACGTTGTTTGCTTTTGACCTCAGATTGTATCTTTTCTGTTCACCAGTCTATAGAACAACCTCTCTGTCCCACTTTTGACTGGTTTGGTCTTGGAGTAATGATTCTTCATAGGCAACCAATGTCAAGAAAGCGACACTGCCCTTATCTTCCATGCAATGAATTTCATCCTCTTCTTCAACTTTCTCCTCTTCCATGACTACGTTCTAGAAGGGAGCCTTCACTCTTTGTTCTACATGGGCCTCTTTACCCCTCTGGATGATCTGCACTTGCTCATTTGCTCTTCTAAATGGGTTTGGGTTTCTTAGAGGAAATGTGTTTGGAAGCCTTGCCTTTCCAGAGCTCTGCTCAAACTTCAGCTTAGATATCTCAGCAGCCAATGACTCTATCATCTTAGCCATCTTATCTAATTTGGGTTCTGAAGATGAAGCAGAGGAAGAAGAAGCCTCACCTCTCTGCCTCCTCCTATCATCATGACTTTTGAGCTTTTCTGCAAACATGATATTAGATTCCACCTCTAAAGCTGTATCTCCTTTCTCTTAAGAGTAGGTAGAAATCAGAGTCAAAAGCATTGGCATAGGTGAGTTTGGCAGAGGTGGGGGTAGGATTTACTTTAGCTGGTATCTTACTATACATACAGTTAAATCTTTTATTAAAATCAGGCAATCATTCCCCATTCTCCCTCTTTAGGTTCCCAAACTCTGTATGGTAGTATAGCAGGTCCTTCTTATCTCCTCAATGCTTCAAGAATACATCATCCAAGGCTTCAATGTCTGCTATGGACCTAGGGGGCAATTCCTGTTGGAATTTTGGCACAGGTGTGGCGCTACGGTACAGGTGTTGTCCTTGATGGCAACTCTCTTTGAAGACAGATCTCAGTCCAGACTACAAGAATGAAGAGAAATTTCTTATACGCAGGTTCATTAAGCCCAAGTTGCATATACACGCCGGTGCGCTATATACTAAGTCACGGATACGCAGGCTCGCTATATACGAAGTCGCGTATACACGCAGTTTCATGAACAGAAAAGTGTGTACATGTCGAGAAGCTTTCTTTTGGTCCGTGGTAGTTAGTCCTCGGTACTTGAGCCTATGTTTTTGGACCAAGGTATCTCGACAGTCGTGTTGATCCCGAGTTTTGAAGTTGATGGTATTATGTTACTATGGTTTTGGACCGTGGTATTGTGAAGGGCCTAAGGCTATATAAGGAGAAGAAGATCATTAGGCAATAGTATCGAAAAGTCTTGAATATCTAATGAAGAAAGAGATCTAGTATGCAGGTTTTGGGTTGATGATACATTGCTTGATCTGAGCTAAGGAGAGAGCACACCGGTTGATGGAAGACTAGATCTAAGGATAGATCGGGATCAAATTGTTTGAAATGAACTATCTTTATATGGTTGATTATGCGTATTTTTAGATCTGCACACTGACGCAATGTTATGTTCTGGGTATGACTGATGTCTGGTACAGCTGCGAAGTTTTAAGAAAATATTTTTAGATCTGTACGCATGTTGGCTTCGGTAAAAGCGCATGTATACGCGGTTTTGTTTCATTGAAGTAGCGTATATCTTTTGAAGCTTAATTTTTGGGGTTGCAGTTGGGTCTGACTGTTATTGCAGAGTTCGGTAGTCTGCTCTGTGTTCTGGTGACTGGGTGTTGACAAGGTTTCAGTGGTTCAGTGATTCAAAGATTGATGATGCTAGTATTGGTTGTTTTGTGCTTCAATGATTTGTGAATGAATCGTGGTCTTCAGATTGTAATGTTGTGCTTCAGGAGTATCCAGTCTGAAAATTGATGAAAAGTGGTACCTGAAGGAAAGAAGATTGTAGGCCAGCACCTACGTACTAGTATCTTAGCTAGTACAAGAGCAAAGGGGGTTGGAGCTCCCTTCCAGGAGAGTCTGGAAAAACGAGAGAAGGTTGCAGCCTTCTGCAGGTTGTAGCCTGCGTACTGGTATAAGGCTGCACCAGTACAAAAGATTGTAAACTGAAGTTTCTGATTAAAGAAAGATAGAGACGACTTGCAGCAGGTGGTTTTCACCCACATTGGGTTTCCACCTTATATATTGGTGTTCATGTGTGTGGCTTTTGTGTGATGATCTGTTCTGTTATACTGCACCTGTTTACTGTTAAAATGGTTAATAATGTTCTGATGCATTTACTGAAGATAAGCTAACTGAATCATAAGATTTCTAGATATACGCTAGTTGCTTTAGACACAGCAGCGTGTACACGCGGGTTCACTTAACTGAAGTAGCGTATATGTTTCTGAGTATGAAATTGAAAAAGTTTTATTGATCTGATAATACTGATTCACCCCCCCTCTTAGTATTATTTCCAACAATTGGTATCAGAGCCAGGTTCTTCAGAGAAGCTTGATCGCTTGAAGGTAGATCGTTCATCATGAGCAACTACGAGAAAGAACCATCAATCAGGCCATCGGTTTTTGATGGGACAAACTTCAATTATTGGAAGGTAAGAGTTACTACCTATCTTCAATCTCTTGGTACAGAAGTTTGGGACATCGTAGAGACAGGCTACACTTTTCCTTCAGCTACTCCTACAGATTCAGCCGAGAAAAAGAAATATGAAACAAATGCGAAAGTAGTCAGTACTCTATTAGGATGTATATCCCAATCGAAATTCATGAAGGTAATGCACTATAAATCCGCAAAAGAAATATGGGACAAAATTGTCATGAGCTATGAAGGAGACGAATAGGTAAAGCGTGCTAAACTTCAAACTCTCAGGATTAAGTATGAGACTCTCAGAATGTATAATGATGAAAGTGTGGCTAACTATTTCCTTAGGGTGGATGAGATTGTTAATTGCATGAAAAACTTGGGTGAAGAAATAAAAGAGGCTATTGTGGTTGAAAAGGTTCTAAGATCATTGTCCCCCAAATTTGAATCTAAAGTGTCTGCAATAGAAGAAAAGGAAAATCTACGAACTCTTACTATGTCTCAGCTTCACGGAATTCTAACTGCTTATGAAATGAGAAAGGGAGGTCCATCAGACAGAAGAGAAGCTGCTTTCAAGGCTTCAGGCAAAGAAGATTATTATGAAGCAAGTCACGTGCCAGAAGATGAAGAAGAAGAATCAAATTTTGTCAGAAGTCTTCAAAGGGGTTCTGGAAGGTTCAGAGGTAAGTTACCTTTTAAATGCTTTGCTTGTGGAAGAGTAGGTCATTATGCTGCCAAATGTCCTCATAAAGATAAGGGAAAGGAACCTGTCAAATGGAACAAGAATCAGAATGAAAAGAAGAAAAGCTATTACACTCATGAAGATAGTGATGGTCTTTCAAATAGTGACGAAGATGAACAAGGTAATAGATATAAACTTTTAATGGCTTTTGAAGATGATGACTACATGGATGCTATAGATATAGAAGGCTTTTGTGAAGAAATGAATAATCTCAAAGTTTGCTTAGAAGAGAAAAGTGTTATTATTGATTCTCTACAATGTCAACTGGCTGAAAAGGAAAAACATCTTGAAAAATTGGAATGTGAGATTGTTTGTCTTAGAAAGGAGATTGAGAAAACAAAAGCGATTAATCTTAAATTTGTTAAAGGATCTGAAACCTTGGATGAGATTATCAATGTGCAGCGTTCTCCTCTGATCAAGACAGGTCTAGGATATAATGGAGAAACATCTCAAGCTTCTACCTCTAAAACTTATCTTGATGCAGCAAGGAGGAGTGAGCAAAGGCCAAATAAAAGTCATCAGGTGAATCAGGGACAGTTTACCTCAAGAACAAATAAAGACAATCAAGAAATTCGGGGACAAGCTGC
The DNA here is from genome assembly GCA_031772625.1 of Pinus tabuliformis. Lineage (NCBI taxonomy): Eukaryota > Viridiplantae > Streptophyta > Pinopsida > Pinales > Pinaceae > Pinus > Pinus tabuliformis. Next base: position 1,983,876,935 of record CM062817.1, on the reverse strand, counting down.
CTTAAGGACAAACAGAAGCTACAATCAGCCACAGGTAAAATCTTCCCAATTTGCCCCAAGAATGGATGTCAATAGAAGCTACAATCGGTTGGATGATAGATCTGATTATCGCAGAAGTTTCTTTAATGGCCAATGTTTTTCTTGCCATAACTTCGGTCACAAAGCAGCTCAATGTGTTGCCTACAAGACAATCATGACTAGAGAAGCTCAAAAGCAAAGAAGTATGACTGGAACCATGAAAAGGACTTATAACAACTTTTCGGTTCTTGAAAATGAATTTGAATGCTCTATTTGTAATAACTTTGGTCATGAAGACTCTGAATGCAGGAGCAGGTTCAGAAAGACAACTCAGAAGGAACAAACCTCAAATGTCAGAACATGGAGAATAAAGGAACCACAACCAGAAAGATGTGGGATAGCCTTTTATGCAGAAGGTCAAGAAAGTCTATGGTACATTGACAGCGGATGTTCGAAGCATATGACAGGGGACAAAGAAAAACTTGAATCATATACCGCATTAGAAAAGGGAAAGAAAGTTTCTTTTGGAAACGATATCTCTGCAGCCATAAAAGGAAAAGGCGTTGCTCCGTTGAAAGAGAAGGTCAAAGCTGGAAATGTTTTGTATGTTGATGGATTGAAGCATAATCTTCTGAGTGTCAGTCAGATGTGCGATCAAGGAACAGAGGTAATATTTAGATCAAATGGATGTTGTGTTCGTGATCTTGATACAGGTGAAACAGTGATCAAAGGAAGAAGGACTACAAATAATCTATACATATTTGAAGAAAGACAACAACAATGCTATTTGAGCAAGGATGATGAACACTGGCTATGGCATCGGAGGCTGGGGCATCTAAGATTTTCACAAATAAGGAAATCATGCAGATATCAGGCAGTTCGTGATCTTCCAGATATCAAAATTCCAGACAACACCATATGCAAATCATGTTAGTTTGGAAAGCAAACCAGAACTAATTTTCCTGAGAAGGAAGGATCAGCTAGCATGCCTCTTGAGCTAGTACATACAGATACATGTGGTCCATTCAGAAAAAGAACACCTCGAGGAGAAGAATATTTGATATTATTCATTGACGATTTCTCTAGGTTTGTCTGGTTAGGACTTATGAAGCACAAAGATGAAGCATTCGAAAAATTCAAATCCTTCAAGGCCTTGGTTGAAAATGAATCAGGACACAAAATTAAGTGCCTCAGATCTGACAGAGGTGGGGAGTTTACCTCGAATGAATTTTTCGATTTCTGTGAAGAACATGGGATAAGAAGAGAATTCTCTACAGCTAGAACTCCTCAGCAAAATGGAGTTGTGGAAAGAATGAACAGAATAGTCCAACAAATGGCTCGTGCTATGCTTGATGAATCAGGTACTCCCGCAACTTTCTGCGGTGGAGCTGCACATGCTGCGGTTATTATTCTCAACAAAACAAATGTTCGAGTAAACAACACTCAAACTCCTCATTAGCTCTGGTGTGGTGAGACTCCTTCGGTGAAGCACTTCAAAATCTTTGGGAGCAAATGTTATATTAAGAATACTGATGAGCAACTTGGTAAACTTGAACCTAGAGCAGATGAAGGCATTCTTCTTGGTTATTCTCCACATAGCAAAGCATACAAGTGCTACAATAAAATACTTGGCAGAATTGTTGACAACATTGATGTTGTGGTTGATGAGAAGGGATACATTCCTAGGCAAGTTCATCATGAAGACATCGAAGAAGATGAAGGCTACCCTCAAAGATAGAATGATGAAGAAGAAGAACCTCAAGAAGAATAAGAACCTCAAGAAGAACCAGAGGAGCAGACAAGAATAGAAGAGAAGACTCCATCCAGATATGTTCAGAAGAATCATCCAGAATCTCAGATTGTGGGGCAGAAAGAACCAGGAGTACAAACAAGAAGAACAATTGCAGAAGCTTCAAGCTACTTGGCATTACTCTCTTCCACTGAACCACAAAATGTGAAAGAGGCATGCAAAGATGAATGCTGGATCAAAGCAATGGATGAAAAACTTGAGCAGATCGAAAAGAAAAACACTTGGGAATTGGTTCCTAGACCAGAAGATAAGAATGTCATAGGGACAAAATGGGTCTTCAAAAATAAATTGAATGAAAATGGAGAAGTAATTAGAAACAAGGCCAGAATTTTTTGTAAAGGATATGCGCAACAAGAAGGAATAGAGTTTGAAGAGACCTTTGCTCCTGTTGCAAGACTTGAGGCCATCTGAATGTTCCTTGCTCTCTCAAGCTTTCAAAACTTCAAAGTATTTCAAATGGACGTGAAATTAGCCTTTCTGAATGGAGACTTAGAAGAAGAAGTATATATTGAGCAGCTAGATGGTTTCATTCTTGGGAATGATCCAAACCTTGTATGCAGATTGAAAAAGGCTCTCTATGGTCTCAAACAAGCTCCAAGGGCTTGGTACTATCGGTTGTGTTAACACCCAGGTTGTTCCCTATGACTCCCAAGGGAATACGGCCGGGGTAACCACTAACCAATCTTTTGATCACTGTTTCTAGCCAAACTATGATCAGAGAGGGCTCTCTCTTTATGATTTGTAACTGTTTGTGATAGGGTTTTAGGCTAGCTATTATGCACTAGTTTTTGTTTATCTTTTGGTTGATGAAACTCCTTTTAGATTCTATTGATGTAGTTTTCAGAGAGGTTGAGTACCATTGGGCAATGGAGTCTGTGGCTATATGTGTTTGAAACTTTGAGATAAAAGATGGAACTTACAGGGCCATTTGAGTGCTTAATAGAACAGATTTTTGATTAAATGACTGGAAACAGGTAACACGAACAGTGAAAGCATTTAAGAATTTTCACTTATTGTTTATATATTTCCAACAGACAACTTTAAGAGGAGAAAGACGGAGGTCTCAGGGGCATAAATTGAATCCCTGAGAATGCCTATCATAGTAAAAGACACAGTTTTGAAATGCAGCAATTAAGAATTACAATTCTGTCACTGTATCTGAGGAAAACATGTATAATAGCTCAGTTTGAGTCCAGGGTAAACATGGTTAAATCCTGGGACTATCCTTTCACCTTGCTATCAAGTGTAATGCATTTGAACAACAAAAGAGAACAAAAGACTCGAAAACATATAACAAAGAGATGTGAGAATACTTGCTGTTTTATGCAACACCCTGGAATCCTGTAACATTCATCTTTCACCACAATACATCAAAGAACACCAAGCCTTGGAAATTCCATTCTTCCTTTGTATTACTTCTCTGAAAATATTACAACGAGCAAGAGCTCTTCAAAAGAAAATTGCAACAACCCCTTCAACTGCTGTGAAGGGTCAATATATACTTGCGGTGATTTACAAAATATCTGAGTTCTGAGTTATCTCAGATTTTACATTCTTACCAACTACTTAAGATATTAAGATCAAAATTTAATGCAGCATTGATTACAGAGTACAGGCATTTTAATGCTCTGTCAGAAGATATTTTAGCCTTTGGGAACAGCTAAGTCGGTCGAGATATTCTGAATAAATGCTGGAAGATCTGTCTTTAAGGCTTTGTACGCTGTATCCTGGACTTGTCACCTGTGATTGTGACTGCTGCTTGTGGCGAGTTAATGGTCCTGCTGAGTTGGCTCAGCTTCTGCCTCTTCCCTGTAGATCTCTTTCTTCAAAATTGTGCCTGCGCATGTATGCTTATTTGCCTGTAGAAATGGCGTTACTGATTCTGGCCTGACAAAACTGTCTGTGTCAAATTTCTCCAGGCATCCTGTGTGGGCAGTTGGTGTGCTAAGATTGCCCCTAGAGTTTCATCTGCTTCTGTGAATTTGAAGAAGTTAGGTGGTGTATCAAACAGATGGTCAACTTCATTCATGAGGAAAAACAGGTTCTCCACTCTGTCATACATACTCTGCCCGGTGGCTGGCCCTGGTTCTGCTGAAGTGCTGGGCGGTTGTGCAATCTCTGCTACTGCCTGGGCATCAATTCTCTTATTGTAATTCTCTAGGGTGAGCAGTCTTCCTACACTGCTTAAAATGCTGGGGAGGCCTCTGTTCTGTAGTGCCACGAATTTCTCCAGGAATCTGTTGATTTCAGTTTGCATATCCTGTGTCCTCCTCTCCAGTGTTCCAACCAAGTTCCTCAATGTAATGACTCTTTTGGCTACAGCAATTGTTTCTGTCCTGTTGGTGATTCCCATGACAGCTAATTGAGAGCTAGTCTTATAGTTCAGAGTATTGATTATCCTAGTAGCAGCTTCTGGCATGTGTCCAAGGCTCGCCCTGGCTCTCTGTATTTCTTTGTTTGCTTTAGTGATGAGCACCATTTGCTCATCCATGGTCTCAATATATTGCCACTGTTTGGCAATGGACCTTCCAATGTTGCTCCATAGCACTGCTTTCATTTCAGCTGTCACCTTTTCTAGTGCAAGCTCCTTCTCTAGTTCAGCAATTCTTCTCTTAAGAGCTTTTACCTCTCTGTCCTTGGCTGCCTCATTCTGTTTGCTCTTGTCAAACCTTTCATTTACCTTAGTCAAGGTTTTCTTAAGCTCATCCAGCTCTTTGATTTGAGATTCCATGGCTTGGATCTCAGCTTGCAGCTTTTGCATGTCTAAGCTAGCAGCCTGTTCAGATGTTGTAGTTGTTGCTGCTGTGGATGGTGCTGTAGTTGGTGCTGTAGCTTCTGTTTGCTGAGGAGGAGGAGTAGTCTTTGGAGGGATTTCCTCAAGATTTATTATCACAGGAGGAGGCTGGGAGGGTTGGCCCTCTTCTCTTTGCTTCAGTGTTTCCTGTAGTGCTGCCTTTGCAGCTTCAGTTTGTCCCAGCTGGTCTTGAGTCCTAACCAGCTCTTTGTATAGGGATACCAGCAGATCTGTAGCATCCTTTTCTTGCCTTTGCTGGGCAACTTCATCTGTTTGTGGATGGATGGTGGCCGGGAGTTTGATTTTCTTTCTTAGGGCTGCCATATCTGCATCCCTTATCTTCAGGAGCTCTTGGATGCCTTTGACATCTTTAGGATCATGCCCTATCTCTATAATTACCTCTTCCAAGGACTTGATCCTATTGTCCTTGGCTTGTGATGAAGATCTTTCTAACTCCAGCTGAGAAGCTGTGTTGTCCAGGCTGCTCTTTAATTTATAATTCTCCAATGTCTCATCTGCCAGGGAGGCATACACCATTTCACCAGTCTGCTTATGTAGTTCAATCTTGTCCATGGGGTGTATGTCTTTGGCAAGAACCTCCATGTTGGTTCTTAGATAGTCTGAGGTGGACTGAGGCTGCAAAGTTGTAGGCATGAAGTGGCTCATTATCATTTTGCCTTCGCTCACATCGAAAGCAGACATGAGTCTCTGCTGGTTGCTAGGAGCTAGGTTCAACAAGTGATCGTACAGCTGCACTTTTATTGGATCACTCCTCCTCTTGATGTCAATGAATTGCTGTTTTATACTTGACTGCCCTTTTCTAGTTTGACCGGAGGAGCTGACCTCTCCTCCCATAGTCATGTCATGTCCTCGCTGAGATGAGCTGGCCGAAAGTTCTCCACTGGGTGGGCCCATGCCCATGGCTTGCCTTACTGCTATGTCCTCCTCTTGGGAGTCATTCAGTCTTTGTCTCTTCTCTCCTCTGATGAAGGATGAGGTGTGGGGGGTCTCTCTCTCCCTTTTCCTAGTCACATCCTCCTTCTGTGGTGTTTGGAGGACTGAGGTGTCTACATTGGTGTCTGTCCTGGGAGGCACCTCTGTTTGAGGCTGCTGTTCAGTGTTACTGGGTAAATCTGTCCCCTTTTCCTGCTGCAAGGGCTGCTGTTCACTGGACTGTGCTTTTTCTTGTTGCTGTCCCAGTTCTTGCTGTTCCATTTCTTCTTGCTGTTGTAGCAAGGTGTCAACTTGTTCCTCTGTCAATACAGGTGGCTGTTCCACCTGTTTACCTTTGTCTTTGCCTGCTGCCTGGGATGTCTTCTCAGTGGTTTGCTGCTGTGCTGCTGAAGATCTAGCAGCTGTTCCGATTTGCCTTCTGTAGGAGAGGGGCACCTGTCCACAAGTTTCCAAGTCAGCTTCTTTTTGCACATTCCTAGCTTCTTTCTCAAGTAATTCTACCTCAGTGACTTGTTCTACTAGTGTACCCTCTTCCCAATCTAGTGCATTGGCATACTGTTCAATTTCAGGTTGTCTTTTATGTGCATAGTTGCCCAATTTGTATCTAATTCTCCTGAGGGAGATAGAATGATTGGGGTCATAGGGAATCCATTCAAAACTGGTCTGCAATCTGAGGCCTTCCAGGATGCTGTGTGCCTCTTTCCACCCTTCCTCTTTCTTGTTATACAGGAAGGAACCTAGCTGACTTCTTACCTTCAATTGTGACTTCTTGTTTCTACTCTGAAAGTGAAGGTAATCTGAGTTCCCAAACTGCCTGAAATACTCTAGGGCAAAAAGCCTCATGGGGACATACCTTGGCAATCTAAATGGGTTCAATTCACAGCCATATATCCTAATGACTGTGTGGTTCTGGTAGAAGTACCAGTTGCCAATATTGTAAGATTTGTTCAAATGTAGAATCCTCCTCATTTCATCGGTTAATCTAGGAGGAGGAGTACCTTGCAGAACTGTTAGGGCCGGATGAACAAATAAATCAATAAACTCACAGTATGTATAGGGTGATACTGAGGTAAAATGAAAAACAGAGGTCCAGAAAACAACTGATCTTGGGCTTCCTTGGGCATTGAGTGGCCTCAAAGGAACAGAGAAGGTAGCTGGCTGATAGAAAAGGAATAAATGATATATATAGGAGGAGTACCTGAACAGTCTCTCCCTTTTCAAATTCATGAACTGATCATGGATTTTCTCTGCTATGTAAGTTGCATAATCATACTGCACAGCTGGAGGCTTACCAGGGGCAAATATGGACAGCATTGCCATTATGCTTTCATCTACATCTTCCAGCCCCCTGAATCCTAGGACATAGCCAATTAGATCCACCAACATTCTGCCCAACTCATTCAGACAATGGTACCCAATAGGAGGGGTTCTGACTGTTTCAGAGCCTGGTGTGACAAACAGTTGGTTGATTTTGACAATCTGGTCACTGGAGAGCTTGATCCCTGTGTTAATCAGATTCTGCATGGATAGAGGGGTCAATTTCTTGGCTGTATTGAAGCACAGCATCTGGTTTATGCTCTCTGGGGTGATCTGGAACAGGACTAGGCCTGTGGGGCTTATGACTGCTCTTTGGCTGGGGTCATAGCGTTCCTGACAGCTATAAATAAGCTCTGGCATTGGATTGACTTGGGGAAGGTTGTATATGGGCAAATTTGACTCCCAAATCCCCAAGATATCTGCCCCACTGAGGTGCTGGGCTCTTAATTCATTCAGCATTATCACATTGTACTTGGTTCCCATGGGGAACCAATCCAGCATTTGGTAGTCCATGTCCCCCAGGGCTTTCCATGCTAGTTCTTGGTGAGGTGCATTGATGGGCTTAATATTTAGTGCAATAGGGGTCTCCATAGCTCTCCAAGTTGCAAGAATTGTAAATAGACAGGTGGAATGGTGAAAACACAGTCTGGAGGCAGTCTTCTGTGGAAACAATTGAGGTTTTGAGTATTCAAGGGGAATTCTCTCAGTAGCAATTGAAATACTACTGGAGTCTAGTGACAGAACCTCTCTGTGGTGTAACTGAACTCTCTAACAGGGTGAATTATGTCTATTAGCAATTCTGCCGGGAAAATGCAGAATTACAGAGGTTTAATGGGAATTGCAGGTTTCTAGAGCTCTGCAGGTACTTCTTGGCCCTCACAATGACAATGGTGGATGAGTGAAGGGGAATGAACGGTGTAAATATAGTTTTTATGGTTCTGTTATCCCTCTGAGCAAATTTAAGCTTAATGAAGGTCGTATGGAGGGCGAAATGGTCTAAATACCTGTAATTCGACGAGCAGAGGTTGAGGCAAAGGTGCACAGTCGCTTTTGAGGAGGTCGCCCGGGCTAATCGACTGGTTGGCGAAAATTTGAGTTCAAACGGTCGTGCAGAGCGTTCAGCAGAGTTTACAGTAAAAATGGTAAAAACACGGGTAAAATTGGTAATTATGGGTTATTTTACCAATTTGGCGCTTTTTCCTGCTGACGTCAGCATGACGTCATTGGTGGGTCATGGTGAGGTGACGTCAGATGACGTCATTGGGCGACGTGGCAGTGGGTGATTGGTCAAAGGGGCGGCGAGGTGGCAGCCCAGTCAGCAGTGAGGTGGACCAATAAGAGATGCAGGTACGAGCAGGCAATGACGTGGCGGCGAGTCAGCGGCGGGTAGGTGGCGGTCAAACGGCAGCGGTCACGGTTAAGGCCTTAACCGCCGCGGTTTCTCGGGGCGGTTTAGGTACGGCGCTGAGGATGTCAGAGCGGGCTCCGAGATGGTTCAACGTCTGACGCGTGGAGGAGGCGTGACAAGGCGCAACGTCACTTTCCCGGAAGTTAACGTGCAGCCACGGGAAGCGCTCCGATATTGCTGTGGGCCGTCGGATCTGATGGGCTTGATCCGACGGCTGGCGGAGGGGAAAAATGCGCCTTTAATACTGCGGGCGGAAAAATCAAACTTTATGGGTTTTATGTGGGTTTTTGCAAATGTTTTGGGTCAATCACAATGCGGTAGGATTGGGAAACGTGCCAGAGGCGGGCATTAACCTTTGCAAAGGTTTTATGGGCAAAATGGGTTTGGAAAGGGGGTTTTAGCAATGCAGAGGTGATTTGAGGGCAACTTAACTTGCAGCAAAGGGGAAAAAGGGTGGAATAGGTTCACCAAAGTGGCCAGATGCCATTTGGTCCCTTTTGAGAAATACACGGCTATTATGCCTAGGGGAGGGAATATACATAAGATTTGGGGTTTTATACACCTTAGTGTTAATACTATTAGGGGTGGGGTAAGATAAGGGAGGTTATATAGTAGAATTAGGAGTTAATATGAATGAAGGAGGGGAATTAGAAAGGGGGTGTTAGTGATAGACTAGAGAGGGAAAGAAAAGAAGTTAGTGATCCTCTTTGCTGTAATTTCATGGAATTCACCACTTTGTTTGCTGATAGCTTTATTGCCTTGGCAAGAGACCTATTGATGCCTGTGTAATGGTGATCATATTCTTTCTGCAACCACAACTGCCTACCCAACTATCTTCCTAGTATTTTTTGTTTCTTCTTGGAGGGGCACTTGGATTTGCAACCCTCAATTGCCTTTTCTTTTCTTTGGCTTTTTCCTTTTCTCTCTATCTACTTCTACCCTTATGTCTTCCAAGGTCCCAGATTAAACTTTTGGGAACCTTTGCTTCTCTACCTGAACTACTTGTCTGCCAAGATTAAGCTGTTTGGACAGACCTCTTTCACTATTCTTCAACACAAAATTGAAACATGGCATGATCCAGATTAAACTGTTGAATCATCCACAAAATTTGAAATAAGGTCCTCAATACTTGAAACACTTTACCCAGCTCTTGCTTTCTAGGAAATATGGGATCTTTGGGATACCAAAGCAGAGCATATTTGGCTTTTTCTCTTGCTAATCATGAAATATGAAACCTATTACTATAGGTATCCAACAGTGGCTCCACATGGGGATGGTTTTTCTTTTGAAAGACCAAGAACAGCAGGTCAGATTGCCTTGTTCCTTGACTGCCCATTTTTGTCCTTGAAACCTGCTGCATATAATCTGTCAAAATAGTGTGCTTCTTTCTTGGAGAACCTCTGATTCTATCTGCCTGTTGCTGCTAGGTGCAGCATTTGGGAAAACTTCTTTATACAATTTAAGTCAGAAAAGAATATGTACAACTGCATATATACAATGAACCTCTGAATTTCTATCATAGTGAATAGTCAAAATAGTGCTTCAGCATCCTGCCATTGACAGGACCTTCATCCATTTCAGTCACAGTCAAACTTTTTAGGAAGTAGGTGTTATTACCTTGTACTGCTTGGACAGCAAATGGTCCTTTCCATAAAGAATCAAACTTTCCATGTTTTCCTTTCTCTTCTCTTCTTGCATCCCACTTTAAAACTTTGTCCCCTACATTGAAATCTTCAGCTTTAGTTCTTCTATCAAAGGCCCTTTTCAGTTTCTCTTGTAGTATCTGCACTCTGCTGAAAACTTGTTCTCTGGTCTGCTGTAGACAAATTATCTGGTTAATCCTTCTTTGCATGTCATTTGGCTCTGCTTGGCTTTCTTGTAGGAGTTTCATAACCGGCACTGCTAGTGATGAAGGAAATCTGGCCTCTAATCCATAGACTAACTCATATGGGCTGGTCCCAATTGATCTTTTGGTGGTTAATCTGTCTGCCCATAAAGCATTTACTAGTTTCTTATGCCAGTTCTTTTTGTTCTCTTCCAGCACTTTCTTTATGATGTTTATCAGGCTTTTGTTTGATGATTCAGCAAGGCCATTTCCTTGAGGATAGTAAGCTGTAGAATGGCCCAAAGTAATGTGAAATTTATGGCAGAAGTTCACCATCTTCTTGGATCTGAAGGCAGCAGCATTGTCTGTTATTATTTTGTCTGGGCAGCCAAATCTAGCCAGTATATTGTTCTCCAAAAATTGAATGATTACTGAATCATTTGCTTGTCTGCATGGGGCAGCTTCAATCCACTTGGTGAAGTAGTCCGTTGCTGTCAAGATCCATCTGTGTTGTCCTGAAGATGAGGGGTGAATTTCTCCAATGAAATCCAAGCCCCATTGTTGAAAAGGTCTCTCTGTTGCAATGGGCCTCAAAGGAAGTGGCAGCAACTGTCTTTTGCCTTCAAACAGTTGGCACTTGTGGCATGATGTTGTGAATTTCTTCATATCAGAGAACATAGTGGGCCAGTAATAACCAGCCCTTAATATTTTATCCACAGTGGACTTCCAGTACAAATGTCCACCACAGTCTCCAGCATGGAATTCTTGCATGATATTGTCAGTTTCACTCTCAAGAAGACAGTGCAGCAAAATACCTTCATGGTTTTTCCAGAGTAGATTCTCATCTATCACACAAAATTTAGATGTTTTCATTTTTAGGAACCTAGACTTAGTTCTGGACAGTCCTGGGGGAGCACACAGGTTTTGTAACACATAACAGATATCAGAGTACCATGGAGATTGTTCAAAGGCTACATTGATCTTTGGAGTCGCCAGCTCTGTTTCACTGTCCAGTTGGTTGATATCTAAGGCTTGGAAATTTGCTTCTGTCATTAACTTGGCCAAACCTTGCCCTTTTATCAGCTTTGTAGGCTTTATTTCAATGTCAAATTCAAGTATATTCGCAATCCATTTTCCTCTTCTTCCCTCTAAGTTTTCTTGTGTGAGGATGTCTTTGACAATAGGACTTGGTACATAAGCCACAACATGGGAGTAAAGGATGTAAATCCTAAAGTCTTTGATAGCTTTGATTAAGGCATAGGCTTGTTTCTCCATTATTTGGTACTTTAGGGGGGCATCTCTAAGAGCTCTGCTGAAAAAAGCAATGGGCTTTTCATTCCCTTGGTCATCTTTCTGTAATAAAACAGCAGCAATAGTATGTTGGGAGGCAAAGGAGAAAATGATGAAGTCTCTGTCAAACTGAGGGTTAGTTAACACTGGGGTTTGAGTCAAGGCCAATTTTATACTTTCAAAAGCTTGTTTTGCTTCAACAGTCCACTTGACCTTTGAATCTTTCTTTAGCATATTGTTTAGTAATCTGATTAGCTCTGCTAAATTTGGGATGAACCTTCTCAAAAAGTTGATTTTTCCTAAGAATCCTTGCAGCTCCTTGACATTCCTTGGGTGAGGCATTTGTAGGATAGCTTGTATCCTATCTGGATCAATTCTTATGCCATCTTTCGAAATGATGTGTCCTAAAAGTTTCCCTTCTTCCAAGCCAAATAATGACTTCTTGGGGTTTAAGGAAATACCATATTTCCTGCATGTTATGAAAATTTGTCTCAAATGTTTCAAGTGTTCTTGGTCAGATTTTGAAAAGGGTGTAAGATCATCTAAGTAAATGACCAAGAAATCATGAATTTCCTTTGCAAAAGCAATGTCCATTGCTCTTTGAAATGTTGCCCCTGCATTTTTCAATCCAAAGGGCATCTTCACATACTTGAAAGTACCCCATGGGGTAGTAAATGCAGTCTTGTCTTGATCATCAGGGTGTACCAGGATTTGATTGAAACCTGAGAAGCCATCCAACAATGATATTCTTGAGGCTCCTACTACTCTTTGAAGGATGTGGTCCATTTTGGGTAAGGGGTAGTTGTCTTTGAGTGACACTAGGTTCAAATTCCTTAAGTCTACACAAAGTCTAATCTCACCAGTTTTCTTTCTTGTAGGGACCAAATTTGAAATCCACTCAGAAAACCTGATTGGTGCTATGATACCAGCTTTGAACATTTTTTGTAATTCCTTTTCAATGGAAGGAAGAAGCACAGGATTGATTCTTCTCAATTTCTGTTTGAATGGTTTTTGATTAGGCTTGAGGGGAATGGTGTGCTGGATAACAGAGGTATCATAAGACTTCAAGTCTTCATAACCCCAGGCAAAGACATCTTGGAACTCTTTAAAGAGATCAATATATTTGGGTTTTTGGTCAGGGGGCAAAGCAGCAGATAGCTTTATTATTTTAGGCTTGTCAGCGGTACCAATGTTACATTCTTCAATTGTTGCATCTAATGGCTGCATCTTTGGTTTCCTGGGGACATCATTTGAGTCAAAAATATCCTCTAGTGGGGTAAGACCTGCTGGAAGAAGATTGTCTTTGAGTTGTATGATTTCATCTCCAGCGTTGCTCAGCTCTTCACAGTCAATTTGGTGAATTTGCTGAATGTTTTCTTTGTTGAAAATGGTTGGACTGAGTAGTTGTTTGGCTGTTCTAGGTGACATTGGGTGGGCAGACTGTTGAAACTGTAATTGTGATTGACTTGCTCCATCAACTATTTGAGATTGACTTGCTGTCTCAAGGTCAATATTTAATCCTGTAAACTCTTGTTGCAAGGTTAAAAAGTTGTTTATTTGCCTGTCATTCTCAAATACTTGCCACTCTTTGACATTGTTTGGAATAGAAGGCCTATATTTGACCTCTGCTGTGAAACAATTGTTGGGTTGTAGTGGGAATTTGAAGGTGCTGGCAAATGTTGCCAAGCTGTGAGCATGGAGATTGTGGCCCCTTGGAATCTTTGTGAGAACAAACTCGGAGAAAGTTTCTAGTATTTCAATTACAGCAGACCTATAGGACCTTAATCTTTTGTCATTGGTGACAAAATCCCCTTTTACTTGTTGAATTACTAGATCAGAGTCCCCCATGATTGAGAGGCTATGTGCTTGTAATGATTTTGCAATCTTGAGGCCTAGTAGCAGAGCCTCATATTCTGCCATGTTGTTAGTGCATTTAAAGTTCAATCTATAAGCCCGGCCTTCTGCACAGCCTTTCTCTTTGTTATGTATCCATACTCCAGCTCCTGCCCCTAACTTGTTAACTGAGCCATCAAACTCTAGGACCCACAGACTATCTTGCTGGTCAGGAGATTTTAAATTCTTTTCATGGGATGGCAATGTGAGCATGAGTTGAGGTTTCTTTTCCCATTTGTCTCCTAGGATAATTTCATCATTTGTTTGACAATCTTTGACAACTAGAGGAGGGTTAATGGGTATTGTTGGGCTGATTGAAATTTGGCAGGTGCCACTTGTTTGATCAATGTTTTGTTCTCGTATGGGTGTTTCGGTTTTAATGTCATTGTTTGAGAAGCTTGCGCTGTCATTGAAGAGGATGAAGGAGTCTATGTCCGAATGGACAGCATATATTGGAAAATTTTGAGGCTTTTCTTCACTGCTGACCATATATTTCATGAGTGTTTCCCTATAAAGTCTCTTTGGTTGTCCAAAGACAGAGATGGTTGCATATGACATGTCTAATTGCAGGGAGCCTTGGAGCTTGGCTCCCCATGATCTTGATAAGAGCATCCCATATTTGGGTGGGATATCAGCAACAACAACATCCATTAAAATGGTTTTGTTGGGAAATTGAACCAAGGACACACATAAATCCTTTATTAGGCCCAAGCATTTGACTTGACTAGAATCAAAAGAAAACAGGTCTTTGTATGGTCTTGTTATATCCAAGTTTAATCTTTCCATGACAGCTTTTGGCATAAGGTTGTGAGAGGCACCTGAGTCAAACATTGCATTATGCAGTATTTTATCATGAACATGCAAGCTGACATAAAAAGGTAAAACCCCTGTGACTACTGTTTTTCCATCTACCTCTGGGCCAAACAGTAATTCTGGAGTGTCATCTAGCACATTTACATCATCTTTGTTGTTGGTGAGCTGAAGGGATTTTTTGATCTGTTGCTTATATATGTCATGCTTGGCTAGCTCTGAAAGGGGAATTGCTATCTTTAACTTGCCAATTTCTGTTCCTAGGTCAAAGGGTTTATCCACCTGAATTTTAGAGTCACGGATAGCAGTCCTTTCTCTGTTCATTGAATCTTCTTGTTGGATTTCATCTTGATTTTGGAACCTGCCCCTCATGTTGATGTCTTGAGGGGTAATGTTCGGATTTGGGTGGGAGGATGAGGTTGCCAAGGGTTGTTGTGGTGTGGACAGTAATTCAGTGACCTCCTCAACCACTACTTCTTTTGTAGGTAAGTTTGTTTTGTCATTAGGTTCAGTGACTAAGGTTTCTTTAGATTGCTGTTTCTCCTTTACCTTCTCAGGCTGATTTGCATTTACAGTCCGACTTCTTAGTTTGTATTGTTTATGGACTTCATAGACAGCAGTATCATACCCTTGTTTAAAGTCAAAAGATTCTCCTGATTGTGTTTGGAATGTTTTGCTTTCATCCTCCTCATGGTCTTCTTGTGTTAAGAAAACATGGCTTTTACCATCCAGACCTATTAAGTTGATGTCAGGATCTTCATTGAGCTGATTAGCTGAGGAAGTTTCTGCATAATTTTCTTGAAAAGGGGGTCTGATATCTTGGTCAGCACCTGTCTTCCCTATATTGGGGTTCTGTGTTCTCCTAAAATTTGGGTTTCTAGGAGGATTGTTTTGTGGTGCCTCCCATGATGACTTTCTTTCAACTGATTCCACTCTTTCACCTAGTCTTTTCATGCTGTTTAGTATTGCATCCAACTTTTGATCAAAACCTGAGGGCTCTTCTTTGGAACCAACCTTCTTTTCCAGCTTTGCCCTGTTTCTTTTGGCAATTAGGTTGGCCTCTACAGTGACTGCAACTCTTTGGGCTTCTGCAAGGGTTGGAGGGTCTCTTTCTCTCAACTGATAGGCCATATCAGAATCAAAACCATCAGGGAAGTTATAAAGGGCCAAATCAGGAGGGGGCCTTAAGTTCTGGGGGATAGCATTGTATATGTTGTTAAACCTAGCACAATACTCCAACACCGTTTCTTGGGGACCTCTTTTAATAGTGTTATATTCACCAAGTATATGGTGCGGATCTCTCTTTTTCTCCCATCTGTTGGTAAATTCCTGGTATAGAACTTCAGGGGTTGCAATGGAATTTGCATTTAAGGATCTAAACCAAGTTCTGACATCCCCAGTTAAGCTTTGAACAAAAATTCTCATCCTAACACTGTCATCATCTATTTCATAGGTCTCAAAGTGGTCTTGCATCTTTTTAGCATGCTGGATGGCTGTCAAAGGGCCATGGGAGTCAAAAAATGAGAGTCTAGTTTGGTAGTCTTGGGGTAGAGCTGGAGCATTGGCTGGTATCTGCAGAGGTGCATATCTGTTAGCCATGTTTATGGGATTTATAGGGTTAATAGGAACAAATGGGACAACAGGGATTACAGGTGTAACCGGGTTAAGAGGATGGGTAATAAGTGGGGAACTGGTTGAGGGAGTGTGTGCAGATGGTGAAGATGGGAGAGAAGGGCTGTGAGGTGTTGATGATGAGCTAGGGGAATTAGGTGTGGAACGGAAAAGGACTTTACAAGGAGTTGGAATGAGGATAGGTTGGTCTAAACTTATATCTGAATCAGCAAGCTTCTCCTGCTTTTGCTGTCTCCTTATGTTCTTTGGTATGATATTTGGGTTATCGACGATGATGGGTTGATTAGGGTCAGGGTTTGCCCTAGTGTGCCTTGGGTTTCTTTTGGGAGCCAGCTTCTAAGTATTCTTTAGAACTTTATACAGAAAGTTTTGTATGTACAAGGACTAGGTAAGAATTCTGGAATGACTATATATTTCTCAAAGCTAAGATGAAGATTCCCTAGTTAGCTCTTCCCTAAAGCTGTCCCTGTGTTTACAGAAACAGTCCTAAGGCCTCTTGGCTAGTTTCAGGCTTGATGGTAGCTTTTGAAAATAGATAGTAATTGAAAAAATCTTAAGTCCCCAGTGGAGTCGCCACTTATGTTAACACCCAGGTTGTTCCCTATGACTCCCAAGGGAATACGGCCGGGGTAACCACTAACCAATCTTTTGATCACTGTTTCTAGCCAAACTATGATCAGAGAGGGCTCTCTCTTTATGATTTGTAACTGTTTGTGATAGGGTTTTAGGCTAGCTATTATGCACTAGTTTTTGTTTATCTTTTGGTTGATGAAACTCCTTTTAGATTCTATTGATGTAGTTTTCAGAGAGGTTGAGTACCATTGGGCAATGGAGTCTGTGGCTATATGTGTTTGAAACTTTGAGATAAAAGATGGAACTTACAGGGCCATTTGAGTGCTTAATAGAACAGATTTTTGATTAAATGACTGGAAACAGGTAACACGAACAGTGAAAGCATTTAAGAATTTTCACTTATTGTTTATATATTTCCAACAGACAACTTTAAGAGGAGAAAGACGGAGGTCTCAGGGGCATAAATTGAATCCCTGAGAATGCCTATCATAGTAAAAGACACAGTTTTGAAATGCAGCAATTAAGAATTACAATTCTGTCACTGTATCTGAGGAAAACATGTATAATAGCTCAGTTTGAGTCCAGGGTAAACATGGTTAAATCCTGGGACTATCCTTTCACCTTGCTATCAAGTGTAATGCATTTGAACAACAAAAGAGAACAAAAGACTCGAAAACATATAACAAAGAGATGTGAGAATACTTGCTGTTTTATGCAACACCCTGGAATCCTGTAACATTCATCTTTCACCACAATACATCAAAGAACACCAAGCCTTGGAAATTCCATTCTTCCTTTGTATTACTTCTCTGAAAATATTACAACGAGCAAGAGCTCTTCAAAAGAAAATTGCAACAACCCCTTCAACTGCTGTGAAGGGTCAATATATACTTGCGGTGATTTACAAAATATCTGAGTTCTGAGTTATCTCAGATTTTACATTCTTACCAACTACTTAAGATATTAAGATCAAAATTTAATGCAGCATTGATTACAGAGTACAGGCATTTTAATGCTCTGTCAGAAGATATTTTAGCCTTTGGGAACAGCTAAGTCGGTCGAGATATTCTGAATAAATGCTGGAAGATCTGTCTTTAAGGCTTTGTACGCTGTATCCTGGACTTGTCACCTGTGATTGTGACTGCTGCTTGTGGCGAGTTAATGGTCCTGCTGAGTTGGCTCAGCTTCTGCCTCTTCCCTGTAGATCTCTTTCTTCAAAATTGTGCCTGCGCATGTATGCTTATTTGCCTGTAGAAATGGCGTTACTGATTCTGGCCTGACAAAACTGTCTGTGTCAAATTTCTCCAGGCATCCTGTGTGGGCAGTTGGTGTGCTAAGATTGCCCCTAGAGTTTCATCTGCTTCTGTGAATTTGAAGAAGTTAGGTGGTGTATCAAACAGATGGTCAACTTCATTCATGAGGAAAAACAGGTTCTCCACTCTGTCATACATACTCTGCCCGGTGGCTGGCCCTGGTTCTGCTGAAGTGCTGGGCGGTTGTGCAATCTCTGCTACTGCCTGGGCATCAATTCTCTTATTGTAATTCTCTAGGGTGAGCAGTCTTCCTACACTGCTTAAAATGCTGGGGAGGCCTCTGTTCTGTAGTGCCACGAATTTCTCCAGGAATCTGTTGATTTCAGTTTGCATATCCTGTGTCCTCCTCTCCAGTGTTCCAACCAAGTTCCTCAATGTAATGACTCTTTTGGCTACAACAATTGTTTCTGTCCTGTTGGTGATTCCCATGACAGCTAATTGAGAGCTAGTCTTATAGTTCAGAGTATTGATTATCCTAGTAGCAGCTTCTGGCATGTGTCCAAGGCTCGCCCTGGCTCTCTGTATTTCTTTGTTTGCTTTAGTGATGAGCACCATTTGCTCATCCATGGTCTCAATATATTGCCACTGTTTGGCAATGGACCTTCCAATGTTGCTCCATAGCACTGCTTTCATTTCAGCTGTCACCTTTTCTAGTGCAAGCTCCTTCTCTAGTTCAGCAATTCTTCTCTTAAGAGCTTTTACCTCTCTGTCCTTGGCTGCCTCATTCTGTTTGCTCTTGTCAAACCTTTCATTTACCTTAGTCAAGGTTTTCTTAAGCTCATCCAGCTCTTTGATTTGAGATTCCATGGCTTGGATCTCAGCTTGCAGCTTTTGCATGTCTAAGCTAGCAGCCTGTTCAGATGTTGTAGTTGTTGCTGCTGTGGATGGTGCTGTAGTTGGTGCTGTAGCTTCTGTCTGCTGAGGAGGAGGAGTAGTCTTTGGAGGGATTTCCTCAAGATTTATTATCACAGGAGGAGGCTGGGAGGGTTGGCCCTCTTCTCTTTGCTTCAGTGTTTCCTGTAGTGCTGCCTTTGCAGCTTCAGTTTGTCCCAGCTGGTCTTGAGTCCTAACCAGCTCTTTGTATAGGGATACCAGCAGATCTGTAGCATCCTTTTCTTGCCTTTGCTGGGCAACTTCATCTGTTTGTGGATGGATGGTGGCCGGGAGTTTGATTTTCTTTCTTAGGGCTGCCATATCTGCATCCCTTATCTTCAAGAGCTCTTGGATGCCTTTGACATCTTTAGGATCATGCCCTATCTCTATAATTACCTCTTCCAAGGACTTGATCCTATTGTCCTTGGCTTGTGATGAAGCTCTTTCTAACTCCAGCTGAGAAGCTGTGTTGTCTAGGCTGCTCTTTAATTTATAATTCTCCAATGTCTCATCTGCCAGGGAGGCATACACCATTTCACCAGTCTGCTTATGTAGTTCAATCTTGTCCATGGGGTGTATGTCTTTGGCAAGAACCTCCATGTTGGTTCTTAGATAGTCTGAGGTGGACTGAGGCTGCAAAGTTGTAGGCATGAAGTGGCTCATTATCATTTTGCCTTCGCTCACATCGAAAGCAGACATGAGTCTCTGCTGGTTGCTAGGAGCTAGGTTCAACAAGTGATCGTACAGCTGCACTTTTATTGGATCACTCCTCCTCTTGATGTCAATGAATTGCTGTTTTATACTTGACTGCCCTTTTCTAGTTTGACCGGAGGAGCTGACCTCTCCTCCCATAGTCATGTCATGTCCTCGCTGAGATGAGCTGGCCGAAAGTTCTCCACTGGGTGGGCCCATGCCCATGGCTTGCCTTACTGCTATGTCCTCCTCTTGGGAGTCATTCAGTCTTTGTCTCTTCTCTCCTCTGATGAAGGATGAGGTGTGGGGGGTCTCTCTCTCCCTTTTCCTAGTCACATCCTCCTTCTGTGGTGTTTGGAGGACTGAGGTGTCTACATTGGTGTCTGTCCTGGGAGGCACCTCTGTTTGAGGCTGCTGTTCAGTGTTACTGGGTAAATCTGTCCCCTTTTCCTGCTGCAAGGGCTGTTGTTCACTGGACTGTGCTTTTTCTTGTTGCTGTCCCAGTTCTTGCTGTTCCATTTCTTCTTGCTGTTGTAGCAAGGTGTCAACTTGTTCCTCTGTCAATACAGGTGGCTGTTCCACCTGTTTACCTTTGTCTTTGCCTGCTGCCTGGGATGTCTTCTCAGTGGTTTGCTGCTGTGCTGCTGAAGATCTAGCAGCTGTTCCGATTTGCCTTCTGTAGGAGAGGGGCACCTGTCCACAAGTTTCCAAGTCAGCTTCTTTTTGCACATTCCTAGCTTCTTTCTCAAGTAATTCTACCTCAGTGACTTGTTCTACTAGTGTACCCTCTTCCCAATCTAGTGCATTGGCATACTGTTCAATTTCAGGTTGTCTTTTATGTGCATAGTTGCCCAATTTGTATCTAATTCTCCTGAGGGAGATAGAATGATTGGGGTCATAGGGAATCCATTCAAAACTGGTCTGCAATCTGAGGCCTTCCAGGATGCTGTGTGCCTCTTTCCACCCTTCCTCTTTCTTGTTATACAGGAAGGAACCTAGCTGACTTCTTACCTTCAATTGTGACTTCTTGTTTCTACTCTGAAAGTGAAGGTAATCTGAGTTCCCAAACTGCCTGAAATACTCTAGGGCAAAAAGCCTCATGGGGACATACCTTGGCAATCTAAATGGGTTCAATTCACAGCCATATATCCTAATGACTGTGTGGTTCTGGTAGAAGTACCAGTTGCCAATATTGTAAGATTTGTTCAAATGTAGAATCCTCCTCATTTCATCGGTTAATCTAGGAGGAGGAGTACCTTGCAGAACTGTTAGGGCCGGATGAACAAATAAATCAATAAACTCACAGTATGTATAGGGTGATACTGAGGTAAAATGAAAAACAGAGGTCCAGAAAACAACTGATCTTGGGCTTCCTTGGGCATTGAGTGGCCTCAAAGGAACAGAGAAGGTAGCTGGCTGATAGAAAAGGAATAAATGATATATATAGGAGGAGTACCTGAACAGTCTCTCCCTTTTCAAATTCATGAACTGATCATGGATTTTCTCTGCTATGTAAGTTGCATAATCATACTGCACAGCTGGAGGCTTACCAGGGGCAAATATGGACAGCATTGCCATTATGCTTTCATCTACATCTTCCAGCCCCCTGAATCCTAGGACATAGCCAATTAGATCCACCAACATTCTGCCCAACTCATTCAGACAATGGTACCCAATAGGAGGGGTTCTGACTGTTTCAGAGCCTGGTGTGACAAACAGTTGGTTGATTTTGACAATCTGGTCACTGGAGAGCTTGATCCCTGTGTTAATCAGATTCTGCATGGATAGAGGGGTCAATTTCTTGGCTGTATTGAAGCACAGCATCTGGTTTATGCTCTCTGGGGTGATCTGGAACAGGACTAGGCCTGTGGGGCTTATGACTGCTCTTTGGCTGGGGTCATAGCGTTCCTGACAGCTATAAATAAGCTCTGGCATTGGATTGACTTGGGGAAGGTTGTATATGGGCAAATTTGACTCCCAAATCCCCAAGATATCTGCCCCACTGAGGTGCTGAGCTCTTAATTCATTCAGCATTATCACATTGTACTTGGTTCCCATGGGGAACCAATCCAGCATTTGGTAGTCCATGTCCCCCAGGGCTTTCCATGCTAGTTCTTGGTGAGGTGCATTGATGGGCTTAATATTTAGTGCAATAGGGGTCTCCATAGCTCTCCAAGTTGCAAGAATTGTAAATAGACAGGTGGAATGGTGAAAACACAGTCTGGAGGCAGTCTTCTGTGGAAACAATTGAGGTTTTGAGTATTCAAGGGGAATTCTCTCAGTAGCAATTGAAATACTACTGGAGTCTAGTGACAGAACCTCTCTGTGGTGTAACTGAACTCTCTAACAGGGTGAATTATGTCTATTAGCAATTCTGCCGGGAAAACGCAGAATTACAGAGGTTTAATGGGAATTGCAGGTTTCTAGAGCTCTGCAGGTACTTCTTGGCCCTCACAATGACAATGGTGGATGAGTGAAGGGGAATGAACGGTGTAAATATAGTTTTTATGGTTCTGTTATCCCTCTGAGCAAATTTAAGCTTAATGAAGGTCGTATGGAGGGCGAAATGGTCTAAATACCTGTAATTCGACGAGCAGAGGTTGAGGCAAAGGTGCACAGTCGCTTTTGAGGAGGTCGCCCGGGCTAATCGACTGGTTGGCGAAAATTTGAGTTCAAACGGTCGTGCAGAGCGTTCAGCAGAGTTTACAGTAAAAATGGTAAAAACACGGGTAAAATTGGTAATTATGGGTTATTTTACCAATTTGGCGCTTTTTCCTGCTGACGTCAGCATGACGTCATTGGTGGGTCATGGTGAGGTGACGTCAGATGACGTCATTGGGCGACGTGGCAGTGGGTGATTGGTCAAAGGGGCGGCGAGGTGGCAGCCCAGTCAGCAGTGAGGTGGACCAATAAGAGATGCAGGTACGAGCAGGCAATGACGTGGCGGCGAGTCAGCGGCGGGTAGGTGGCGGTCAAACGGCAGCGGTCACGGTTAAGGCCTTAACCGCCGCGGTTTCTCGGGGCGGTTTAGGTACGGCGCTGAGGATGTCAGAGCGGGCTCCGAGATGGTTCAACGTCTGACGCGTGGAGGAGGCGTGACAAGGCGCAACGTCACTTTCCCGGAAGTTAACGTGCAGCCACGGGAAGCGCTCCGATATTGCTGTGGGCCGTCGGATCTGATGGGCTTGATCCGACGGCTGGCGGAGGGGAAAAATGCGCCTTTAATACTGCGGGCGGAAAAATCAAACTTTATGGGTTTTATGTGGGTTTTTGCAAATGTTTTGGGTCAACCACAATGCGGTAGGATTGGGAAACGTGCCAGAGGCGGGCATTAACCTTTGCAAAGGTTTTATGGGCAAAATGGGTTTGGAAAGGGGGTTTTAGCAATGCAGAGGTGATTTGAGGGCAACTTAACTTGCAGCAAAGGGGAAAAAGGGTGGAATAGGTTCACCAAAGTGGCCAGATGCCATTTGGTCCCTTTTGAGAAATACACGGCTATTATGCCTAGGGGAGGGAATATACATAAGATTTGGGGTTTTATACACCTTAGTGTTAATACTATTAGGGGTGGGGTAAGATAAGGGAGGTTATATAGTAGAATTAGGAGTTAATATGAATGAAGGAGGGGAATTAGAAAGGGGGTGTTAGTGATAGACTAGAGAGGGAAAGAAAAGAAGTTAGTGATCCTCTTTGCTGTAATTTCATGGAATTCACCACTTTGTTTGCTGATAGCTTTATTGCCTTGGCAAGAGACCTATTGATGCCTGTGTAATGGTGATCATATTCTTTCTGCAACCACAACTGCCTACCCAACTATCTTCCTAATATTTTTTGTTTCTTCTTGGAGGGGCACTTGGATTTGCAACCCTCAATTGCCTTTTCTTTTCTTTGGCTTTTTCCTTTTCTCTCTATCTACTTCTACCCTTATGTCTTCCAAGGTTCCAGATTAAACTTTTGGGAACCTTTGCTTCTCTACCTGAACTACTTGTCTGCCAAGATTAAGCTGTTTGGACAGACCTCTTTCACTATTCTTCAACACAAAATTGAAACATGGCATGATCCAGATTAAACTGTTGAATCATCCACAAAATTTGAAATAAGGTCCTCAATACTTGAAACACTTTACCCAGCTCTTGCTTTCTAGGAAATATGGGATCTTTGGGATACCAAAGCAGAGCATATTTGGCTTTTTCTCTTGCTAATCATGAAATATGAAACCTATTACTATAGGTATCCAACAGGTTGGACAAATATCTTCACCAAAAAGGTTTTTCAAAAGGATCAGCAGATAGCAATCTCTATATAAAAGTTGAAAATAACAAATTGCTAATACTTGTTGTGTATGTAGATGATATTATCTTTGGCAGCAATGAAGAGGCTATGAGTCAAAACTTTGCCTTGGTTATGCAGAGAGAATTTGAAATGTCATTACTTGGAGAATTGACATACTTTCTTGGATTGCAAATCCAACAAAATGAAGGAGGTATTTTCTTGTCTCAAACCAAGTACCTCAAGTAGATCTTGAAGAAGTATGGCATGGAAGATTCAAAGCCAGTTTGTACCCCCATGGTTACAGGATGCAGCCTCAGTGCAAATGATGAATCAGCAGCAGTTCACCAACCAACTTATAGATCCATGATTGGGATTTTTCTTTATTTGACAGGTACCCGACCAGATATTATGCATGCAGTAGGAATTGTTGGAAGATTTCAAGCCAACCCAAAGGAAACTCATCTTTAGGCAGTCAAAAGAATCTTCAAGTATCTTCAAGGGACTCAAAACTATGGCTTATGGTATCCTAGAGATACAGATCTCACTCTTCATGCTTACACAGATGTAGATTGGGCCGGAAGTGTGGATGACAGGAAAAGCACAAGTGGTGGTGCTTTCTTCATGGGTTCCAGATTAGTATCTTGTTTCAGCAAGAAACAGAGTTCGATTGCTTTATCTACAGCTGAAGCAGAATATGTGGCTGCGGTATCTTGTTGCACACAACTTCTTTGGATGATGCAGACCTTGCAGGATTTTCAAATCACTTGCACTCCACGAGTCTCTATCTTATGTGATAATACAAGTGCAATAAGCATTTCAAAGAATCCAGTCATGCATTCAAAGACCAAGCACATACCAATAAAGTATCACTTCCTATGGGAACAAGTGCTTGAACAAAAGGTCAAGTTGGAGTATGTTTCTTCTAAAGAACAAGTTGCTGATATTCTCACAAAACCACTGCCCAGGGAGACTTTTGAATATCTCAAACAAAAGCTGGGAGTAGTTGATGCTTCATCCTGCTGTTGAAGCTTGTCTGTTCTAAAGAAAAGTTGGTATACGCGAGTTGTGTAAGGGATATCCGCGTACATACGCTGATTTATGCAGGTGAAGTCGCGTATATGGAGTTTTGAACAGCAAGGGCAGATTCTAGTTGGAGAAGGTCTGAGATGGGTATACCAGAGTCCTTCAGGCACAGTTTCAGGGGGAGCAGCAGGCACAGTTTCAGGGGGAGCAGCTTAAAGCATTGTTGGCATTTAGATGCTTTTGGTTCTAGTTCACAACTGTTGTTGGTTTCAGGAGAAGGAAATCTTGGTTGTTGATCTAAAAGATGATTATCAGATGCTGCTGGTGACTTTCATAAGTCTTGGTCTAGATTTTTCGTCTCTATGTCATGTATCTCTTTTGTGATATCTCTTCTATGTTGTCAAGGTCATGTAACGACCTATGTTGGTTTCCCCACTATGCCTGGGATGAATGATGTAATGTAATTGGTTGTTATATGTAAATTTCTGATGTATCCCCTTTTGATTGGGAGTATGGATGTATATATTGAGTCTTTTGGTGATAGGAAGGTCCTTTATGATGTATAAGTCTTGGTTCTTTTTGAAGAACATCTTTTGCAGATATTGCCTACCGTCAAGGGGAGCATGTTCAGCACAGCATAGCAGAGATATCAGCATGTACTCAGGGGGAGCACAGCCCTTTTCCCTTGATGACAAAGGGGGAGAATGATTCTAAGTATCTTGGGGTTGCCATCAAGTCCAAAGGGGGAGATTGTTGGCATTTTGGCACAGGTGTGGCGCTACGGTACAGGTGTTGTACTTGATGGCAACTCTCTTTGAAGACAGATCTCAGTCCAGACTACAAGAATGAAGAGAAATTTCTTATACGCAGGTTCATTAAGCCCAAGTTGTGTATACACGCCGGTGCGCTATATACTAAGTCGCGGATACGCAGGCTCGCTATATACGAAGTCGCGTATACAAGCAGTTTCATGAACAGAAAAGTGCGTACATGTCGAGAAGCTTTCTTTTGGTCCGTGGTAGTTAGTCCTTGGTACTTGAGCCTATGTTTTTGGACCAAGGTATCTCGACAGTCGTGTTGATCCCGAGTTTTGAAGTTGATGGTATTGTGTTACTATGGTTTTGGACCGTGGTATTGTGAAGGGCCTAAGGCTATATAAGGAGAAGAAGATCATTAGGCAATAGTATCGAAAAGTCTTGAATATCTAATGAAGAAAGAGATCTAGTATGCAGGTTCTGGGTTGATGATACATTGCTTGATCTGAGCTAAGGAGAGATCACACCGGTTGATGGAAGACTAGATCTAAGGATAGATCGGGATCAAATTGTTTGAAATGAACTATCTTTATATGGTTGCTTATGCGTATTTTTAGATCTACACACTAACGCAATGTTATGTTCTGGGTATGACTGATGTCTGGTACAGCTGCGAAGTTTTAAGAAAATATTTTTAGATCTGTACGCATGTTGGCTTCGGTAAAAGCGCGTGTATACGCGGTTTTGTTTCATTGAAGTAGCGTATATCTTTTGAAGCTTAATTTTTGGGGTTGCAGTTGGTTCTGACTGTTATTGCAGAGTTCGATAGTCTGTTCTGTGTTCTGGTGAGTGGGTGTTGACAAGGTTTCAGTGGTTCAGTGATTCAAAGATTGATGATGCTAGTATTGGTTGTTTTGTGCTTCAATGATTTGTGAATGAATCGTGGTCTTCAGATTGTAATGTTGTGCTTCAGGAGTATCCAGTCTGAAAATTGATGAAAAGTGGTACCTGAAGGAAAGAAGATTGTAGGCCAGCACCTACGTACTAGTATCTTAGCTAGTACAAGAGCAAAGGGGGTTGGAGCTCCCTTCCAGGAGAGTTTGGAAAAACGAGAGAAGGTTGTAGCCTTCTGCAGGTTGTAGCCTGCGTACTGGTATAAGGCTGCACCAGTACAAAAGATTGTAAACTGAAGTTTCTGATTAAAGAAAGATAGAGACGACTTGCAGCAGGTGGTTTTCACCCACATTGGGTTTCCACCTTATATCTTGGTGTTCATGTGTGTGGCTTTTGTGTGATGATCTGTTCTGTTATACTGCACCTGTTTACTGTTAAAATGGTTAATAATGTTCTGATGCATTTACTGAAGATAAGCTAACTGAATCATAAGATTTCTAGATATACGCTAGTTTCTTTAGACACAGCAGCGTGTACACGCGGGTTCACTTAACTGAAGTAGCGTATATATTTCTGAGTATGAAATTGAAAAAGTTTTATTGATCTGATAATACTGATTCACCCCCCCCTCAGTATTATTTCCAACAATTCCCTGAACCACTTTCTGGCCTCTCCATCAAGGCTCTGGAAAAACACTCTCATCCACACATCATCTTCACTGATATCTAGGTTATCAGCATAACTATAAAAAGACTTAAGGCGTTCTTCAGCAGTTACTCCCTATGTACCAGTGAACTTAGGTATATATTCCTAATACTCTCCTGCAGGCACGACATTCAAAGGAACAGGCAAGATCAGGGGTCCATACCTAGCAGCTATGATTCTTTCCATCTTTGTGGGAGCTTGCTGGCCTGCCATGACTGCGGTAGGTGGGAGGGTACTGGAAGATTGAATGGTAGGAACTGATGAAAAAGATGACAGGAAAAAAGGAATATGATTGACTGTATGGGAGATTTTCTTTGGACTAAGATCCAAAGGGGAACTAAATGAACAAGGAGCTTTATGAATATCTGAGGGTATTTCTTCACTAAAAATGCTAGGCTCTAAATCTTCAAATTGTATATCCTCAGCTATAATATTATCTTGTAGAGATACATAAGATTTTTTAGGCTTACCTGACCTTGATGCTCCTTCCTGTGATGTTTTCCTTTGCTTAACAATCTTCTCAGGGTTAGGCACTAGGTCAGCTAGTGATTTCTAAGGATTTCTTCGGGTATGCCTCACAAACTGAGCTAGAACAGTAATTTGGAGTCGCCACTAGGTTGGTCCTCCATTAGAGTCGCCAGATAGATGATTACAACTAGAAATGTGTCTAGGCTTTTTCGATCATCAAATATGGAACTGTGTTGTTCTCCTAGGGAAGCTGAGCTTCAATCTCCTCTCCCCGGCAACGGCGCCAATTAATGTTATCATCCCAAGAAACTCTCCTAGGTTGTAGCTCAGAGATGCTCGGGAACATTACAAATTCAACTTATTGTTGCGAATGGATGAATGGAAGGAATGATGCTTGTTCAAGCCAGATAACCACTTCTATTTTTCTTGACTCCAAACATGCGTGAACACCCCCAAACTACAAGGCTTTAGACCACCAATTACTCACAGTTTAAGGATTGGGTGAATATGGAGAATATTGACCACACCAGCAGATGCACAAGACCATGTGATGGTTGGCTGCAACCAGTAAAGAAGTATGTAAATCTAATTCCCCAACACACAGACAGGATGACAACTCTCTGGCATTAGGTGAAAAGAAACCTGAATAGCTCATTCATTGATACATACAGGACTTTAACACAGAGGTAGGATGATAGCTCCTCTAATGCTAAATATCAAGAGCTCATAAATACAGCACATCAGGCATGCCTTAGCTAGAAAGGAGAATGAAAAGTGAGAAATTAATAGCAAAAGAAGCTTGTGTTAGCTGAAAATGAAGACGAGATGCTGCAAGTATCAAAGTAGTTACAGTCTCCAGAAGTTGAACCTTACATCAAACAACAACCATCAACCCCGATTACATCTTCTTTGTGGGTATATATAGAGTTTCAATACAGAGGCCCTCGGCCATTCTAAGTATGGAGGGGTCATAATTGACCACCAGTTGCATTTAGTTGCCTGATGGAGTCTCTGAGTTTGTTTACTTGTCTCAGTGGGTGAATCTGATTTTCTCAGGTGCTCTGTTGTCATCTCAGGCAGCTGGGGTGTTCGTATTCATGAAGTTCCATAACTGCTAAATGCAGTTACATGCTCAAGCTCTGTCCT
Organism: Pinus tabuliformis; assembly: GCA_031772625.1. Taxonomy (NCBI): domain Eukaryota; kingdom Viridiplantae; phylum Streptophyta; class Pinopsida; order Pinales; family Pinaceae; genus Pinus; species Pinus tabuliformis. The sequence goes on along the minus strand of CM062817.1, from coordinate 1,983,848,469 downwards.
TTTCTTCCTCGGTCATGCTGTCTGTTAAATGTGGTTGTTGAGGAGCCACTATAACTGGTACTGGAGAACTGATCACTTTCGTCCTTCAAGTGCACAGAACGGTCAAGGGATGTGGACTACGTGGTGGATGGATGAGCTAGATGAGGGAGAAAGGTTGGCCATTAGATCGGGAGGATAGATGGTGGAGATGGCTTGGTGAGGGATATCGAAAGAAGCGGGAGCAGAATGAGCATGGGCCATTGGATCTTGGCAGAACTGAATGGACGACGGAGGAGTGATCGGGCGAGTCACTTTATCAGGCGCGACGAGAGTCATTGGATCGGGTTTTTGGTAATTTTGGGCCTTTACGTATGGCGATGTGCGATTACGATCGGATCGCATCGCAATATCACATCGGTGGAAATTGAGGGGCGCAGCCTTGATACACACATATGTGATTGCGACCAGATCACATCGTAATATCACATCGGCGGAAGTTGAGGGCCGCACCCTTTATACACACATGGATGCGATTTGTGATAGCGATTAAACCTGAACCTGATAAGGGAATTAATCCTTTTTTAGGACTAATGAAAGGAGAATGAGAAGTGCAAGGGAAGGAGAAAGTGACTGTTATATGTCTCTTTTTGATGTGACCAAGTGGACTAAGATCATCTCTAACTTTAGAAAGTCATCATTATGTAGCAGAGCTAACAGTATCCACTCCTGGATCCTTTACATGTAGCTACTCCACATCAATCTGAGGCTCCTCAACCGTAGGAGCTAAAATCTCCTCATCTGCATGTAGCTCAAGCTCCCTCTCAAGGGAAATTCTCATGACCTTCTCCTCATCAAATCTTACATCCCTGCGAATCACTATCATCCTGCTAGTCAAAACGTACACCGAATAGTTATGAGGTGTATCAATGTACCCCACAAATATCCCCAACTTTGTTGTTCGCTCAAGCTTCTTCCGTGCATCTTTGGTCACATGGAAATATAAAGATGACCCAAAAATTCTAAAGTGACCAACATCTGGCCTCTTACTGGAATAAGCCTCCTCTGGTCTCTTCATCTCAAGTATCTGATGTTAGCTACGGTTCTGAACATAAACTGTTGTGTTGTATGCCTCTACCCACAAGTGTAGTGGTAGGTCTTGATCATGCAACATCGTCCTCACTGCCTCTACTATGCTTCTGTTCTTCCTCTTGACCACCCCATTATGTTGAGGGTTATGGGGTGCCATCAACTCCCATTTAATCCCTTCCAGTGCACAGAAGTTCTTAAACTCGTTTGAGACACACTCACCACCATCAGCACTATGTAGAGCTTTGAGCTTCTTTTCCGACTCCTTTTCCACCAATTATCTTAACTCACAAAACTTTGTGAAATTTTGATCCTTTTTATACATTAAAAATATCGAACATTTTCGAAAAAAGTCATCAACAAATATAACATAATATCTATGTTTGGCCATGGATGCTGTCGAGAATGGTCCACACACCTCTAAATGGAATTGCTGTAGAATAGCCTCTGCTCAACTGTCTCTGTCATGAAAGGAAGAATTGGTGTATTTCCCAAAGTACACCCCTTGCATGTATCAAATTTCTCAATTGTACCTTTTGGAAGACCGATAGAGATCTACTGCAATATCTTCAAAGTCCCATGATGCAAGTGGCCCAAATTCCTGTGCCACAACTCGCTAACATCTCAGATCTACACCCTTTCTTCTTTTGTGCTCAAAGTAGCACACTCCTATACCTACAGCTTATAGAGATTATTCACCCAAATACCTATCTTCTTTACTCGACCCGTGGCTATGTGTTGAAGGAACGCCTTTCCTTTCGAGAAGATCACATCATAGCCTCTATCCTCAAGCATGGAAGCAGATACCAAGTTATTCTTTAGCCCAAGCACATACATAAAATTCTTCAAGGTGAGTGGAGCCCCTTTCTCCCTTTGAAAAGTAATCATGCCCAATCTAGTAACACTACCCGTCATCACCAATCTCGATATGCATCTGCAGATCTCTTTCCTCCAGGTCACTGAATAACTCTTTGTCGCTAGTCATGTGGAATGAAGCTCCACTGTCTAAGTACCACACACTTCCCATCATTGATGACACCACACATGCTATGAAAAAAAGTCCAATTCAAATTGAGAGGCCAAAGTCTGACCCGTCGCTCCTCCTGATGACTTCTTCTTGGACTTCTTGAGTGGAAAATATGTAGCAAAATGGCCCAGCTCATGACAATGAAAGAACTTAACTTTCATCATGTATTTGTTCTTAGATCCATGATAAGAATCTGATTTGGAGTGGGAAGCTTTCTGTTTCCCCTTCTTCACCTTAATCACTAAGGCACATTTCTCTTCATCATCAGTCTTTGATGAAGAGCCAACCCTAGTATTCCTCCTGATCTCCTCCTGCATCAAATCCGATCACAGTGGTTCCCAATCTGGTAGCTTCTCTCGACCATTGATAGAGTCCTGATAACTATGCCAACTCGTTGGAAGTCCAAGAAAAGCAAGACTCACCATTATTGAATTGAGGCTTCTATGATCCATAACATTTTAAGAAGAGTTTCAGCGTAAATCACATGCAGAAAACCCTTGTCGACGCGCTTCGAACCAGCAAGTGTGGTTAATCATCAGGACAAGTTGAGGAGTCAGATCATAGCTGTGAGTTAAATAGGGAGAGCAGATCTTCCAAACAGCTAAGTGTGACCATTAATGGCTATATAGCCATTAATGGTCACACTTAGCCGTTTGGAAGATTTGCTCTCCCTATTTAACTCGTAGCTATGATCTGACTCCTCAACTTGTCGCGATGATGAACCACACTTGCTGGTTCGAAGCGCGTCGACAAGGGTTTTCTGCATGTGATTTACGCTGAAACTCTTCTTAAAAAGACTCACCATATCATGCTCAGAAACTGTGATTCCAACACTTCCAAGTTCATCACGACATTGAGTGAACTTGGTCAAGTATTTTGGAATCTTCCAACCTGTCCCCATTTTATTTTTTCAAAGTTTGTCCTCCAGTTCCAATTTCCTTTGGTCATTGATGTTCAGACACAAGTCCGTCAATGTCTTGCACATAACATATGAAGTTTTCTTACCATGGAGACTCGAGGTAATGTGGTCTCAAACTCCCTCAAGGATTATCCGCCTCACCTTCGCCACACACTTCTTCCATTCAGCCAAATTCTGTGCATTCGATGCTACTCGCTTAGGAATTTCTTGAGCAACGAATTCCTTCAAACCATTATCCTCTAGCAAAACCTCCATTCTATCAAATTTGAGTTGCCTTCCAAGGCATACTCAAGCCACAAACTATAGAATGCCACCTATCAACCCTAAAGTATGTATTGTAAATTCGAATTTCACCTGTAACTCAAAAATCAAAACTTCGAAATCTCCTCTAGTATATTGTTCTTAGATTCGATATAATGTAGGAAATCCTACAGATTCATAAGTGCATGGAATGTACTAAATCACATGACAAGAATCTACTTCTACTTTCAACCAGCGGAAGCCAATAGATTGATGAAAGCAATATGAACAAGAAGAAGATAAATCAATAGCACATAACACAAGATGTATCTGGGGAAAGCCACCGCAAAAAACCCTGCTATCTATATTGCATATATTAGAAATATGAGTGAAGATACAAATCTTGTTCTCACTAGAATAGTTCCATACAAGTATTCTCAAGTTTCTCAGCTCACAAGCTAGCTCTTGGCCAACACTTAGACAATTCTACAACTCTCCAAGCTCCTTATCTCTTGCGTAATTCTTAGGATGAATAGCCCATATTTAAAGGGAATTAATGCTTTCAAAACCGTGTAATCCAAACATAGGTTCTTCTTTGATTGGATGCATGATATTTACAACTTAGTGAATCACACAATTGATAATACACTGTCCTTGTACTCTAGCCTCAACTAGGTCTTTCTCAGAATCAACATGTATGAGTTTCTGATGAGGGAATCTTCAATTAACTAGAGTGACAATTGTGGATGCACTAGTGCACCAGCTGACTGTTAGCTCTCTATTAGTTCCACAAATAGTTTGGAACTAATTTAACTGAACATAACTCAGTGAACTGAGTAATCTAATTTCCAACTCAATTTAAACTCATATTGGACCTCGAAAACTTAGGGAGAACATATACATGACTACAGAAAGACTTCCAACTTAAAATTCCTAAGCTAATTAAGTTAATTAAACTTAATTAACTATTTATAAGTTGCTATGAGAATAGAATTCGATTTTAATTCTCAGTTTAATTCAAGGAAAAATTAAACTCAAATTTGTTGTTGCCATTTGTCAACACCCTTCTCTCTGTATCCCAAGGTGGGCGTTTTGATCAAGTCATGACATCTGCCTTTTTTCCTATACTTTGACTGGCCTTCCCCCCTGTCTTGGTACTAGTGAATGCCTGGATCCCCCCTTCCCAGTCTTTCCTGTTGATTTGGCTACCACCTAGACATGGCCCACATGGTTGATCTTATTGTTGTGTTAGATGTCGATGTGTCCACTCATGAGACATTCATCTAAGCCACTTAGGATGTGGAAAGCGAACATTTTCTGGAGAGAAATTCAGAGGTGACACAAGTTCCTTCAGATTGTTTGACCTTCCTCCCATTCATTTCATGTTAGACAAATGTCCTGCATGTAATGATTTAGAAGCCTGACCCTTCACGTCTCACTAGGAGTCGTTAGACTTGGAAGCAAGCTCTTGGTAAGGCTATCCATCCGTCCCCTAAAAAAAAAAACTGAGTTTTGGATACGATTTGATGTGTGATAGACTTGTAGAAGTCGACATTGGTTGGCATATGGTTTTTCACAAACATCCCAGAACAAGATATACAAGTGTGGGTGCAGATTAAATGGATGCCTATTTTAGGTTATCCACCGAAAGCAAGAAGACTTATGAATTCCTGGTATGGTTTCCATTTTATGCACCAAGATGATATAGAGTAGATAATGAAGATTGGTTAGGTCTGAGGGCATAACTTCCTACTATTGCACAGATGGTATGTGGGCTTAAATCCCATGCATGACGCGTCGAAGAAAAATTTTGTATGGGTACAATTCTTGGGATTACCTTTGGAATAATGGATTTGCAAATTTTTGTCTGAGATTGGGAATTCCATGGGTCATTTTATTTATGTGGATCCTAAAATCCTGGGGGCTAGAGATAAATGCGTGGCTTAGATATTGGTGGAATTGGGCTTCTTTGGAGGATTACCGAGATAGATTGATCTGGCTTGGGGATACACCATGCATATACATTGCCTTGGCTACTAGTGCATCCCTTTATGATGCCTCTTTGTCATCATACTAGGCATCTACTAGAGAATTTTCCATGAAGAAATTATCATGGTGTTAAATATAGGTGGCAGGGTACTCTAATACATGGGGCCAACCTATTGACAATTCACATCCTCTGCCAACGACGTGTAGAAAATTTCCCTCTAATAAATTTCCTTTAATTTTGAGAATTTTACTTCTTCTCCCTCCATGTCTCCTGACCTCTCCCTGACTCCTATGTTTTCCTCTCAAGAGACTGAGGCCCCTTCGCTTGGGCAATTGGAGGGTTCACTGATGCCATATCATGTTACTTTTCCCCACCTTCCTACTCCAAATCATCCCTCCTCGGGGTCTCAGCCTTTACTATTGTTCCCTTGTCCCTCATATATCCCTTTGACTTTGATTTTGAGTCGCTCCATTACATCCCATTTACATATTGTCCCTCCTCCTGTAAATTCCTCTATCTCTCTGCTTCAAATTCCTTCCCACCCCCCATAATAGCCCAAATTTGGACTTTTCCCCTCACAACTCTGTGGGTAGTGACATTGATTTTCTTATGGTAAATCTGGCCATGGATCTAGTAGCCTTATCCATCCACAAGGGTCTGTTTCACAAATCCCCTCTACCTATCAGCACCAACTCTTCTCATAACATCATTGTTCAAAGAAAGGGCGTGACAGGTTAACGCCACCTTACACTTGGTTCGTCGTCCAAGTCGCTTCATTTTATTTTTATTTTTTTTAACTTAGAGATATACCCATTGCTAATGTATACTCTCGGGCCCTTGGAACAGACGCGCCCAGTTTTCTGACCTCATGATGAATTGCCTCTCTTTGAAAATGTGTGGGTTGGGGGCCACTCTAAACTTTTATCCCTCAAACATATTTTTGGCTCGATCATTCCTTTCTTGATTATGCTTCAAGAAACCATGATTGTATCTGATAAGGTTATTTCTTCCTTCTGCAATATTTTTCCTGATTGGTATATGGGAGTCGTTGACTCCTGTGGTCTATTGGGAGGTATGGATGCACTATGGGATCTTAGATGGGCCAGTTTGTATGCATATATTTTTTTTTGCTGGCATTTTACTGACAAGGCAAATTTGAGGTTTTCCAGGAAGGATCATTAGGGGAATTTTGAGGTCTAAAATGGGCCTCCTAAGAAAAATGTGCAACCAAAATAAACTTTATAAGAACCAATAGGATTCAAGATGATGATGTAAACCATGGGGGATGATTCATAATTTTTGGAGTAAAAAAGTAAAAAGATTAAAAAATAATAAAATAATAAAACTATTCTTTCAACCCGTATTTTCAACTTATCTCCCTAAGTTTTTACTCAAATTTTGAGTGGGAGTACTTATTGGATCAAAAATTTAATACCTCATCTAAGGAGTACCCATGTTGCACACTTTTCATGGACCCCGCTACAAAAAAAAAATGAGAAATACAAGAAAAAACGTGATTGCAATCATGTTTTTCATGTATTTATAATTTTTCATGTGGTATGATTCACCAAAAGTATGAAACATGGGTAATCATTGGATGAGGAATCAAATTCTGTATCTAACGAGTGTTTCTGCTCGAAAAATGAGTAAAACCATAGGGAGGTAAGTTGAAAAAATAGTTTTTTATTTTTTCCCTGTAAAATTTGATGATGTAATCTAACCTTATTTTATTATTTTCACTATTATTTTATAATTTCCTTAGGAGGCCCATTTTAGACCTCAAAATTCCCCTAATGACACAACTACATAATTTTCCTCTGATAAATCTCCTTTAATTTTTGAGAATTCTACTTCTTCTTCCTCCATATCTCGACGCCTCTCCCTAACTCCTGTGTTCTCCTCGTGAGAGATTGAAGCCCCCTCAATTGGGCAGTTGGAGGGTTCATTGATGTCATTTCATGTTACTCCACCCCCCATTCCCACTCCAAATCATCCCCCCCTTGGGGTCTCAGTTTTTACTATTGTTCCCTCGTTCCTCAGATATCACTTCAACGTCAATTCCAAGTCGCCTCGTTACATCCCCTTCAATTATTGTCCCTCCTCCTGCGAATTCCTCTCTCTTTGCTTCAAATTCCTTCATCCCCTCCCCATATTAGCTCGACTTCGGAATTTTCTGCTCACAATTATGTGGGTAGTGACATTGACTTTCTTATGATGAATCCAGCCATGGATCTAGCAACCTTATCCATCCACAAGAGCCCGTTTCACAAATCCCCTCTGCCTTTCAGTCCAAACTCTGCTTGTAACATCACTATTTGAAGAAAGGGTGGGAGGGGTTCCCGCCATCTTAAACTTCATTTGTCGGCCATCTTACTTTTTTTTTCGATTCTCCTAAACTTCGAGATATACCCAATGCTACTGTATACTATCAGGCCATTGGAGCAGATGCGCCCAATTTTCTGACCTCATGATGAATTGCCTTTCTCTAAAAATGCGTGGGTTGGGGGCTACTCTAAAATGTTATCCCTCAAACATCCTTTTGGCTCGATCAATCCTTTCTTGATTCTGCTTCAAGAAACAATAATTGTATTTGATAAGGTTATTTCTTACTTCCGCAATATTTTTCCTGATTTGTATATGGAAATCATTGAATCCTGTGGTCTTTCGAAAGGTATGGATGCAAGATGGGAAATTTGCATGCATATAAATTTTTTGTTGGTATTTTATAGAGAAGGTGAATTCGGGATTTTCTAGGGAGGATACACTTTCTTAATTTATATGCTCCATGTAAAGACATGGCATCCTTCTGTAAGCGTATGGAGAATTGTGATGTTCTCAAGATTCAATCCTTGATTATGGCTAGATATTGCAATGTTACACTGTACAGGAAGGAATTTTGGGGGGTCTGGTGCAGAAGAGATCCTATGGCCAATTTCCTATAGTTCCTTTTTGACACTAATCATCTGATGGATATTCTTATGATCCAGGTGGATGTTGGTGGCCTCTCACCTATCCGACTTGGATCCCCACAGATATCTCTTTAAGTTTTTCAGTTTCCTTAATTGTAGCACAATTTACATTTTTAGCAATTTTTCGGGTCTTGAACTTCGAGAGCTGTTTTGGGGCCCTAAACAATGTCTTCTTGGAAAACTGGGAGCAACATGGGTCAAAGGGCTGATGTTTCTCATCCTGATGTTGTATTCCTTCGATATATCTTTCTAACGAGGTATTGTGCACATCAAACAGAGATCGTATGCCAAAGTTACGACCCTAGGAAGTTGATGTACCAATTTACCCAAAACAGGGTCCATAGTTTGGCGCTTCATCTCCTAGTGTTAAGTTTTTGAATGTTTAGGGTTTTCCATTGTTTCTCAACAATAAATAGGTCTTTGAGCCTCATTGTAAGATAGTTTAGAGGCATGTAGCCACCACATCTCTCCTCAGGGATAAGCTACCATCACCTGAGCTAGTTTATTTCCCTTTCTGTTTGTAAGCATATTTCAGTATTTTACATTGATGAAATGAAGTATTATTTTTCCTACATCTCTGTATTTTTGGTTATCTCTTTAATTTTTTGCTTTCCTATTTAAATTCGGATCAGTGGTATAAGAGTAGTCTGCTCTTTCTCTGTTTTTCTTTGCATGTCCCCAATGAGGCCGGGATATAAGGAGTTAGGGCTTGAACTGGTCGAAACTTTGCAAGACCAGCCTCGCAAATCCCGACAGCTTCCCATGGTGTATGAAAATAAAGATGAGGGGGAAGGATATCCTATCAAAATCTTGGTCGAAGAATCCCTCTATTGACAAAGAAACACAACGATGGAAAACTTTGCCCATATCCTTCAACGCTACCCAGGGGATACACATCTGCTTCCAATGGCAACTCTGGAAACACCACACCATTTAAGTTACAAGTTAACTTTGAAATCCCCATATTTGAGGGTTAGATAGACATAGATGGCATAGATAAATGGTTAAATCTGCTAGAAGGTAATTTTTATGTTCATGATTTTTCCATCCAGGAAAAGATCACTTTTGCACTTCTCAAAGCAGCCCCCCACATCAAAGACTGGTGGGAAACCTACTACGATAGGAAGGATGAAAGTATGGGCTCACTATTTTAAGCAGCACCCACTTGGAATTCTTTCTGTGATGCCATGAAGGAGTAGTACTACTGTTACAGGGAAAAGTGTCTATGCAGAACTGCTAATCCCACTAAGGCGGGTAGCTACCTTGGAAACAAACAAAGTAAAGCTACTTTCGTTTTCCTTTATGAAAGATAGATGAGAGAAGAATAAAGGAGACCAACCTATGTCTTGCGCTTGGTTCCTTGTTCGATTCCTCTCTCTTCTGATAGTCCTTTGATACTCGCTTTCTTTTATACCCAGCTTCACAGAGTACCTGTAGAATCAAAGCAGCATAACACTATACAAGAACATGGATCTATTATCATAAAAAATCTACGATAAGATGTAAATTGACCATACAAATGCACAAAACATAAATTACACAAGAGTATGGAGGAAAACGTGAATAGCTTTATTAATAATCAAGAAAGAGCCAAGAGAGTTACAAACAGTTGTTCTGACCCAACATCATCCTCTCAGCAAGTAAGCCCTTCTTCACCTCATGCAAAGCTTAGATCACCCAACACTATGATGTTGCCTCAAGAAAGAAACAACAATTCCTTACAAGATGCAAAATTCCAGCCTTTGGATCTCTCGGAGGAGGGATCCATATATAGATGTCTGTAAGGGAGATGAGTCAGCTTGTGATTTGATTAGTGTCTTCCCTTTGATAGTTCTTGCTTCCACTTGGAGATTGATGATCTCTTACTCATCCTTGGTCGAATTCAGAGAGGCAAGTGTCACAGGAGAAGTTTCTGGAAGATTCCATGCTTCTCCACCTTGCAGATTGACGCTGCCATTTGTCTCTTCTCCCCCATCGCACCCCATAGAAGGGCTTTTTGAAATGCAACGCACCCACTGAGTGTACTTAGGTGAGATGCAACGCGCTTTTCCTATGGAGTAGGTGAAATGATCCAGTTTTGACTAGTTTTGAGTAGTTTTCCATGGAGAACTTCTGGGAGAAGCTGTAACCAGTTGACCTTGTTCCTTTAGGGGTTGGAACAACACTTTAGGGACTTAAGAGCCCTTGGTTTATGGAAATTTTATGCTTGGGTTTGCAGTGCCCAAAAATGTCTATAACAGTTGCCCCCTAAAGCATGAGGTCGTTAATCTTATTTGATGTCGGGTGAAATGCTTTATCATGAGGATTCGAAGTTCTTTCAAGCTGGAAGGAGACCTGTAATAAGATACAATACAATACGTTATCTTCATAATATTTTCATGATCTAGCCGAGGCAGGCATTCCCATGCTCAACTTTATAAACTCATTTTCATGTACATAGGACAGACAATCATCTGAGTGTAGACTGATGATTCTGGTAGAGGCATCATCCCTTTGATTGGATGATTATCTGTGCAGCAACGATGTACATTTGATGTCTTTATTTCCTTGAATACATATCACAGCCTGGATGGATGAAACTAGATCCGGGATCTTCAATCTCGTTCGATCTTCACTCAAAGTACAAGTCGATCCATGTGAGAGATGTTCTGAAGTCGAACATGGAAATACATCTCCTGATTACCAGCCAATGATGTAAGCTGTTAACAGGCGTGAGAGGAATCACCGATAACGATAATGACCCTCAAGGTACTGAAGCACAATTCACATGGTGTGAATAAAGGACTTGGCATCGAACAACACGAAAAATCTTTCAGTCGAAGGCCATTGATGTAAACCTGTCGCCGGAAGTGAGAAACTTGCCATTGAGGCATGCAAGCTTCAAAGTACTGAAAGGGGTGTCCCTAGATCGACTTCTTGGATAATGAGCTGATGTCGACAAGAAGCGATCTGTCATAGTAGGGCCTTAATGAATCCCACATCAATGACACAGAATGGAGCAAATGATTTTAATGGAGGTGAAAACGGTCTAATGATATAAGGTTTAGGGTGGCGGTCATGAAAGAATGGAGTGTAAATGTATTGCAGCGGGTGAGACACCGGTGAATTCTCTGAGTGACTTCTCTTGAACATATCGGCGACACTGACATGATGGATTGGTAGAATTAACCCCAAATGTGGATGGTGTGATGTGACCATGGTGATGTGACCGGTGAATGAAACAACCCAACCCGACTTGGATGCAGAGTGAAAGTGTCATGTTCAAGAGCGACTTGCTACCAAGAAAGTTTCTTCAAGTTTTCTTCCCAATTTTTCCCAGTCATTGCTGACCAGTACCTCTTTATTTTTTTCAAGCTTGAGGAGGATAACATATGCTTGTTCTATAATTTTCTCTTCAGGCAAACCCATCGCTATGTTTTAACGAGCCTAGTGATAGTGAAACTCGTTCTTGTTGCTATGGACAAGTTTATCGCTATTAGGTTTTAACGAGTTTAACGACAAAGATGACTCGATCCTTTTCAATTTTAGAGAGTCTGAAAAGGGACGTAAAGGAAACTCCAAAAAATCCTTTTTCGTCATCTATCCCTTAAGTCCGAAAAAGTATAAAACAATACAGAAGGGATGAATTTTCGATACTTTTAACTAGCCGAACAAAGCAAGCGCTCGATCTTTTTGTGTAATAATCCCTCATGTCCAAAAATATTAAAATCTAAAGGAGGGATAGCACTTCCGGTCCCTTTAACGAGCTGGAGAGGCCAATGGCTCGGAAATCTTTTCATATTTTACGAGTCAGTTGAAAAGAGGTTAAAGGAGACTTGTCTTTGAGGAACGAGTGATAAATTTGGGTAGCAACTGATTCCAGGTAAGGTTTTGAATTTTCCAATCACGGCAGTGTTACAAGGATGGCTAACAGGATCACTCTTCGCAACTGTTCCTCAAAAGGGGTAAACAATTAAATGGAGGTGAATGATCGGCCAACACAGAGTGGAGGTGATGATGAGAACACGATCAAGGCTTTAAAGGCTGAATTACTACATTCACGATGGTTATTTACCAGAAATTGGTGCATTTTTTATTGAGCTTAAACGTTGGGGGAAACATTTGCTCATTGCTTATGTTTATTTTTTAACGAGCATGAAGTCCGTGTTAAAACTGATCGATGTAACGGTCATTTCTTGACTTTACCATAAATAGCTTTGTTCCTTCGAAGATTGTACTGCTTGTTAAGAAATTTACCCGAGAACAGAAATTAATTACGAAGAATTACTGAGAGAAACAAATATAAAAATAACCACCAACAACCATAAATACATAAACGCAAATGTTTATCCGGGAAAACCCCAAATCCGGGGAAAAACCCAACCTAATAAGATCTTATTAGCATTGGCCAAATCCCTGGCCAGTCCGACCAAGTGAGCCTTCACTGCTCACCTCTAGGTCTTTCATTACAATGAAGTTTTTCCAGCCTTTTATAAGCTCCATTACATATAATACACAGGCAGAATACTATGGGTGTACAATACCATGTGCCCCAAAACCATCACTGTTTAACCTCGTCAACTTTGACTCTATCGTGAGTCAAGTTTACCTAACAATTCCCCCCTTAAACTTGACTTGGGGTTCCTTCACTAACTCCAGCCAAACCTGCTAAGTGAGACAATCTCTCTCACTCTAGCTCTTACCCCCCTCAGAATTTTTACTCGGGGTATTGTTAACCCGACATTCCCCCTATCACCTAGATCTAACCCAGACTTTACCGATGATCACCGAGGGGTACACATGCCTTACCGGGTCTTACAATAGTATACCCATTTACATGCAACAATTTTGACTTCATTAAAAAAAATTGTTTATTGCTGCTGCAATTCTGATCCATCCTCTCTCAATTTGATTTGCTAAAAAAACTTCTATCAAACCGCTCCAACTGCGAGCCCGACGAGAACCTCGTAGATTCCAGCACTGGTGGCCTCTTGTAGCAGAAAATGAACATTCCACCATTGGTGGCCTCATGTAGCAGAAAATGAACAATTTTCGAAGCCGCATGAACAATTTTCTTCTGTTGAGCTTCTTTAAATAGCCGCATGAATCCCGAACAATTCGTCAGTATGTTCCAAACCGGTAAATATCGCAAATTTACTGCAATTCCAGCATGTTCCAAACCGGTAAATATCGCAAATGCACTGCGATCCCTGGCAGTTACGACACTATCTTCTGCATATTCTCCTCGAGGTTCTTCCGCGTTGTTCAACCATTATTTTACAGACCCAGATCTCTAAAAAGGCTCCATTGATCTCATCAGGCACTATAAACCCCTGGCATCAAAGAATTCCTTTGAAGCCAATATCTCGCTCTGATACCAATCGTTAAGAAATTTACTGCATAACATAAATAATTACTGAGAGGAATAAATAAAAAAATAACCAGCAACAACCATAAACACATAAACACAAATGTTTATCCAGGAAAACCCCAAATTTGGGAAAAACCCAACCTAATAAGATCTTATTAGCATTGGCCAAAACTCTGGCCAATCCGACCAAGTGAACCTTCACTGCTCACCTCCAGGTATTGCATTACAATGAAGTTCTTCCAGCCTTTTATAAGCTCCATTACATATAATACACAGGCAGAATACTATGGGTGCACAATACCATGTTCCCCAAAACCATCACTGTTTAACCTGGTCAACTTTTACTCTATTGTGAGTCAAGTTTACCTAACACTGCATGCTCAATTGCTTCATCAAACTAGTTAGAAATGAACAATATATGTTTGAAAAATGAGTTAGGACACTAATATTTTACTCAAATTACGTAAAAGTAATTTAAAAGTGCTTTTTACCTCTCATTTTACCATTTCATTTGAACTTTGGTTTGTTGGAGCTTTGGAGGTGCTTTCCCCCTTTGATTTTTCACCAGCTGATTCTGAGAGATTTTGTGGACGATTTTCGGTGCCGTCTGGACCAGGTAGGAGCTAAACCTGAGCTCTTTCATTTCATCCTTTCCATTTTGCATTCTGAGCCTGATTTCTGGTTTTTCTGAGCCTATGGGGTTTGAAAAACTCGCCCTGGATCCATCGCACCCTTTATGCATCGAAAGGTGCGTTGGATGTTAGCCTGTCCACTAGCCAATTGACATGCAATGCACCCAAAACACTACTGTAGGTGCGATGAGTGCAAGGAAGGAAATTTATGCACAGTTTTCAATGGAAATTATTGCTTGTTTCTCACCAAATGAGGATCTAACTCTTCTGTTGTTTGTTTTCAGAGATTTATTGGAGCAAAATGACCATTACATGGCGAGAATGTGAGCATGAAGAAGATGACATGCTTGCTTTACATGATCCGGTTACAGTAAATGCATTACGGAACTGTGGCCTGTTGAAGTTTTTCCGCATTTCTAGCATGAGACAACAAATCAACTTGCTGCAGTATTTGCTTGATTCTTGGGATCCTACTAGCCAAATGTTCCATATTAGGGGCAAATCTATCCCCTTGACTGTAGTGGACATCTATTTTTTGACCGGCTTATCGAGGTGGGGTGCCCCCATCTCTTTATCAGGTTCGACCCGTGGAGGTGAATCTGTGAGAGATTATGTTCGCAGGTATTGCAGAGAGGGATCTCAACCGAGTAAAGACGGCAAGATCATCATCCGAGATGTCACTGACAGGTCTTTGAGGACCATTTTGTTCACTTTTGGTAGGATGGCTGGTGGTGCGGCTCTTCATGTGGCCAACCGATCTTATATGCAATACGCCTTGGAATGTCTCGAACCGAAGGTGTTCAATTGGTGTGATGCAGTACTTCTTGTGATGAAAGAACAGTTGACCAAGGTGAAAAGTGGGAGGTTGAAGAACTTTGGATATGGTTCTATTGACCGCCTTTGCCTTGGAAGAGATACCACTCATGCAGCCACAGTATATTGCACTCAGTTTACCTCCACCGACTGAACCATGTATGCAGAGATGGGTCGACCATATGTCTAGGCATGCTGGTCAGTCGTAGATTTCCTTTTCTGATTCCTTCTTCGGATGGTTTGATCGTCAAGAGATGGTTTATTCCAAGTATCCATATGCTGGTATGGACTTCCGGGGTGACCCAGATTTGGTACTGCCGGCTGGCAAACAGTGGGGTGCCATTGGTAAATTCTTGACCATATTTCTGTTTATTGTTTTTCTTTTATAATGTCCTCATGCTTTAATCTGTCAAGACTAATCATAACTCATGTGCTCATGCAGATGTTGGTCCTGTTCAGCCAGTAGTACGCCTGAGAGTGCCAGCTGCAGCCCCAGCAGGAGAGGCTGTTGAAAGGGCTATCCTTCGCAACCTTGATGTGGCCGAGACTCTTTCAGCATTACAGGATCAGGTCGAGGGCCTCACTCTCGGTATTCCAGATGTGAGGACTGATGGGCTGCCTTTGAGGTTGCAGCGACATACTACTGGCGTGCCAAGTCGATGGACTAGGCTTTTACACATGATTGCACAAGCGGTGACTTGTTATCACCAGCATCATTAGACTAGGGTGCCCCCTAGCATTTTGAGTTTTGGGTCATTTGACCAATTTTGTCTTGGTTACAGAACATTATGTGTAAACCATAAACAGTTATATATATATTTTTTATTTTCGGAGTTTTATTTTGGTTAAGTTACATGATCCTGATGCAAATATTGATGAGATGCTTCTTTTTATAAATGTTGCAAATGTCTATCTAACACATAATTTGCCAATGAGTCAGTTAATGTGCTTAAGCTTCTGGAAATATGCTGATATTGAATGAAATCAAATTACCTTTCCAAAATCTTGACCCTTAGGAACATGTGATAGATAGCTGGATTTCGGACGGAGTAGATACCCGTGAGCTATAGTATAATGAGCTATGAGTCTAGCCTGACGACCAGTCAGCATATGCCATGTGTGATGGCATCAGAGAGAAGTTCTATCAACGCACTATATTCAGCGATGTTATTTGTTGACCGACCAATGCATACCCCTCTGAAACTTACTAACTCGCCGCTTGGATTGAAAATGGCCCAGGCCACAGAAGATAGGTTTCGTGAACTACGACTCGCTCCGTCGGCATATCCAACAAATGATTCCAATAGGTTCAACATCTGTGACAAATGTAAAAGGCGGATTTACTTGACCAAAACAAATACTTTAGCGAAAACAAAAATGTAACAAAAGCATATAGGTTAGCACACCGAATCATGCATAGTAACGCTTAAGGTACAACCCATTACGAGGTTGTGCCAGTGGAATCCCGTCATAATCCATTAACTCGTAGGCTCCTTTTGCTAAGACTCACTTAAAAATATAGGGGCCCATCCATAGAGACTTGAATTTACCTGCTCCCAATTTATTGGATTCTTAGTCATAAAGCAAGACCAAGTCACCTTCTGAGAAGACACGGGGTTTGACATTCTTGTCGAACTGCGCCTTGACTCGTTTCTTATGGGCTTCATTGGCCAAAGCGGCATCACGACGGGTTTCATCCAATTGGATTAGTTCCAAGAAACGAGCCTCCTCTTCTGAAGTTCTGGGGAGAAGGTCAATTGCGAGTTTGAGGGACGAGATTTCACACTGAACTGGTAAGATTGCTTCTAGGCCATACACCAGTTGGAAAGGTGTAAACCCGGTCGCATTCCTTACCGATGTTTGGTATTCCCACAAGGCTGAGTACAGGATCAGGCGCCAAATCCTTTTGTGAACTCTAATCATCCTTGCAGCATGCGCTTTAGGACCTTGTTGATTGCTTCAACTTGTCCGTTGGCTTGCGGGTAATATGGAGTAGAGCTATCATGCGAAAACCCTAATTTGGCAGCTAATTCGACCATCATGTGATTGCGAAAATGCGATCCATGACCTGTGACTATAGCCTGTGGGACGCCGAATATGGCGACCACATGATTGAAAAAGAAGAGGGCAGCTGTTTCACCAGTGTTATCTAATGTAGGCATCACCTAGGCCCATTTGGTAAAATAGTCAACTGCGACTATGATATACCCATGCCCCCCGGTCGAGGTGGGGTTACATGTCATGAAATCGATGCCCTATTTGGCGAATGGCCCAACAACAACTATTGGTTGTAGAGGTGCGGGTGGTCTTCTGGTTTTGCTATCGAAAATTTGACAGGCATGGCAACTTCTAACTGCGGTTATGCAATCTTTGAACATTGTTGGCCAGAAGTATCCTGCTCGTAAAATTTTTTGTGCTGTAGCGTAACCGGATTGATGCCCCCCACAGGTGCCTGAATGGAAATCATTCAGGACTTTTTCGGCCTCCTCATGGGTGAGGCACCTCCTCAGAACTGTATCGACACCACGACGGTAAAGTGTATCATCGACGATCATGTAGTCTTTTGATTGGTATCGAATACGTTTTTGTTCGGAGCAGGAGGTATTAGGCCTATATTTTTGGGTTTGGAGATAAATGATTATATCTACATACCATGGATTGCTTGAAGATATCAGAGACAAAGATTCAACCACGATTGTTTCTTCGGATGTTTCATCGTTGGATGACGATGGGAGATCGCATAATAATTCTGCGAAAACAAGGGCTTTCTTTGACTTGGATTTTACAAATTCCAGATCAAACTCTTGTAGAATTTCTATCCATTTTGAATATTTTCCCCCCAGCAACTATCGCGACAATATGTAAGTCATGGGGTTGCAATCTGACAGAATTGTAGTTTTTCGAAATAGGACATAGTGTCAAAATCTCTCTATCGCTTGAACAGCTGCAAGCGCTAGCTTTTCAACATAACAATATTTTCTTTCTGTATCATTTAAGTTCTTACTTAAATAATATATAGGATGTTCAATTCCATTGTCTTCTTGAACTAAAACCATTGTGATGGTTCTATCTGTTGCAGCCAGATACAGGTTAAAGTCTTTTTGATAATCAGGAGCGTACATTAATGATGCTTTCATTAGGGATTCTTTTAAAGCATCAAAGGAAGCTTGCGCAACCTGATCCCAGACGAAGGGCACTTCCTTTTTTTAATAGACGTGTATAACCTTTAGCAAGTTCGGCGTAATTTGGAATGAACCTCCTCAGAAAGTTTGCTTTCCCTTGGAGTTTCTGAATCTGAAGCAAATTTGAAGGTGTGTTAACGGGAAAAGTGTCTACTCAGAACGACCCTATCCCACTGAGGTGTGACAGTGACCTTAGAAACAAATAGAGAAAACTACTTTCGTATTCTTCTTTATGAACTATAAACGAAGAGGAATAGGATGAACCAACCGGTGTCTTGCGCTAGTCTTTTGATCCAATCTCTCTCCTCTTTGACAGCTTCCAGCTACCTGCTCCCTTACTTGCCCAGCTTCACCAAGTTCCTGTAATATCACAGAAGAAGAAAACTACACAAAGACATGGATTTATATTCATAAATAGCTTAGGATCAGATTTAAGCTAAACATACAAATGTAACAAACATCAATGATACACAAGCATGTAGGAGAAACTCAAATAGTTTTATTGATATAACAAGAAGATCCAAGAGGAGTTACAACCGATGATTCCTGATCCAGCATCAACCTCCCAGCAAATGAGTCCCCTCTACACCTCCAACAAAGCATAAATCACCCAATACTATGATATCTATCTCAAAACCAACAACAATTCTCTGCAATGTACAAAATTCCAGCCTCTGGATCTCTGGGATGAGGGATCCATATATAGATGTATGCAAAGAGGACGAGTCAGCTTATGATTTGACTAGTGGCCTCTCTCTGTCAGTTCTTGTTTCCACTTGGAGACTGAGAGCCTCTTACTCATCCTTGGTCGAACTCAGTGAGGCAAGTGTCATTGGGGAAGATTCTCGAAGCTTCCATTGTCTGTCCACCTCGCGGAATGACACTGCCATTTGTCATTTCCCTCTCAACGCACGCTGGTAGTGCATTTAGGTGCGTTGCAACGCACCTAGCTAGTGTACTTGGGTGCTATGCAATGCAGCTAGCTAGTGGAGCAGCTGAAATGATACTGATTTGACTGATTCTGAGCAGTTTCTGGTGGAGAACTTCTGGGAGAAGCTGTAATTTGTTGACCTTGTTCCTTTAGAGGCTGGAACAACACTTTTAGGGACTTAGGATCCCTTGGTTTATGGACATTTCATGCTTAGAGCTGTAAGGCACAAAAATATCTATAACAGTTGCCCCCTAAAGTATGAGGCCGTTTATCGGGTGAAATGCTTTATTAGGAGGATCCGAAGTTCTTTCAATGCTGGGAGGAGACCTGTAATAAGATACAATACCATACATTATCTTCATACTGTTTTCATGATCTAGCTGAGGCGGGCATTCCCATGTTAAGCTTTATAAATTCATTTTCATGTACATAGGACAGACAATCGTCTGATGGTAGACTGATGATTCTGATAGAGCCATCATCCTTTTGGTAGGATGATTATCTGTGCTGCAGTGCTGTACATTTCAATGTCTTTATTTTCATGAATATATATCGCAGCCCGGATGGATGAAACTAGATCCGGGGTCTTCAATCTCGTCCGATCTTCACTCGAAGTACAAGTCGATCCATGTGAGAAATGTTTTGAAGTCGAACATGGAAAGACATCGCTTGATTACCAGTCAATGATGTAAACTGTTAACAAGCGCGAGAGGAATCACCGATAATGATGATGACCCTAAAGGTACTACAGTACAATTCACGTGGTGTGAATAAAGGACTTGGCGTCGAACACCACGCAAAATCTTTCGGTCGAAGGTCATTGATGTATACCTGTCGCCGGAAGTGAGAAACTTGCCATTGAGGCATGCAAGCTTCAAAGTACTGAAGGGGTTGTTCCTAGATCAACTTCTTGGATAATGAGCTGGTGTCAACAAGAAGCGATCCGTCAAAGGAGGGCCTTAATGAATCCCACATCAATGACATGGAATGGAGCAAATGATTTTGATGGAGGTGAAAACAATCTGATGATATATGGTTCAGGATGGCGGTCATGAAAGAACGAAGTATAATGTATGGTAGTGGATGGGACACAGGTGACTTCTCTGTATGACTTCTCTTGAACATGTCGGCGACACTTATGTGATGGATTGGTAGCATTTACCCCAAATGTGGATGGTATGGCGTGACCATGGTGATGTGACCGGTGAATGAAACAACCCAACCCGACTCAGGCACGGAGTGGAAGTGTCATGTTCAAGAGCGACTTGCTACCAATAAAGATTCTTTGAGTTTTCTTCCCAATTTTTCCCCAGTCATTGCTGACCAGTACCTCTTTATTTTTGTCAAGCTTGAGGAGGATAACATATGCTTGTTCTATAATTTTCCCTTCGGGCAAACCCATCGCTATGTTTTAACGAGCCTAGTGATAGTGAAACTCGTTCTCGTCTAAAGACAAGTTTGTCGCTATTAATCTTTTTAACGAGTTTAACGACAAAGATAACTCGGTCCTTTTCATTTTTAGAGAGTATGAAAAGGTACGTAAAGGTAACTCCAAAATTCCTTTTTCGTCATCTAATCCCTTAAGTCCGAAAAAGTATAAAATAATACAGAAGGGATGAATTTTTGATAGTTTTAACGAGCCGAACAAAACAAGCGCTCGATCTTTTTGTGCAATAATCACTCAGGTCCAAAAAGATTAAAATCTAGAGGAGGGATAGCACTTCCGGTCACTTTAACGAGCTGGAAGGCCAAAACTCGGAAATATTTTCATATTTTACGAGTCAGTTGAAAAGAGCTTAAAGAAGACTCGTCTTTTGAGGAACGAGTGATAAAATGGGTAGCAGCTGATTCCAGGTAAGGTTTGGAATTTTCTAATCATGGCAGTGTCACAAGGATGGCTAGTGAAATCACTCTTGACATCTGTTCCTCAAAATGGGTAAACAATCAAATGGAGGTGAATGATCGGCCAATGAAAAAGTGGAGGTGACGGTGCAAACACGACCAAGGCTTTAATGGCTGAAATGCTACATTCACGGTGGTTATTTACCAGGGAATAGTTCATTTTTTAACGAGCTTAAACGCGGGTGGAAACATTTGCTCATGTCTTATGTTTATTTTTTAACTAGCTTGAACTATGTGATAAAACTGCTCGATTAATCCAGTCATATGATAAGAATGTCTCATATAAAAATGGCAATTTTTAGATTTTTGCCCCACATCCTTTCTTTATGCAAGTTAGGTGACGACTAATCCTACGAGTTTAAAGGGTTAGAGGTCCTAAAAATTTAAAAAATAAATAGTCGCCCATCGCTTGCACTCCAAAAGTTTTGTATGCCCCAAGGTATAAAACAAAGTTTCAAGGTTACCCCTTCTTTAGTCCATTAAAAAATTTGTTTTACCGGGAGAGGCCTACCTCTTTCAGGTTACCCGAAGATTGTTCTATTCACACAGCAAACAAAACACTTCTTCGGCGATGTCTACCGAAATAAGCAAAGGTGAACGGATGATATAGTGAGACCATCCCTGACATAACTTTGACAAGAGAATCCTATTCTAGAATAACCCCTCTTCCACTAACAGACGGGGTACAGACTAGTCATATTCTCCCGCGGAAACCTATTCTATACCCGAAGTTTTCCTGCCGAAGCAGAACAGGATGCATGCCCCCTGGGTTTCAGTCATATCCCTCTGAATTACTCGCGCTCATCAGGAGGACGGACTGGGGATTGAGACATTTCTTGCATGAAGAGACCATTTAGGGATGGTATTTGACTATTTGCTATGCGTGATTTGGGAAATGAAAGCTGGTCCACGAGCTTGACCACTCTTCCTTCGTGCGGAAAACACATTACTCTAAAGAGTGAGGAGACGATGGCTCCCATGCAATAAATATAGTCTCGTCCAAGGAGTAGGTTATAATCCAAGGGTCCTTGAACTACCATTACGTTCATGCGAACTGTTTTCCCTCTCAATGTTATGGGCACATCGGGAAGGATCCCTAAAGGTCGACTGGTTCCTTTATCAAAGCCTGTCAGATTTCTCATTTCAGGCAACAGCGATGGTGAACCAAGCGCTTTCCAAGCAATAGAGGAAAGGATACTCACAGAAGCTCCCTCATCTATGATGGTACCAGCCATGACCATTCTATATATTTGAACGATAATTCAGAATGGTATGCTTGCTGGTAAACGGGGTCTGCCTAGTTGGTTCCAGTCGAGGAAGACAACTAGGTTGCTTGGAGGTGGGACTGAGTAGACGGCCGGGTATGGCTCTGACGAACTTCCCTCCTGCGGTAAGGGAATGGGTAGATTGCCCCCATGTTCGTCGGAGTCTATGTTGATGAAGATAATTTGGACGGTGTCATCCTTGTTCTCTTCAGTGATTGTATCATCCGAAGATAAAACCTCTGAAGGCAAGACCGAGTCAACTGCCACCTCGACCTTTTGACTTTCTTCTAGTATGGATTTAGATGGTTTATCTTCAATGATAGGCACTTCAGCCGACCACTTGAGTGGGCCAACTGGACTCTCAACTAGCGACGGACTCGGCAAGAGTTTTTTATATCCAGGAGGAAGTCGTAACGGTGAAACCGGACGATCATCCAAAACTCTTTTCGCTTCGTCTAAGAAGGGACAACAGTGGACGGCATGATTGCCTTCGCACAGTTTACAAGGAAATCTAGCTTTCCCTTTTTGTCCTGGGGCTTCACTTTCGCTAGTTGACGGTGTGCTTTCAACATGATCATCAGAGGTTGATGACACCAGATTGTGCAAACGAGGAGACCAGTCCCTTAGTATCCAAGGGATGCAAGGACAATCTCTGTGAAAGTGGTCTCCTTTGCAAATGAAACATGCAGATTTAGGCCTGGTCGGTGCAGTGTGTGGATTTTCGTTAGACGATACTCGTTTTCCCCCATTCGCCTTTGGCTCCTTCTTCTTCTTCTTCTCTTTCTTCTTCTTCTCCTTCTTCTCCTTAGGAACTTGACTTTTGGCTTTACCAGCCCCATCAAGCGAAGAGGAAGGAGGAGAGGAAGAATTAGAGGAAGTAGAAGGTTGGTGGGCAATTCTGGACTCGTCTAATTGCTGATTCGATTGTTCAGGAATGGTGGTGTTCTGAACGACATTGGTTGAGAAGAGCCATACTGGCAAGCCAATTGTCAGTCCTGGAAGCGACAATGTGGCCATATGGGGTGCACCAACATCTCCCCAAGAGGAGAAGGGACTAGGATTTCCACCAAGGGGAATTCCTTGGTTGGTAGACTCCATTTTCTCAACCTAAGATCAACGTAGGAAAAGGGTATGAATATTCCGTTTAAAATAAATTTTTAGACGCTTTGACACAACTTGTTTTTTCAGTTTTTAAGAGTCAAGAAAAAACAAAAGATGACTCTAGTCTCCTTCGATTTTTAATGAGCCTGAAGTGAGAAGTGCTCAGATGGACCTTTTCCGTTAAGGAGTCTGAAGAGGAACGAAAGGGACTGCTCTGGAGATCTAGGTAGAGGGAGTACCAAACCAATCGCAAAACTGCAGAATACTTTTTACGGTACGACAGTCAATCTTCCTGAATGCTGTGTTCGGTGCATTGCGATCAGTAGGGCGGCCGACACGGCTTCCTATGGATAAAAGGTTTTAATCCTATATGGGTCTCCCAATATATACTCGACGGTACGTGTGAGCACAAGTCCGTACTGGCACTTATCCTCTCAAAGTGGAGGAATCACCCAACCATCAGTGAGGACAACAGTTACCAGGCTTTACGACGCCGGAATAAGTCTCTAGCCTAGACCTCTAAATGTTGTGCATTAAGTTCCAAAGCGTTGTTAGATTCATTCAATTTATTTCAAGTTGATCTTTCTTATGAAGTTTGCCTTTTGGGTTCACCACGAGATGTAGATGTAATTCCTAAAATGCAATCTAAAGATGATAAGCAAACTTTTATCTCTTTTCAGCAATGAAAATCCTATCTACAAGGGGAAGAGAAAGACACAATCTTTTCACAAAGAGCAAAGAGCACACTGTAAATGCACTTTCCTAAATCAAGCCAAACAGACTGTCAATATGCAAATGCACATGTGCATGTATTTGTTTTTCACTTTCTTAATATTGATGCCTAAAAAGAAAGTTGATGTACAAATCTGAATTTGCTTTCAAGTGACAAACACAAACAAGCTTCTTTTCGAAATCAAAAGGTAGAGATGATTATGACACTTTATGATTTTGAAATAAATACTCGTTTCGACACTAGAAAGTCACAAATTCAAACCAAAGGCAAAAGTAAATGCATAATTGACTGTCAACAGCAAATAAAATTTCTCCTAAGATCAAAATCGACAGTTACGACAGATCTAAATCAAAGGACGACAGTATGACTATTCTACTTTTTCAATGGAAAACTGTAAATGATGTAACAAACACACAAAAACATCTACAGTATTTTTGTACAAAGGAGGCGGAATCAAGGCAAAGAAAAGGGGTTTTTAAATAGACACACACACTGATCACAGGCTGCAAAAATCAGAGACAAAACTGAAAAAATGAAGTAAAGAACCTCAGCTGCACAAGGCTAGGCTGATCAGTGCACCTGTTACACAGAGAAACTGAATTACAACGTAGGTAGCCCTCTCGGGAACTGCGTTGAAATGCAGAATCTCTTCACAGAGCCTGCGCTGGGGCAGAAACGAGAATTCTATCTGGGTTCTGGGTCACGGTTTGCAGTTTAATCTATGGTTTTTGGCCGAATAAAAGCAATCAGTAATGCACAATCAGAGGGTAGATTTAAAGGAGGTCTAAGAGCTATCACAAAGGGCAATCAGATCATTTGTGAATCAGCTTTTCAGATCATAAACAGATCCAGTGAATGGATTGAAGTAGCATATGTCTACTTTGCATTTGTTAATGGAAAATGCAGTTCGATTGCTACTTCTAAGTTTATGAAACAAACAACAAGAGAAACACAAACAAACTAACTAGACACGATCCCCAGCGGAGTCGCCATTTTGTTAACGGGAAAAGTGTCTACTCAGAATGACCCTATCCCACTGAGGTGTGATAGTGACCTTAGAAACAAACAGAGAAAACTACTTTCGTATTCTTCTTTATGAACTATAAACGAAGAGGAATAGGATGAACCAACCTGTGTCTTGCGCTAGTCTTTTGATCCAATCTCTCTCCTCTTTGACAGCTTCCAGCTACCTGCTCCCTTACTTGCCCAGCTTCACCAAGTTCCTGTAAGATCATAGAAGAAGAAAACTACACAAAGACATGGATTTATATTCATAAATAGCTTAGGATCAGATTTAAGCTAAACATACAAATGTAACAAACATCAATGATACACAAGCATGTAGGAGAAACTCAAATAGTTTTATTGATATAACAAGAAGATCCAGGAGGAGTTACAACCGATGATTCCTGATCCAGCATCAACCTCCCAGCAAAGGAGTCCCCTCTTCACCTCCAACAAATCATAAATCACCCAATACTATGATATCTATCTCAAAACCAACAACAATTCTCTGCAATGTACAAAATTCCAGCCTCTGGATCTCTGGGATGAGGGATCCATATATAGATGTATGCAAAGAGGATGAGTCAGCTTATGATTTGACTAGTGGCCTCTCTCTGTCAGTTCTTGTTTCCACTTGGAGACTGAGAGCCTCTTACTCATCCTTGGTCGAACTCAGTGAGGCAAGTGTCATTGGGGAAGATTCTCGAAGCTTCCATTGTCTGTCCACCTCGCGGAATGACACTGCCATTTGTCATTTCCCGCTCAACACACCCTGGTAGTGCATTTAGGTGCGTTGCAATGCACCTAGCTAGTGTACTTGGGTGCTATGCAACGCAACTAGCTAGTGGAGCAGCTGAAATGATCCTAATTTGACTGATTCTGAGCAGTTTCTGGTGGAGAACTTCTGGGAGAAGCTTTAATTTGTTGACCTTGTTCCTTTAAGGGCCGGAACAACACTTTTAGGGACTTAGGATCCCTCGGTTTATGGACATTTCATGCTTAGAGCTGTAAGGCACAAAAATGTCTATAACAAGGTGGAGGCAAATTTATGATTGCCTGAACCTTACATGGGTCGAGATGAATCCCATCCTTTGAGACTACACAGCCAAGTAAACGACCAGAACTGACACAGAACACACATTTGTGTGGATTGAGTCGTAGCTTGTAGTGTCGGCAACGTAGAAATATCGCTCTTAAATGCTGCGGATGATCGGTCCGCTTTCACGAATGAGCCGGAAGGTCATCGAGATATGGTTGAACGATGTTTTTGATGTCATGGAAGGCATAATTCATTGCCCTCTGAAATGTTTCCCCTGCGTTCTTTAAACCAAAGGGTAATTTTTAATATGCGAATGTGCCCAACGGAAAAATAAATGTAGTCTTTGACTGGTCCTGTGGGCGGATATTTATTTGATTATACCCAGAGAATCCATCCATAAATGAAAAGATTTCGCTATCTGGTGCACTCATCAATTATCTGGTTAATGAAGGGTGTAGGGTAGTTGTCTTTTAGACAAGCTTGATTTACATCCCTATAATCGACGCACACTCTAATCGTTCCTTGTTTTTCCATAACAGGAACAATGTTCGATACCCAATCAGTTAGAGGAACCGAGTAAATGAAACCAGCATGGAGGAGCTTTTCAACTTCCGCCTTGATGGTAGCGGCTTTCTTGGGGTGCACCTGCCGTAGCCGTTGTCGTACTGGTTTGACATCTGGATACATATTGATTTCGTGTTCAACGATACTCGAGTCAATGCTCGACATTTCATTATATGACCAAGCAAAGACATCTTTGAATTCGGGAAAAAGAGCGTTATATATTTCCAGTTCTGAAGGAGAACAACATTTTCCAACATAAATATTCTCTACAACATCTGTTTTGGTCAAGATATTTATGGCGATAGTCTCTTCAATGTTGGACAAGTTTCGCTCAGAATCCACCGTGTTTACAATATTTGATAGGAAATCAAAAACTGAGGGATGATGAAGGTCATCAGGAGTATCTTCTTCACAATCCGGAAGAAGGGAATGATGGTGGTAATCTTCCCATGGTGCCCCTTCAATTACCATTGATTGAACAATTCCTTCGTCGGTGTAATGCACTCACGACCAAGGATCTGAAGGGGTGCCATATTCCTTAGACCTATCTATCCAAACGCTTGATGAGCATTGATTTGGGTTTGCCTCCCATGCTAGGAACATTGATTGCTACAATATTTCCATTGGGCTTGGAGGCAATACCTGTGTATGATCGATGTTTATATCGTTTTCTGAGATCTTTTCAATCAAAGATATCATATTGCAGGTTCCTACTGATGCTACTTCTGCCAGATTTATTGGAGGTGGAAGGGAAAAAGTTACCATTAATATAGGGTCTTTTAGTAGGCCTACTCTGATATTTTGAAGTGAATGGGGGCTTCCATGGATCATTGGAATGCTTCCCGTAACTTGAGAACCATTGGGGAGGAAGGTTTGTTGATCGACGATTTTAATCCCTCCTTGAAAGGGAAATGCAATCTTCCTAAAATAGGTTGACACAACAGCTGCCATAGCATATATCCATGGTCTTCCCAGTAGGATGTTGTAATCAAGGTTTCCGTCGATTACTTCGACATCTATTTCTACCGTTTTCCCTCCTAGTTCAAACTGCAAGTTACTTAGAATACCATATGGCGCATATGTTCATCCGTCGAATGCTTTTAATGTCATCGAATATCGCGACAAGGTTGGAGATCCTAAAGTTTTCCAGCAACTCATCGACATAATACATGTAGATGCTCCTCATCAATAATTGTTCGATGAATAGTTTTGTTGAGGGCTTTCACTTGAACGAGGAAAGCTAGTTGGGTTGGTAACTGAGGATCGTATCCTTTATGATTAAAGGACACAAGATTGGAATCCTTTGGGTCTATCCCACCGATAGCTGATAATAAAGCCTGCTTTGGGATGGGCAATTTTGCAGTACTTCAAGTGTTGACATAGCGGATGGCAATTGGGCCAGATCTTCCACTATATAATAATGATGTGCTGCTCTAGCACGAGGATTAAATGTCGACTTGTGTACTACTCCCTTTGGCGATTTTATTGTCAGTTCAGGAATGATGGGCGGCGCAACTTCTGTCGAAGTTGTTGTCTAACTACTAGGTTGATCTTTATCCTTGTTGTTCGACAGCTGTGGATTCCCATAATCTTTGTTCCTTGTTGATATCAAAGCATCATTTTGCTATTTTGAAATTGAAAACATCAACACCTGGGACGAGGAAGAATTTCCATTGTCAACCAGATTTGTCCCTGGGTTCAAAAACGGATCCGTTAATACTGCCGAGGTTTTTGAATTCTTGAAGAATTTTTTAAGCTCAGCTCTGTGTGGACAATCTGCTATCCAATGATCCTCATTGCATATAAAGCATGGATTTTTTGGTTTCCTATTTCCAGGAGGGTTGCAGAAGATTTTTTAGGTGATGATTCCTCCTGTTTCTTCTTCTTCCCTTTGTTTTTCTTCTTGCCTCCTGGTTGCTTGGTTTCTTTGCCTTTATCTGTCAAGACGGCATTTACTTCTGAGGCAAGAAGTTCTTCTTTTGCATTTTGACTGGAAATCTTACGGGCCTTTTTAGATGTAGCCTTTTTCGATTTCGTGTCTGTTGCGCCAATCATGCCATCGCCGGCATGAGAGTCATTGTTTGATTTAGGAGGAGGAGGAAATGAGAATTTTAGTCTCGGAGCGTCAGGTATTTTATCGTAGAGCATGCCAGACTGAGTGTAAATCAAGTCTAAATATTCTGCACGAGCAATAACTTGCTCTTCGGTGACAACTCCCCCTTTTGCCACATCTTCTGTAATGGAAGGTAACAAAGACTTAATAAATCATTCAGCTAAAATCTGATCAGGAACATACGTTTTTACCATTCTACGATGACGTCACCACTCATGTATATGATCAAATATGTGAGTGGACGTTGTTTGTTTGAAATTGGTAAGAAGTTCTGTTCCCATTTCATACCTTATCGGTAACTGAAAATGGGTTAAAAAGGTTGTGGCTAGGGTACTGAAGTTGTCAAACGAAGCTCTGGGTAATTCGATATACCATTTTGCTACCGGACCAATTAACGTCCTCTGAAAAAGGCGAAGCCTAATCGAATCATCGTTTAGAGTGTTTGATGAACACCACAGATGAAAGGTCATCACATGATTCGATGGATCTTCACCCGGATTTCCATTAAATTTAGGAATATCTGACGGAAGTTTATGCGGAATCGCTGGCCACCAAGGGGCATAAGTGATTGGATCGTTTGTTAACCGATTTAGATCCGGTAACTCTAAAGTTTCCACGAATGGTAACTGTTGATTCAGGTTAGGTGAAGCATACCCAGGATAAGATGGAATCGCCTGAGCAGTTGGTCTTTGCATACCAGCATAATGCATTTGACGCTGGTTACTTTGGTAAGGTTGGTGGGCATAACCATTGTAGAATGGTTGATTTTGACCGTTTTGAATATACGGCTGCCCACTATTTGCAAAGATTTGTTGCTCAGATCCTTGGTATACTTGTTGGAATTGCGGTTGTTGGTATTGCACCAACCATGGTTGTGAAGCATGTGTTGTTGCCCGATACTAACTGTTTGACCAAGATGAGGGGTAATTGTACCCGTTTGGGCCTGTGTCATTCCACCAGTCGACGATTGTGGTTGAGTCGTAGGGTCAAGAGGCTGTTGCATTACAACCTGAGAAACCTGAGGTTGGCATACAACAGGCAGCGCTTGTACTTGTGACACCGTCACAATAGCTGGCGTAGCTGGTATATTTGACATAGGTAAACATTGTTGCATCGAATATACAACTCTTGGTTGTTGAGGTAGTATTGGTACCCAACCGCTAGATGTAATTCCAGCATAACCTGAATTTTGTTGTGAACTCCCGTATGGCTGTCCTCCTGGAGGAGATAATGAAAGGGTATACTGCACCCCATAAGGCGGTAATCCGGTACTTAAAGGAATGGTTTGTCCTTGAGGACCGGACTGCCAAAATTGACATCCTGAAGGATCAATTTGTTGAGACTCAACATAAGAGTTTCCGGGTACTAACCCGGATGAACAAACAGGAATGGACCATACTGTCGAAATAGCCCCTAAGTGGGCCCTTTCTAGCAATTGAGAGCTAGTTGGGACAGATGGTATACCGGTGAACATTTTCGGAGTGATAGCAGGAAGTTCTACCGTCATTGTGTCGGACGACACGGTCCTAGATGTCGACGGTTTTTCAGACATTTCTAGTCTATCCAAAAGATTACCTAGCGATTCTACATGAGCTTCTGATGGCGGTATACTAATTTCTAATGAAGAAGGATACAGAGTGATCCCGACTCCAAATTGCGATGGAGTACTAGATGGAGGATCCTCCACAATCTCTTCTATAGCAATCAGACCAGGTGGAAGAGGTAGACCGTCAGGTCTGTAAAATATTTCTGGTGCCGAAGAAGGTATGGAATCTGCAGCGACAGATGTTTGGGGAACAACACTCTCCAAAACGGTTGTAGATGAAACTGGTTCAGTAACACAAGTGTTTACCCTCAGACTAGGATCAATACTACTGTCCTTCGGTGGCTGCTGAACTTCTTCTGTAAAGGCATGGATACCAGAAATGTTTGGAGTAACCGGAGTCTCTGATGTTGTTGGAACACTTGTTCTAACTTTACTAGGAGATTTGGAACTGGTTAAATGAGTTCCCTTTGTTCGTAATAGTTTCAATTCCGGAGACAAAGACGGTTGACTCATAAGCCTCCGCGAACGACAGGGTTTTTAATTGACTTTCTTCCACGATTGCGGATTACTAGATCAACTATAAAATAAATTTAATGAATCTAACAATGCTTTAGAACCTAATGCACAACATCTAGAAGTCTAGGCTAGAGACGTATTCCGGCGTCGTAAAGCCTGGTAACTGTTGTTCTCACTATTGGTTGGGTGATTCCTCCACTTTGAAACGATAAGTGCCAGTACGGACTTGTGCTCCCCAGCGGAGTTGCCATTTTGTTACAGGGAAAAGTGTCTATGCAGAACTGCTAATCCCACTAAGGCGGGTAGCTACCTTAGAAACAAACATAGTAAAGCTACTTTTGTTTTCCTTTATGAAAGATAGATGAGAGAAGAATAAAGGAGACCAACCTCTATCTTGCGCTTGGTTCCTTGTTCGATTCCTCTCTCTTCTGATAGTCCTTTACTGCTCGCTTTCTTGTATACCCAGCTTCACAGAGTACCTATAGAATCAAAGCTGCATAACACTATACAAGAACATGGATCTACTATCATAAACAATCTAGGATCAAATGTAAATTGACAATACAAATGCACAAAACATAAATTATACAAGAGTATGGAGGAAAACTTGAATAGCTTTATTGATAATCAAGAAAGAGCCAAGAGAGTTACAACCAGTTGTTCTGACCCAGCATCATCCTCTCAACAAGTAAGCCCTTCTTCACCTCATGCAAAGCTTAGATCACCTAACACTATGATGTTGCCTCAAGAAACCAACAGCAATTCCTTACAAGATGTAAAATTCCAACCTCTGGATCTCTGGGAGGAGGGATCCATATATAGATGTCTATAAGGGAGATGAGTCAGCTTGTGATTTGATTAGTGTCTTCCCTCTGATAGTTCTTGCTTCCGCTTGGAGATTGATGATCGCTTACTCATCCTTGGTCAAATTCAAAGAGGCAAGTGTCACAGGAGAAGTTTCTGGAAGATTCCATGCTTCTCCACCTTGTGGATTGATGCTGCTATTTGTCTCTTCTTACCCATCGCACCCCATAGAAGGGCTTTTTGAAATGCAGCGCACCCATTGAGTGTACTTAGGTGAGATGTAACACACTTTGCCTATGGAGCAGGTGAAATGATCTAGTTTTGACCAGTTCTGAGTACTTTTTCATGGAGAACTTCTGGGAGAAGCTGTAATCAGTTGACCTTGTTCCTTTAGGGGTTGGAACAACACTTTTAGGGACTTAGGAGCCCTTGGTTTATGGACATTTTATGCTTGGGGTTGTAGTGCCCAAAAATGTCTATAACAACTACCCTGTCAAGAGATATGAGGACAAATACATAAAGTGGACCATGCAGTAGCAGGGAAGGGACCAAGATGTGCCGGAGTTCACAAATATTTTTCATATCCTTCTCACAAAGTTGGGTATCAAGGATTCTGAGTTGAATTCGGTACTCAAATACTATGGGTGCCTACATAGATAGATCTAGGATGAGATGAAGTTCCTGAACATCTCCTTGCTTGGCAAGGCATACCAATACATTGTCAAGATCGAGCATAAGTTTAAACAAAAGAAATGAGACTTTGGATCTGCGAATCCAAAGAACAAAGGAAAAAGCCAAGGCAGGGTGTCCCAAGACAACCTGTCGAAGTTGCAAGAAAAGAAAAACACCACAAAGTCCAAGAAGGACACAGGAAAGTGGTATGAGTTCCACAAGAGCCCCACTCACAACACAAGTGAGTGTCAGACCATGTAGTCGCTAGTGGCTGAGTTGAAGGCTTCAGAATCAGATGCATGTTCCAACCCTGAGTCAGAACCCAATAAGCAGAATGAAAAAGGGAAGAAAATTATTGATGTAGAGCCCAACACCACTGTTGCCACCACCAAGGTCCATAAGAATGAGCCTGAAGATCCAGAGGAGGGGGAGTGTTTTTCCCACTCACAAATGTGGGTGAAGGGTTCACCGCCGCAATTCATTATCGACAATGGTAGCCAAAAGTACCTCATTTTAGTAGAGGTCATGAAGTAGCTAGGACTACCAAACATACCACACCTGCAACTGTACAACATCAGGTGGCTTCACCAAGGACGAGATCTCTGAGTCTGCCATCAGTGTCGCCTTCCCTACGACATCAAGCCTTTCACAGATGGGGTATTGTATGATGTTGCACCGCTTGATGTTTGTGATGTATTATTAGGCCAACCATACTTGTGGAGGTGACATGATATGTATGAGTCAAGGCCTCATGCTGTTATTATTTATTTGTGTAATACATTATACAAGATACCGGACGTAGCCCCACCTACCGCCACTTCTTTGATCTCTGCTAAGAAAGGCAGTAAGATCATCTCCCAGACTAGGAAATTTATTTTCTGTCTGGTCCGCCCTCAATGTAAGGGGAAGATCATAACCACATCCATGGCCCCCAGGAAGGGTTCCTCCATTTAGCAGAAGCAGGTGTATACGATCATGAAAGAAGACAGGGACATCTTCTCCTCACCTACTGGGGTACCATTGCACTGTGAGGTCAAGCATTTGTTTGATCTGACTTCCGGAACACCTCTACCCAATGGGATGATATATTACCACTCCATTGTGGAAAATTCCAAGTACAAGCAGTGGCATGATTAGCATCAAGTACCACACAGGTTTCAAGTGGGCGACAAATTCTAGTTGCATATGCAGAAAGAATGCTTTACAAGAACCCATCGGAAGCTTAGATCACTCCGACATGGTCCTTACACCATTACCAAGGCTATGGGAAACAATGCTTTGGAGCACAACATTCCTCCATTCCTTTACTTGCACTTAGTTTTCAATGTGGATCACCCTTGACCATGCTTCCCACCATTACTGGACACATCAAAGGTTGCAGAACAACTCACCAGGGACCGAGTTCAGCAAAAGTTTCCTCATCTCATGGAGGAACTCAACACAATAGGGACCATTGCTTCCTAAGGTGGGAGGAATGATCTATGTGGATGTTGGTGGCCATCCACCTATCCCACTTGGACCCCCACAACTATCTCTTTCATTTTTTTAGTTTCTTTAATTGTAGCACAATTTACTATTTTTAGCAATTTTTTGGGTCGTGAAATTCCAGAGCTGTTTTAAGGCCCTAAACAACAATTTTTTGGGAAAAATGCAACATGGATTCTTGAATTGAATTGATGTTGCTCAACCCACCATTGTAGTCCTCAGATAGAGATTTCTAACAAGGTATTTTGCGTGTCAAATGGACATCGTATGCCAAAGTTACGACCCTGTGAAGTTGATGTACCAATTTACCCAAAATGGGGTCCATAGTTTAGCTCTTCATCTCCTAGGGTTAGGTTTTTGGATGTTTAGGGTTTTCCATTATTTCTCAACAATAAATAGGCCTTTGAGCCTCATTGTAAGATAGTTTAGAGGCATTGAGCCGCCACATCTCTCCTCAAAGATAAGCTACCATCGCCCGAGCTAGTTTATTTCCATTTCTGTTTGTAAGCATATTTCAGTATTTTACATTACTGAAATGAAGTATATTATTTCTGCTGCATCTCTCTATTTATGGTTATCTCTATAATTTTTTGCATTCCTGTTTAAATCTCGATCAACAACCTTCCACTCTGTCCCCTACTTGCACAATGGTAGATTCAGGGATGAACATATAGTTAAAATACTGGATTGGTTTTTGGTTCATGAGAACCTCATGGAGAGTTTAGGAAATATGAGATCCTGGGTTATGAGGACCTATGTTTTAGATCATCAACCTATTTTCCTACAATGTACAACAAAGCATATTCATTTGGGAATCCCTTTTAAATTTAATGGAAAATTGTTGGAGGATGAGGATTTCAATGGGCTAGTTTATAAGTTTTGGAAATCTTATGAGTGGGGGGAAGATATATCCCCGATGAATTATTTCTCAGAAAAACTACAAATTCTCAAGAAGTAGGTCAAAACTTGGGAAAGGAAAGAAAATAAAATTCTTTCCCTGGAACTAAAGGCCATCATTAAATATATTACAGATCTGAGCCACAATATGGATCACGGGGACCCTTCGAATAACATGTTGGAAAAGCTAAAAGTTTTGGAAAATAGGAAGAGACAAATCCTCCAAATACAAGAGACTAATTGGAGATTGAAAAGAAAATCAATCTAGCTTCGGGAGGGTGACAGGAACATGAAACATTTTCATAAATATTATAATCATAGGAAGAATATTAACACTATCTGGCAGATTCAGGGGAGGAATGGAGATATGGTATACCCTATGGAGCATATACAAAGGGAAGTAGTTCAATATTTCGAGTCTTTATACCAAGCTGTTTAGGGTGTCAATATTGATGATCAAATCTAGGGTATGATGGATTATCCCTGCATGTTCAATGAAGAACAAAATGGAACACTTTACAAGATGATTTCTATTAAAGAAGTACTTCAGGTACTTAATTCCTTTGCTAAAGACAAATGTCTTGGTCTGAATGGCTAGACAATGGAATTTTTCCTCCATTTTTTCGATTTCATGGGTTTGGACGTTTTGAACTTAGTGGAGCAATTGAGGATCTTAGATTATGTCTATGGTTCCATTAATTATTCCTTTATAGACCTGATCCCAAAAGTTTCGATCACTAATACATTTCTTGATTTCGGGCCCATCTCTCTTTATAACATCTCATATATCTCATCCCAAAAATGATTGTGGAGCATGTGAATGGTATCTTCTTGGTGCATATTTCTCAGGAAAAATTCATTTTATTGTAAAATTGTTTGATCCACGATGTTGTCTCCACAACACAAGAAAATATTGATTCCATTCAATCCAAGAAACTGTGGGCTTTGGTTATGAAAGTGGATCTGAGGAAGGCATATGACTGTGTGGATTGGGATTTCTTACACCTCATTCTGGCAAAGATTGGACTAACTGTCCATATTATTGAATGGATTATGGCATATGTGTCAAATTTTCATTTTGTTATCCTGGTCAATGGGTACCCTTCTAATTTTTTCAAAGCCTAGAGGGGGCTGCGACAGGGTTGTTCCGTTTCACCTGTACTATTTATCTTGGTGATGGATAGACCCATCCTTAAGATTAAAGTGGATCAATCAAAGAGCCTCTTTAGTGGTATCTGTTTGGGAAGCGGTATTGAGATATACAAAAAAAAATTGTGGATGACATGCTCACCTTTGGGATGGTATCGAAGACTCAATAGATGGTGCTTCATGGTATTCTGAAGCGTTTTGGATAGGCCTTGGGTATGTTGGCGAATGAGGAAAAATACTGCATTATGCACTCTTTTGGTGAACAAGAAGAGATTAATAGGATCATTTAGATTTTTAATTATCATTCCCAACCCTTATGTGATGGTTTCACTTACCTTGGTTTTAGACTCAACCAGAACAAGTACTAGAATGCGGATTGGCTATGGCTCTTGGATAAATTTCACCATAAGCTCAATAGTTGGGCTCATTGATGGTTGACTCTTGGTGGTAGATACATTTTAGTATAGAATGTGCTACACAGTTGGCAGTGTACTGGGAGCATCTATATTTACTTCCTTCGATCATTATTAATAAAATCAATAGCTTCATGACACACTACATTTTGGCGGGTTCAGACACAAAAATAAAAATTCATCTCATCAAGTGGGAAACGATCACTATCCAAAAGGAATTTGGGGGTTGGGGAATTGTGGATGTCAAAAGTTTTGGATGGGCTCTAATAATCAAATCTCTATGGCGGGCCCTTTTTAGGGAAGGTATCCAAAGGGATATCGTTATTACCAAATATTTTCATAACAAAGAGGTTTATGAATTGATTAGGTTCGTATATATTGGGATCAAACTGAGCTCATACATTTGGAGCTACATCAACAAAGTTAAAGATATATTTCTTTAGATAATTACTTAGTCATTCAACCCAAGTGAATCATATCATAGTTGGAATGGATAATATCCAGGGTGTGGAGGGTGCACATTCACTGTCCATGGAGATAATTATAATATTATAGTATAGAGGTATTATTCTACTGGACCATGTTGTTTCAAGATGGTATGGAATTTTTCTAGTCTAAAAAATGGCTAGGGAGGTTGGTCTGCATGGGAATGAGGTTGTATAATGGGAGATTTACACACAGTTTCTTAGAAGTGCTACTCTTTTTCGATTTGGGGAGGGTGACCACATTACATGGGCTAGGAAGCTGCTGTCAAACTTGGTGGAGGTCACATAAACATATAAATATCTCATCTTCTTTTAATGAGATCATAGTTATCCATGTTGGTTCTATAAAATATGGAAATTAGATGTTCCTATTAAGATTATCCTTTACACGTGGCTAGTCTGGCAGAAAAAAACTCTAACATGGTGTTGTAACGGCCACAACACCCTCCAAAATTTCCCGCGTCAAATTTGGAGCCTCCTTTGAGAGTGTAACTTGATGTTTTCACACACTCGAGTTTACCCCATGAGCTCATGTCAGTCTTCACACCCACCTTGCTTGATCGTTCAACAAACAACTTTTGCATGTTGATAGAAATGTCATGCTTGCTACCATGTTTTGGTCAGACAAAAGGTCTTCGCTTCATGTGTACATGTTGTGTTCGCTATGAAAACATCCGTCACACTCACTCACGATATCATATACACTGTTCTGCAAGCATCGTCGCGGTTGTCCAATGATCAATCAAAAGCGTTGCACTTGTCGCTCACACCGTTTGTCAGTCATGTTGAACATGTGTGTTTGAATGGTTTGACTCATCTCGTCATCAAAGTGTGTGTTTGCAAGTTCACGTATGTACCTTTTCACTCGCTCACACACTTAGTCACTTTGCTAAATATCTAATGACCAGATCACCCTCTAACAGTCGAACCTTCACC
Organism: Pinus tabuliformis; assembly: GCA_031772625.1. Classification (NCBI taxonomy): domain Eukaryota; kingdom Viridiplantae; phylum Streptophyta; class Pinopsida; order Pinales; family Pinaceae; genus Pinus; species Pinus tabuliformis. The sequence goes on along the minus strand of CM062817.1, from coordinate 1,983,810,726 downwards.
CTACCATCCACTCGATCAACTGTCACCCATAACAATGCAGAAGCACCAAGTAAGCCATTTCATGCTGCGCTACCCACAGGCTGATCAATCAACCTTCTTGTTGGTCAACCAGAGAGCTTGACCCGTCAGTCACCCATAACAATGTAGAAGCACCAAGTAAGCCATTTCAAGCTGTGCTACGCACAGGATGATCAATCAACCTTCTTGCTGGTCAACCAGAGAGCTTAACTCGTCAGTCACCCCGGGACCAACTCTCCTAAAAAATTATGTAGAGGTTGCAAAATTTTTCCGCTCCGATGACTGAGAGAATTACGCAGACATGCGATACAAACACCTAGTGCCCATCCCTATCTCCCTCATAAAATTGTGCAGTTTTTCCAGCCAGCCCACTAGTCAGCGGGCCGACTCTCACCCAAAAAAATGCGTATATTTCATGAGAAAGCCCTCTGCTTCCCAACAATCCACTCAGCCCAAAAGCAGTGATAAGCAGGCTAGCCTTCCATCATCAGTGCAGTTTTTCCCGCCAACAGCTCTTGGCAGCGGACTATCATTTCCCTCTAGGAATTACACAGTTTTTTCTACCAAGCTCTAGCAGTTGAATGCCAGTTCCCTCTAGGAATTACGCAGATTTTGCTTCCAAGGTACGAGAAGCCAGCTGCCAGTTACCTCCAGGAATTGCATAGTTTTGGCTTCTAGGCTCTCGCTGCCTGCTCCTTCCAAAAATTGTGCAGATCCTATCTACCAAGCCTTCTTACAACCTAGATTACTCCTGCCAAAAACTTTGCAGTTTTGTTCTCCAATTGAATGAGACCTCGCGGACAGTCACTATTGATCCAAATTGCATGTCACCATATCCTAGTGACTTTTGTGCAGTTTTCACTAGCAGTTCCTGGAGCCTCCATCCCAGCTCAAAGCTTGCAACCTTGTCTTCTCCCCTGGTCACCTGCATCCTAAACAATCATACATCATGATAGACTAGGAGATTTATGGATTTGATTTCATCTCATCATGAGTGACTGAAGATACAAGTACACAAACAAACATGGCATGATGATAGATGGGATGAACAAAGGGAGTAAATGTAGAAGGACATGTTTTCGAACAGATAAATAAACGATGCATGCAAATAGATGTGCTCATGAACAAACTATGATGTAAGAGATGTGATCACGAATGGACTGACGAGCAAACATGCAAGATGTGTTCACAAACAGATGGACATACAAACATGCACTTTTACTGAATGGACGAACTTGTCAAGCATGCCAACATACAAGAAAGGAGAAAAGTGCGAATGCAACATCAAGTGAACCCAACAACCATCGAAGACTCTGCGCACCTTGCCATGCGGAGGTGAAGCTATGACACACCATGAGGACATCCATCACCCCAAAATACTGCCGCTCGACATGCATACCAATAACAACATGAATGTGCCAGGACTGTCATGTCAAGTCTTGTCATGAGTCATGTCATCCACATCTCTACTCTGGGCCATACTGTCATTCAATGTAATGTAATGTGGAAGTCCAAGAGACCCACTTGTCATATGAAGGGTCATGTAAAGTCGAAAGGTCATGGAAGTCAAATGGCCATGAGGGAAGTCGAACAGCCAAAAGGGGACAATTTCACCCTTGGCTATAAATACCCCCTCATTTGTATAGGCACAAGACTTTTCACCTCAACTCCTCCCACATAGCCTTGAGAGTCTATAATATTTTCTTTGAGGAGTAAGTAGTGGCTCCAACACCCCACCCATGGGGTTAGTGATGTATGGTGTAACAATGTGTGTTGAAAATTCCGCTTAATTCAAAATCTTGCTAACATGCCAACACATTTTCACACATGTGTTGTAATTGTTGTAAGACTAATATTGAACAATTGTAATGCATGTTTCTTTAACCTATGTTTAACACTTGAACTCATTCAATTGCCGTAATACATATATGTTAACGAAAATGTGTTGTATGAGCTGTTAACGTTGTCTTTCCCGTGTTGGTTACCTCCCCGGACATCAGACAAACCTTTCACGTAAACTTGCTATAATGATCATCGCACTCACACATAATCCTCTGTTGTGTGTTGTACGTGTTATCTTTCCTTTTATGTTGTAACAGACGCATCTATGTGGATTTCTCCTTCAGAAGATGTGCACATCGTATTGTGTTGTGTGTTCCTAACAGAGTTGGGGCTTCCTCCCATCCAACTTGGGATTCACTCCCACCCTCTTCCTCTACGATGAAAGAACCATTGACACAAGTAACACTAGCAATCACCAGGCACGCAAACCTCATTACTCAAAGACAAAGAAAACCACTCTCCTGTGCTGACAAGCAAGAGTTGAGGCAAATCTTTAAGATAATGGAAACTAGGCCACCATACTGGAAGGGACTCCCACACCAAATAGTGTGAGGTCTATTTTGGACTTCATACAGGGGTGATCCCCTGAATGTTGGCGATTTAGCAACATCAACATTTCTAGCGCTAGAAGGAGGGACGCCAGTTGTTTATGGCTAAACATCCTCTCACACTCACACATGAACCATCTAGTAAAGGAATTAAATCACACTCCCTCTCACGTACGCGCGACTCTACAGTTGGTTACTTCTCACGTCCCAAGACTGAACACAAAATTCCATATGATCACCTTCACTTCGTCTGTCCCATCACCTTCCAGTTATAGAAAGCAGTTAGACTAATCCCAGGCATACCACATCTTCCATAAGCATTAAGGAAGCCAAAATCCACTCCCACAGGGGTTGTTGTATCATTAGTGGAAGAAGAAAATTCTTGCCACACTTGAAGGTTTGACAAAATCTATTGAAGATGTAGAGGAACCTCCAGTCTTTCGACAAGGGGAATGAGACACCCTCGTGATCCTCAACTCAGACTCTGTTACATGAGGTAGACGGGAAGGAAGCAGATGAGGCAGAGACGAACCAATAGACTTAGAACTGAAATTGTCTGATTTTGAAGGAGAGGATGAGGACGAAGAAGAAGAAGAGATGGCTCACCAAAATCTGGAATGGATGACTTAGGGACCATTAGCTCTCCCAGGTGCTTTGCACAAGATTCCAAAGTGAGCAGAGAGAATGAACATAAAGTTCAACCTTGACAGCATAGTGAAGGAAGAAGACCATTTGGACAACTTCTACTTACAACTCTAGACCCTTGAGGTATGGTATGATGATGTATCATGTAGATTGTTTCCATGTACCTTGGATGGTTGCATAGATGCATGGTATCACAGCCTTCCAATCAACTCCATAGAGAACTGGGGTGCATTCAAATGCATGTTTCTTGAAAAGTTTGTTGATGACAAGACCCCAACTATGTTACTCAAAGAATTGGGAAGCCTGAAAAAGTTTACAACAGACACCAAACCTCATGATTCCATCACTATTGATTACTACATGTCCGCATTGCTGACTAGCATTGCGCAGTTCATCAAGTAGCTACGAAACCAAAACTATTGGAAAATTGCGAAGAGGATATTACTATTGAGAAAGATGTGCGCGCAATTGGAGTCATCAAGGATGATGAACCAACAAAGGACTCCAAATATGCGAGCATAAAGTCCCAGGTGATGGCAAGAAAAGGTAGAGACAAGGAAACAAATGATATTGAAACCCTCACTCACCTCATCAAGAACTTGAACAAAAAAGTGTCTGAGCTTAAACAATGGAAAATAGACACATCTACAAGAAACCATCCACCCAGACAAAGATAAGGAAGCATGTCATTAGGCAACAACTAGTTCACTGCAAAAATTGTGCAAAGATCTTTGTTCCACCTCAATCAATGTGTAAATTTTGAATTCTATTCATTCCATGAAGAACATCACCCAGAGAACTCTTGCTCAGACTCGAAGCGAGTCGCGAGCTATGTATGTAGTCGTACATTTGACACAGAAAACAATATGTAGGAACAACCAGAAGATACGGATAGTGACGAAGATGTTTCACCTGATAAAGCATCAAGTTTTTGGCATGTGGTGAACATGTATCAATGCTCGCAAGCAGCGCTAAAGGAAAACACAGAGAAACAACCCCCAAAGAAATGTGACCATTACAATATTAGGACTCAATGGGCTCCCCTTATAGTTGGGGAAGTGCAAGAAAATATGACACTACTGTTGAGGAAGGTTGATCCACTAGTTGCCCCAAAGCAAAAAACACAAAACAAGTTCGAGATGACAATGGTGGATAAGAGTATGTCCATGAGAAGAAAATTGCAGAACGCTCCGCCAGGCAACACGAACATTAGTCTTACCCTGGACACCGCGGTGAGTCTACCACCTCTGGACTACAACATTGTGGATGACATGAAGAAAACTCGCATGAACATTAGTTTGTTTGAGTTAGCCAAGATCCAGAGTTAGAGAGACATCTTGCTATGTGCATTAGGACATACAACAATGGACAATGTAACCTCTACGAGTAAGGGAGAAAGCACACCTCCCGGATCACTTTCCACTATGCTAAAAACACCCTAGATGGAAGAAGAAAACTTAGGTTGCCCTCCATTCCTGCTCTCATTTGAAGTTTTCAACAATAATGTTCACAACTTCTTGGTTGATTCTGGCACGACATCCAACATCATGCCACTCTCCATTGCTAAAAAGATCAATGCACAATGGAGCAAGACATCAGCACAAGTCATCCAACTTGATCGAACATCTATACCAGCCATTGGTGAACTTCGAGACATGTTCATATTATTATCTCATGACAGTCAAGTCCACCAATGTATCAACATTGTGGTTGTGGACATACCAAAAGCATGTCCAACAAGCTGAATGGATATTTTGCTATAGACTGGTTGCACATGTGGCTTTCGTACAAGGGAAAAAACAATAAAATTCGTCTGGTATCCGAGAGGAATATGAGGCACAATGTCGCTCCCCTCAACGGAGAGAATGAACCATTGGCCTTCACAAAACTCATGTTTGGCTACTGCCTCCTGGAAACAACGTTGGGGTGTTATCCTGCACGGCCAGCTCCAACCCCACCAGACACGCAGTTGGGTCTACTTCCTTTCCCAACTGATGGTAATTAAGCATGTACAGTACACTGTACCAATAGTAGTAGTAGTAGCAACAACAGTAGTAGTATTTCAAGCGCATCAAACGGTCTATGAACGGATGAGTTGTGGACCATGTATTTCGATGGATCAAACACACAGGACGGCTCAGGAGCCGAGTGTATATTGGTTGACCCAAACAACCGAAAGCACATGATTTCAAGCCACTTGGAGTTCAAGTTAATAGAAAACGTTGTTGAATATGAATAACTCATGTTGGGCTTGCAAAAATCCATTATCCTCAACGTGGTGCCACTCAGAGTAGTAGGTGATTCAGAAATAGTGGTATGGCAGGTATGTAACACCATTCATTGTTTGTCACCTTGTCTCAAAAGTTACCTGATGCAGGAGCATCCAAAATTAGCCAACAATGTGATTATAAGTTCACATGTTGTGGCTAACATGAGATGAATTTCATTGACTCGAGTCGTCAAAGTCAGTTTTAGTAGAGGGGGTTGCACCTCTCGAAAATGATCTTTACTTCATTATTGTAATAATTATAATATTGTATTATTTTTAGACTAAGATATAAGTTGTTAGTATAGGTGTGTAACAGAGCTTGAGAATAGAGATTTAGTTGTTATATTTATTAAAATAGGGATCGAGTTGTTAATGTAGTTAGGATAGGATTTGATTCATAAAAGAGAAAAAGAATGTAATGATAGAGATTAGATGATTGAGAATAGAGTGTGTAAGTGAGATTTTGAGTGACAGAGATAGGGTTTGAAATTGAAAAGAGGTCAGAAAACTGTTTTAATTGAGCTGAGAGGGCAAAGGCTCTATAAATTCCATTTTGTTGAATAAATGATCAAATGTAGTGTTGTGTGTTAATCCTGGTACACAAATTCATCCGTATTGGTGTATCAGTGTTTAGGACTTACTCGGGTATTTTTCTCTGTTTATAACACCTTATTCATAAATCATAGTCGAATTAGTACTAAGTGTTAATAATGAGCTTAAGGGTTAAGGAAGCCTTCCTTAAGCGCTTTTTCTTAAAGAATGAAATAAAGCACGTGGGTTGTATTTGATAAGCGGGAAACGGTATCTCACGCGCCCGAAAGGAGGTAAATGGTATTGTTCGAAGTCTGTGCAATTAACCTTATCAGTTGACACGTTGCCGAGGAAAACCACTTTTCTCATGCACTCTTGATTTGATATCGACCGTGCAAGAATCTGCACAAGATTGCGCAACAACCGTTCAATTGGACGGGTCACTTCGATGGTGGAGATCATCTAGCTAGGTTTTGAGCAGACGACACGATATCCATTAGATCTGGGGAAGTGAGATCAACAGTGCAGATTGAAGTGCTCGGTCTGTGGAAAAGTCAAGGTGGGACCGGCGGTGAAGGGTCAGGATAAGTGGGACCCCTAGAGGTAAAAGACATGTAAAGGACATGTTTGCGCGCAACTAATTGGTTATAAAGTTAACCATTAGTCTAATTAAAGACTACTACCTCATTTTTCATCAACCTCCTATGTCATTTTGGTATCAGAGCATAGAGATTAAGTTTGCTACCGTAAACATGCCACTGAGGAGAGGAGTTGGCATAGGTCATGGGAGACCTATAGCAAATGCAGTTCTGCTGGATGAGATCCAAATTTTGTGTACAAGGATAGAGACAATGGAGACTACTCAGAGAAGAGCATCTGATGAAGGAGATACTAGTGCGACAGAATAATCTTCAAAGGAAGAAGAAGAGGTTGAAAGTGAAGCTGCCAAAGTTCTCAAGGTGTTGGCCAAAGCAAGTGGAAGACCAAATATGGAAATACCTTTGTATGATGGGAATCTCAATGTAGAAGAGTTCATGGACTGGATTAGTTAATTGGATAAGTATTTTGACTATGAGAAGGAGGTTGATGACAAAAATAAGGTGAAATTTGCAGTTACCAGATTGAAGGGTCATGCAGCTATCTGGTGGGATGAATTACAAACATCCAAAGCAAGAAAAGGGAAGTCCAAGATCAAACAATGAGATAAAATGGTAAGTAAATTGAAAGCTAAATTTATGCCAAAATATTATCAGTTAAATATTTTCAGACACTTACAAAATTTGAGGCAAAAAGGAATGATTGTCAAAGAATATACAAAAGAGTTTTGTATGTTGAACGTTAGAGCAGGAAATGCAGAGGATGATGAAGAGAAGGTAGCCAGGTACATCAATGGCTTAAGGTATGACATACAAAATGAAATCAGCTTTCTTAGTCCAAAGACAATTGAAGATGCCTATAAAGCAGCTTTGAAGGCATAAGAGAATATGTTGAGGAAACAAAATTGAAGGAACGAAGGGAAGAGTTCAACAAGAGGTAGAGGAATTACTAGACCAAGATTTCATCACCCTTAGAGTGAAGCAGGAAGTTCAAATAGTAGATGAGAACAGAGAGGAGACTTTAGTAGTGGAATATTTACACCGAGAGGAAGAGGCCGAGGAAGAGAAATTCAGTGTTATACATGTGGAGAATGGGGACATGGATCATGGGACTGTCCTCATAATAAAGCAACAAATTAGAGGAATGTGAATGTGGTTGAGGCAAAGGAAGACAAACCTCAAATTGCGGACAAGGAAGAATCGCTTGAAGTAGGAGAATCCTTGTTGTTGATGTTGGGTTGTGTTATATTCTTTCCATGACTAGCCCACATAGTTAACTAGGGGGTTAGAGGGGGCGCGGAGCGCCACCTTAGTTGCGACGATTTAATAGTGGGGGGGGGGGGAGGGGGGAGGTCATAGGGCATTTGAGGGGTGCATGTAACCCCACTCTATGGGGTCTAGGGAAGCGCCCTGGAAAATTTTGGTTTTGGAACCTATGTTAGGTTGGGTGGACCCACCTATGGTTTTGTGCATGATTTTTGCACATGTTTTTGGACGTGATGGTTTTCAGTCCATGGTTTTGGATGCGATGGTTTTCGGTCCATGGTATTGGATGCTTTAGCATGTATAAATATGTATTATAACATTGAAAGGAACATAATGAAAAATCAAGCTAGTAGTCCCCGTTTTGGGATCCAGGGGAAAATCTCTGTATATATGTGTCTTATGTGTTATGCTCTCACATTTTTTATTTTATGTGTTTTAGAATTCGTATGCAGGTAATTTCTGTACAGGGTTAAAACCTACATTTGGTATTAGAGTTGTTTTGGCTTCAAGGGGATGCCTTTGTTGCTGAGGGGTTTCGCTCAGGCCTGTGGTAGACCCTGTTCAGTGGGAGATATGCGAGATCGATTCTGGTGGTGAAAGAAGATGGTGAGTAGTGGAAAGATAAAGATTGAGAAATTTAATGATCAGAGTTTTGAGTTGTGGAAACTCAAGACGAAGTATATATTGGTGGATAAAGATCAGTGGATCACAGTAGATTAGGGTACTAAACCAACGGGAGTGTCTAATGAAGAATGGAAGAAGTTAGATCGGAAGGCAAATATCACAATATGATTGTGTGTCTCAGATTCAGTATTGCTGAATGTATCAGGTGAAGCTACAACTAAGGCTTTGTGGAACAAGTTAGGGACTTTGTACCAATCTAAGTCTCTGGTGAATAAATTGTTCCTGTGGAAAAAGCTGTATAAGCTGAGGATGAAAGATGGAGACTTGGTGATAGAGCATCTGAACACATTTAATACTGTGGTAAGTTAGTTATTATCTATTGATATTAAAATTTTAGATGAAGATAAGTGCATCAGTTTGTTGTGTTCTCTATCAGATTCGTGGGATAATCTGGTTATTGTAATAGGTAGCAATACAACTGCCTTGCAGTTTTATGAAATAGTCTCATCGTTGCTGACAAAGGAGGAGACGAAAAAATATGGAGAGCTAGAATGGTGATGGCTTGTCTGTATGAGGACGGTCCCAAAACGGAAACAAAAATAAGTCATCGAGTGGGAGATCCAAATCTAGAGGGAGATGTAAATCTCCAGGAAAACCTGTAAAGGTGGTGTGCTGGAAATGCAGAAAGGAAGGGAACTACAAAAGGGAGTATAAATCTAAATATTATGAAACCAACTCACAAAAATATATAAAAGATAGATCAAAGCGTCAGAATTCAACCTCTATGAGGGGGCAAGCTCCTTTGCATTAGACAAATGAACAATTCTTTGATGCTACAAATGACAAGACCTCCTTTCTATATATAGGAGTCCAAGGAGTCATAATATAATCAGAGCCAACATAACAATAATAATGTAAGGGCACAATAATAACAATAGTGGGCTTCTATGGGGCACAATAGTAACAATATGGGGACTACATGGCTACAAAAATATAATAAGGGGGCTATCCTAATAACAATAAGGGGTTACATTAGTAGGATAGAGGCCTAACACTAAAGCTCCTGATAAAGGAAAAGATCTAATGATGCTCCTTCTACAGAGGCGAAAACCACCTCCGATGAAGGTGGGGATGTGACTTGGCTTGTTCAAGTACAAATGTAAATCATGAGGCATGGTTGATTGACTCAGGTGCATCCTTTCACTTCACTCCCCATAGAGAGTGGTTCTGCGAGTTTGAGAAATACGATGGTGGTGATGTCCTCTTAGGGGATGATAGTAAGCCTAGAATCATTAGTTGCAGAAAAGTAAAGTTGAAGTTGCAAGGTGGAAGGGTTAGAACACTTCTTGGTGTTCTACATATTCCTGCATTGTCCAAAAATCAGATTTTTGTAAGCAAGTTGGATGATGTAGGTGTAAAAATAGTGTTTGATAAGGATACCTGCAAGATGGTTCGGGGAGCACTGGTATTGATGCGGGGAGCTCGAATTGGAACTCTGTACAAGCTGCAAGGTAGCACTATTGTTGATGGGTGCAACAGTTCCGTGGTTCCTGAAAGTGGAGCAGAAAATCTAGTGGTCTCTGGAGAGAAGACCATGTTGTGGCATCAAAGGCTTAGACATATTGGAGAGAAGGGCCTTCGAATACTTCATGGTAAAGGTATGGTAGAAGGTATGAGTAATAGCTCTATGGATTTTGATTTCTGTGAAAATTGTGTATATCGGAAGCAGAATCGGGTGAGTTTCCCCTCTTGTGGTAAGAGGGCGAAACAGATATAGAGCTTGTGCATAGTGATGTGTTTGGACCTGTGAAGGTTCCATCACTAGGTAAGTACGTGTACTATGTATCATTTATAGATGAATTCTCAAGGAATACATGGATATATTTCCTTAAGAAGAAATATGAAGTCTTTGATAGGTTTAATGGATTAAGGCTCTAGTGGAAAACTAGACAGAGAAGAAGATAAAGGTGTTGAGGATAGATAACGGTGGAGAGTTCTATAGTAATGAATTTGAAGAATTTTGTATGAAGTGTGGTATAGCACGATAGACTCCATATACAACTCAACAAAATAGATTCGAAATAATGAACAAGACGTTGATGTAAAGGGCAAGAAGCATGCTCAGTGGTGCTGGGTTAGGACAAGAATTCTGGGGAGAGGCGGTGGAGACAACATGTTACCTAGTCAATAGATCACCTTCATCAACATTGGAGGATAAGACTCCACAAGAGTTATGGACTGGTAAGAAACCCTCTCTTTCACATTTGAGGGTATTTGGATGTGATGCATATGTATATGTTCTAAAGGAGAAATGAACCAAGTTATATTGTAAAACTGAAAAGTGCATCTTTTTTGGGTATAAGGATGGTTTAAAGGGTTATAATCTTTGGAACCAGCGACAAGGAAGGTTGTGTACAACCAATATGTGGTGTTCAGAGAGGTGAAAGATGTTATTCAACATGAAGCCCAACCAAAGGAACTTGAGAAGATAGAGTTTGAGCTAAAGGAGGAAGAATCAGACTCTACAGCAGAGGAGGAATTAGAAGATGAAGAGCCACACACTCCGGGTGTGAGAAGATCATTTTGAGAAAGAAGGCAGCCAAAAAGGTATAGTCCATCTACTTTCTGTTCAAATTTTTCTTTATCTATTACTGCTGATGATCCTAGAACTGTGAAGGAAGTAGTAGATTCAAAGGATGGAAAACTCTGGAAAGAGGCCATGGTTGATGAAATGGAATCTTTGCACAAAAATGAGGCTTGGGATCTGGTGGAGTTGTCGGTTGGAAGAAAACCCATTGACATCAAATGGGTGTTAAAGAAGAAGACAAATGCAGAAGGAAAGGTGGAGAAATACAAAGCTCAGTTGGTAGCAAAAGGTTATTCCCAGGTGCCGAGAATTGATTTTGGTGATATTTTTTTTTTCCTGTTGCTAAGGTAACTTCTATTAGATTACTTTTATCTGTTGCTGCTGCTTTCGATTTTGAGGTAGAACAGATGGATGTGAAGACAACATTTCTTCATGGGGATTTGGAAGAGGAGATCTACATGAAGCAATCCGAAGGCTTTGCAGTGAAGGGTAAGAAAGAACTGGTATGCAAGTTAAAGAAGTTCTGTACGGGATAAAACAGTCACCAAGGATGTGGTATAAAAAATTTGATACATTTATATGGGGACTTGGATTCACCAGAAGTAAAGAAGATCACTGTGCGTATTTTAAATTAATTAGTGATTTGGTTATTTATCTGGTCTTGTATGTGGATGATATGTTGCTGGTTGGAAATCACAAAGAAATTATCCAGGATTTGAAGACCCAATTATCGTCCAAATTCGACATGAAATATCTTGGTGCTGCAAACTATATTTTGCGCATGGAAATTAAAAGAGATCAAGCAAAGAGGAAGCTCTAGTTAAACCAGAGGAAGTATGTTGAGACAATATTGTAGAGGTTTAATATGCAGGATAGTAAATTGGTGAAGGTTCATATTCTTGTAGGTGTAAAGTTATCTGCTGAACAATGTCCGAAGACACAAGAAGAGGAAGAGGACATGTCTTGTGTTCCATATGCAAGTGCAGTTGGTAGCCTAATGTATGTGATGGTCTGTACTAGACCAGACATTGCACATGTAGTGGGAGTATTAAGTAGGTTTATGTCAAAACCTGGGAAGGAGCACTAGATAGTAGTGAAGTGGGTTTTAGGGTATTTGCGTGGCACTAGTGATTATGGTTTGTGCTACCAAGGAAGACGAGGATTGGACAGAGTGTTGGATATTCATGGCTTTGTTGATGAGACTGGGCTGTAGATTTGGATCAGAGAAGATCTATAAGTTGGTATGTGTTTAACCTATTTGGAGGTGCAGTCAGTTGGATGAGTAAGAAACAATATGTAGTGGCACTATCAACTACAGAGGCAGAATACGTGGTAACCACTCATGCAAGCAAGGAAGCAGTTTGGTTGGAGAGGTTGTGTTCAAATATGGGTTAGTACAGGAAGCTATAAGGATAGACTGTGACAGCGAAAGTGCAATTTTCTTGGCAAAGAACCTTGCATATCATTCAAAGACAAAGCAAATTGATGTTCAGTATCACTTTGTGAGGGATATGATAGAAGACAAAAAGGTGTTGCTGGTATAGGTGGACACTTTGAAGAATACTGCAGATGCATTGAAAAAATCTATGATCTCTGAGAAGTTCTCTTTGTGTAGAGAAAAATGGGCGTTGCAGGGATGGATAAATGACTAAACTCTCTTGTAGCCCCCTATGGAAAGAAAACAACAAGTGGGAGAATGTTTTAATTTCCCTAAGTAAAATAGGATCTTACTTAGGAAAATATTTATTAGGTAAATGAACAACTTATGAAGGGGTGTGATTATTGGTGAAGGGGCTTAAGTGCTTATGGTATTATAAATTATTGGGCCGATGGTCCGTTCATTCCAAAAGTCATAGAAATACTTTGAGCCCCTCTAACTTAATAGATACTTTGGCACTTAGGGGAAATTAGTGAAACTTAAGGGGAAAATGGATAGGGAAATTAATTAATTTGACTTTGTTTCTTTGATGTGATGTCTCCAATGTGAGTTGCGCTTTGTCCATGTGATGAAAGCAAAAGATTTAAGCATTAAACTTAACCGTTAACCACACATTTATTCTGCAGCCATCATCTACTTACCTACCTACTTTATCCTAGAATTTTTAATTCTTTGTTAGGGTGCACTTAAACTGGCAAACCCTTATCAAAATTTCTTTTCTTTTGCATGTACATATCTATCTAAGTCTAGCCGTATTACATCCAAGGGCTTAGATTAAATTGTTGAGCTCCTTTTATTCACTCTACCTATCTACTTATCTGCCAAGATTATACAGTTTGGTCAGATTTTATTCTCTATCTCTATAAACATGAAATTGAAACATGGAATAACCTAGTTTAAACTATTTGGCTACCATGGATTGCGGCATAGGTGACAAGCTACACACAATTTTTTATTATACGAAAGTAAGAAAGTAGTGGCATTTAGACTTGCACACTTTCTTGGTATTTTCTTTTTGTTGGGGTTCATTTTCTTTCATTTTTTTGACCTTTTCTTTATTCTTTTTGTCCTTTTATTCTTTTTCTAGGACATACCCTCTTTACATTTTTTAATTTTTTGATTTTTTACAAATATGGAAAACATTTGCAAAAGCAAAGGTATGTACATATTTCAGAACTAAACCAATTCAATCATGATATATGACACCTATTGGTATAGGAATGTTACAGGGAAAAGTGTCTATGCAGAATTGCTAATCCCATTAAGGCAGATAGCTACCTTAGAAAAAAACAAAGTAAACCTACTTTCATTTTCCTTTATTAAAGATAGATGAGAGAAGAATAAAGGAGACCAACCTCTGTCCGGCGCTTGGTTCCTTGTTCGATTCCTCTCTCTTCTGATAGTCCCTTGCTGCTCGCTTTCTTGTATACCCAGCTTCACAGAGTACCTGTAGAATCAAAGTAGCATAAAACTATACAAGAACATGGATTTATTATCATAAACAATCTAGGATCAGATGTAAATTGACTATACAAATGCACAAAACATAAATTACACAAGAGTATGGAGGAAAACTTGAATAGCTTTATTGATAATCAAGAAAGAGCGAAGAGAGTTACAACAAGTTGTTCTGACCCAGCATCATCCTCTCAGCAGGTAAGCCCTTCTTCACCTCATGCAAAGCTTAGATCACCCAACACTATGATGTTGCCTCAAGAAGCCAACAACAATTCCTTACAAGATGCAAAATTCCAGCCTCTGGATCTCTAGGAGGAGGGACCCATATATAGATGTCTGTAAGGGAGATGAGTCAGCTTGTGATTTGATTAGTGTCTTCCCTCTGATATTTCTTGCTTCCACTTGGAGATTGATGATCTCTTACTCATCCTTGGTCGAATTCAGAGAGGCAAGTGTCATAGGAGAAGTTTCTGGAAGATTCCATGCTTTTCCACCTTGTGGATTAACACTGCCATTTGTCTCTTCTCGCCCATCGCACCCCATAGAAGGGCTTTTTGAAATGCAACACACCCACTGAGTGTACGTAGGTGAGATGCAATGCACTTTGCCTATGGAGCAGGTGAAATGATCCAGTTTTGATCAGTTCTAAGTAGTTTTTCATGGAGAACTTCTGGGAGAAGCTGTAATGAGTTGACCTTGTTCCTTTAGGGGTTGGAAAAACACTTTTAGGGACTTAGGAGCCCTTGGTTTATGGACATTTTATGCTTGGGGTTGCAGTGCCCAAAAGTGTCTATAACAGTTGCCCCCTAAAGCATGAGGTCGTTAATCTTATTTGATGTCGGGTGAAATGCTTTATCATGAGGATCCGAAGTTCTTTCAAGCTGGAAGGAGACCTGTAATAAGATACAATACAATACATTATCTTCATAATATTTTCATGATCTAGCTGAGGCGGGCATTCCCATGCTCAACTTTATAAATTCATTTTCATGTACATAGGACAGACAATTGTCTGAGTGTAGACTGATGATTCTGGCAAAGCCATCATCCCTTTGATTGGATGATTATCTGTGCGGCAACGATGTACATTTGATGTCTTTATTTCCCTGAATATATATCGTAGCCCGGATGGATGGAACTAGATCCGGGGTCTTCAATCTCGTTCGATCTTCACTCGAAGTACAAGTCGGTCCATGTGAGAGATGTTCTGAAGTCTAACATGGAAAGACATCGCTTGATTACCAGCCAATGATGTAAGCTGTTAACATGCGCGAGAGGAATCACCGATAATGATAATGACCCTCAAGGTACTGCATCACAATTCACGTGGTGTGAATAAAGGACTTGGCATCGAAAACCAAGCAAAATATTCTGGTCGAAGGCCATTGATGTAAACCTGTCGCCGGAAGTGAGAAACTTGCCATTGAGGCATGCAAGCTTCAAAGTACTGAAAGGGGTGTCCCTAGATCCACTTATTGGATAATGAGCTGATGTCGACAAGAAGCGATCTGTCATAGGAGGGCCTTAATGAATCCCACATCAATGACACGAAATAGAGCAAATGATTTTAATGGAGGTGAAAACAGTTTGATGATATAAGGTTCAGGGTGGCGGTCATGAAAGAATGGAGTGTAAATGTATTGCAGCGGGTGAGACACAGGTGAATTCTCTGAGTGACTTCTCTTGAACATATCGGCGACACTCACATGATGGATTGGTAGCATTAACCCCAAATGTGGATGGTGTGATGTGACCATAGTGATGTGACCGGTGAATGAAACAACCCAACCTGACTTGGATGCAGAGTGAAAGTGTCATGTTCAAGAGCGACTTGCTACCAAAAAAGTTTCTTCAAGTTTTCTTCCCAATTTTTCCCCAGTCATTGTTGACCAATACCTATTTATTTTTGTCAAGCTTGAGGAGGATAACATATTCTTGTTCTATAATTTTTCCTTCGGGCAAACCCATCGCTATTTTTTAATGAGCCTAGCGATAGTGAAACACGTTCTTGTCTGCTATGGACAAGTTTGTTGCTATTAGGTTTTAACGAGTTCAATGACAAAGATAACTCGGTCCTTTTCAATTTTAGAGAGTCTGAAAAGGGACGTAAAGGAAACTCCAAAAATCCTTTTTCGTCATCTAATCCCTTAAGTCCGAAAAAGTATAAAACAATACAGAAGGGATTAATTTTCGATACTTTTAACGAGCCGAACAAAACAAGCGCTCGATCTTTTTGTGTAATAATCCCTCAGGTCCAAAAAGATTAAAATCTAAAGGAGGGATAGCACTTTCGGTCCCTTTAACGAGCTGGAGAGGCCAATGGCTCGACAATCTTTTCATTTTTTACGAGTCAACTGAAAAGAGCTTAAAGGAGACTCGTCTTTAAGGAACGAGTGATAAATTTGGGTAGCAGTTAATTCCAGGTAAGGTTTGGAATTTTCCAATCACGGCAGTGTTACAAGGATGGCTAACAGGATCACTCTTCGCAACTGTTCCTCAAAAGGGGTAAACAATCAAATGGAGGTGAATGATCGGCCAATACGGAGTGGAGGTGATGATGAGAACACGACCAAGGCTTTAAACGCTGAAGTACTACATTCATGACGGTTATTTACCGAAAATTGGTTCATTTTTTATTGAGCTTAAATGCTGGGGGAAACATTTGCTCATTGCTTATGCTTATTTTTTAATGAGCATGAAGTCCGCGTTAAAACTGCTCGATTAATCCAGTCGTATAATAAGGATGTCTCATATATAAAAATGGCGATTTTTGAAGTCTTTGCCCCACATCCTTTCTTTATGCAAGTTAGGAAACGACCAATCCTACGAGTTTAAAGGGTTAGAGGACCTGCAAATTTAAAAAATATAAATGGTCGCTCTTCTCTTGCACGCCAAAAGGTTTGCATGCCCCCAGGTATAAAATAGAGTTTCAAGGTCACCTCTCAAACTACTAACAAAACATTTTTTTCATCGGGAAAGGCTTACCTCTTTCAGGTTACCAAAGATTGTTCTATCTGCACCGCAAACAAAACACTTCTTTGGCGGTGCCTATCGAAATAGACAAAGGCGAGTGGTGTAGACGCCTCCACCCACATAACTTTGACAAGGGAATCTTATTCCAGTCTAACCCCCTTTTCCAATCACGGACGGGAGTGTCAGACTAGTCATATATCTCTCGCGGAAACCTATCCTATACTTGAAGCTTTCTTGTCAAAGAAGACCAGGGTGCATGCCCCCTGGGTTTCAGTCATGTCCCCCGAATTACTCGCGCTCATCAGGTGGACGGACTGGAGATTGATGAGACATTCCTTGCATGAAAAGACCATTCAGGGATGGTATATGACTATTTCCGATGTATGAACTGGGGAATGAAAGCTGGTCTACGAGCTTGACCACTCTTCCTTCGTGCGGAAAACACATTACTCTAAAGAGTGATGAGACAATGGCTCCCATGCAATAAATATAGTCTCGTCCAAGGAGTAGATTATAATCCAGGGGTCCTTGGACTACCATTACGTTCATGTGAACGGTTTTCCCTCTCAATGTTATGGGCACATTGGGAAGGATCCCTAACAGTCGACTGGTTCCTTTGTCAAAGCCTGTTAGATTTCTCATCTCAGGTAAAAGTGATGGTGAACCAAGTGCTTTCCAAGCAATCGAGGAAAGGATACTCACAGAATCCCCTTCATCTATAATGGTACCGGCCATAACCATTCTATATACTTGAGCAATGATTCAGAATGGTACACTAGCCGGTAAACACGGCCTGCCTAGTGGATTCCAGTCGAAGGAGACAACCAGGTTGCTTGGAGGTGGGACCGAATAGACGACCGGGTACGACTCTGATGAACTTCCTTCCTCCGATAAAGGAATGGGTAAATTGCCCCCATGTTCATCGAAGCCTGTGTTTACGAAAAGAATTTGGACGGTGTCATCCTTGTTCTCTTCGGTGACTGTATCATCTAAAGATGGAACCTCTGAAGGCAAGACCGGGTCAACTGCCGCCTCGACCTTTTGAATTTCGTCTAGTATGGGTTCAGATGGTTTATCTTCAATGATAGACGCTTCGACCGACCACCTGGGTGGGTCAGCCGGATTTTCAACTAGTGACGGACTCAGCATGAGTTTCTTATATCCAGGAGGAAGTCGTAACGGTGAAACCGGACGATCATCCAAAACTCTTTTAGCCTCGTCTAATAAGGGACAACGGTGGATGGCGTGATCTCCTTCGCACAGTTTACAAGGAAATTTGCACTTTCCTTTTCATCCAGGGGCTTCACTTTCACTAGTCGACGGTGTGCTTTCAACATGATCATCAGAGGTTGACGACACCGGGTTGTGAAAACGAGGGGACCAATCCCTTAAGATCCAAGGGATGCAGGGACAATCTCTATGATAGTGGTCTCCTTTGCAAATGACACATGGCGATTTAGGCCTGGTCGGTGCAGTGTGTGGATTTTCGCTAGACGACGCTTGGTTACCCCTTTTCGCCTTTGGCTCCTTCTTCTCCTTTTCTTTCTTCTTCTTTTCCTTCTTCTTCTCAGGTACTTGACTTTTGGCTTTACCAGCCTCATCAAGCGAAGAGGAAGGAGGAGAGGAATAATTGGACGAAGTAGAGGGTTGGGGGGTAACTCTAGAATTGTCTAGTTGCTGACTCAATTGTTCAGGAATTGCGGTGTTCTGAATGACGGAGGTTGAGAAAAGCCATACGGGCAAGCCAATCGTCAATCCTGGAAGTGACAATGTGGCCATGTGGGGTGCACCAACATCTCCCCAAGAGGAGAAGGGATTAGGATTTCCTTCAAGGGGAACTCCTTGGTTGGTGGACTCCATTCTCTCAACCTAAGACCAACGTAGGAAAGGTGGTGATTATTACGTTTAAAATAAATTTTAGATGCTTTGACACAACTTGTTTTTTCAATTTTAAAGAGTTGAGAAAAAACAAAGGATGACTCTAGTCGCCTTCGATTTTTAATGACCCTAAAGTGACAAGTGCTCAGATGGACCTTTTCCATTAAGGAGTCTGAAAAGGAACAAAAGAGACTGCTCTGGAAATCTAGGCAGAGGGATTACCAAACCAATCGTAAAACTGCAGAATACTTCTTACGGTACGGTAGTCAATCTTTCCGAATGCTGTGTTCAGTGCATTACGATCGATAGGGCGGCAGACATGGCTTCCTATGGATAAAGGATTAAGCCTATTGTGGTCTCCCAAAATATACTCGATGATACGTGGGAGCACAAGTCCGTACCGGCACTTATCGTTTCAAAGTGGAGGAATCACCCAAGAAACAGTGAGAACAACAGTTACCAGGCTTTATGACGCCAGAATATGTCTCTAGCCTAGACTTCTAGATGTTGTGCGCTAAGTTCCAAAGCGTTGTTAGATTCATTAAATTTATTTTATAGTTGATCTTGCTTAAGAAATTTGCCTTTCAGGTTCACCGCGTGATGTAGATATACAATTCCTAAAATGCAATCCAAGATGATAAATAGTCGTTTTATCTTCTTTGTGCAATGAAAATCCTAGCTACTAAGGAAAGAGAGACAGTATTCTTTCAACAAAGAGAAAAGAGCACACACTATATGCACTGTCCTAAATCAAACCAGTCAAATAGTCTAAATGCAAATGCACATGCATGTATTTGTTTTCAGCCTTCTTAATATGTGAACGATAAAAAGAAAGCTAATGCGCAAATCTGAATTATTTTTCAAAGTGACAATTACTAACAAGTTCCTTTTCAAAATCAAAATGAAGATAATGATGACACTTTGCGATTTGGAAATGAAAACTTGCTTTCGAAACTAGAAAAACTACTAATTCAGATCAAATACAATAGTAACAGGGTAATCGACTATCAAGAACAATCGGATTCTCTTCTATGACTGAAAACGACACTTGCGACACTTTCAAATCAAGAAATGACAGTACAACTACGTTACTTCTTTGCAAAGGAGAACTGAAAATGACTCAACAAATACACAAAAACATTTACAGTTCTTTGCATAATGGAAGCGAAATAACAACAAGGAAAGGGGTTTCAAACAGAGGTTTACTGACTACAGGGAGCAAAATTCTTGAATAGATCTGAAAAGAGTGAACACAGAAACCAAAAATTTAGGAACAATGCCTAGTCTGATTAGCACACCTGTAACACAGTGAATTTGAAATTCAGCGCACCTACTACACTCAGGAAGTGCGTTGAATTTGAGATTCACAGAAGAGATAGTGCGCTAGGCTAGGGACGAGACTTTGCTTGGGTTCTGGGTCACAATTTGCAGTTCAGTTCAAGGATTTTGGCCGAGCAAGTGGTAATCAGTAAATCAATCACAGGGGTAGATCCAAGGAGGTTACTAGAGCTACCACAAGGGAAATTAGAGAGTTTGTAAATCAGTTGTTTAATTCATAAACAAAACGCAGAGATTGACTGAAGCGACATTTATCTACTTTTCATTTGCTAGTTCGAAAGCTACCTGGCTCAACTTCAGGCTCTGTTTGTAAGTTTATAAAGTAAACAAATGTAGATAAACAAACAACCTAGTCGCTCCCCAGTGGAGTCGCCATTTTGTTACAGGGAAAAGTGTCTATGCAGAACTGCTAATCCCACTAAGGCGGGTAGCTACCTTAGAAACAAACAAAGTAAAGCTACTTTCGTTTTCCTTTATGAAAGATAGATGAGAGAAGAATAAAGGAGACCAACCTTTTTCTTGTGCTTGGTTCCTTGTTCGATTCCTCTCTCTTCTGATAGTCCTTTGCTGCTCGCTTTCTTGTATACCCAGCTTCACAGAGTACCTATAGAATCAAAGCAGCATAACACTATACAAGAACATGGATCTATTATCATAAACAATCTAGGATCAGATGTAAATTGACCATACAAATGCACAAAACATAAATTACACAAGAGTATGGAGGAAAACTTAAATAACTTTATTGATAATCAAGAAAGAGCCAAGAGAGTTACAACCAGTTGTTCTGACCCAGCATCATCCTCTCAGCAAGTAAGCCCTTCTTCACCTCATGCAAAGCATAGATCACCCAACACTATGAAGTTTCCTCAAGAAACCAACAACAATTCCTTACAAGATGAAAAATTCCAGCCTCTGGATCTCTGGGAGGAGGGACCCATATATAGATGTCTGTAAGGGAGATGAGTCAGCTTGTGATTTGATTAGTGTCTTCTCTCTGATAGTTCTTGCTTCCACTTGGAGATTGATGATCTCTTACTCATCCTTGGTCGAATTCAGAGAGGCAAATGTCACAGGAGAAGTTTCTGGAAGATTCCATGCTTCTCCACCTTGCGGATTGACACTGCCATTTGTCTCTTCTCGCCCATCGCACCCCATAGAAGGGATTTTTGAAATGAAACACACCCACTGAGTGTATGTAGGTGAGATGCAATGCACTTTGCCTATGGAGCAGGTGAAATGATCCAGTTTTGACCAGTTCTGAGTAGTTTTTCATGGAGAACTTCTGGGAGAAGCTGTAATCAGTTGAACTTGTTCCTTTAGGGCTTGGAACAACACTTTTAGGGACTTAGGAGCCCTTGGTTTATGGAAATTTTATGCTTGGGGTTGCAGTGCCCAAAAATTTCTACAACAAGGAACCTAACAGATCCATTCCAAGTTTGTAGAGGGATCTCTTTGTATGATTTTGATTTCTGTTTTTTAGGATCTTAGGATATTTATTTAAGTTCGAGTAGGTTGTTTTCAAAATTTCAGTTGAAAGATGTTGGAAAATTCCATTGGGCATGGAGTCATAAAGTTTTAATTAATCAATTATAAAAATAACAGAGTAGTTGTAACAAGGCAAGATAGGAAAATTATTGGATCTTATAGAGTTCTTGGGGTGTAAATCAAGTGAATATGATTTAGGATCAATTTAAAAATAGATTATACAAAGATGAATTCTATACTTAAATTGCAAAAAGAAAAAAATGATATTGTTAACAATCCAGAGCAGAGTGCACTTAAGCAAATTTGGCCCTTAAGATTCATGCAACAATAAATAGGGAAAAACATATGGAAACTGAGAAAAGAAACAATTTTACATACGAAAACATATCACCAATTTCTTGACATGGGAATCTTGTAACAAAATTCTTTGTATTTTTGTAAATTGATCACTTTGAGTACAATCCATGGTTTACATCAATGTACAACACTTTTCTTCATACATAATACAACCTTTTCTAAGTAATATTACAAAATATTTATAGACTTGCTATTGAACTAACTTCGGATTCCATAAAGGAATTGACTACAAAATAATATCTAACAAAATTACATATATTTCTGAAACAGAACTAGAAAATAGATGTTTTGGACAAATCTGGTTATTTGTTGAAAATTTGAAGGAAATATGTTGTTGACTATGGTTATACTCCAACTCCTTTTTTTGTGCCAAAATTGTAGGTCTTTTGTTTATCCTTATTTGACCAACTCCAATAATTGGTCACATCATTGTTCACTCGGGATATGTAAATTCACCATGTCTCTAAACCTTTCATCTACCTCAGTGTAAGTTTTAAAAGTTGGTTTATTCAAAAACAAATGACTAATCTCATGTTGTATATTTAAATCAAACTACAAGCCTTCCAAAAAGGCTTCTCCACTGATATCTCCCTTTGAATTTGCCAACTTTGATGCATCTGCAACTATGTTGCATAAAATTTCCTGGTAATTTTCTAATGGAATGAATTTTCAATTAGAATTTCTTAGTGTTGGAAGTACTTTCAATTGTAACAAAGAAAAATTCTTGTTAAATCTTCTTACTTGTAGCTCCTGTTACACAGTAATTTGTCACCATCCCTGTTACTCCTCTTTTCGTACCTTGGAGGACCCATCCCGGGAGTTATAAGAAGTGACAAAGTCTAAAAACACTTGCATTATGTTCCCCTGAGTATGTACTCCATGTTCCCTGAAGGCACCTTCTGCAGATCGTCCCTAAAAAGTGCTCTTTTTCCATTGGCGGAAGTCCACAATATCCTACCCACGCCAATGATGGAGATCCTCAAAAGAGGGCGCGACCATTGGCGCTCTGTCTTAGAGCAACAATCGCGCCAACCAAATTTAGTCGTGATTTTTGCCTTAATGCACGTCCGACTGTTGTTTCCTTCATTACATGGAGCTTTTCTAAGGATAAAAAATCAGTCTTTTGTCGAGCTTTATCCATCTTTATGGCTTTTGCTAATCCGCGAAAGGTGTCCCGGTTCATCGCATCCTCCTCCCTTCTTCATCTATATAAGCTTGTCATTATGCATTGGACAATAAAGTGTTGGTGTTAGTGTTATGCTAGTGATTTGGTGATTGAGTCATAGTAGTGATGATTATTGGTCATGGAGTGTTAGATGTTGAGTTCTTGGAGGAATGCTAGTGAGTGCTAGAGAGGTTATGTTGCCGGAGAGGAGATGCATGTCAAGACACATATAGTTATTCGCCCAGCCAGGAGAAGGGTCGACGTCAGAACAATGGTTGTAACTTTTCCTGTTTATTAATTGATGAGTGACTGCTATTATAGTTCCAATCTCATTATCTGTCATGGTGATATGTTGATTTATTTCCTTTCTGACTGAAATATAGTTGTGCCTTGGTAGTTTCTACGTTGGTATCTGTCTCTTCCTTTGCATGTGCAGGTGTTCGTTTATGATCTGTTGGAGCAAGGGAGCGAGGATATCAACTCTGCTTCAATCATAGCGTTGGACTCCAGGTTAGTCTTCTTGATTCACCTTTGATGCATAACTAGGAACTTGCGTAGCAGCGTGGTTTGTTTGTGGCTAGTTCTGTGATAGGCTAGTGGGATCGCCTCTGTCCGCAGAGGGGATTTACCTTACCAACAAATTGGCGACTCCGCTGGGGAGTAACTCTTTGATTTCTGTCTTGCATGTTAATTTTCTTCTGCTTGCTTGAGTGCATGAGCTTCCTGAGTCAGTTTTGAGTTGATTCTTTACTGTTTGACCCATCTGAGAACTGTCAACCCGACCTGAGGTCGTATCATTCATTTTTCTAGTTGGCAAGCTTAATTGGCGCGGTTATTTCTCTGACAGTCGCGCCAGTTGGCGCACGTTGCTCAAGAGCAGCTCGCGCCAATCCTGTGGTAGCGCAAGTTGCAGGCTGACAGTCACGCCAGCTCTGTAAATTTTTCCTGTGTGTGGGTGGAAAGCTCATTCAATCTCTTTATATATCTCTTTCAGCCTCTGGAACTGTGTTGAACCTCTGCTTGACTGGTCTTAGCCTGTATCCCTCAGCTGTTTGCTTATTTCTAGTGACTTTGCATGTCTAGCCTTCTGTGGGAAGTTTCGGTCTCTTGATTATCCAGTCAGCTTGTTGATTGTGTTCTGCACTTATTCAGTGATTTGTTAAAGCTTGATCTTCTATACTCTGAATACTTCACTTCTAGCTTCTTTGGATTTCACTAGTCTTTGTGTTTTTCCTTGCTTGCATGGTTCATTTTGTGTTTTAGGATTGGTTCTATTTCATTGACTGAACTTGGATTGTGCATATCTCTTAGAATTTGTTTACATGCATCATGCCATCTTAAAGGAAAGAAAAAAAAATCTCCTGCATCATAGTAGTTAGCATTTATTGTTATTTGTTGCTATTAAAAAGAAAAAGACAAAATTTCGTTTCTTGTTATTAGCTGCATTAGGATCTTTGTTGAAGTGATCATTTCGTTTGTGAAAAAGATATCAACCCTCCTGTAGATAGAATTCATTGAATCAAATGATTTAATTTTGGCATATAGTTTGCATGTAAGAAGTTTTTGAGATATCACATACGGTAGGACCAAAAAACTGAAACATAATCAAAGATAAACTTTAAAATGAACTCAATGAACATAACAACGCATTGGAACATAACGCAAACACTCTAGAGGTCTAGGTTAGAGATGTGTTCCGGCGTCTTTAAACCTGGTAGTTTATCGTCGAGTGGTTGGGTGATTCCTCCACGGTGAAACGATAGGTGCCAATACGGACTGTGCTCCCATGTACCGTCGAGTATATATTGGGAGACCCCTATAGGAATAAAGCCTTTATCCATAGGAAGTCGTGTTCGCAATGCAGTGAACACAGCATTCACGAAGATCGACCACCCGTACCTTAAAAAGTATTCTGTGGTTTTGCGAAAAGTTTGGCACACCCTTTACCTAGAATTCCAGAGCAGTCACTTTTGATCCTTTTCGGACTCCCTAAACGAAAAGGTGCCTGTGAGTGTCTTGTCACTTCGTGCTCATTAAATATTCGAAGGAGACTAGAGTCATCTTTTACCCTTTTATCGACTCTTAAAAAATGAAAAGGTTAAGTTCAGTGTCTTAAAATTTATTGGCCACGATAACATCTACCCAATTAGCTTTCGTTTGTGTCAGTCTGAAGTAGGAGTTATCTCGATAAACTTTTCAAGTTTCATCCTGGCAGAATTACCAGTTTCGTCTTTTACCGAAACACCGGTGGTAAGTCTTCCTGTGGTTCTAAGTATACAACCACTTAGTTCTCGTGCCCCGGGTGACGAGACTTACCAGTTTCATTGGAACCCTACGTGGGAACCTTTTGAGGGCGGTATCCCTTTTTGGGACCATCCTTCTCCTCGTGGGTCAGTCCCACCAGTTTCATCCGACATGGATGATTTGTCTCCTACAACGACCGATGAGTCCGTTGCAACGAGCGGTGACATTCCCACCTCAACGGACCCTATACATGTTAGTAGTACGCCTACTACTACAAATTTACCACTGGGTTATAAAGCTTTGAGAGATGCTACGCCTTCTGGAACTCCGTTCACAGGTCCCATGTGGTCATCACACACTTTTCTTACTACGGAGCCTTTTACTCCACCAAGTCGCAGTCTATCTGTTACCTCCGTCACAACCGCTCCAACGGTATGTGTAGCCCCCTTGACTTCTATTTATAGTCGTCCCTCAGCCTCTTTGTTTGGAGTTTTTGACCCCATGACAAATGTCCCAATGCAGGAGCCATATGATCCATATTTGTCATCTCAACCGGTTGTTGAGGTATCGGTCCCATTGTCAATTGATTGGACCTCCACCTCTTTTCATGGTGGTCAAGTTTTATCCGCGCAATCTCCAATACAACCCCCTCAAGACCAACTAGGGCAATCTGTTTATGGAAACCCTTTCTTCACTGCTGCTCCTTTTTCCTCTTCTTATACGCAACCTTCTGGTAGCTCAGGTTAGTCGTCTTTTCAACAAGTCCAACCTGGTATCCAGCAAGGCTATCCCGTTGGACAAAGTGGTCAACAAACTATTCACCCAAACCAATCCAATGTCCAGTATAGTCCAATGTCTGGACAAGGTACTCAACCACTCGGTCAACCTACTGTCCAGTATTCACAACCCACTGGGCAGATTGGTCAGCCTCAAACACAGTTGGGCCAACCAACTGCCCAGCCTCCTCAACCATCTAGTCTGCTAGGACAACCTTCAACTGCGCAACAACAGTTCCAGCAGGTAGGCCAACCTCAGTATCAGCAGGTACAACCTTCTGGACAGATCGGCCTACCTCACCATCAACAAGGTTTTCCTTCTGGCCAGATAGCCCACCCTATAGGACAGTCTATTGGCGCTGCTTAATCTGGTCCGTGGCCCCAAATGGGACCCCAATACGCATCTGGTCTTCAAATGCAGGCTGGGTCTCAATCACAAACTTTTTATCCAACCCAGCCTGGTCCTTCAACTCAATTCAGAGCCCCACCACTGTATGGCTACCAACAACCTCAAGGGCAATTTTCGTTTGCCCCGTACCAGAACTACCAGCAACCGCAAGCAAATCCCTCGCAACCTTATCAACAGCAATACGGCACACCTCCAGCATCATTTGGTAATCCTTATGCTGGGGGGCACTATACAAATCCCTACGGCCAATCCACTATGGGGCCAAATCCTTCCGGACAAACTCTATGGGGGCAACCACCACCTGGGTGGAACCCTGGTGCTCCACCCTACCAACAGCCCCAGATGCCTTTCAATCCTCAATTACCATTCTTAGCGACTTTGGAATTACCAGATGTATCCAAATTAACCAATGATCCTATTCTTCATAATCCTTATTAGCCTCCAGTTCCAACTAAAATACCTGGTGACTGTCCAAAATTCGATGGTAAAGCCAATGAAGACCCACAAGCCCATGTTATGACCTATCATTTGTGGTGTTCATCTAATTCATGGCTTGACGATTCGATTCGGCTTCAGCTTTTTCAAAGGACTCTCACTGGCTCTGCCGCTAAGTGGTATATCGAACTTCATTGCGGGTCTTTTCAAGATTTCAATTCCTTGGCTATGTCATTTCTCACTCACTTCCAGTTACCCGTTCGATACGAAACGGGTACTCACCTCCTCACTGCCTTAAGACAAACGACGGCTACGCATATCTCTGATCATATCCATGAATGGATACGGCGTAGACGTATGATCAAATTTTGGATTTCTGACCATCTTCTTACCGATTGGTTTACGACTTCATTCGTGCCTCCGATAGCTCGGGATATCGCCATGGGGGCGTGTGTCACCGAAGAGCAAGCTATTGCTCGGGCTCAGTACCTTGACTTGGTTTATTCTCAGTCAGGTACATTATATGATTATCTGCCTGATGTCCCAAGACAAGGACCATCTAAAGCCCCGCCAACACCCACTGTTGACGGTATCATTGGTTCGGTTAATTCATCCTCAAAGAAAAGTTCGACGAACCCTGCGAAGCAAAAAACATCTGCTTCGAATGGACAACCTTCCCAGGCATCGCCAGGTTCGAATGTTACTTCTGAGGTTAATGCCGTCCAATCTAATACGGCAAGCAAGGCTTCGAAAGAGAAGAAAAGAGGGAAAGCGAAAAATAAGACGGAGCAACCTAAGCAGGAAACCCCGAAACCTCAACCTGAGGATGGCGCTAAACGCAAACCCAAATATCCTTGTCTTATTTGCGATGAAAATCACTTTACCAAGGATTGCCCGAGGCGGTCCGAAGTTAGTCGTTTATTAAAAGGCACCTCTGGGACTCCTGCGGTGCTCAAGGAGCCCTTTCCCACCCAACACACTCAAAAAACTCAAATGGTGGCTGACCCTACTCAGCCTCCCTCTTCCTTTGGTTCTCAAGTGTTTATGGCTGGTACAATACCCATTAATATCAGTACTCGAACGAAGGATTATTCGTCATCTGCCGGGAAGGAGCCTGAGGTTCCCCCAAGTGCTCCCCTGTTCAGTTTAGGTCCGCTCCACATTGAGAGACCTACCACTGAAACGCCTCTTCGACCCCCTCCAAAAGGAGTACTCCGGAAATCCTCGTATAATCTGAATGCTCGTGCTGCACAACACTACAACATCGTTGAGGACTTAGCACAGACTCCGTCGGCTATGTCCGCTTTAGAGGTTCTCCAGAGTTGCCCTTCGCAGAGGAAGTCCATGCTATCTGCCATTGGGGGCATAGACCCAGCCGATTCAGATTTAATAACCTTTGACTTAGAACGCCACACTCTAAGACTACCCCCCCAAATCGCCTTCCTCATACAGGTAATTATTGATTCCAAGACGATTCATCGTACAGTTATTGATGAAGGTGCCTCAACTTGCATCATGTCCGTTGCCTGTTGGAAAGCGATTGGATCTCCGATGTTGAGCCAATCTCCCACCACCTTGGAAGCTTTTGATGGAAGAGCGTCCCGTCCTTATGGTATACTCCAATATTTACCAATCTTTTTGGAAGGGAAGACGGTCGAGATGGAAGTTGAAGTCGTTGATGCTACTCTAACCTACAACCTCCTTCTCGGACGTAGCTGGATATACGCAATGCAAGTTGTTGCTTCATCTTTCTTCCGAATCATCCGTTTTCCTCATCAAGGGAAGATCGTTACCGTTGACCAGCTCTCCTTTTTTGCTTCTTCTTCTGAAGGCACCATCCCGTTCGTGGACCATACTTCCAAATTACCTAAGACTCTGGGAGCTGGACTTTTCAAAGATCCTGATCTTATGGGTGTTTTTCCACTCCCTCCTATAAATGTCGCCTCTGTCAATATGATCGCTACTGGCTCTGATCCGTGGCTCGTACCCCCTACAGACCAAGTAGATTCCTGGGGCGACCAGATGCCATTGAGTCCCGCCGAGTTTAATTATGTTGAAATCATTGCTGCCTCGGCTCCCTCCTCTACGCTTACTCCATCCTTAGGACTTCTAGATAAGGCTTATTCGGATTCTCTAGGAGAAATATTCCTCTCCGACGAAGCTATTATTGAGACTACGTCTCTAGAGGAACCTCCCTGGTATAGTTCTCGCCATCGTTCCTCATTTCTCCCTGCCTCGCAGCATTTCCTGACATGCCTCGAACGGTTTGCTCCTTGTCTACCATCACAAATCCTTCAAACGCCTATTCAAATTGATCAGGTTTTTTCTGAAGGAAATATGGCAAACATTACACGAACCCAACCCCTCGACATCTCTGTTAAACCCGGGATATTCGAGCATCTTCATATCGGAGTCACTTGTACTCCAGAGGAGATTCAACTTTATTTCGAACTCTTTCGCAAATTTCGTGATGTTTTCGCATGGTCCTATGAAGAAATGCCTGGCATTGATTCTAGCATAGTGATGCATGAAATAATCACGTACCTAGATGCTAAGCCTGTTCGTCAACGTCTACGCCCTGTACATCCTAGGAAGGCTGCGGCGATCAAGGCCGAAGTAGAAAAGCTTCTTAACGCCGGTTTTATTTACCCTATTCCTCTTACAGATTGGGTCTCTAACATTGTCCCTGTAACTAAAAAACAAGGTACAATTCAGGTTTGTGTTGATTACCGTGATATAAACAAAGCCTGTCCTAAAGATAATTTTCCCACACCATTCATTGATCAGATCATTGACGAGTGTGCCGGCGGTGAAATGTTTTCTTTCATGGACGGTTTCTCCGGTTATAACCAGATCAATATTGCTCCTGTTGATCAACACAAAACGGCCTTTATTTGCCCATGGGGGACTTTTGCCTATAAGAAGCTCCCTTTCGGTCTTAAAAATGCCGGTGCTACCTTCCAGCGTGCAATGTCTTATGCATTTCATGACATTCAGCATATTGTGCAACCTTATCTAGATGATCTTCCTGCTCATTCAGCTAAACGTGAGGACCACCCTAAACACCTTCGCGAAATCTTTCTTCGCTGTCAGTACTACCGCATCCGGCTAAATCCCCACAAATGTGTCTTCTGCGTTGAATCTGGTAGACTTCTCGGTTTTATCGTTTCCAAAGAAGGCATCCGTTTGGATCCCCTTAAAGTCGAAGCTATCGTCAATCTCCCTCCCCCAAATTCTTTGCATCAGTTACAAAGTTTGCAGGGGAAAGCCAATTTTTTACGCCGTTTTGTTCCCAACTATGCCGAAGTAGCTAAAGGTTTTACGCGATTACTGAAGCGTGATATCCCTTTCCATTGGGATGCCACAGCTCAGGAATCTTTTGAACGTCTCAAGAGTTTACTTGTTTCTGCTCCATTGCTTCGTCCTCCGGATTATTATCGCGACTACACCTTGTATCTAGCTGCCGCCGATACCACTATCGGCATGGTTCTTGTCCAAACTGATGATGATAACACTGAACATGTTATTTACTATCTCAGCCGCAACCTTTTAGATACGGAAACTCGATATGCTTATATCGAAAAGTTGGCACTAGCCGCAGTTTGTGCTGTACAACGTTTCCGTCATTATATTCTTTTGCGTACTACTACTGTCATTTCTGACTGCAACCCCATGACGTATATATTGTCACGCCAGTTACTGGGGGGAAAATACTCAAAATGGATTGTTATCCTCCAAGAGTTTGACTTGGAATTTACCACTGCCAAGTCTAAGAAATCCCTTGTGTTCGCTGAGTTAATTTGCTCTTTGCCATCGTCTTCCTCAACCTCGCCTTCAGAAGACCAAATACCAGATGAAACCCTGTTCCTCATTAGCACCCTCGATCCATGGTACGGAGATATAATCACATATCTGCAAACGTCCTCCTTCCGCCCAGGTCTGTCTAAAGACGCTCGGCGGAGGATTCGTCATCAATCTCAACCCTACCGTATCATCGGAGATACATTATATCGTCTTGGTGCAGACTCCGTTCTCCGCCGTTGTCTTACTCTAGAGGAAGCTGAACGGGTTCTAAATGACTGCCACTCTGGCGCTTGTGGCGGACATATGTCCGGATATGCTACAGCCCAAAAAATCCTTCGTGCTGGCTATTTTTGGCCCTCTATTTTCAAGGATTGCATCCTTGCCGTCCGGTCTTGTCATGAGTGCCAGATATACCAACGTAAAATGCGAGCGCCTTCTGCTCCGTTGCACCCTGTGGTTTCCGTCGGCCCTTTTGCAAAATGGGGCATTGATTATATGACCTGTAACCCTCGCTCGGCCGGGGGGCATGGGTTTGTCATCGTTGCCGTCGACTACTTTACTAAATGGGCCGAGGCGATGCCTACATTAACTGAAGACGGTCACACTGCGGCGCAATTTTTATTCAATCATGTTATTTCGCGATTCGGCGTCCCTCAAGCCATTGTCACTGATCACGGAAAGCATTTCCGTAATCATATGATGTCGGAATTAACAACCCAGCTAGGCTTGCAACATGATAGTTCAACTCCATACTACCCTCAGTCCAATGGTCAAGTTGAAGCTGTCAATAAAATCTTGGTTACAATGCTTCAACGTATCGTTGGTGTGCATAAATCTAACTGGCATTTGATGTTATTCCCTGCCTTATGGGCTTACCGAACCTCCGTGAAGGATGCCACTAGTTTCACTCCATTTCAACTAGTTTATGGACTAGAGGCTACCCTTCCAATTGAATGTGAAATCCCTTCATTGAAATTAGCCATCGAACTACTTCCCAACAATACCCCGTTAGAAGAACGCCTTCTTTACCTAGAACGGTTAGATGAGACTCATCGCCTTGCCTCTTTGGCCATCGAAACACAAAAGAAGCGAGTCAAAACTCATTTCGATCAGACCGTCTATCCGCGTTCTTTCGTTGAGGGAGACTTGGTCCTACTCTATGATCAAGCGAAAGATAAGCTAGGCGCAGGAAAACTCGAGTCTATGTGGCTAGGCCCTTATATTGTCAAGAGAGTCCTGTAGAAAGGGGCCTACGAGCTGATTGATTATGAAGGAAACCCTCTTGGGAAGCCCCGAAATGGGCTTTACTTGAAAAAGTACTATGCGTGATGCTGGTACATTTTATTATGTACATACATGTACTTTGGTGTGTTGTGTGTCAGTTTTCGAGACATAGCTGCCACTTATTGTGTTTTTCGCTTCTTGTGCAGATGCCAGATGCACCTTATGTTGGTTTCGCTGATGGTGCCTACCGCAGTACCCGCAGTTTGTCTTCTGCGGCATGGGTAATCTACGATCCTCATAACAAGCTAATAGATTGCCAGGGTGTGTGTTTAGGCCATACTACTAACAATGTTGCCGAATACTGTGCTGTAATCGAGTTACTTGCTGGAGCAATTAATTTCGGTATTCACGCATTGATAGTAAACCTGGACTCTCAACTTGTTGTCCACCAGCTCAACGGGCAATATTCCGTCAGAAACCATCATATACTAAGGTTGTATTTACGTGTAAGGTTGTTAGAAAGGCATTTTGATTTTATTACATATCAACATGTTCCGAGACAATTAAACACATTATCTGATGCATTGGCCAATCATGTATTAGATAGACATATGCATAATTTGTAATTAAAACATTATGTAAGCAAGCACATGAAAACACAATAATGAACCATGAACATATGTATATATATATACGTGAGTGTCAAAATGTTTGCGCCCCGCGCATTACATAATCCAAAAAATAATACATGTCCAAAACTCATACAGCCGTCGACAACATGTGCAAAAAATGAAACCTAGGCGTCTAATCGCGTTGATGCTCATGATAGCATGTCACCGCCCGCACCACACGTCTCAACAGACGATGGAAGCGAGTAGACACTCCCACCGTATGCCTCTGGTACACTCTAGGCACGTCCGCCAGTCTGCCATAATCTGGGATCCCTCGAGTAAGTGCCTCGAGGTTCTGCACCAAGTCATCATCGTCACCCTCTGCATGAGGGTCCGCTGCAGGTTGTACTCTCCGTACGTTGTGAGGCAAGTTGGCTGGTCGTTCTGCACCAACGTCTGCATACATATATAGATGCTGTAAGAAACAGACATGAATTATAAAAACTTGAATATGTTAAAATATTGAAAACATAAAAGGTCCTTACCTAGCTCCTCGTCCCAGTCCTCTCCCTCAGGAAACGGGAGGTCTGGATCTCCAGTAAAATCAGTGCCCGCATAGGGCCAGTCCTCCACGACGATCAATTGATGTTGGAGCCAAATAAAGAACTCGGGCCTCCAGGACATCTGCTGGCCCCAACCTCCTCTAAGCATAAGTGGTGCCGATCGAGCCAATCTCGGCTCCCGTGGCACTGGATCTGCCACTATACCTCCTGGGATTCAGAATATTGGTAGCTGCTCCAGGAAAAATGATACTATGATGGATCCATATCCGAACTGTTTATTGCCATCACGCTTACATTTGGTAAGCTGCCTCTTTATATTTGTTGTTACTGCTGTGGCCCAATCAAATAATGTAGGGTGTAGGCACTCAGTTGCCAGCAGCAAGTGATTCTTGCTGGCCTCGTGGGGTGCTTGTACCCCAGCCGTCCGAGTGATAGTGAATAGTACCACTCGTAGCACCAAATCTGCGATAGTGACAATGTCCACCTTGGCACTATTGGATCCAAAATGGGCCCCAGGACAAACTCTGGCCATTACGTCCCCCATCTTTTCCCCAGAAGGCCTACTACCGGTCAAGATGGGCCCTGCGCCCCGCCGAGATAGTCCAGTAATAAAATAAATATCAGAGACATCCAACTCCAATGTCTGGTCTTTCAGGCGGAATAACTGATCCTCAATATCCCAGGCATCCACAATAAACCTTAGTAACTCGGGCTGTGCACGTAGATATGAGGTAAGGAAGAATTTTTTCAAACCACAATCTCGCAAAGCATCCATGCATGCGTCATCTTCCAATGCCAAAGCATATATGGCCTCATGTTCCCTTTCTTTCCATTCTATAGCCATTTTGACCAATTCCTGCAACCAAAACACGAAAATGTCATCATAAGATCAATGGTGAAACCAAAAATGAAAGAAAATTGCAGTTTCAACGGTCAAAATTATGTGAAAATTGGTTCGCGCAATTGGCGCGACTGTTTTACAAACAGTCGCGAAAATGGCGCGACCCCTTTTTGAAAAACAGCCCATTAGCGCGAACCCGCGTGGGAAACTCGCGCCAATGGGCGCAACCCTATTTTTTGCAATACCCCTTGCAGAGGATCATTCTGTGGATGGAAAACTAAAAGAATGGAATAAAAATGAAGCTAAGGATGAGGCCTCTTACTTGTTTCAAACGGCGGCTCGAATGGTCTCCTGGATTGGTCGCAATCAACAGTTGAAATTTGCACCCAAAACCCTCCAACGGTAAACTCACAAGGTAAAAAGTGAAAAGTAATTTTATTTTTTACTATTTCACTATTTATAACTTCTTTTGGCTTAAAAAACACATTAAAATCATATTTTTGTGAATATTTTTATGTCAAAGTAGGATTTTACGCTGTTTTTGTGTGTTGACAGGGATTAGTGCCACTCGAGCAACATAATGAATCTTTTTTTTTGGTTTTTCGAGCTCGGTAAAACACGAGAAAAGGTTACTTCAAGGTCCGCTTTCAGCTCTTTTCTGACCATTTAAAGAGGAAAAGATTGCTGAGTCGCTCCTTTTGACTCGTTAAATGGTGATAAGGGGCGGTCGTTTTAAGTTCTTTTTGTCGACTGTTAAAACATAAAAAGGTTACCGGGTTTTTGTCGTTTCAAACTCGTTAGTGGTTACGAAACGACGTGGTTTTGACCGCTTTTTTAATTTTTCAGGTCAAAGTCACTAATCATGAAAAGTACTCCTCGATCGTAATGATCGGGCGGTTCTTTCGGGTATTATTTTATACTTTTTTGGGCCCGAGAGACACAACTTTACGAAAAAGGACATCCCTGGAGTTTACTTTTCTGCTGTCTTTTCAAACTCTCTAAACATGAAAAGACGCCGAGTTCTTCCTTTGTCAGACTCGTTAAAACTTAATGACATCGGATTTTATCACAATACAAGCATATGCTATCCCCATCAAGCTTGTTAAAAATAACTGGGGTACTCGCCAGAAATGGGGGGGGGAAAAGAAAATTTTGAACCATAGTTATTACCGTAAAGGCAGTATGTCGCTCTTGAACATGGCACTTTTTGTTTTCGTGTCCGGGGTGGGGATATTTCATCTCATATCTTTCACTTGCTTCCATGGACTTGGGTACCCTATTTGACCTCTCATTCACTCATTGCCTCGTCATAATGACCTTTGATACATTGATGTCAAATACTGCCAATTCCGTTAATGTGCCGCCGATATGTTCAAGAGAAGTTGACCTCTGAAAAAACAACCTCCTTCTGATAGTTCGCACAATCTTGATTCACAAACTTCATCTCTCTGTCTCGTGTCGATGATGTGGGAAACATTATGGCCCACCTTCGATCAAGGTCACTCCCTGTCGACTTCAACTCATTATCCAGGGAATTGATCTAGAGACTCCTTTCCGGTGCCTTGGAGCCTGCATGCCTCAATGGCAGGTTCTTCGTCTTCGACGTGAGGTTTTCATCATTGGCCTCCGATCGAATGATTCTACGGGTGTTCGACTTCAGATCATTGATTCACATGCCATAGATTGTACCTATAGTACCTTGAGGGCCATTGTCATTATTGGTGGTACCTCTCGCGTCTGTTAACAGTTTCCATTATTGACTGGTAATCAGGCGATGTTCAGGCATGTTCGACTTCAGCTCATATATTCACATGCTTGGACTTGTACTCTTGTTCAGGTCGAGATGGAGCGCAAGACCCTGGATTGTGTCTGTTGTAATCCAGGCGTGATTCTTGATACTTGACTCATTCACTGGATGGCTGCGACCATACCTGAGTCAAATCATTGATCCTAACCAGATGGCTGCGTCCATACTATGGATCCAGATTATTTATGTACTCTCTTATGGATGGCTGCGACCATACCATGTACATCATGTAATTGAACTATCAGTCATGTCTCTTAATACAGCTCCTCGGCGGTAGTAACTATATGTGCTCTTGTGTGCTCTTATGTGTGTGTTCTTGTAAAGCATTTCACCCCTCTCCACCTCTCGGGCTTCATGCTTTAGGGGGCATCTGTTACACAGTAATTTGTCACCATCCCTGTTACTCCTCTTGTCGTACCTTGGAGGACCCATCCCGGGAGTTATAAGAAGTGACAAAGTCTAAAAACACTTGCATTATGTTCCCCTGAGTATGTACTCCATGTTCCCTGAAGGCACCTTCTGTAGATCGTCCCTAAAAAGTGCTCTTTTTCCATTGGCACAAGTCCACAATATCCTACCCACGCCAATGATGGAGATCCTCAAAAGAGGGCGCGACCATTGGCGCTCTGTCTTAGAGCAACAGTCGCACCAACCAAATTTAGTCGTGCTTTTTGCCTTAATGCACGTCCGACTGTTGTTTCCTTCATTACATGGAGCTTTTCTAAGGATAAAAAATCAGTCTTTTGTCGAGCTTTATCCATCTTTATGGCTTTTGCTAATCCACGAAAGGTGTCCCGGTTCATCGCATCCTCCTCCCTTCTTCATCTATATAAGCTTGTCATTATGCACTGGACAAGAGAGTGTTGGTGTTAGTGTTATGCTAGTGATTTGGTGATTGAGTCATAGTAGTGATGATTATTGGTCATGGAGTGTTAGATGTTGAGTTCTTGGAGGAATGCTAGTGAGTGCTAGAGAGGTTATGCTGTCGGAGAGGAGATGCATGTCAAGACACATATAGTTATTCACGCAGCCAGGAGAAGGGTCGACGTCAGAACAATGGTTGTAACTTTTCCTGTTTATTAATTGATGAGCGACTGCTATTATAGTTCCAATCTCATTATCTGTCATGGTGATATGTTGATTTATTTCCTTTCTGACTGAAATATAGTTGTGCCTTGGTAGTTTCTACGTTGGTATCTGTCTCTTCCTTTGCATGTGTAGGTGTTCGTTTATGATCTTTTGGAGCAAGGGAGCGAGGATATCAACTATGCTTCAATCATAGCGTTGGACTCCAGGTTAGTCTTCTTGATTCACCTTTGATGCATAACTAGGAACTTGCGTAGCAGCGTGGTTTGTTTGTGGCTAGTTCTGTGATAGGCTAGTGGGATCGCCTCTGTCCGCAGAGGGGATTTACCTTACCAACACTCCAGTTCTTTAAACTTATTCTCCAACTGTACCATCACATGTTTCCTAGTCAAAAGTCTTTTGACTTCCATCACAACCTTTGTCTTGGCCTGAATGTTCATATTATGAAACCAGCTCATAGAAAGATAGAAAATATAGATTAACGCCTTAGAATTGAACCTCTTTGAGGGGGAAACCTCTTTTACATTACACAAATAAAAAATTCTTGGATGACTCAAATGACAAAACCTCCTTTCTATATATAGGAGTCTAAGGGGTCACAATATAACCAATCCGACCTAACAATAATAATATAAAGGCATAAAAATAACAATAGAGGGATCCTATGGGGGATAATAATAACAATATGGGGATAATAGGGGCACAACAATAATAATAAGGGATACAATGACAATAGTAATGGGGGAATCACCAGTATTATAGGACCATAACATGCCCCTCTCCTTAAAAAAAGTGTTGTCCTCAACACTTGAGTAGTTCTTGATGCTTTTGTATAAAATTATGTATAAATTTCTCATTTCTTTAAATAATATGCACTCACAGTTGAATATTGAAAGAAATTTGAAATTTTGACTCGAGGTTCAGTGAGATTTAGTCTCAAATGGGTTTTTTTAGGTTCTAAAACATGGCAGTATAGTGAAAATTCCATGATGACATGTTTGGAGCAGCGAAACCCTAGAATCCAAAGCTCTGATACCAAATGTTATGAAACCAACTCACAAAAAGATAGAAAAGATAAATCAACACCTTAGAATTTAGCCTCTTCGAGGGGGCAACCTCCTTTACATTACACAAATGAACAATTCTTGGATTATTCAAATGACAAAAACTCCTTTATATTTATAGGAGTCTAAGGGGTCTCAATATAACCAAGGCGACCTAACAATAATAATATAAAGGCACAAAAATAAGAATAGAGGGATTCTATGGGGCATAATAATAAAAATATGGGGATAATAGGGGCACAACAATAACAATAAGGGATACAACAACAATAGTAATGGGGGAGTCACTAGTATTATAGGGACCTAATAGTTCAACTCTTCAATCTCATCTCTATTTTTGGAATTTAGCATTCTTATGATTTTATGTGCCTCTTCTGGCTTATGTTCAATATCAACTTTGGATTTTTCCACTGATCTTTAACTCTCTATACCAATTCATCTTGTTCAAAAATTATTCAAATTGATGGCCCAACTCAATAACATTGGCATTGATATTGTGCCAAATGCTACATTTTTCTTCTGCAAACATCTGAATAATGATATCTTGATCTTCATATTTCTGAATCTGCTAAACCAATTCGAAATTCTTTTGCAATTCTACCAAGTATGCATTTTTTGCCTTAATCTTTTCTTCTTCCATCTTGTTGAGTGTTGCTATCAATTTCTCCACTTCTTTATTTTCCAATGATAATTCTCCCAAGGATTGAGCCAGTTTGTTTGAGGAATCTGAACCTGATTCTAGAATTGTTAGCTGGGTTACAATACCTATTGTTTATGTTCCTGCTGTTGATGTTCCTGCTACCTCCCATTGCTCTTTTGCTTTTAGTAGTGCTTCCCTGTCTTGTTCCATTTTCTGGATTTGAGCATTTTGTCCCACTACTATTGTGTATAGCTTCTCTTTCTCCATCTACAAACTAGTGACTTCCTTAGCCTCAGGGTGTTCTGTAGTTGGAAGTTTGAGCTTTTTCCTGAGAGCTTGAATGTTTGCATTCTTTATTTTGATTACCTCCTCTACTACCTTGATATCACTAGGATCATATCGTTGTTTAATACCTAAATCTTCCAGAGTCTTGATTCTGGCGTCTTTGGCCAGAGAAGACATTCTTTCAATCTTCAACTATGAGTGCATATTATTTAAAGAGATTTGCAATTTAGAAGTAGCCACAACTCTGCTGGTTAGAGTTGAGTATATCATCTCACATGCCTTCTTTTTCAAATCAATCTAATCAATTGCATCACCAGGTTCAATATCAATTGAAAATATGGAGGCCTTACAATCTTCAGCATCTTTGGGGGCTCACACTTTTGGCTCCTAAAAGGCCATTTGAAATTTACCCTTTTCTGAGTGAAATGCAGACAATAACCTATGTTGAGTGGTGGCATTTTGTTTCCAGAATTCTGAGTATGTTGAGAAATTTAGGGCTTCATTATTTAGTTTTAATTCCTTGTATCTTGTAAAAATTCTCCGCTTCGGTGGAACTTGAGAGGTAGAATAAATAGGATACTCAGTTGCCTCTTCTACATATGGGAGAGAGGTGGTAGGAGTGCCTATCAAAACCAATGTAGTATGCTTCTGTGCATCCCTATCTTTTGACGATTCTTCTTGAATAGTGATTACCTGAGGATTAATCTTAATATCAATCTTTTTGGTGTTATTTGGATCCTTCTTCCTTCTTTTGAATACAACAAAATCTGTAGCCTGTGTTTTTGAGTCTCTGGGACATGCTTTCCCCTGGCCTCTTGATTTCTTTGTCTTTAGTAATAGGAGTTTGTAAACAATATTGACTGACCAACTGTTCTTATGCTTCCTATAATGTTTTTTTTGCCCATTCCTCTTGTTTAGCTTACTGCTCTATCTCTGACCTTGGTGTATGTGGATATGGATTGCTCCTATGTTCAACCGTGAGCTTTGTTATTATGCCTAAAGCATCATAAGGTCAAGTGAAGGTTGATCTGAACTTAATCTTATTTAAAGTTTCCTACAATTCCTTTTTTGATGCTCTGGTATTGAAGATATAGGGACCTACCTGTGCTTTTAGTTTAAATTGTGCCTTCTTCATATTCAACACAAAGTGTAGTTCATCCATGTTTAGCATCTATCTGGCATATTCTAAGGAAAAATTCTCACTGGCACAAAGACTTGTGATATATAAGGAAGGATATCACACCCATAATATCATCTTTGTATAGTTCTAGTACAAATACCAGCCTCGAACCTTTGATTTTTCTGAGAGGTGAAAAAAATCAATGAGTTTTGGATAGATTCTTGGTATAACATCACTACATAATAAACATAATGATGTGTGAAGGAACTTATCTACAAAATATGTTTATGAATATTCTTTTGTATTCCTCATTACTAGAGATGTGTAGTGAATGAATGATAAAGGAGTACCCTTCTTTCCCATCTTCTGCAATTGAAACTTGAATCTGGCTACTTGGTGAAATAACATTAAATATACCAGAATTGACTAGTGTTTGAAAACATCTTCAGCTTTGAACTTTAAAAACTAATCATGTATAATATATGATAAATACTCACTATAATTGAACAAAAGTTAAGGCTTATGACCAACTGAAAAAAAAAACTGATAAAAATCCTAAAATTATGTCATCAACCCACTAGTCTATATGATAACCTAACAACCAAAAAACCATACAGATCACTTTTCTTTACATGTTTGGGATGATAGAGGCAAAATATGGTGGGTTTATTCTGGGCAACTCAACATTTTCTGGTAGAAAGCATTCAGAAATGTGAGGTCATTAGGGGAAGGTAATTTTCTTGTACACTTCCATGAATGCATCAGTAGAAAATGGATGTATGGATGTATGGGGTTTTATCTATATGGCTTCGAAAATACTCTCTGGGTAAATGGAAAAAAGGACCTCATTGTTCTATGAAATCACTTCTTTTTGGCTTTGTAGGTATCTAAGATGACACGAGGTAGAGAATTCATTGAAGAAATGAGTTTGGGGAAAGGTAAGTTAGGGAAGGAAGGAATTCCAGATGCTCAAATTGTCACTCTGGTATAGGTATTTTGTTTTAGCCCAATTGTGAAGCTCATAGAGGTCAAATTCACACTGGGTGTCAACAATTTTGTATTGGTTATCGACCAATGGAGTTTTATCAAGGTCAGGGACAAGGGGAATAATGGGATCTTCCTCAGGCATCTTTTCTTTTCGCTTTCTCGCTCACATTTTCAATTATAGTGAAAAATGAAAGAATTGAGCTACCAGACTGCTTGTTTAGTTGAATTTTGCAGAGGGATAACTAACATTTAGTGCTTGACAACCTCATAACGGTTCATGCTTGACCTGCACAGATTGAAAAGCATTGAAAAAGGAGTTGCAAGTTTCTTAGGGGCCTTTATAATGGAAATGATAGGAATTATAACAAAATTAGTACTATTTTGGGAGCGAAGGCATTTAATTCAAAAATGGGTCGATTGGTGGGAGAGAATTTAATGCTCAACATTCATCTGTAATTTAGCAGGTGATTTGAAAGTTTAACAGTTGGATGACATGGAGAGTGAATGAAATTGAGGGGTGATTTTGATGGCAGAAGGTATGACAACTGGTGCGAGTTTATGGCTAGAGGTGATGAGTGTAGAGGAGAGTGAGCAGGCAGTTTTTAGGGGGGTGGAGGTTCTACATGATTTTGGGAAGGGATCCCATGAAATCCTTGAAGAGACGACACATCATATGGGTAGTGTTTATACAAACACGCTTTTCGCGACACCCCCCCTCGCCCCCTCTGTTAAACATCGCGTGGGGGGGGGTGTTGGGGTCCAAAATCCATCTCCCACCATTGATCTGCGTAGTGGTCATTGCCACTATCGAAAGGTGTGATAATTTTATTGGAAAATGAAAAAACCATCTAGTCTTACATTTTTTTCCTTTTATTTGAAATAAAAATTAAAAGAAAATGATTTTGGCAACATTTACACTTGCGCGCCCATACTTTGGGATATTTTATTTTTTATTTATTTTTCTTATATATACATTTTTTGTCCCGTTTTATTTTGTTTTTATTTTTCTTTCTTTTTTCTACTTTTTTATTTTGTTGTCTTTTCGTTTTGTTTTTCTTTTATGAGCTAAACAAGTTTAAAACGAAAAATAACTTTTTACAATATCCGAGTGGAATGAATAACTTATTAATTATACATGACTCCTATATATTTATAGGAGCCTAACAACATGTTTACCCCGACTGACCGATTGCTTAGGTAGATGTGGGAGGAGGGTGTTGCACAAACTCAGAATGATACGAATGTTGCCAAGACTGAGGATAGTTCATGTTTTGGAAAGAATATTGTGGTGCATTATAATTAGGATAATATGGTGCACGTTCAACAAGCATAATTGTACTTACTTTTGGCCATGATTTTGGTACTCCCATAGCATGCAATGGCTTAGGCACTGAATGATCCACTTCAAATATTGCCTTCAGTCCAGGAATAGATGAGCATCCCTCATTAAGATGTTTAGTTGCACATATCACACAACTATTAAGAACCTTGACATCTACAGGACATTCACGTAAAAAAGGATTTTTCCTACATTTTGGACAATAAATGGACATTGTCTCTTTCTCTTCTGGAAGTTTTTGCTGAAATTTTAAAGAATCTATTTGTTTACTAACAATATTCATAATCTTAATTTTAATATTATCCTTGTTATTTTCCAAAACAATGATCATAACATCTTTAGATCCAATCTGTTGTCTCTATAATTGCTTCTAATTCCCTTACCAGATCTAGATTGGTTACAACTTCCTACACAAGTCACAAATTTGGTCAAAAGAAAGTTGAGAAATGTCCCCTTGTCCTAAAACATTCAAATTATTTCTAAAATCATCCAAACGTCATCATAAAAACATGATTCTAATAGTGCTCATGTCAAACTTGTCCTTTGTCCTTTGAAGGATATATACAAATCTTTTAAGGTAATCCTCCAAATTTTCTTCATCATTTTGTGTGATAGTAAAATTTGTGTCATGAATTTCTTGCGTCTTTCAATATTATTGATATTTATTTAGAGAAGTTCCCTTCATTTGATCCCAAAAAGTGATAATGTTTCATCCCAACCCCATAAACCAACGTAGAGTTGAGTCTTTGGGTGTTTCAAGGAAAAGTTTTGACTTATTGGCATCCAATGAATAACAATAGCTCCTACAAAGAATGCCAATTTCAAAAATAAAAGAATTAGGATCCTCATGTACCTTACCATGGAAATGTGGAAGAACTGAAGGTGGGATTTTTTTTCATTTGTATGATTCCATCATGGTCCACTATTTGAAATCCAAAGTTGAATTGTTCTTCCAATGGATGATTCTCACTAATCCTTTCACTATGAACCTCCTCATCATCTTCTATCTTCCTTCCTCTAAAAAATTTTCCCTCTATGGACTCTGAAGGCTAACTTTATTTTAGATTTAATTTTTCAGTCTCAAGAGTCTCCTTCTTCCTTACGAATCGTTGCAATACCCTCGAACTGTTATCTCTAGAATCGAGATGCAAAGGACCATCCTAGTTGGTATGTGCCTGCTTGGAGTTTTTTCCCACAACACATGGCCCACTGTGATAAAATATTCTGATTTATCAATATTTCCTCTAGCCTTATTGATATTTGGACCCCTACCTCTCATATTCATGCATTTTTAAAAGAATAACCAAACATAAAATAATAATAGATAACCGTAAAAAACACTTGCTAGAAACTTGTCAATTCAAACCCAAATGTTGCAGCTATGTCAAAATTTGTACTACAACAATAAAAATTTTACCCCTCAAACAATCAACAACAAAAGCACACACCTGCTTTAAAAAAACAATGCAAAACTTACATTTATTGCAGATAAAAAAAAAAAATTACCAGAACTTCTCCACGTGTCTCCCCGGTAATGGCGCCAAAATGTTGGTTGTTAATATTAACCTCAACACTTACTTGTCAAACGAGGGTTCATATACTTCGAGGCACAACACAATAAATGCCAAGAAGGTTTGGAAAATCCTGTAGAAACAAATCTTGTCTCAAAATGAATAATCAATCTCTCTCAATTTTGACAAAGAAAAGTAAAATCTCTAATGTGCTATTCCTGCACTGCCATATTTTGGCAATGCTCAGACCAATCTAGGTT
Source organism: Pinus tabuliformis (assembly GCA_031772625.1). Lineage (NCBI taxonomy): Eukaryota > Viridiplantae > Streptophyta > Pinopsida > Pinales > Pinaceae > Pinus > Pinus tabuliformis. The sequence goes on along the minus strand of CM062817.1, from coordinate 1,983,766,699 downwards.
CTAGCCACCTTAGAAAAGAAATCTCCAAACAAACTAAAGTTATCAAAAAATAAGAAGGCTCAAAAAATGCACAGAGGTTTTCAAAATCCACTGAAGAAAAGCACTCTGTTCATTCTTGCACTAAATATTCCTTTTTAAAAATTATATTTCTACACTTCGAAATATCTCATACAATCCCTCTTATACTCTTTTATTCACACAACGTATACTCAACACTTAATATCAAGTTGCATCAAATGATTCATAAGGCACACACAATACCAATTTTTTTCACTTTTTTCAAATTAACCAATCATGAAATCCAAACCTCATGATTTGTGCTTCCAAAATAAAGATAAAATACAAACTAGAGAAGTCTAGTTAAGCAATAGATAGTTAAGAAAGATTCAAGTTTAGGAAAATCAATGACAACGGAACAAAACCTTTCATAACAACTCTTAGGAAATCAAAAGCATCTATTATGCATCAATTTTTCACCCTACAGCTGCCTTCATGTAGATCGATAAGCCTTTAGGTCTTATCGATATAACTTCTCTTAATTAGATTATGTACCTTTGCGAACATTCATGACGATCTTTCGCGGACCCTAAACAGGTCAATCAACCACTTACGTGCCTTTGTGATTACTCCTAATCCCGTAATTACCTAGATTGGCTTAAGTGTTCAATAATTTTAAAATTTAGCAAGATATTATTTTATTGAATTAAAGTTTCTGTGATCCATATCAGGTTTATGAGAGATTTTTCGACGTAAATCACAAGATCTATCATTTGTCGACGCGTTTCAAACCAACCAGTGTGGTTCATCATCAGGATAAGTTGAAGAACTAGATCCATATTTGCATGTTAAATAGCTTGAGTAGAGCCTCCAACGACTAACTAGGCCAAAGGCTAAATTGGACTCGGGACCTTACCTCTAAAATAAATATATAAATAATTTAATTTAATTGGAAGTTAGTTATAATAAGGGACTAAATAAATATATAAATAATTTAATTTAATTGGTTGTTAAAAGGTATTAACTATTAAAATGTATAATTAACTATATGTAGGGTTATTAACTATATAGTAAATACATAGAAAATATAAATATTGGAATAAAACACATGAATAGCTATTTAAAGAGTTTAAAATTGGTTGTTAAAAAAATAAATAAATAAAAATAAAAATATATAAATACATTTGAATAAAAAAATAAAAATAACATAAAATACATAAATAAATAAAAATAAAATATACATATATACCTCAGAATAAAATAATATTAAGTTACAAAAAAAATAATAATAATCTAACTAGAATAAAATAATATTAAGTTAATAAAAATAAAAATAAAAATCAATGAATATAGAAACTAATCAGATAAAATAATTGTAAATATTAACTGATTATAAAATAAACATAAGAGACTAGAAATGAGGGGAGGGGAAGAGGAGGGGCGAAAAGGAAGGAATCGACTAGGAAGAGAGTGCTGGGACCCAACTGATCTTCCAGCCATCCTCTCTATTGAGATTTCTTGGCCTCTTTTCAATCTCGAGAGCTTCCCTAAATTTCCAATGATGGAACTGAGAAACCCTAGCAGTGACACTAGCCTCCTCAATACAAACATGATGAATGGTTTTTTCCGCATGCTCAGCTAAAGCCGAAGACTTTCATCTCCTATGCTTAAGGTTAGCTACGTGTTAACTAATCCTTTGATTGATGGAGTGACCTGTCTCACCAATATAGGGGGTCCCACAAGAACAAGGGATAATATATACCCCTTTCATATCTTTAGGGTCGATAGGAACCTTTTCTGATCTGAGGGACATACGAATAGTGTTAAAGGGCCTAAAGGTTACAGGGACACTATGCATCTTGAGAATCCTTGCAATCTTATGAGTGGTCCCTTGAACAAACGGAAGATGGACACCTGGAATTCGCTCCTTTGAAACGCATATGGAGCAGTATCTTCTTTTTCTTTTTTCGAAAGAAAACACATACGAAGCAGTATCTTCATGCCAGTTCCCACTATTTACTTGCTCAGAAGATGGGGGTTCTTAATACCCTTGCTACTAGGGCCTTAAGGATCTCAGATAATAAGAGTTTTGAGAAAGAAAAATCCCATCTCCTTGATGTCTTTGTTGAGAATGGTTATAGTAGATACATGGGATAGAAGGCTTTCCTAAAAGCTGCCAAGAATTCTCTTGCTAAAGGGGAACCGAAGGAGCGGATTCCAGGTGTCTATCTTTCATTTGTTTAGGGGACCACTGATAAGATTGCAAGGATTCTCAAGATGCATAGTGTCCATGTATCCTTTAGGCCCCTTAACACCATTCGTATGTCCCTCATATCAGCAAGGGATCCTATCGACCCTAACGATATGAAAGGGGTATATATTATCCCTTGTTCCTATGGAAAGCCCTATATTGGGGAGATGGGTCACTCCATCAATCAAAGCATTAGTGAAGACGCAGCTGACCTTAAGCATAGGAGATCAAAGTCTTCAGCTTTAGTTGAGCATGTGGAAAAACCCAATCATCATGTTTGTATTGAGGAGGCTAGTGTCATTGCTAGGGTTTCTCAGTTCCATCATCAGAAATTTAGGGAAGCTCTAGAGATTGAAAAGAGGTTGAGCAATCTCAATAGAGAGGATGGCTGGAAGATCAGTAGATGTTGGGTCCCAGCTCTCTCTTCATAGTCGATTCCTTCCTTTCCCCCCCTTCCCCTCCCCTCCCCTCGTTTCTGGTCTCATCTGTTTATTTTATAATCAGTTAATATTTACAATTATTTTATTTGATTAGTTTCTGTATTCATTGATTTTTTTTAAACTTAATATTATTTTATTCTAGTTAGTTTATTATTATTATTATTATTATTATTATTATTATTATTATTTGTAACTTAATATTATTTTATTCTAAGGTATATATGTATATTTTATTTTTATTTATTTATTTATTTTTTATAACAACCAATTAAATTAAATTATTTATATATTTATTTTAGAGGTAAAGTCCCTAGTACAATTTAGCCGTTGGAGGCTCTGCTCAAGCTATTTAACATGCAAAGCTGGATCTGGTTCTTCAACTTGTCCTGGCAATGAACCACACTGGTTGGTTTGAAACGTGTCGACAAATGATAGATCTTGTGATTTACACAGAAAAATCTCCCATAAAAAAGATATTCTTTGCATAGATAGTTATTATTACTTGCATTCATGTGAAAATATAAATTATGTAGAAGCACGCATCAATACAGTATTAATTCATAAACCCATCATTCATTATACATAATAATGAATTCATTCATAACATAAATAGATAGCCAAGACATACGAATTATTAGAATAATCTCTTTATTAATATTTCATTTCCTCTTAAAGACTCAAAACCACCCTGTGCACTCAGCTGCAAGGGTCCATGCACTCAGCTATGGACTCTACTCCAGGCCTTTGCACACACAACTACAGAGCCTCTCTTCTACTCTAAGACTTCTTCGCTCTTTCTTCTACTGACCCATTACATTCAAATTCGTTTATATCTCCTTCCTATCTTAGACTCTCTAAGACTCTCCTTTTTATACAATCCCATGGTCCGCTGACCATCGGTAGATCTAGTAAATCGGACACAACTTACATAAAACAAGGTTAAAATCGTTTATGACGCTTTACTATCTACGCACTCTGTGTTGGGCATGGGATCCCCTGTAGCATGTTTTGGGGCTCAAAGCCCATGTTTTGGTCAATTGTATTGTAAGACTTTGCGAAGTGTGGGCATGGAGCGTGAAGTGTACAATCGAGTCATAGGGTTGTCCGCCCTAAGAATTGTATTGTAATTTAATGTAAAGTTGTGTCGTCCTACCCATGGTTTGCAAACCATTGGATTGTATAAATAGAGTGAGGATCTAAGTGTAAAGATAGCTTAGAGGAGCATAGAGATATAGAATAGCGAAGGTATGGTTAGAGCATAGAGTGGAACCTGAAGTGTACAGGGTCATAGTAGTAGGAAGAGGCTCTACAGCTGAGTGCACAGAGGCCTAGTAGAGTCTGTGGTTGAGTGCGCGGACCCCTGCAGCTGAATGCACAGGGTCGAGTCGGGTATGTACTTGGAAGTAAAGTTAATAAATAGAAATTTACTAAGTGCATCTATTCTTGAATCTATGTTTTGACGTATGCATTAATTTTATTCTGGTTATTTACCATGCACACTAGATGAATACTCGTATGAATGCCTATATATGAAAATAATCTAAGTAAGCAAGTTAATAGAGCCTAACTAAGGAAGAATTGGGTAAATAACATGGGTCGTGTTGTGGCTAGAATTGCGCGAAGATAGTATCCTAGGTTGTGGGGTGCCCGCATGTGTGCATAGCGCAGTAAGTGTGAAGGTTGGACCGTATACCAATCACCACATATCAAACATTCCCAGGGTGTAGAAAACGGGTTCTAGCACCCTCCCATACTACTTCAGGTGAGACCTCAGTCCGCCCTCCAGGGACTGTTGCCGAAAGTGCTAGTAGTACCGGGATTTGCTTGGCTAAATCACTTCTGAACCTGGGTCAGGCCCCACTAAGCCAACAAATGGTTCCGTTGCCAAGATAGAGATCTACATAAGGGATGTCTAATGTCATGCCACTGGAACCCAAAAAATAAGGAAATCGAAGAGTGATTGGAAAATAAGATTCATGAGTTCGTGACACAGAAAAATAGAACTCCCCAAAGGATCTAAGGAAAAGTGGTTGGAGCACTGAGTGTATATAGAAATCCATGAGATTTTCTTTGCCTATTTTCCATCAAAGCTGTATGAGTGTATCGTGAAGTTAGCAGACAACCAAGGAAGGTGTAGGTGCGACAAACCAATAGTGTAGACTCTGATGCTAGTGAGCAGACTAGAAGCCTTAGAGGATACGATAGCACGAGCTGTGGACCACTGGCTCGACCGAATAATAGGAGGATTTATCACTGACTTCACGGTGGACACGATCGTCAGTTACAGCGAGGCAGAGTGACGTTTTCTCAAGGGACCACAAGGTAAGTATATTAAATCTTTGAACACCTAGATTAAGATTATGTTATGTGAAAGGTGGGTTATGTGAATAAATTAATGTTTGGGACTACGTGGAGTGGAAAGATCTACAGAAGTGGAAGTAGCGAAGAATTATAAAAAATTCCCTTAATTTCACCCTCACGGGAGAGCGAGGATGAGCTCGTGAAGGTTTCTCTAAGAACTGCAGTCAGTTTGATAAGACAGTGGATTTTGCGGTTACCACCTCTACCCACATCGCCACCCGCTTCACCTCCCTCACCTCCATCTCTGTCCACTCCACCTCCACCACGTCCATAGTTTAGTATGGTGAGCGTAATCAAACTACCAGTGTTCAAAGGAGTAGGGAATGAGGATCTAGACCAATTCTGGTTCATGGTAAGAGTAGTATGGGAAGCAGAGGGTGTCACAGATGATAATATTAAGAAGGCTACATTGGTGAGTGCACTACAGGATCGCGCATTGACATGGTATATCAAGCAGTCTAATGACCACCCAAACACAGGGATAACAAAGATCCAAAACACGCTGAACAGGGAATTCAGTAGGCCAAAGTTAGAAACACAATCAATCATCAGGTTTAAAGAGATCGCAATGCTCCTAGGCGAGACTCCCTGGGATCTGGATCAATGATTGAAGAGTATGATCCATGAAGCCAATATGACGTTGATAGATGGAAACCATCATGCATGGTTTGTACCATCTTTGGCACTGCACTTGAGGATGGTGCTATCACAACAAAAACTTTCCACTTAAGCCGAAGTGTTGGAAATGGCGATCAGATTACATGAAACCCCGATACAAGACCGTGGGTTGGGAGTTCAAAAAATATTTGCACAACTAAAAAATTTGTGTTTGGAAATGCAAAGTTTGAAGCTGGATAGGGCACTGCGGCGAGAGGTGCACGAGGAAGTATGGTGCATAAAATGCAAAGGCCAGGGCCATGACAAGGATCACTGTCCAGTGTTCACGAACTACTTGGCAAGAGGAGGGCCAATGCCATTAAGACTGGAGGTGCAGGAAGAGCTGAGCTTGGCAACCGATTTATGGTACATGATTTGTTAGATAGGAGGGAAATACACTACGTACAATTGTCATTTTCTGCAGAAATATACATAGACACCTGAGAAATTGTTTTGTAATTTCTACAGGTCGGTAGGCCATGATGAGCGCACTTGCCACAGTTACAAGCTAATGATGGATCAAACCCCAGCCTATAGGATGCAAAATGAAATGTGAGCCCTCGACCCAGACGTGGGGATGGCACGTGCTGGATTTGAGGGGCGAGGTCAAGGATGAGGTGGAGTGGGACTAGGAAGGGGCTGCGAATAGTTAATTCGTTACAATTGTGTAGGACCAAGGAACTATGCCCACAATTGTACCAACCCAATGAGGATATCCTGTTCGTACTATGCTAAATTTGATCATCAAACAATACACTGTCATATGTTGATCACAAAGATGAACGAAAAAGTGGTATTCCAGCCTCCCCCAACTCAGAAGATACAAATGATGAGGTCTGAGCTGCGCGAAGAGGACCCATATGTAAACATGATGCTCAGAAGCGGTACGGCCACGGGAGAAGATACAGGGAAGCAGCCATAGGAAAGTACACGGGTTCACAAGGCTCCTGCAAAGGAACCTAAGTTTGACTTAGAACGCACAAAGGAGACATTCATGGAAGCTAAGAAGAGTTTCGTGAAGGCCTCCCCTTCAGGTTGTAAGGATCAACCAGAGCCAGGAATGGATCCTTCAATGCTCACTACCTTTCTAGAGACATGCATGAAACTACTATGCGACAATAACGCAGTTAAACGACTACAAGAACTGATCACCAGGTGCATGGGGTCAGGGGAACCACGCGTCGTTTGAAACTTGGGGAAGGATGCATTGCACACTCGAAGGGAAATGTGGTTGACTCCACAGATTAGGGAATATCAAATGTACCCAACCGAAGGAGCGCGCTACATTGAACTAGTGCACAACGACAATAGCGACGATGATCTTCATTGTATTTACAAAATAATTGCACAAGACCAGGATTGTGTGAATTCAATTGTAGATGGGAGGATCTCGTGGGAGCATGAAATCTCCTGCACTTCAGATTCAGTCGAAGAAGTAGAGAAATGGAAGAATCGGTTGCACGAAGTGACAACGCTGAATTGCAACATGATGGTTAGATCATTGCATTGTGTGACAAAGGAGGCAAGAGAGCTGCCGACATATGATGGATTGACAGAGGTGGATGAATTCCTGAGAAAATTTGAAAGCATAGTACTGGAACAACAACAGATCGATACATTGAAATGGGCACTATGCACAACATCTGCACAATGGTGGGATACATATCAAGAAAACTTTGAGGACTGGTGTGGATGTAGAAGGATGGTGCACCTACAATTTAGAAGCCCCCAGCTTTGAACGAGAGTCGAGCAGCAAGGATGGAGCAACTTGTGTGCCCACCTGTGTCGATGGGTACAGACATGTATTGTACAGCCCATTCAAGCACACCCCAAACTAAGGATCAAAAATCGGAAAAGGACGCAGTAGCAGGAAAGGTGACACATACCATAAACGTTCCACATGGAAGCATTAAATAAGGTATGCAAAGTCTTGAACAGGGTTCACTAGGAGAGACAAACAGATTGGGACCTATGCGTGCCAGTGATTCGATGGGCCTATAGGGCCATGTGAAAAAACCTAAGTGCAGAGATGACTCCGAAGCTGAGGAACAGAGTTGAGACCATAATTTTGGAGGAATGGAATCCTCACGCAATAGCTCCCACAATTGGGACAGTACATGAGGCCGAGGATGAAGGGATTATGTAGCTACACGAGGGTGAATAGGTGCGGATTCAGGAAGCCATTCGGTGATGGAACCTTAAGCTTTGCGAACTTGAAGAAGATCGAGTATGCCTGAGGAAGAAAAGCATGTCAATATACATGGAGATCGAAAAACTGGAAAACAAAATCATGCAACTATGTCTCGTCGGTAAACTAAGAAGGACAAGACAAGATACAGACAACCATACTACTGCATTAGAATATTGTTTCCGAGAATTTGTGACTCTGCTACCGTGGTTGCGATTGCACCTTACCAAACAAGGTAACCAAGGGAGCACACCACATAAGGAAGAACATGCGTCACTGACTGTTGTAATGGTAATTAAGGAATGCCCATGGACTAGGCTGGAAGGTGAATTAAAGTCTTTCACAGGTGGTGAAACCACCTAACTAGCCGTAGGAAGCATAGTCTCAGTGCTCCAAGTAGTTGAAAGAGAGCGCGGGACTCTAAAAGAGTCTGTGAGTGGGATGCGTTATAAGGAGGTTGCACGCAGGATCAGAATGTCACAAGGGTCATGCCCGTGCAGAAGGGGCTATGCTATCATGTGGATAGGCTGGGAAGTGACTATTGGTGTCACTGTTCATGAAAAAATAACCAATTTAAGACAAATAGGAATGGGCTGCGGGTAATTTAGACACGAATTCAGAACTAGATTTGGAATGATCTACTGCCAAGAATGAATTAATGACTCGGAAATGGGGGGAACGGTCAAATTAAAATTCGAAAGACACTATCAAAATACCAAGGTTGGCCACAAGACAACACTTGTTTGTTTGAGATTTGAGCTATTACAGAGAACACATAGTGTTGAGCACCAAACGGTGTTTAAGCCTCCAAAGTCATGAACAACTACAGACAGCTTGAACAAGATGGAAACTACCAGGAGAGGTGTGGGTTTTGTCGAAAGCACAATCGAGGAAGCCACACAGGGCCCTATGGTGCAGGTTGGGGATGCACTAGAAATTCCGAAATCACCCCAAACACCGAGGCCCAAGATGGATACACAGGAAGCGGGACCAGTCTGCATGTCCTTGTGAAATCCGTGATTTGGTAAAGTCTCTATGGAAGACATGGGTAAGACTATTAACCTTGAGATGAATGATGAGGAGGAGGACCTCTAGGCTTTCATAGAGGAGATAGAGGTAGATGAAGAAATGGAAGAAGACGTCCAGCCGGTCCATGCTGTAGCAAAACTACCTAAGTATATCCCTCCGCAGAAAGGGAAAGAGAAAGTACCCAAGGATTTGGATGCCCATAAGAGCGTACTCCAGACCCCGCTCCTCCCAGATGGAATACTGTTTGAAGGCTCAGTCCTGGGCCGCATGCCCACAATGAAATTTGAAGATTGGGACCTTGCAGACAGTGAAAAGTTCCCACATTTACAGATTGAAAACCTCATGAAGCAAAGCAAGGAGGGGCCTGTTACAACACTGGAACCACAGAAATGGTTGCGCGAGGTGGAGAAGGGTGAGCTACTCCACCTACTATGGATTCCACATTTTCACCGTGCACTGATCACGATCTTTGTCATCAGGTAGCTACTTTGCCTAGTACACGATGTGTACCTGTGGCTGGAGGAACCCATTCCCATCACGACGAAGCCTATTCATAGGATTTCTTGGCTTCCTTGTGAGGGATGGGACCCCACAGAAATAGATGGAAAAAGCAGTGATTTGGCACTCCCAGAGGCCATTGAAAAGAAATACAAGTTGGAAAAGAAGCAGAGAGGCTATGTAATTAGTAGCATTCTAGACAAAGGGGTGCGTGTAGCTACCCAACTGTTGGCTAGGAAGGTGATGAGAAAATGTCATAGCATCGAGGTACCAACAACGGTCATCATACTAGCCAAATAATGCGTGGAGGGGGTCCAATTCAACTGGGTTGAATTCCTCTGTGAAGAATTCCTAACCAACTACAATGAATTTTAGGAGCAGGGAAATACCTTGCACTACCCATGGTTGCTCTTATCCATCTTATTGGTGATTGGGGAACTGCTTGAGGACAATCAGTTCCCTCCTCTTGAATAAGACCTGCCAAAGGCGGAAAAGTACATGTCACTCTAGGCTACGAAGGACGCCACATGGATCCACGAGGCTAAGATCTTTTGGGTGCTCATGGAGGCGAGCGTCTGGATGTGGATCAATTAAAGGTCGTGCTTGTCCCTTACAGTGTACACCAGTTTGCGGAGCTTTGCAGACTCGAAGGAAGATATGCACAATGTGTATATTAAGGCGTGTCAGGATCTGGCATAGAACTAGACCAAACTACGTTTCATCGAGATTGATGATGCCATTTTCGCCGTGTTCGATTCATGGCCTTCCAAGTGGTGCAACCCCGATCTTGTAGCATGTGATAAGACAACGGTACAAAAACCGAAGGATACCGCTAAGCTATTGGCTCAACAGAAACACAATGAGAAATTGGGGATGGAGGTAAGGGCTTTTCACCAGGCAACAAAGGCCATCGGAAAGCAGACCAATACCACCAAAAAAGAAGTAACAACACAAGAAACAAGGTCCACCATGACATGGGAGGAAGGAGGCCTAAACTTGATTATGGGACAGAGAAAAGAGGATATAGTGGAAGATGCGGACCCAAGCACAACATCTAAACAACTAAAACAACCATAGAGGAAAGAAAAAGCAGGCCCATGGAAGAAGACCAAGGCTTCCAAATTGGACAGTGAACCTACTGCACTAATAAAGGGTGACCTCTACGAGATCGGGGACACCATTCACGAGGTCACCAGGGAAGCGCTCCAGGAAGTGATGATGGAGCAAAAAAATGTGTCAGGCACCCTCAGGGCTCACCTGTAGGAACATCAAGTGTAGCCTCCACACGAGGGAATAGTAGCCACCTACGGTGCCGCAGTTACATTGGCAACGGAGCAGTTGTTGTGGGCCAAAATGGCTAACACCATCATGCTGCTAGAAGGAGCACTAACAGCAGAAAGCACGGAGGACAGAGTCGCAATGGGCCGGATCAAGGGACTTGGCCTAAACTTGGCTGCCCTCCCACGGGATACATTATACCAACTACAGGACAGAGTGATCGCATAACTTCGTGCTTGGGAAGGCCTTGCAATAGAGATGCTTAGTGAATAGAAAATCAACATTGAGTAGCTTAGTCTACAACACAATGAAGCACTGGTGCAGAATCAATAGCTGGAGTAGATAGTAGAGGAAGCCTGTAGCCATGCTCCAGAGTTAGAAATTGTGACCAACATACCAGTTGGAGTGCGAATTCACAAGTTGGCTAGTGGATTCCGCGAGGCCAAGGAGGAAGAAATGAGGATACAAATCGACCTCAACCTCCAGCTTGTCGAAATGCAATTAAAGTTGCAGTCATCCATGCCCCCTGGAAGTTAGGGAATAGTGCACTAGCACTATCCAAAAATGGCTAGAGGAAATAGGACAGGCAATGCAAAACTATACTATGATGTTGGAAGAATCCTTAGAGGTCCTCACTTCATTATAGGAGGACCCCACCATAAAATGCCTGGAAATAGAAGCGCAGGAGCTTTAAGTGTAGTATGACAATGTGCGTGGAACGACGTAGATAGTTGTACTAACCCAGCAGTTCTTGAAGCTACAACAGGTGAAGGCGTTGAAGGAACAGGTGGATGCTACGCAACATAAAGAGACAGTACTTAATGCACACTTCCAACCTTGGATTGATGAGGCCTTCTGCATCACTACTGATATCGAAGGAAAGCTCACACAAATGAAGGTGATGCATGCCTTAGGAAAAGGATTTTTCACTGAAGTGAGCATTCGATAGAAAAAGTAGAGTAGATCCAATAGACAACAGAGTAGTGCGTTGTGGACCTTCGCACAACACAGGCACAATTGGAGGGGCTTCGTGCTAAGATCGTCGCACTAGGAGAGTGACTCAGGATGAGTCACAATGATTTTGTTGGGGGCCTATTGGGCATGGGATCCCTCGCAACATGTTTTGGGGCTCAAAGCCCAAGTTTTTGGTTAATTGTATTGTAAGACTCTACGAAGTGTGTGCGCGGAGCGTACAATAAAGTCATAGGGTTGTTTGCGCTAAGCATTGTATTGTAATTTAATGTAAAGTGGTGTCGGCCTACCCATGGTCCACAGACCATGGGATTGTATAAATAGAGCGAGGCTCTAAGGGTAAAGATATCTTAGGAGAGCATAGATATATAGAATAGCGAAGGCATGGTTAGAGGATAGAGTGGAATCTAAAGTTTACTAGGTCGTAGTAGCAGGAAGAGGCTCTACAACTGAGTGCGTAGAGGCCTAGTAGAGTCCGTAGCTGAGTGCATGGACCCCTGCAACTGAGTTCGTAGGGCAGAGTTGGGTTTGTACTTGGAATTTAAAGTTAATAAAGAGAAGTTTATTCTGTGCATCTGTTCTTGAATCTGTGTTTTGATGTATGCATTACTTTTATTCTAGTTATTTACTGCACGCACTTGATGAATACTTGTATGAATGCTTATATATGAAAATAATCTAAGTAAACAAGTTAACAGAGCCTAACTAAGGAAGACTTGGGTAAATAACATGGGTTGCGCTGTAGCTAGAACTGCATGAATACAATATCCCAGGGCGTGGGGTGCCTGCAGGTGCGCAAAGTGTAGTAAGTGTGAAGGCTGGACCGGGTACCAATCACCACATATCAGACACTGGTTCTAGCACCCTCCCATACTACTTCGGGTGAGACCTCAGTCTGCACTTCGCAGACTATTGCGAAAAGGGCAAGTAGTACTGGGATTTTCTTGGCTAAATCACTTCCAAACTTGGGTCAGGTCCCACTAGGCCAACACTATGCCACCACATCTTGCAGAAAATTTACATTATTTACAACAAAACTTGGGCTTTTGCCCCAAAATTGACCCTACGAGACCCTGTTCTAACAGGCCCCCAACAAAAATATCGTGACTTTCCCCCGAGTCAGTCTGCTAGCGCGAAGATCTTACTGCAGAGACCTCCCACCTCTACTTGTGCTACTACTACCTCAACCACTCTCTACGTGGTTGCTTGTTTGATCTTCTCCACTACATGCTCTATTGCTGGTCTTGCACTGTCTTCCTTGAATTTTTGTTGTTTTCTCTGTAGGCTTGCCAACTTAGCATCAATGGCGGCAGAGATAACACAGAGCTCATCTAGCTAAGGCACCACTCTAGCCTTGGGGACTACCTCTTTCCTTTACATTGCATCCACCTGTTCGAGCTACTATTTTTCCTCATGTAGCTTGGCCGATGGTTTTGATATAGAAACGGTGTGCGCCATTGCTCTTGCTTCATCATACCGCTGCTGCAATTCACAGGCTTCTATGTTTAACCTTTGTAACTTAGGATATTCTTGCAATGTCATGACTACTGGTGAGCTCCAGTATTGCAGCAATGATGTTGCAACTCTGGGACTCCCTACTTTACTTTTATCAACCTGGTAGTTCGTAACAAACTTAGAAGCGACAGTGCTATATGCACAAGTACTAGCTCTTACTGCAGGCTGTCACTTGATCAACTAGCACAAGTTCGATAGGAGCTTAAGCCAACTTCTATGAGTTCTCAGAAGAAGCTTTTAACTGTGATTGAAGAAAGCTAGCTCAAAAGAGGCTAGTGTACTTACAAAAAGAAGATGAAAGCTGAAAGGAAATGCAAACCCTAAAGAACCCTAGTTTTACCCACTAACCCTACTTTTGCAAGAAAAGAGATGGAAAGTACTAAAATGGATGCCATTGAATATTGAAAAGGTGAAATGCATGTATTCAAGCTACTTTTGAAGGAAAATATGGAAAAATCATGTTTTTGTACTTTTAAGCAATCATATGCAGAATTATTATGCTTGTGCTTTAACTATTTGTGATTGTGCAGAGGTTTAGTGGAAAAACGAAATGGTGTGGGCATTTGCAGGAGGTTGGGAAGGTGTGGAGAGGACCTAAGGAGTCCTTAGTACCCTTCTGAAGATTTCCACTACAATCAGACTTTGAAAAATCGCTCGCATTAACTTCTACAGGAGGTTGTAGGGGATCTACAGGAAGTTCTACAGGAGGTTCTATGGGAAGAGGCCGAAAGTGGTTTTTGGAGGTTTGAAGGTGGAAAAATAGTGGGAAAAGGGAAATGAAGGCTAAATAGAGATGTTAATGGGTCTAGGACCTTGTAAATGAAGATCAGGAGTGAAGGAAATGGTTGGATTTATTCAAAGGTCAAGGAAGCAATTTTGCACAAGAACGTAGAAACTAGGGATGTTTGGGAAAGTATGGCGAATGAGTGGAGGAAATCTTGAGAGATGGATTGGAGTAGGGTGTGTGATGGAGGAATGATAACTTGGAGTGTTTTACAAATGAGCTACACACTACTTTTCAAAACTATCCCAACCAAGAACTAAAAAACCAGAGTTTTACCCATTTAACATAATTCTGGCCTAAAAACTAGAAAAGTACTGAATAGAACTTTATGGACAAGAAGTTATGCAAGAAATATATGGAAACTAAACAAGAATAGATATAAGCATGTAAACACAACTGATATCAACTTCTCCAACTCGAAATCTAACACTAGCAATTGCATTGGAAAGAAAAAAACAATGTATTGGTGGCAGCAAGAGTGTCTTCGTCTCTTTGTCTCAATTCGTGGTCCCAAGGAGGGAGAAAGGATATCAAGGCCTGATTGGTAGCCTTTTTGTGGATCTTTCTCTGTTATCAAACTATATAATCAACTTGAATCAAGAGCAACTATTCTAATCATCAAAAACAACCTAAGTAACAAAGCAAGATTTAAGCTAAATACAAAAATTATTTCATGAATGCAAGAAAAACACATATAAATACACAAAGGAGGTGTTGGGCACTTAGGTTGGGCCCAAACCCAAGAGATACAGCCCTCTAGGAAAGATCAGTGCTAGTTCAAAGCTGGATTCATCTTCATTGATAAAAAAAATAATAGTTACATCTCCAAACTGTCTGCAAAACGAGCTCGAAAATGCGCTGAGTACAAGGCTACACTAAAGTGCGAAAATAGACTATAAAATGGCTAATGTAATAAGACTTGAAGCCTTCTTATTCATACAAGTGAGGACTCCCAACATTCCTCCTAAACGTTAGGAACTCGGCTGCTCAAAACTACAGATAACAACCACTATACTAGACCTGCTTGGCTGCCCCTTCAAATCATCTCTTGTGGGTTGTTGAACTCCAAGTTGTTGATGGAGAACTCGAAGAAGGGGCCATTTAATATAAGAGACACCCCTCCTATAATTCCTAAGCCTTGTTTCTTCGAGTTTGGTTGCCAATCTACTCATAAATGCCCGGTCTTGGTCCAAAAATATCCAAAAACTACAATAAACACTCATTAGACTTTGTGGTAACATGACTATTCCCATTCACTCAATTAACACAAATATATTCAAAAACATGCATAAAACTATGGAGAATGGTGGACTAAATGAAAATAATAGGTAGAATGAGACAATATAATTACCCATTTCTGGGGCTCACCATCACCCCCCTTCTGAATGTGTTTCTCATCCTCTGAGAAACTAATATAGTTCTTCATCCCAGACCTCTGAGGTGATGTCCTCTTCTCTGTCATGAAAACCTGCCTTTCTGTCCACTTCCTCCCATTTTTTCTGTTCCTCTTCTTCCTTAACCCCTTCCAATAGTCCTAGCAGTATTGGAGGACTAAACTTAAGGCCAATCCAATTGGCTTTCAAGTTTTTCATTCATTGTTTGTATAAGGGTACTCTCCTCATAGCTTCCCTCATTCTAGTTGGGGAGTGATACTCCCTTATCTTTAGGCTATGGGACAATGTATTCCATCTTCTTATGCAAGCATGAAGATAGTTATCACCAAATAGTCTCTCCATATCTTCAAAGTGAGAAATAACCTGTGCTTGCCTTTCAACATAGTCAGGTGCAATCCGAGGGTTGTCTGCAAGGTGCTAGTGGGCATATATGAGAGTTGAGGGATCCTCTGGTTCTTCCCTTATCATGAGGGGCTCACTTAGCTCTGTGGTCATAATCTTTTGAATTTCTACTACCATCTTTTCCTCATGGCTCAACCAAGAAGCCATAGCCATGAGTTGTAGGTCTCTTAATGCAGCGTTTGGATCCCATAGATTCATGTTAGGAAGTGCCAGGTTGTTTAAATAGAATTCTGCTAACTTGGCCTTATCTTCAGCTGAGCTATGATCACACAAATGCATAAACTAATTATAATTCTGGAATGGGATTGTGCCCCTTTGGGCCAATGTTTTAATTTGGAATTGAAGCCATTGGTCTTTAAGATACAATGCATAGGATCTAGCTGGTTGTCTACATTGCAAGGCTTCCATTGCCCAACTGGCCATGCAGGCCATTTGGGCTTCTTTTTCTTGTCACTGCTATTTTAAAATTTGCACTTCATCTGCTGCCTGAGACTGTTGCTGCCCTCTGAAGATGGACAACCTACCTCCCTTATGAATTTCGTGTTGTTGTAACTACCTTTTTAGCAGTTCATTTTCTTCTTGTAGCTGGGCTCTTTTACTGCTCTCTGTGTGTGTTACCATGGCCAACACCCCTCTTAAGTCCTTCAGCTTGTCCTCAATGTGCCCTATGTCTTCAACTCATTTAGATTTAGCAATTTGCATCCATGTGTGGGTTCTGACCCTTTCTTTTTCTAATTCAAAGAATAGAGGCACAACGAATTTTTGTGGGATGATATTCCCACCCTCTAGCAGATTGTAATAGGAACCTAAATTAGGCTGAGGGCTTGGTTCAGTTATTTCTTTCACCTTGCCTTCCCCTTGTGACTGTTCTACTGCCTGATCCTCCAATTTTTGAGTTTCTTTTAGCTTGGCTAGTGTTTCTTGTAGAGATTTTTCAGCTTCCTATAAAACTGCCTTTGAGTCCATCAACTTGATTCTTTCCTTCCACGTGGATGTTTTGGGGCCTCCTCTCTCATAGGTGATAGAGATCTTGGATGGAGACTCTACCTTCCTTTCAGTGGGTGTATCCTCAATGACAATTGGTTCCTTTGATGGTGGCTAGGGTTTTCCCACTTTGATCCTGGTGCTTCTTCTGGCCTTAACATACATAGAGGTTTGCCTTTTTCCTTTTCCTTTTTGTATTGCTAGGGTGCTTAATGCAGCAAGCACAACTGCTGCTTCCCTTGCCAATGTTTCAAGGTAAGTTTCTTTCTGATGTTCTTTTCCTTAATTTCCTGCAGCCTTTTCTATGTCTACTGTTTCTGCTTGTGTCTCTGACATCTCTGGTGATGTCTTATATTTTTCTTGTTGGATCCCTATCTTGCGTGAAGCCGTCTTATTTTGGGTTTTCTTGGCCTTTTTCTTCTCAACCTTGGTTCTTTTTCTCTTCTCTATTTTTGAGGTTGTCTCCTTCTCTGCCATAGGCTCAATAGTAGTTTTTTCAAATTTCTCCTCTTCTTCCTGTTTCTCCTTTTTTTTTCCTTCTGTTTGAATGTCTTGTGCTTCCTTGTTAGTGTTCTTCTCAATTTATTTGGTTTTCTCCTCCTCATCACTGCTAGATGGGCTAATGTCCTCAGTCAAAGTTTTGATGTCATCATCCCTAGACATATTTATGAAAATTTCCCAAGCTATGGGGATAATATGTGTGTGTAAGGCATCTTCTACCAACAGTTTGATGAGCCCATGGTGAGCCAGCTAGTCTAGGACCCCTGCATTTAGCTTGGTGCCACATTCTATCAAATACTGGAGGAGGAAATATGGGAGACTCAGTTTTGTAGCTGGAGGTATCTCCATCTCATATCTCAATTCATGCAACAACCTGAAGTGATAACCATAAATTATATTGAACCTCCCTTCACATGTGATATACTTCATTATTTGGTAGCTGACTTCGCTCCATAGAGGAGGCAAGCTTGTCCTTCTAACCCCATTTTTATCCTTTACAGGATGTTGCTCAGGCTGAAAAAATGTCTTCTTAACAACCTGTCCCAATGATTTCTCCTCCTTTCTCCAAGGGAGCCTAAGTGGAAGACCTGTGATTCTATTGATGAAATCGGGTGTAAGCTCTAGGGTTAGACCCCTAAAACTAACTGTAGCATATGTTTTCAAATGGGGTCTTAGGGATATCAAAAATTCTTCAGTCACCTCCTTATCATATCCCTGAATTCTTTCAAAGAAGGGTATCCAGTTTGCCCTGGTGAAGAGGGCCATCACCTCAGGGTGCTCATGCAATTTGCTAGAGTTTGAAGGTTCTTTTCTCATGAATTCTCCTGGCATGGTGTTGAGTGCTTCTTCTTTTTGTTAAATTCTTAGGTGAGAAAATAAGAAAAACTAAAATAGAGGATAACTAAATTTTGTCTTTTCCTAAAAACAAATAAGTAATTTCCCGTGTGCTTCTCCTTACAACATCAAATTGCAATATTTCCCCTATTTCAAACTGCTTTTATCCTAAATTTGACTCTCTGCTTTTGAAAAGATTTTTTTTTTGATAGAACAGAGGATAAATACACAAGTTCTTTTAAGAGAGTAGACAGATTTCGAATGCAGAGAAGAAAACAGAGAACTGAGTAGAGCTCAGGGAAAATATTCAGGCAGACTTTTAAGCTTCACTCTCTTTTTTTCAATCCAATGTCATGTTTTTAATCCACCACCTTATTCAAACAAGTCATATGCAGAGAGGTTTCACGAGCCTACCTCATTTCAAGATCGAATTTTGACGAAAATCTCGGGTTTTCCTTCTACAGAGCTGTTCTCTGCCTTTCCTACAGAAATCTTCCTATAGAAATCCTCCAGCTCCTGTAGAATATAGCAGTTCTCTTGTAGAGCCCGATAGGTGGGAGGGTTTTAAAAAAATAGTAGAAAATTGGTGGAGGATGACTGGTTGGCTACTATGGAAGTGGTAGGTGAGCACTGCAGTCGAGAACGTCATGAATGAAAAATGAAACAAAGGGTGGCGAAGGCTTCGACCGCGTTGTCTTTTAACTGTTGGCATAATCCATGGTGAGGAGATGAGGTGGCTGGATGGGTATGTTAGCCCTCTCTGGACCATTGGTACTACTTCAAGATCATAATGTTTCTGCATGCTGCCTGACCATCATCACCTCCCTTACTCCCGTTATATGTCACCACCATTACCAGTCCCAAATGTTTTTTCCTGAATTGACATACCACACGTGATGGCTGCGTATCTGATCGACAATTTGAATTTGATGGGGCTCATTTGAATTCCACGAGGCTGTGTAACTGAACGATGGTGTCCAGTTAGTTGGCCACCAATTCCATTCAATCATGACCATTCCCACAGTTCATGCAGTTTTGAAATATTATTCATGCAATCGAGGAATAGGTTTAGGCACTTACCTGCTCAGTCACTGCTGTGTTATGCATATTTCGGACTTTGGCACTCCATTTCTTCATTGTTGTTGCTACTTGCGCTCTACATGCTTGGCCTCGAGCTTTTGCTGATGATCTCATGTTCAAACATTGCTCCTTGCATGTTTCATATGTCCTACTGTGCTGACCCTATCTCTAGAGTATGTTTTTCAAAGGGATCAGCTGCTACAGGAATCCTGTAGGATTTCCTGTAGCTGCTTCTCCTTCTGAAATATTTGAGTAGGGCTACAACTACTGAAGAATGTCTTGACTGAAAAGAAATCATAGTTGGAAGGTATCAGGTAGGAATGAGTAAAAATGCTACTGCTTTTATTTGTCATCACTTTTTTGGTTTGTAGAATGAAGGAAATAGAATATCTGTGTGTGGCTGTGTAGGGACACAAAAAAACGAGTGAAATGGAGGTGTATAGGGATGGAAAGGTGAAACAGGAAGATGGATGGTGGCAGGGAGGTTCACAGGCCTCATAGACAAATTTCCAACCCTCGGGTCCTCCTCTGAGATTGATTTTGGCCTCTCTGTAGTTTCTACAGGATCCTCCTGTAGAATATACAAAGTTTCCTGTAGGATGCGAAATTTCAAACCAAATGAGACCAAAACTTGGGAAAGGATAATGATGATAGGGGGATGGACTGTGAAGGGTGCATGCAGCCTAGCCATGTCTTTTTTCCTCTTTATGCAACCCTCCGACAACCTGCAATGATCTTCCTACAACCTGCGATTTATTCAAAAGAAGTTAGGTTTTTTAATTTTTTCTCTCTCCTTTTTTTTTTTAGTTTGAGACAGCTGGGGCACCTCCAAGAGTTTTTACCCCCACTACCTACCCTGGGCACCTCCAAGAGGTTTTCACCCATGGATCTTTTATTTCATTTTTCTTTTTCTTTTTTTCTGTGTTTTTTTTTCTGCTTTCTGTTTTTTTTTTTTTTTTGCTCAAGGTGTAGGTGGAGTGGAGACGGTGACCTGCTCCATGACCAACACTGATTTACCCAGAGTCTCAATGAAATCCTGCTTGGAAAGGGGCTTTCTATATATATTCAATCTATGCCCATTGATGAGCATGGGGATGGCTTCTTCATCAATGGTCTGGATAAGGACTGAACCATTGTCATTACATTTTTCTATTGTATATGGTCCCAGCCATCGTGTCCTCAGCTTGCCCTTGAAATCTTTGTATCTCGAATCATACAGTAGTGCCCAATCTACTGGCTGAAATTATTTTTCTTTGAGGTGTTGGTCATGCCATATTTTCCTTTGAAGTTGGACTACCTTTGAGTGGAGAAGGGCCTGCATTCTCTGTTCATCTAATCCATTTAGGTGAAGCAATCTTTCCTGCTGTGCATAGCTGAGATCTAGGTCCAGTTGAGCTGCCATCCTTAATGTGTTATATTCAAATTCTATGGACAACAAAGCCTTCTTCCCATAGACCAGTGCATAGGGTGTGAAACCTGTGGTGGTTTTCCAAGTAGTGTTATAGGCGCAGGTGGCCTCAACCAATCGATCTGCCCAATCTTTTCTGCTGCTGCTCACTACGTTAGTCAAAATCCCTTCCAAAGCTCTGTTAGTGACTTCCACCTATCCATTGGCTTGCGGATGATAAGGGGTGGAAGTTATGTGCTTAATCTTGTGATGTGTGAGTAGGTATTCAATCAGATTGGAGGTAAACTAACTTCCTTGATCTGTGACTAATTCCCTTGGGTAGCCAAACTTGTGGAAGTTATTTTCCCTCAAAAACTTAGCTACTTTTTCCTCTATTGTTGCTTTGATTGCCTTTGTTTCTGCTCACTTTGTCAGGTAATCCATGCACACAATGATGTAAGACCTCTGTTTTGAAGGAGCGTTGATAGGACCCACAAAGTCCACGCCCCACTTCTCAAATGGCTCGAAAGTCACTTGAGGCTGCAAGGGCATCTCATCCTTTGGAGTAGGTTTCCCCATCCTTTGACATTAGTCACATTGGCTGATATATCTCTTGACATTTTGATGAAGAGTGGGCCAATAGTAACCTACCTACAAAATTTTGAACACAGTTCTCTTTGCTGCAATGTGGCCTCCACAGGGCCCATCATGACAAGTTAGGACGATGTAAAAAACTTCCTCCTCCCTAACAAATCACCTCAAAATTTGATCTCGGCGAAGTTTAAAAATATTGCCCCCAATCCAAGTGAATGGGGCACTTTTCCTCACGATCTTGTTCTTCTCTTTTGAGGACAGGTGTGGTGGAAACTGTGCTGAAACCAAATAATTTTATATATCAGCAAACCATGGAGAGAGTACTGAAATAGCAAATAGGTTTTCATCTGGCATTTGATCATCCACCATTCCTTCTTCACCTCTAGGCAAATCTAGTCTAGACAAAAAATCAGCAACAACGTTTTCCTTACTTGGCTTATCAATAATGGTCAAATCAAATTGCTGCATAAAAGTAACCATCTAATGATACAAGCATTTACATCAGGTTTATTCATCAAATACCTAATTGTAGCATGATCAGTATGCAAAAATGTTTGATTGCTAGTGATGTAGTGTCTGAACTTGTTTAGGGAATGGACTATAGCCAGGAGCTCTTTTTCGGTTACAGTGTAGTTTAACTCTGCCTTGGACTGGTTTTTACTGACAAAATATATGGCATATGGTAGCTTCTCTTCAACTTGTCCTAAGGCTGCTCCTATAGCTTTGTTCAAGGCATCTGAGTGAATGTGGAAAGGTATGGCCCAGTTTGGACCTTTCAAGATTGGGGCAGTTATCAGCTTACCTTTCAAAGCATCCAGAGCCTCTTGATAGTTGTCTGTCCATATGAACTCAGCATCTTTTCCCAAAATACCAAACAATGGAGAGGCTAGCTTACTAAAATCCTGAATGAATCTTCTATAATACCCTGCTAAGCCTCGAAAACTCTGAACATCTCTTACCTTTTTGAGGATGTGGAACCCTTTGGATGATAGCAATCTTGTTGGGATCCACCTGTAAACCTTGCTAAGAAATTGTATGACCTAGCACGGTCCCTTCAGTCATTAGGAATTCAAATTTATCAGGACTGAGGGACAGGTTCACTTCAATACACTTGGCTAAAACTTTCCTCATGTTAGTTAAAGCTTCTTGGAAGTTAGAACCATAAGGGGTAAAGTCATCCATATATATTTCCACTAAATAATGAACCAGCTTAGCGAATATGCTCAGTATTGCTCCCTAGAAAGTGGCAGGAGCATTGCACAACCCAAAGGGAAGGACCCGGTAGGCAAAGGTACCCCATGAACAAGTGAAAGTGGTCTTATCTTGGTCTTTCAGGCTGATTTGGATCTGGTTGTACCCGCTAAACCCATCTAGGAAGGAAAAGGATTTCTTCCCTGCCAGGCCATCTAACACTTGATCTATGAAAGCCAAATAGAAATGGTCCTTCTTGGTGGCTTTGTTAAGTTCTCTATAATCTACACAGATTCTCCACTTCCTATTTTTCTTTGGCACAAGCATCAAAGGAGAACCCATTCACTGTCAGAGATGGGGTAGATGAATTATGCATCCATCAGCTTTTGCATTTCTTCTTTGACAATGTCCTTAAGGGCTGAATTCATCCTCCTTTGAGGTTGCCTGACTGGTTTACAATCCTCTTTAATGTAAATGTGATGATTTTAGACTGAAGGATGGACTCCCTTCATCTCCTTATAGCTCCAAGAAAAAGCATCCAAATGGTTGTTCAATAAGCTACACTACTCTTTCTCCTAAGAGGTGGATAGGGATGAGTTGATCTTCAAGGTTCTTTCTGGGCCAAATTTCACATTCTTCACTTAGAGAGAGGTCGGATCAGCCACACAGAGATCAACTAAAGCATTGTCTTGGGTTTCTTCCACCAATTCTTCTAATGGAAACACACTAGGGGATGGATTTTGAATCAAATTCTCAATAAGATAATCCTCAATTTGACGACCCACCTTGGTAGCTTCCACTGTGCATAATGGTGCAGAGTAGACTTCATCCTCATCTTCCTCCTCCAGCCAGAGAGGTAAGTCATGTTCTAGCAGAGGTTGGGCAAGAGGATATAGGACTAGTTGTTTGGACATATGCCCATTCTTGATGGTCATGCTCCCAACTCGACAACTAATGTAAGCATCTGCAATAGCTAACCAAGGCCTTCCCAAGATGAGAGGATACCTAGTGAGATTTGCCTTTAGCTGAAGAATCAAGAAGTCAGCAGAGTACTCCTAGGAGTCAATAGAGACCATGACATCTTCCACAATCCCTTCAGGAGTCACAGTGGAGCGGTTTGCCAACTCTATTATTGTTGAGGTCTTTCTTAGGGAACCCTGAAGGTTGAGTTTGAGCATAGTGTCCCTGGTCATTACGTTAATGGCAGCCCCTAGATCAATAAAGGTGTGGGGGATTATGGTGCCATTGATGTGGACATCGACTATAGGACTCCCAGGGTCCAGATATTTTGGACAGATTACCTGTCCCAACATCAGGTCAGAAAGTTGTCCTATGACATTGATAGTTGGGGCATCTCTCTTGCACCTGCTTGGGTGCCTAAAACACTACTCTTTGATCAACCTGTTGTAGATTGGTGCATCTTTTATGGCCTGGAGAAGTGGCATTTTTACACATAATTGTTTTAGTTTTCCCAGAATTTCAGTTTCTTCTGGGGTTGGTTGTGTAGTTCCTGTTAGTCTCTCAGGAAAGGGGGGAATGGCTTTTGGTTCACTTTCCTGTTTCTCTTCCTCATCCTTCTTAGGAGGAGGTTGGATATCTGGGAGGACCTTCCCAGATCATAGGTTGATCTCCTGAATCTCCACAGCATAGGTAGGGCATGTTGTTTCTCTAGTATATATCTATTGGGTCTGTTTGTTATTGTGGTTCGGGTTCAATTGAGAAGGTATCTAGGGTTGTCTTGGAGGAGAAGGAGGTAATGGTTGTGGTGGAGCAAATGCAAGAGGCAAAAGAGTAGGAGGAGAGTTGTATTTGGGCCTCTAACCTTGATGAGGAGCATTCCACTGAGATTGTGGCTGAGCGTGAGAATGAAATGAATGAACAGCTGGTTGAGTATGTTATTGAGATGGATAGAACCAAGGATGGGGTGTGGACCAGGAAGGATGAGCAGGGGGACCCCAAGAAGGCATGGAAGTGGCTTGATTGGGGTTGTAATAAGTCTGGGATGTCCCTTGCATTCACTGTTGGTAAGGTGTGGGTCCATGTAGCCTCCTTTAGCTCATGATGTAGAGTGGTTCAGTGGCTCCTTCAGCCCCTTGGTACATAGCTTTAAATCCAGGTAAGGAAGGGCACTGATTGGTAGGATGGTCTTCTTCACAAACAAAACACACTTCTACGGAGTGCAATGGAAATTTGTTCCTAGGATGCTTTTTAGTGCACCTGGGACAAAAGATGGCCAAAGCCCTCTCAGCTTCCTCTTGCTTATTTTGGTTTTGCAAGGTATCCATTTGCATGGAAATAGTCTGTCTCATCTCACTTTTGAAATATTCTATTTGAATTGCAAATTGATTTTTAAGGAATGAACTAGATAAGGGGGTACAGGCTAAAAGTTGACTTCCCCTACCTCTTTCTCTAGCTGCCCTAGAATGGTTTCTAAACACAGTCTTTATGTCATCATAAGGTAGCTAGTAAATGTCTCCCCTAGCCAGCAAATGGAGGGTATCTAGAAGGTATTTAGGGACTGCTTTAAGTAGAACCAACTTCAGAGATTCGGGGTCAAGTGTGCACCTGTCCCTTTTATAACTGAGTTGAAACCTCTCTTCATAGTCTTCTAAAGATTCATCACTTCCCATGGTCATTCAAAAGATTTCTTCCTTTATATCCTTTGACCTATAGTAGCCCTGATATTTTTTGTTAAAGGCTTTTTGCATCTGAGCCTAGGTTGTGATACTATTTCCAAGTAACCCCATGAACCAGTGTAGTGCTGCATCCTTGAGGGTAGAGGGAAAGAGTTTCAACTTTTGTTCATCTTCTACGTAGTCATAGGTTTGATAGAGGATAGAAAACTTGAACAAGAAGGTATCGGGGTCTTTAGCAGTCAATCCATGGAAGTGAGGTAAGGTTGAGGGAATTTTGTTTTTCATCTTTGTGTCCCTATTGGTCTCTTGAATGGGAAAGGCACCTTCTATTCTCTCCCCATTTCCTCTACCATTTCTGTTTTCAGCCATGGTCTCAGGAGGAATGATTTATTTCTCTTCTTCTATTATAGGATATTCGTATATATCTGGAGGTTCACCTATATATTCTTCTGGATCACTGCCACCCAAGAAAAGAGAAGGGTGACTTAGTGATGTGGTGGGGGTGTTGGGTAGGAATTTTCTTGAATTGCCTCTGTTCCTATGAGGCATGAAAGGAAATATCTTTTTTTTGGGTGATTTTTTGTTTCTTTTTTCTGCTTGTACCTGTGAAAACTGAAATAGATTGAAAAACAAACTACAAATAACTAAAATATATCTTGCTGAAATGAGAATGCTGAATTGAGATGAAAGTAGGAAGGGACTAATCTATTTTACTGAAATGAAATTGCAGACTTGAAATGAAAGCAGGAAAGGGCTAATCTATTTTGCTAAAATGAAATTGAAGAATCGAAATGAAACAAGGAAAGGAATAATCTATTTCGTTGAAATGAAATTGCAAAATTGAAATGAAAGCAAGAAATAGCTAATCTATGCTTGTTGAAATGAACTTGCGGAATTGAAATAAAACAACTACTCTACTCTTGCTGAAATAAACTACTTAGTATAAGGTTGTAGTTGAAAATAGAAGAAACATAGTAATCACAAAATACTCTGATGCTTCCCCAACAACAACACCAAAAAGATGGTGAGCTCCAGTATTGCAACAATGATTTTGCAACTCTTGGGACTCGCTACTTTACTTTTATCAACTCGGTAATTCATAACAAACTTGTAAGCGACGGTGCTATATGCACAAATACTAGCTCTTATTGCAGGCTATCACTTGATCAACTGGCACAAGTTCGCTAGGAGCTTAAGACAACCTCTATGAGTTCTTAGAAGAAGCTTTTAATTTTGATGGAAGAAAGCTAACTCAAAGGAGGCTAGTCTACTTGTAGAAAGATGATGAAAGTTGAAAGGAAATGCAAACCCTAGCAAACCTTAGTTTTATCCACTAACCCCTACTTTTGCAAGAAACGAGATGGAAACTGCTGAAACGGATGCCATTGACTTTTGACAAGGTGAAATTCATGTATTCAAGCTACTTCTGAAGGAAAATTTGGAAAAATCATCTTTTTGTACTTTTGAGCAATCTTATGTAGAATTATTATGCTTGCACTTTAACTATTTGTGACTGTGCAGAGGTTTAGTGGAGAAAGGAAATGGGGTGGATGTTTGTAGGAGGTTGAGAAGGTGTGGAGAGGACCTAAGGAGTCCCTAGTACCCTTATGGATATTTCCACTATGATTAGACTTCAAAAAATTGCTCGCATGAACTTCTACAGGAGGCTGCAGGGGATCTACAGGAAGTTCTACAGCAGGTTCTATAGGAAGAGGCCAAAAGTGGTTTTTGGAGGTTTGAAGGTGGAAAAATAGTGGGAAAAGGGAAAAGAATGCTAGATAGAGATGTTAAGAGGTCTAGGACCTTGTAAATGAAGATCAGGAGTGAAGGAGATGGTTGGATTTATTCAAATGTCAAGGAAGCAATTTTGCACAAGAACGTAGAAATTAGGGCAGTTTGCGAAAGTATGGTGAACGAGTGGAGGAAATCTTGAGAGATGGACTGGAGTAGGTTGTGTGATGGAGGAATGATAAGCTGGGGTGTTCTACAAGTGAGCTGCACACTACTTTTCAAAACTGTCCCATGCAAGAACTAAAAAAATAGAGTTTTACCTATTTAACCTAATTCTGACCTAAAAACGAGAAAAGTGTTGAACAGAAATTTATGGACAAGAATTTGTGCAAGAAAGCTATGGAAATTGAACAAGAACAGATCTAAGCATGTAAACACAAATGATATCAACTTCTCCAACTCGAAATCTAACACTAGCAATTTCATTAGAAAGGAAAAACAATGTTTTGGTGGCAGCAAGAGTGCCTTGGTCTCAATTCATGGTCCCATGGAGGGAGAAAAGAGATCAAGGCCTACTTGGTAGCCTTTTTGTGTATATTTTCTGTTATCAAACTATCTAATTGATCCGGATTTAAACAGGAACGCAATAGATTACAGAGATAACCATAAATACAGAGATGAAATAACCATAAACACAGAGATGCAGCGGAAATAATACTTCATTTCATTAATGGAAAATACCGAAATATGCTTACAACCAGAAATGGAAATAAACCAGCTAGGGCGATGGTAGCTTATCTCTGAGAAGAGATGTGTGGCTACATGCCTCTGAACTGTTCCGAACTGAGTTACAATGAGGCTCGAAGGCCTATTTATTGTTGAGAAACAATGGAAAACCCTTCACATCCCGAAACCTAACCCTAGAAGATGAAACGCCAAATTGTGGGCCCCGTTTGGGTAAATTGGTACATCAATTTCCCGGGGTCGTAACTTTGGCATACGATCTCCGTTTGACGCGTACGATAGCTCGTTAGAAAGATCTATCCGAGTACTACCACTTTGGGAAGGGCAACATCGGTCCATGGACCCATGTTGCCGCCAGATTCCCAAAAAAACGTCGTTTAGGGCCTCAAAACGGCTCCGGAAGTTCAGGACCCGAAAAACTGCTAAAAATAGGAAGTTGTGCTACAATTAAGGAAACTGAAAAGACTGAAAGAGACAGTTGTGGGGGTCCAAATGGGTTGGTGGGTGGCCACCAACATCCACCTGGATCATTCCTCCCCCCTTAGGAAGCAATGGTCCCCATTGCGTTGAGTTCCTCCATCTGCTGAACTTGTCCTGCAATGTCTGATGTGTCCAGTGATGGTGGGAAGCATGGTCGACGATGGTTCACATTGAACATTTGGTGCAGGCGAAAGAATGGAGGAATGATGTGCTCCAAAGCATTGTTCCCCATAGCCTTGGTACTGCTGTAACGACCATGTCGGAGTGATCTGAGCTTCTGATGGGTTATGGTAAGGCGTTCTTTCTGTCGATGCAACTAGACTTTGTTGCCCACCTGAAACTTGTGTGGTACCCATGTGGGTGAGGAGAAGTTGTTCCTGTGTTTTGTCATGACCGTATCCCTTTGCTGCTGCTGCTGCATGGAGGAACCCTTTGCAGGGGTCATGGATGTAGCAACGATCTTCCCCTTATTTTGGGAGTGAACCAGGCAGATGAATTTCCTGGTCTGTGATATGAGCTTGCTGCCTTTTTTGGTAGTGATCAAAGATTTGGCAGTAGGTGGGGCTACCTCCGGTATCCTGTATAATGAATCACCTAAAGAAATAATGACAGCGCGAGGCCTTGACTCATACACAGCATGTCGCCTCCACAAGTATGGTTGGCCTAATAATACATCACAAACATCCAGAGGTGTAACATCACATAATACCTCGTCGGTGAAGGGCTTGATGCTGTAGGGAAGGCGGCACTGCTGGCGAACTTTCAGATCTCGTCCTTCGTGAAGCCACCCGATACTGTATGGCTGCGGGTGCGGTGTAGTCGGTAGGCCCAACCGCTTCACGACCTCTGCTGAAACCAGGTTCTTTTGGCTACCACTGTCGACAATGAATCGCAGCGGTGAACCCTTCACCCACATCTGTGAGTGGAAAAGACGCTCCCCTTCCTCTGGATCTGCAAGTTCATTCTTCTGGATCTTGGCAGTGGCAACAGTGGCGCTAGGGTCCGCATCAATGATCTGCTTCCCTTTGCCAGTCCCCTTGTCGAGTTCTGGCTCAGGGTCGGAACATGCATCTGATTCGGAAGCCTTCAACTCGGCCACTAGCGACTGCTTGGTCCGACACTCACTTGTGTTATGAGTGGGACTCTTGTGGAACTCACACCACTTTCCTGTGTCCTTCTTCGGCTTCGTGGTGTTGTTCTTTTCTTGCGGCTTCGGCGGGTTGTCTTGGGTTACCCCGCCTTGGCTTTGTCCTTTGGGCTTCGGATTTGCAGATCCAAAGTCTCGCTTCTTCTGTTTGAACTTTTGCTCGATTTTGACAGCGTATCGGTATGCTGTGCCAAGTGAGGAGATGTTTAAGAACCCCATCTCTTCCTGGATGTATTTGTGCAGGCAGCCACGGTATTTGAGTACCAGATGCAGCTCAGAATCTTTGATACCCAACTGTGTGTGAGGGTATGAAAAATGTTTGTGAACTCCGGCACATCTTGGTCTCGTCCCTGCCGCAGTGTGGTCCATTTGATGTATTTGTCCTCATAGCTTCCGACAGGGTAATACTGCTCCTTGATGGCATCCCGGAAGTCATTCCAAGTGGGTGCGGCTGAAAATAGTGAGCCTGTACTTTCATCCTTCTGCTCGCAGTAGGTTTCCCACCAGTCCTTGACGTGGGGGGCTGCTTTAAGAAGAGCGAAAACAATCTTTTCCCGACTTGAAAATTCATGAACAGAAAAATACCCATCTAGCAGATTTAACCATTTATCTACGGCATCTGCGTCTATTTGACCCTCAAAGATGGGGATTTCAAAATTAACTTGTACCTTGAAGGGTGTGGCATTTCCAGAGTCGCTGTTAGAAGCCGATGCGTCGCCTCTGGGTAGCCGCTGAAGGATCTGCGCAAAGCTATCCATCATCGCGTTCCTTTGCCGCTCGAGTGCTTCTTCGAGCAAGATTTTGATAGGATCTCCTGCCCCCTCGTCTTTCTTCTCATCCGCCATGGGAGGCCGTCGGGATTTGCGAGGCTGGTCTTGCAAAGGTTCGACCAGTTCAAGCCCTAACTCCTTATATCCCGACCTCGTTGGGGACATGCAAAGAAAAACAGAGAAAAAAGCAGACCGCTCTGATACCACTGATCCAGATTTAAACAGGAACGCAATAGATTACATAGATAACCATAAATACAGAGATGAAATAACCATAAACACAGAGATGCAGCGGAAATAATACTTCATTTCATTAATGGAAAATACCGAAATATGCTTACAACCAGAAATGGAAATAAACCAGCTAGGGCGATGGTAGCTTATCTCTGAGAAGAGATGTGCGGCTACATGCCTCTGAACTGTTCCGAACTGAGTTACAATGAGGCTCGAAGGCCTATTTATTGTTGAGAAACAATGGAAAACCCTTCACATCCCGAAACCTAACCCTAGAAGATGAAACGCCAAATTGTGGGCCCCGTTTGGGTAAATTGGTACATCAATTTCCCGGGGTCGTAACTTTGGCATACGATCTCCGTTTGACGCGTACGATAGCTCGTTAGAAAGATCTATCCGAGTACTACCACTTTGGGAAGGGCAACATCGGTCCATGGACCCATGTTGCCCCCAGATTCCCAAAAAAACGTCGTTTAGGGCCTCAAAACGGCTCCGGAAGTTCAGGACCCGAAAAACTGCTAAAAATAGTAAGTTGTGCTACAATTAAGGAAACTGAAAAGACTGAAAGAGACAGTTGTGGGGGTCCAAATGGGTTGGTGGGTGGAGATTTAAACAGGAAGAATTTTTCTTTTTTTCATTTTTTTGCAGGATTTTTTTTGGGCGGCGACTTTGCAGATCTGATCCGGATTTAGACAGGAACGCGATAGATTACAGAGATAACCATAAATACAGAGATGGATAACCATAAATACAGAGATGCAGCGGAAATAATGCTTCATTTCATTAATGGAAAATACTGAAATATGCTTACAACCAGAAATGGAAATAAACCAGCTAAGGCGATGGTAGCTTATCTCTGAGAAGAGATGTGCGGCTACATGCCTCTGAACTGTTCCGAACTGAGTTACAATGAGGCTCGAAGGCCTATTTATTGTTGAGAAACAATGGAAAACCCTTGACATTCCAAAACCTAACCCTAGAAGATGAAACGCCAAATTGTGGGCCCCGTTTGGGTAAATTGGTACATCAATTTCCCGGGGTCGTAACTTTGGCATAGGATCTCCGTTTGACACGCACGATAGCTCGTTAGAAAGATCTATCCGAGTACTACCACTTTGGGAGGCAACATCAGTCCATTGACTCATGTTGCCCCAGATTCCCAAAAAAACGTCGTTTAGGGCCTCAAAACGGCTCCGGAAGTTCAGGACCCGAAAAACTGCTAAAAATAGTAAACTGTGCTACAATTTAGGAAACTAAAAAGACTGAAAGAGACAGTTGTGGGGGTCCAAATGGGATAGGTGGGTGGCCACCAACATCCACCTGGATCATTCCTCCCCCCTTAGGAAGCAATGGTCCCCATTGCGTTGAGTTCCTCCATCTGCTGAACTTGTCCTGCAATGTCTGATGTGTCCAGTGATGGTGGGAAGCATGGTCGACGATGGTTCACATTGAACATTTGGTGCAGGCGAAAGAATGGAGGAATGATGTGCTCCAAAGCATTGTTCCCCATAGCCTTGGTACTGCTGTAAGGACCATGTCGGAGTGATCTGAGCTTCTGATGGGTTATGGTAAGGCGTTCTTTCTGTCGATGCAACCAGACTTTGTTGCCCACCTGAAACTTGTGTGGTACCCATGTGGGTGAGGAGAAGTTGTCCCTGTGTTTTGTCATGACTGTATCCCTTTGCTGCTGCTGCTGCATGGAGGAACCCTTTGCAGGGGTCATGGATGTAGCAACGATCTTCCCCTTATTTTGGGAGTGAACCAGGCAGATGAATTTCCTGGTCTGTGATATGAGCTTGCTGCCTTTTTTGGTAGTGATCAAAGATGTGGCAGTAGGTGGGGCTACCTCCGGTATCCTGTATAATGAATCACCTAAAGAAATAATGACAGCGCGAGGCCTTGACTCATACACAGCATGTCGCCTCCACAAGTATGGTTGGCCTAATAATACATCACAAACATCCAGAGGTGTAACATCACATAATACCTCGTCGGTGAAGGGCTTGATGCTGTAGGGAAGGCGGCACTGCTGGCGAACTTTCAGATCTCGTCCTTCGTGAAGCCACCCGATATTGTATGGCTGCGGGTGCGGTGTAGTCGGTAGGCCCAACCGCTTCACGACCTCTGCTGAAACCAGGTTCTTTTGGCTACCACTGTCGACAATGAATCGCAGCGGTGAACCCTTCACCCACATCTGTGAGTGGAAAAGACGCTCCCCTTCCTCTGGATCTGCAAGTTCATTCTTCTGGATCTTGGCAGTGGCAACAGTGGCGCTGGGGTCCGCATCAATGATCTGCTTCCCTTTGCCAGTCCCCTTGTTGAGTTCTGGCTCAGGGTCGGAACATGCATCTGATTCGGAAGCCTTCAACTCGGCCACCAGCGACTGCTTGGTCCGACACTCACTTGTGTTATGAGTGGGACTCTTGTGGAACTCACACCACTTTCCTGTGTCCTTCTTCGGCTTCGTGGTGTTGTTCTTTTCTTGCGGCTTCGGCGGGTTGTCTTGGGTTACCCCGCCTTGGCTTTGTCCTTTGGGCTTCGGATCTGCAGCCGCACCCACTTGGAATGACTTCCGGGATGCCATCAAGGAGCAGTATTACCCTGTCGGAAGCTATGAGGACAAATACATCAAATGGACCACACTGCGGCAGGGACGAGACCAAGATGTGCCGGAGTTCACAAACATTTTTCATACCCTTCGCACACAGTTGGGTATCAAAGATTCTGAGCTGCATCTGGTACTCAAATACCGTGGACTTCCGGACTGTGTCTGAAAGTGTTTCACTGTGATATGCCACTGGATGTCCATGTTGAGTAAGGACTGCCCCAATAGCATAGTCAGAGGCATCTGTCTCGACCTCAAATGGTTGTTGTAAATCTGGTAACGCGAGCACTGGTGCCATGCATAGGCGATCCTTCAACTCCCTGAATGCCTTCTGTTGAGATTCAGACCAAAAGAATTTTGCTTTCACCCCGCCCTTGGTGACTTGACTCAAGGGCCAAGAAATATGAGAAAATCCCAACACAAACCTGCGGTAGAAGTTGGCAAGACCTAGAAAGTTGCGGAGCTCTGTTAGAGTGGTTGGAGAGGGCCAATCCCGAATGACTTGGACCTTGGCTGGATCGACATGCACCCCATGTTCATCAATGATGTATCCCAGATACTGAACCTCGGTCATGCCAAAAGTGCATTTCTCCAAATTGGCACATAGCTTGTGTTGCCGCAGTGTTTGGAGAACCTGTCGGATGTGGTGGAGGTGCTCTTCCCAACTCTGGCTGAAGATCAGAATGTCATCCAGGTATACTACTACAAAGGAGTTGGTGAATGGCCGCAAGATGTCATCCATTAGCCTCATAAAGGTTGCAGGAGCATTCGTCAATCCGAAAGGCATGACCAACCATTCGAAGAGGCCCTCCTTGGATTTGAAGGCAGTCTTCCACACATCTGAGGGTTCAATTGGTACCTGGTGATATCCTGACTTCAGATCGATCTTGCTGAAATATTTCGCCCCCTTTAGTTGGTCTAGGAGGTCATCAATCCGCGGGATCGGGTACCTATTACGGACAGTGATCTTATTCAGCGCCCGATAGTCAATACAGAGTCTCCACGTCCCATCCTTCTTCTGTACCAACACTATCGGGCTCCCACAAGGCGAAGAACTCGGACGGATGTGACCTTTCTGCAGGAGCTCCTGAATCTGCCTCTTGATTTCATTGTTCTCCAGAACGGAGCGCCGATAAATTGGTCCATTGGGTAGCGGCGCACCTGGGGTCAGATCGATGGAGTGCTTGACTTGACAGTGCAGAGGAACCCCTGCCGGGGAGGTGAAGATGTCTTCGTACTCCTCCACAATCTTGTCCATCTGTAGCTGCCATGCAGAGGGACCCCGTTTGGAGGCCGCGGCCACTGTCTTCTTCTTCCCTTGAGGGCGTATCATCAGGAAAACAAATTTCCTGGTTTTAGAAATGATCTTACTGCATTGTTTTGCAGTAATCAAAGAGATGGCAGCAGGTGGTGCTACCTCTGGTATCCTGAACAACTTATTTCCCAATGTAATAATAACAGCACGGGGCCTTGATTCATACACAGCATGTCGCTTCCACAAGTATGGTTGTCCTAGTAATACATCACAAACTTCAAGGGGAGCAATGTCACACAATACCTCATCCGTGAAGGGCTTGATGTTGTATGGAAGGCGACACTGCTGGCTCACGCGAAGATCTCGCCCTTGGTGAAGCCACCCAATGGTGTATGGTTGTGGATGTGCTGTGGTCGGTAAGCCCAACCGCTTCACGGCCTCTGCCGAAATGAGGTTCTTTTGATTCCCACTATCAACAATGAACTGTATCGGGGAGCCCTTTACCCACATCTGGGAGTGGAAGAGACGCTCCTCCTCCTCTGGATCTTCGGGTTCATTTTTCTGGATCTTTGCAGTAGCAACAGTGGCGCTGGGATCCGCATCAATGATCTGCTTCCCTTTTTCATACCCCTTATCGGGTTCTGACTCAGAGTCGGAACATGCATCTGATTCTGAAACCTTTAGCTCAGCCACCAGTGACTGCTTGGCCCGACACTCACTTGTGTTGTGAGTGGAGCTCTTATGTGCCAAAGTTACGACCCCGGGAAGTTGATGTACCAATTTACCCCCAAACGGGGCCCACAGTTTGGCGTTTCATCTCCTAGGGTTAGGTTTTGGAATGTTAAGGGTTTTCCATTGTCCGTAATAGGTACCCGATCCCGCGGATTGATGACCTCCTAGACCAACTAAAGGGGGCGAAATATTTCAGCAAGATCGATCTGAAGTCAGGATATCACCAGGTACCAATTGAACCCTCAGATGTGTGGAAGACTGCCTTCAAATCCAAGGAGGGCCTCTTCGAATGGTTGGTCATGCCTTTCGGATTGACGAATGCTCCTGCAACCTTTATGAGGCTAATGGATGACATCTTGCGGCCATTCACCAACTCCTTTGTAGTAGTATACCTGGATGACATTCTGATCTTCAGCCAGAGTTGGGAAGAGCACCTCCACCACATCCGACAGGTTCTCCAAACACTGCGGCAACACAAGCTATGTGCCAATTTGGAGAAATGCACTTTTGGCATGACCGAGGTTCAGTATATGGGATACATCATTGATGAACAGGGGGTGCATGTCGATCCAGCCAAGGTCCAAGTCATTCGGCATTGGCCCTCTCCAACCACTCTAACAGAGCTCCGCAGCTTTCTAGGTCTTGCCAACTTCTACCGCAGGTTTGTGTTGGGATTTTCTCATATTTCTTGGCCCTTGAGTCAAGTCACCAAGGGCGGGGTGAAAGCAAAATTCTTTTGGTCTGAATCTCAACAGAAGGCATTCAGGGAGTTGAAGGATCGCCTATGCACGGCACCAGTGCTCGCGTTACCAGATTTACAACAACCATTTGAGGTCGAGACAGATGCCTCTGACTATGCTATTGGGGCAGTCCTTACTCAACATGGACATCCAGTGGCATATCACAGTGAAACACTTTCAGACACAGTCCGGAAGTACCCCACTTATGATAAAGAGATGTATTCCATTGTACAGGCCTGCCGACAATGGAAGCATTACATTTTGGGGAAGGAAACGGTCATCCACATAGACCACCGACCTCTGCAGTTCATACAGACCCAAGGGAAATTGCAGAATGATCGCCATCAGAAGTGGTCTACATACCTGCAACAGTTTCACTTGAATATCAAGTATAAAAAGGGCAGCACCAATAATGTTGCAGATTGCCTCAGTCGACCACCGATCATGGCGCTAACCACCGTGCTCAACTCTTGTGGGCACGAGACTTCTGATTGGCCACTTCTCTACAAAAGCGACCCAGAATTCGGCCACACATACCAGACACTCTTGGAGGGTCAGCAGGTTGCAGATTTTCACCTCCAAGATGCCCTATTATGCCACCTCGGTCACCTTTGTGTTCCTTCAAGCGAGCGTGCCAAGATGATTTGGGAAGCACACTACAGTCGGGCTGCTGGGCATTTCGGGGTCGAGAAAACAGTGGCAGTACTGCAAAACTATTTCTATTGGCCGAATCTTCGACAGGATGTTGGGAAGTACATCCGATCATGTACTGCCTGTGCCATTGCCAAACCGACCATTAAGAAGCAAGGCCTCTATACCCCGTTGCCTACCCCTAGTCGACCTTGGGAATCCATCTCCATGGATTACATGTCAGGCCTTCCTTCCACTAAGCATCGAAATGACTGTATTTTTGTGGTCGTCGACAGGTTCTCAAAGATGGCCATTATGATGGCCTGCAAGAAGAATATCACAGCAGAAGCCACTGCTAAACTCTTCTTTGAACGAGTGTGGGTGCACTTTGGGATCCCACAGTCTATCATCTCAGATCGGGACAGTCGGTTTCTCAGCACCTTTTGGTCCAGTCTCTGGTCAATGCTGGACACCAAACTCACGAAGTCCACAGCCTTCCATCCTCAAACTGATGGCCAGACAGAGGTTGTCAACAGGATGATTGTGCACATTCTGCGCATGTATAACTCAAAGCATCCACGCACATGGGACGAGAGCCTCCCCTATGTTCAGCACAGCTACAACCGAGCTCTTCACAGCTCCACTGGCCATAGCCCTTTCCAGGTGGGTTTGGGATTCCAGCCACTATGCCCCATTGATGTGGCCATGCCCCTTGCAGCTACTCACATGAATTCAGCTCATGTCCAGTCCGAAACAGATAAGGCCACCAGCTTCATTGAGCGCATCCAACATATTCGCCAGCAGGTCCATGACATTCTTGAGAAATCAAATGCCAAGTACAAGCAGCGACATGATCAACACCGGGTGCCACACAAGTTTCAGGTGGGCGACAAAGTTTGGTTGCATTTGCAAAAGGAACGCCTTACTGGAGCCTATCGGAAATTGAGACCACTCCGATATGGTCCTTACACCATTACTAAGGCTATGGGAGACAATGCATTTGAGCTCAGCATTCCCCCATTCCTTGGCCTGCACCCAGTGTTCAATGTGGACCGCCTTCGGCCATACTTTCCACCATTGCTAGACACATCCGACATTGCAGAACAGCTCAAACCCACAGAATTAAATCCAGATTGCATGGAACAAGCTGCAACTGATCAGATCATGGACACACAGATCAAGAACACTCGCCAACAGAATATCCAACTGTATCGAGTTGTCAAAGCAGGCCAACTCCTTCAGCAGGGCAAGTGGCTCACCAGGGAACAAGTTCAGCAGAAGTTTCCTCATCTCATGGAGGAGCTCAACGCAATGGGGACCATTGCTTCCTAAGGGGGGAGGAATGATCCAGGTGGATATTGGTGGCCACCTGCCAAGTCCACCTGGACCCCCACCATTGTCTTTCTCAGCATTTTCAGTTTCCTTAATTGTAGCACCGTTTACTATTTTTAGCAGTTTTTCGGGTCCTGAACTTCCGGAGCTGTTTTGAGGCCCTAAACGACGTTTTTTTGGGAATCTGGGGCAACATGGGTCCATGGACCGATGTTGCCTCCCAAAGTGGTAGTACTCGGATTGATCTTTCTAACGAGCTATTGTACGCATCAAACGGAGATCATATGCCAAAGTTACGACCCCGGGAAGTTGATGTAACAATTTACCCCCAAACGGGGCCCACAGTTTGGCGTTTCATCTCCTAGGGTTAGGTTTTGGAATGTTAAGGGTTTTCCATTGTTTCTCAACAATAAATAGGCCTTCGAGCCTCATTGTAACACAGTTCGGAACAGTTCAGAGGCATGTAGCCGCACATCTCTTCTCAGAGATAAGCTACCATCGCCCTAGCTGGTTTATTTCCATTTCTGGTTGTAAGCATATTTCGGTATTTTCCATTAATGAAATGAAGTATTATTTCCGCTGCATTTCTGTGTTTATGGTTATTTCATCTCTGTATTTATGGTTATCTCTGTAATCTATTGCGTTCCTGTTTAAATCCGGATCCGGATTTAGACAGGAACGCGATAGATTACAGAGATAACCATAAATACAGAGATGCGATAACCATAAATACAGAGATGCAGCGGAAATAATGCTTCATTTCATTAATGGAAAATACTGAAATATGCTTACAACCAGAAATGGAAATAAACCAGCTAGGGCGATGGTAGCTTATCTCTGAGAAGAGATGTGCGGCTACATGCCTCTGAACTGTTCCGAACTGAGTTACAATGAGGCTCGAAGGCCTATTTATTGTTGAGAAACAATGGAAAACCCTTCACATTCCAAAACCTAACCCTAGAAGATGAAACGCCAAATTGTGGGCCCCGTTTGGGTAAATTGGTACATCAATTTCCCGGGGTCGTAACTTTGGCATATGATCTCCGTTTGACACGCACGATAGCTCGTTAGAAAGATCTATCCGAGTACTACCACTTTGGGAGGCAACATCAGTCCTTGGACTCATGTTGCCCCAGATTCCCAAAAAAACGTCGTTTAGGGCCTCAAAACGGCTCCGGAAGTTCAGGACCCGAAAAACTGCTAAAAATAGTAAACTGTGCTACAATTTAGGAAACTAAAAAGACTGAAAGAGACAGTTGTGGGGGTCCAAATGGGATAGGTGGGTGGCCACCAACATCCACCTGGATCATTCCTCCCCCCTTAGGAAGCAATGGTCCCCATTGCGTTGAGTTCCTCCATGAGATGAGGAAGCTTCTGCTGAGTTGGTTCTCTGGTGAGCTGTTCTGCAATCTCTGATGTGTCCAGAAATGGTGGAAAGCATGGTCGACAATGGTCCACATTGAATACTCGGTGCAAGCGAAGGAATGGAGGAATGATGTGCTCCAAAGCATTGTTCCCCATAGCCTTGGTACTGCTGTAAGGACCATGTCGGAGTGATCTGAGCTTCTGATGGGTTCTGGTAAGGCGTTCTTTCTGTCGATGCAACCAGACTTTGTTGCCCACCTGAAACTTGTGTGGTACCCATGTGGGTGAGGAGAAGTTGTTCCTGTGTTTTGTCATGACCGTATCCCTTTGCTGCTGCTGCTGCATGGAGGAACCCTTTACAGGGGTCATGGATGTAGCAACAATCTTCCCCTTATTTTGGGAGTGAACCAGACAAATGAATTTCCTGGTCTGTGATATGAGCTTGCTGCCTTTCTTGGTAGTGATCAAAGATGTGGCAGTAGGTGGGGCTACCTCCGGTATCCTGTATAATGAATCACCTAAAGAAATAATGACAGCGCGAGGCCTTGACTCATACACAGCATGTCGCCTCCACAAGTATGGTTGGCCTAATAATACATCACAAACATCCAGAGGTGTAACATCACATAATACCTCGTCGGTGAAGGGCTTGATGCTGTAGGGAAGGCGGCACTGCTGGCGAACTTTCAGATCTCGTCCTTCGTGAAGCCACCCGATACTATATGGCTGCGGGTGCGGTGTAGTCGGTAGGCCCAACCGCTTCACGACCTCTGCTAAAACCAGGTTCTTTTGGCTACCACTGTCGACAATGAATCGCAGCGGTGAACCCTTCACCCACATCTGTGAGTGGAAAAGATGCTCCCCTTCCTCTGGATCTGCAAGTTCATTCTTCTGGATCTTGGCAGTGGCAACAGTGGCGCTGGGGTCCGCATCAATGATCTGCTTCCCTTTGCCAGTCCCCTTGTCGAGTTCTGGCTCAGGGTCGGAACATGCATCTGATTCGGAAGCCTTCAACTCGGCCACCAGCGACTGCTTGGTCCGACACTCACTTGTGTTATGAGTGGGACTCTTGTGGAACTCACACCACTTTCCTGTGTCCTTCTTCGGCTTCGTGGTGTTGTTCTTTTCTTGCGGCTTCGGCGGGTTGTCTTGGGTTACCCCGCCTTGGCTTTGTCCTTTGGGCTTCGGATTTGCAGATCCAAAGTCTCGCTTCTTCTGTTTGAACTTTTGCTCGATTTTGACAGCGTATCGGTATGCTGTGCCAAGTGAGGAGATGTTTAAGAACCCCATCTCTTCCTGGATGTATTTGTGCAGGCAGCCACGGTATTTGAGTACCAGATGCAGCTCAGAATCTTTGATACCCAACTGTGTGCGAAGGGTATGAAAAATGTTTGTGAACTCCGGCACATCTTGGTCTCGTCCCTGCCGCAGTGTGGTCCATTTGATGTATTTGTCCTCATAGCTTCCGACAGGGTAATACTGCTCCTTGATGGCATCCCGGAAGTCATTCCAAGTGGGTGCGGCTGAAAATAGTGAGCCTGTACTTTCATCCTTCTGCTCGCAGTAGGTTTCCCACCAGTCCTTGACGTGGGGGGCTGCTTTAAGAAGAGCGAAAACAATCTTTTCCCGACTTGAAAATTCATGAACAGAAAAATACCCATCTAGCAGATTTAACCATTTATCTACGGCATCTGCGTCTATTTGACCCTCAAAGATGGGGATTTCAAAATTAACTTGTACCTTGAAGGGTGTGGCATTTCCAGAGTCGCTGTTAGAAGCCGATGCGTCGCCTCTGGGTAGCCGCTGAAGGATCTGCGCAAAGATATCCATCATCGCGTTCCTTTGCCGCTCGAGTGCTTCTTCGAGCAAGATTTTGATAGGATCTCCTGCCCCCTCGTCTTTCTTCTCATCCGCCATGGGAGGCCGTCGGGATTTGTGAGGCTGGTCTTGCAAAGGTTCGACCAGTTCAAGCCCTAACTCCTTATATCCCGACCTCGTTGGGGACATGCAAAGAAAAACAGAGAAAAAGCAGACCGCTCTGATACCACTGATCCGGATTTAAACAGGAACGCAATAGATTACAGAGATAACCATAAATACAGAGATGAAATAACCATAAACACAGAGATGCAGCGGAAATAATACTTCATTTCATTAATGGAAAATACCGAAATATGCTTACAACCAGAAATGGAAATAAACCAGCTAGGGCGATGGTAGCTTATCTCTGAGAAGAGATGTGCGGCTACATGCCTCTGAACTGTTCCGAACTGAGTTACAATGAGGCTCGAAGGCCTATTTATTGTTGAGAAACAATGGAAAACCCTTCACATTCCAAAACCTAACCCTAGAAGATGAAACGCCAAATTGTGGGCCCCGTTTGGGTAAATTGGTACATCAATTTCCCGGGGTCGTAACTTTGGCATATGATCTCCGTTTGACACGCACGATAGCTCGTTAGAAAGATCTATCCGAGTACTACCACTTTGGGAGGCAACATCGGTCCATGGACCCATGTTGCCCCAGATTCCCAAAAAAACGTCGTTTAGGGCCTCAAAACAGCTCCGGAAGTTCAGGACCCGAAAAACTGCTAAAAATAGTAAACGGTGCTACAATTAAGGAAACTGAAAATGCTGAGAAAGACAATGGTGGGGGTCCAGGTGGACTTGGCAGGTGGCCACCAATATCCACCTGGATCATTCCTCCCCCCTTAGGAAGCAATGGTCCCCATTGCGTTGAGCTCCTCCATGAGATGAGGAAACTTCTGCTGAACTTGTTCCCTGGTGAGCCACTTGCCCTGCTGAAGGAGTTGGCCTGCTTTGACAACTCGATACAGTTGGATATTCTGTTGGCGAGTGTTCTTGATCTGTGTGTCCATGATCTGATCAGTTGCAGCTTGTTCCATGCAATCTGGATTTAATTCTGTGGGTTTGAGCTGTTCTGCAATGTCGGATGTGTCTAGCAATGGTGGAAAGTATGGCCGAAGGCGGTCCACATTGAACACTGGGTGCAGGCCAAGGAATGGGGGAATGCTGAGCTCAAATGCATTGTCTCCCATAGCCTTAGTAATGGTGTAAGGACCATATCGGAGTGGTCTCAATTTCCGATAGGCTCCAGTAAGGCGTTCCTTTTGCAAATGCAACCAAACTTTGTCGCCCACCTGAAACTTGTGTGGCACCCGGTGTTGATCATGTCGCTGCTTGTACTTGGCATTTGATTTCTCAAGAATGTCATGGACCTGCTGGCGAATATGTTGGATGCGCTCAATGAAGCTGGTGGCCTTATCTGTTTCGGACTGGACATGAGCTGAATTCATGTGAGTAGCTGCAAGGGGCATGGCCACATCAATGGGGCATAGTGGCTGGAATCCCAAACCCACCTGGAAAGGGCTATGGCCAGTGGAGCTGTGAAGAGCTCGGTTGTAGCTGTGCTGAACATAGGGGAGGCTCTGATACCACTGATCCGGATTTAAACAGGAACGCAATAGATTACAGAGATAACCATAAATACAGAGATGAAATAACCATAAACACAGAGATGCAGCGGAAATAATACTTCATTTCATTAATGGAAAATACCGAAATATGCTTACAACCAGAAATGGAAATAAACCAGCTAGGGCGATGGTAGCTTATCTCTGAGAAGAGATGTGCGGCTACATGCCTCTGAACTGTTCCGAACTGAGTTACAATGAGGCTCGAAGGCCTATTTATTGTTGAGAAACAATGGAAAACCCTTCACATTCCAAAACCTAACCCTAGAAGATGAAACGCCAAATTGTGGGCCCCGTTTGGGTAAATTGGTACAGAAATTTCCCGGGGTCGTAACTTTGGCATATGATCTCCGTTTGACACGCACGATAGCTCGTTAGAAAGATCTATCCGAGTACTACCACTGATCCGGATTTAAACAGGAACGCAATAGATTACAGAGATAACCATAAATACAGAGATGAAATAACCATAAACACAGAGATGCAGCGGAAATAATACTTCATTTCATTAATGGAAAATACCGAAATATGCTTACAACCAGAAATGGAAATAAACCAGCTAGGGCGATGGTAGCTTATCTCTGAGAAGAGATGTGCGGCTACATGCCTCTGAACTGTT
Organism: Pinus tabuliformis; assembly: GCA_031772625.1. Taxonomy (NCBI): domain Eukaryota; kingdom Viridiplantae; phylum Streptophyta; class Pinopsida; order Pinales; family Pinaceae; genus Pinus; species Pinus tabuliformis. Next base: position 1,983,723,849 of record CM062817.1, on the reverse strand, counting down.
CCGAACTGAGTTACAATGAGGCTCGAAGGCCTATTTATTGTTGAGAAACAATGGAAAACCCTTCACATTCCAAAACCTAACCCTAGAAGATGAAACGCCAAATTGTGGGCCCCGTTTGGGTAAATTGGTACATCAATTTCCCGGGGTCGTAACTTTGGCATATGATCTCCGTTTGACACGCACGATAGCTCGTTAGAAAGATCTATCCGAGTACTACCACTTTGGGAGGCAACATGAGTCCATGGACTCATGTTGCCCCAGATTCCCAAAAAAACGTCGTTTAGGGCCTCAAAACGGCTCCGGAAGTTCAGGACCCGAAAAACTGCTAAAAATAGTAAACTGTGCTACAATTTAGGAAACTAAAAAGACTGAAAGAGACAGTTGTGGGGGTCCAAATGGGATAGGTGGGTGGCCACCAACATCCACCTAGATCATTCCTCCCCCCTTAGGAAGCAATGGTCCCCATTGCGTTGAGTTCCTCCATCTGCTGAACTTGTCCTGCAATGTCTGATGTGTCCAGTGATGGTGGGAAGCATGGTCGACGATGGTTCACATTGAACATTTGGTGCAGGCGAAAGAATGGAGGAATGATGTGCTCCAAAGCATTGTTCCCCATAGCCTTGGTACTGCTGTAAGGACCATGTCGGAGTGATCTGAGCTTCTGATGGGTTATGGTAAGGCGTTCTTTCTGTCGATGCAACCAAACTTTGTTGCCCACCTGAAACTTGTGTGGTACCCATGTGGGTGAGGAGAAGTTGTTCCTGTGTTTTGTCATGACCGTATCCCTTTGCTGCTGCTGCTGCATGGAGGAACCCTTTGCAGGGGTCATGGATGTAGCAACGATCTTCCCCTTATTTTGGGAGTGAACCAAGCAGATGAATTTCCTGGTCTGTGATATGAGCTTGCTGCCTTTTTTGGTAGTGATCAAAGATGTGGCAGTAGGTGGGGCTACCTCCGGTATCCTGTATAATGAATCACCTAAAGAAATAATGACAGCGCGAGGCCTTGACTCATACACAGCATGTCGCCTCCACAAGTATGGTTGGCCTAATAATACATCACAAACATCCACAGGTGTAACATCACATAATACCTCGTCGGTGAATGGCTTGATGCTGTAGGGAAGGCGGCACTGCTGGCGAACTTTCAGATCTCGTCTTTCGTGAAGCCACCCGATACTGTATGGCTGCGGGTGCGGTGTAGTCGGTAGGCCCAACCGCTTCACGACCTCTGCTGAAACCAGGTTCTTTTGGCTACCACTGTCGACAATGAATCGCAGCGGTGAACCCTTCACCCACATCTGTGAGTGGAAAAGACGCTCCCCTTCCTCTGGATCTGCAAGTTCATTCTTCTGGATCTTGGCAGTGGCAACAGTGGCGCTGGGGTCCGCATCAATGATCTGCTTCCAGGTGGATGTTGGTGGCCACCCACCTATCCCATTTGGACCCCCACAACTGTCTCTTTCACTCTTTTTAGTTTCCTAAATTGTAGCACAGTTTACTATTTTTAGCAGTTTTTCGGGTCCTGAACTTCCGGAGCTGTTTTGAGGCCCTAAACGACGTTTTTTTTGGAATCTGGGTCAACATGAGTCCATGGACTCATGTTGCCTCCCAAAGTGGTAGTACTCGGATAGATCTTTCTAACGAGCTATTGTGCGTGTCAAACGGAGATCATATGCCAAAGTTACGACCCCGGGAAATTGATGTACCAATTTACCCAAATGGGGCCCACAATTTGGCGTTTCATCTTCTAGGGTTAGGTTTTGGAATGTGAAGGGTTTTTCATTGTTTCTCAACAATAAATAGGCCTTCGAGCCTCATTGTAACTCAATTCGGAACAGTTCAGAGGCATGTAGCCGCACATCTCTTCTCAGAGATAAGCTACCATCGCCCTAGCTGGTTTATTTCCATTTCTGGTTGTAAGCATATTTCGGTATTTTCCATTAATGAAATGAAGTATTATTTCCGCTGCATCTCTGTGTTTATGGTTATTTCATCTCTGTATTTATGGTTATCTCTGTAATCTATTGCGTTCCTGTTTAAATCCGGATCAGTGGTATCAGAGCGGTCTGCTTTTTCTCTGTTTTTCTTTGCATGTCCCCAACGAGGTCGGGATATAAGGAGTTAGGGCTTGAACTGGTCGAACCTTTGCAAGACCAGCCTCGCAAGTCCCGACGGCCTCCCATGGCGGATGAGAAGAAAGACGAGGGGGCAGGAGATCCTATCAAAATCTTGCTCGAAGAAGCACTCGAGCGGCAAAGGAACGCGATGATGGATAGCTTTGCGCAGATCCTTCAGCGGCTACCCAGAGGCGACGCATCGGCTTCTAACAGCGACTCTGGAAATGCCACACCCTTCAAGGTACAAGTTAATTTTGAAATCCCCATCTTTGAGGGTCAAATAGACGCAGATGCCGTAGATAAATGGTTAAATCTGCTAGATGGGTATTTTTCTGTTCATGAATTTTCAAGTCGGGAAAAGATTGTTTTCGCTCTTCTTAAAGCAGCCCCCCACGTCAAGGATTGGTGGGAAACCTACTGCGAGCAGAAGGATGAAAGTACAGGCTCACTATTTTCAGCCGCACCCACTTGGAATGACTTCCGGGATGCCATCAAGGAGCAGTATTACCCTGTCGGAAGCTATGAGGACAAATACATCAAATCGACCACACTGCGGCAGGGACGAGACCAAGATGTGCGGGAGTTCACAAACATTTTTCATACCCTTCGCACACAGTTGGGTATCAAAGATTCTGAGCTGCATCTGGTACTCAAATACCGTGGCTGCCTGCACAAATACATCCAGGAAGAGATGGGGTTCTTAAACATCTCCTCACTTGGCACAGCATACCGATACGCTGTCAAAATCGAGCAAAAGTTCAAACAGAAGAAGCGAGACTTTGGATCTGCAAATCCGAAGCCCAAAGGACAAAGCCAAGGCGGGGTAACCCAAGACAACCCGCCGAAGCCGCAAGAAAAGAACAACACCACGAAGCCGAAGAAGGACACAGGAAAGTGGTGTGAGTTCCACAAGAGTCCCACTCATAACACAAGTGAGTGTCGGACCAAGCAGTCGCTGGTGGCCGAGTTGAAGGCTTCCGAATCAGATGCATGTTCCGACCCTGAGCCAGAACTCGACAAGGGGACTGGCAAAGGGAAGCAGATCATTGATGCGGACCCCAGCGCCACTGTTGCCACTGCCAAGATCCAGAAGAATGAACTTGCAGATCCAGAGGAAGGGGAGCGTCTTTTCCACTCACAGATGTGGGTGAAGGGTTCACCGCTGCGATTCATTGTCGACAGTGGTAGCCAAAAGAACCTGGTTTCAGCAGAGGTCGTGAAGCGGTTGGGCCTACCGACTACACCGCACCCGCAGCCATACAGTATCGGGTGGCTTCAAGAAGGACGAGATCTGAAAGTTCGCCAGCAGTGCCGCCTTCCCTACAGCATCAAGCCCTTCACCGACGAGGTATTATGTGATGTTACACCTCTGGATGTTTGTGATGTATTATTAGGCCAACCATACTTGTGGAGGCGACATGCTGTGTATGAGTCAAGGCCTCGCGCTGTCATTATTTCTTTAGGTGATTCATTATACAGGATACCGGAGGTAGCCCCACCTACTGCCACATCTTTGATCACTACCAAGAAAGGCAGCAAGCTCATATCACAGACCAGGAAATTCATTTGTCTGGTTCACTCCCAAAATAAGGGGAAGATTGTTGCTACATCCATGACCCCTGTAAAGGGTTCCTTCATGCAGCAGCAGCAGCAAAGGGATACGGTCATGACAAAACACAGGAACAACTTCTCCTCACCCACATGGGTACCACACAAGTTTCAGGTGGGCAACAAAGTCTGGTTGCATCGACAGAAAGAACGCCTTACCAGAACCCATCAGAAGCTCAGATCACTCCGACATGGTCCTTACAGCAGTACCAAGGCTGTGGGGAACAATGCTTTGGAGCACATCATTCCTCCATTCCTTGGCTTGCACCGAGTATTCAATGTGGACCATTGTCGACCATGCTTTCCACCATTTCTGGACATATCAGAGATTGCAGAACAGCTCACCAGAGAACCAACTCAGCAGAAGCTTCCTCATCTCATGGAGGAACTCAACGCAATGGGGACCATTGCTTCCTAAGGGAGGAGGAATGATCCAGGTGGATGTTGGTGGCCACCCACCTATCCCATTTGGACCCCCACAACTGTCTCTTTCAGTCTTTTTAGTTTCCTAAATTGTAGCACAGTTTACTATTTTTAGCAGTTTTTCGGGTCCTGAACTTCCGGAGCCGTTTTGAGGCCCCAAACGACGTTTTTTTGGGAATCTGGGGCAACATGAGTCCATGGACTCATGTTGCCTCCCAAAGTGGTAGTACTCGGATAGATCTTTCTAACGAGCTATCGTGCGTGTCAAACGGAGATCATATGCCAAAGTTACGACCCCGGGAAATTGATGTACCAATTTACCCAAACGGGGCCCACAATTTGGCGTTTCATCTTCTAGGGTTAGGTTTTGGAATGTGAAGGGTTTTCCATTGTTTCTCAACAATAAATAGGCCTTCGAGCCTCATTGTAACTCAGTTCGGAACAGTTCAGAGGCATGTAGCCGCACATCTCTTCTCAGAGATAAGCTACCATCGCCCTAGCTGGTTTATTTCCATTTCTGGTTGTAAGCATATTTCAGTATTTTCCATTAATGAAATGAAGTATTATTTCCGCTGCATCTCTGTATTTATGGTTATCGCATCTCTGTATTTATGGTTATCTCTGTAATCTATCGCGTTCCTGTCTAAATCCGGATCAGTGGTATCAGAGCGGTCTGCTTTTTTTCTCTGTTTTTCTTTGCATGTCCCCAACGAGGTCGGGATATAAGGAGTTAGGGCTTGAACTGGTCGAACCTTTGCAAGACCAGCCTCGCAAATCCCGACGGCCTCCCATGGCGGATGAGAAGAAAGACGAGGGGGCAGGAGATCCTAGCAAAATCTTGCTCGAAGATGCACTCGAGCGGCAAAGGAACGCGATGATGGATAGCTTTGCGCAGATCCTTCAGCGGCTACCCAGAGGCGACGCATCGGCTTCTAACAGCGACTCTGGAAATGCCACACCCTTCAAGGTACAAGTTAATTTTGAAATCCCCATCTTTGAGGGTCAAATAGACGCAGATGCCGTAGATAAATGGTTAAATCTGCTAGATGGGTATTTTTCTGTTCATGAATTTTCAAGTCGGGAAAAGATTGTTTTCGCTCTTCTCAAAGCAGCCCCCCACGTCAAGGACTGGTGGGAAACCCACTGCGAGCAGAAGGATGAAAGTACAGGCTCACTATTTTCAGCCGCACCCACTTGGAATGACTTCCGGGATGCCATCAAGGAGCAGTATTACCCTGTCGGAAGCTATGAGGACAAATACATCAAATGGACCACATTGCGGCAGGGACGAGACCAAGATGTGCCGGAGTTCACAAACATTTTTCATACCCTTCGCACACAGTTGGGTATCAAAGATTCTGAGCTGCATCTGGTACTCAAATACCGTGGCTGCCTGCACAAATACATCCAGGAAGAGATGGGGTTCTTAAACATCTCCTCACTTGGCACAGCATACCGATACGCTGTCAAAATCGAGCAAAAGTTCAAACAGAAGAAGCGAGACTTTGGATCTGCAAATCCGAAGCCCAAAGGACAAAGCCAAGGCGGGGTAACCCAAGACAACCCGCCGAAGCCGCAAGAAAAGAACAACACCACGAAGCCGAAGAAGGACACAGGAAAGTGGTGTGAGTTCCACAAGAGTCCCACTCATAACACAAGTAATTGTCGGACCAAGCAGTCGCTGGTGGCCGAGTTGAAGGCTTCCGAATCAGATGCATGTTCCGACCCTGAGCCAGAACTCGACAAGGGGACTGGCAAAGGGAAGCAGATCATTGATGCGGACCCCAGCGCCACTGTTGCCACTGCCAAGATCCAGAAGAATGAACTTGCAGATCCAGAGGAAGGGGATTTCCGTTTGGGTAAATTGGTACATCAATTTCCCGGGGTCGTAACTTTGGCATACGATCTCCGTTTGACGCGTACGATAGCTCGTTAGAAAGATCTATCCGAGTACTACCACTTTGGGAAGGGCAACATCGGTCCATGGACCCATGTTGCCCCCAGATTCCCAAAAGAACGTCGTTTAGGGCCTCAAAACGGCTCCGGAAGTCCAGGACCCGAAAAACTGCTAAAAATAGTAAGTTGTGCTACAATTAAGGAAACTGAAAAGACTGAAAGAGACAGTTGTGGTGGTCCAAATGGGTTGGTGGGTGGCCACCAACATCCACCTGGATCATTCCTCCCCCCTTAGGAAGCAATGGTCCCCATTGCGTTGAGTTCCTCCATCTGCTGAACTTGTCCTGCAATGTCTGATGTGTCCAGTGATGGTGGGAAGCATGGTCGACGATGGTTCACATTGAACATTTGGTGCAGGCGAAAGAATGGAGGAATGATGTGCTCCAAAGCATTGTTCCCCATAGCCTTGGTACTGCTGTAAGGACCATGTCGGAGTGATCTGAGCTTCTGATGGGTTATGGTAAGGCGTTCTTTCTGTCGATGCAACCAGACTTTGTTGCCCACCTGAAACTTGTGTGGTACCCATGTGGGTGAGGAGAAGTTGTTCCTGTGTTTTCTCATGACCGTATCCCTTTGCTGCTGCTGCTGCATGGAGGAACCCTTTGCAGGGGTCATGGATGTAGCAACGATCTTCCCCTTATTTTGGGAGTGAACCAGGCAGATGAATTTCCTGGTCTGTGATATGAGCTTGCTGCCTTTTTTGGTAGTGATCAAAGATGTGGCAGTAGGTGGGGCTACCTCCGGTATCCTGTATAATGAATCACCTAAAGAAATAATGACAGCGCGAGGCCTTGACTCATACACAGCATGTCGCCTCCACAAGTATGGTTGGCCTAATAATACATCACAAACATCCAGAGGTGTAACATCACATAATACCTCGTCGGTGAAGGGCTTGATGCTGTAGGGAAGGCGGCACTGCTGGCAAACTTTCAGATCTCGTCCTTCGTGAAGCCACCCGATACTGTATGGCTGCGGGTGCGGTGTAGTCGGTAGGCCCAACCGCTTCACGACCTCTGCTGAAACCAGGTTCTTTTGGCTACCACTGTCGACAATGAATCGCAGCGGTGACCCCTTCACCCACATTTGTGAGTGGAAAAGACGCTCCCCTTCCTCTGGATCTGCAAGTTCATTCTTCTGGATCTTGGCAGTGGCAACAGTGGCGCTGGGGTCCGCATCAATGATCTGCTTCCCTTTGCCAGTCCCCTTGTCGAGTTCTGGCTCAGGGTCGGAACATGCATCTGATCGGAAGCCTTCAACTCGGCCACCAGCGACTGCTTGGTCCGACACTCACTTGTGTTATGAGTGGGACTCTTGTGGAACTCACACCACTTTCCTGTGTCCTTCTTCGGCTTCGTGGTGTTGTTCTTTTCTTGCGGCTTCGGCGGGTTGTCTTGGGTTACCCCGCCTTGGCTTTGTCCTTTGGGCTTCGGATTTGCAGATCCAAAGTCTCGCTTCTTCTGTTTGAACTTTTGCTCGATTTTGACAGCGTATCGGTATGCTGTGCCAAGTGAGGAGATGTTTAAGAACCCCATCTCTTCCTGGATGTATTTGTGCAGGCAGCCACGGTATTTGAGTACCAGATGCAGCTCAGAATCTTTGATACCCAACTGTGTGCGAAGGGTATGAAAAATGTTTGTGAACTCCGGCACATCTTGGTCTCGTCCCTGCCGCAGTGTGGTCCATTTGATGTATTTGTCCTCATAGCTTCCGACAGGGTAATACTGCTCCTTGATGGCATCCCGGAAGTCATTCCAAGTGGGTGCGGCTGAAAATAGTGAGCCTGTACTTTCATCCTTCTGCTCGCAGTGGGTTTCCCACTAGTCCTTGACGTGGGGGGCTGCGTTGAGAAGAGCAAAACAATCTTTTCCCGACTTGAAAATTCATGAACAGAAAAATACCCATCTAGCAGATTTAACCATTTATCTACGTTATCTGCGTCTATTTGACCCTCGAAGATGGGGATTTCAAAATTAACTTGTACCTTAAACGGTGTGGCGTTTCCAGAGTCGCTGTTGGAAGCCGATGCGTCGCCTCTGGGTAGCCGCTGAAGGATCTGCGCGAAGCTATCCATCATCGCGTTCCTTTGCCGCTCGAGCGCTTCTTCGAGCAAGATTTTGATAGGATCTCCTGCCTCGTCGTCTTTCTTCTCATCCGCCATGGGAGGCCGTCGGGATTTGCGAGGCTGGTCTTGCAAAGGTTCGACCAGTTCAAGCCCTAACTCCTTATATCCTGACCTCGTTGGGGACATGCAAAGAATTGAAGGACAACAACACCACGAAGCTGAAGAAGGACACAGGAAAGTGGTGTGAGTTCCCCAAGAGTCCCACTCATAACACAAGTGAGTGTCGGACCAAGCAGTCGCTGGTGGCCGAGTTGAAGGCTTCCGAATCAGATGCATGTTCCGACCCTGAGCCAGAACTCGACAAGGGGACTGGCAAAGGGAAGCAGATCATTGATGCGGACCCCAGCGCCACTGTTGCCACTGCCAAGATCCAGAAGAATGAACTTGCAGATCCAGAGGAAGGGGAGCGTCTTTTCCACTCACAGATGTGGGTGAAGGGTTCACCGCTGCGATTCATTGTCGACAGTGGTAGCCAAAAGAACCTGGTTTCAGCAGAGGTCGTGAAGCGGTTGGGCCTACCGACTACACCGCACCCGCAGCCATACAGTATCGGGTGGCTTCACGAAGGACGAGATCTGAAAGTTCGCCAGCAGTGCCGCCTTCCCTACAGCATCAAGCCCTTCACCGACGAGGTATTATGTGATGTTACACCTCTGGATGTTTGTGATGTATTATTAGGCCAACCATACTTGTGGAGGCGACATGCTGTGTATGAGTCAAGGCCTCGCGCTGTCATTATTTCTTTAGGTGATTCATTATACAGGATACCGGAGGTAGCCCCACCTACTGCCACATCTTTGATCACTACCAAGAAAGGCAGCAAGCTCATATCACAGACCAGGAAATTCATTTGTCTGGTTCACTCCCAAAATAAGGGGAAGATTGTTGCTACATCCATGACCCCTGTAAAGGGTTCCTTCATGCAGCAGCAGCAGCAAAGGGATACGGTCATGACAAAACACAGGAACAACTTCTCCTCACCCACATGGGTACCACACAAGTTTCAGGTGGGCAACAAAGTCTGGTTGCATCGATGTTGGTGGCCACCCACCTATCCCATTTGGACCCCCACAACTGTCTCTTTCAGTCTTTTTAGTTTCCTAAATTGTAGCACAGTTTACTATTTTTAGCAGTTTTTCGAGTCCTGAACTTCCGGAGCCGTTTTGAGGCCCTAAACGACGTTTTTTTGGGAATCTGGGGCAACATGAGTCCATGGACTGATGTTGCCTCCCAAAGTGGTAGTAATCGGATAGATCTTTCTAACGAGCTATCGTGCGTGTCAAACGGAGATCATATGCCAAAGTTACGACCCCGGGAAATTGATGTACCAATTTACCCAAACGGGGCCCACAATTTGGCGTTTCATCTTCTAGGGTTAGGTTTTGGAATGTGAAGGGTTTTCCATTGTTTCTCAACAATAAATAGGCCTTCGAGCCTCATTGTAACTCAGTTCGGAACAGTTCAGAGGCATGTAGCCGCACATCTCTTCTCAGAGATAAGCTACCATCGCCCTAGCTGGTTTATTTCCATTTCTGGTTGTAAGCATATTTCGGTATTTTCCATTAATGAAATGAAGTATTATTTCCGCTGCATCTCTGTGTTTATGGTTATTTCATCTCTGTATTTATGGTTATCTCTGTAATCTATTGCGTTCCTGTTTAAATCCGGATCAGTGGTATCAGAGTGGTCTGCTTTTTCTCTATTTTTCTTTGCATGTCCCCAACGAGGTCGGGATATAAGGAGTTAGGGCTTGAACTGGTCGAACCTTTGCAAGACCAGCCTCGCAAATCCCGACGGCCTCCCATGGTGGATGAGAAGAAAGACGAGGGGGCAGGAGATCCTATCAAAATCTTGCTCGAAGAAGCACTCGAGCGGCAAAGGAACGCGATGATGGATAGCTTTGCGCAGATCCTTCAGCGGCTACCCAGAGGCGACGCATCGGCTTCTAACAGCGACTCTGGAAATGCCACACCCTTCAAGGTACAAGTTAATTTTGAAATCCCCATCTTTGAGGGTCAAATAGACGCAGATGCCGTAGATAAATGGTTAAATCTGCTAGATGGGTATTTTTCTGTTCATGAATTTTCAAGTCGGGAAAAGATTGTTTTCGCTCTTCTTAAAGCAGCCCCCCACGTCAAGGACTGGTGGGAAACCTACTGCGAGCAGAAGGATGAAAGTACAGGCTCACTATTTTCAGCCGCACCCACTTGGAATGACTTCCGGGATGCCATCAAGGAGCAGTATTACCCTGTCGGAAGCTATGAGGACAAATACATCAAATGGACCACACTGCGGCAGGGACGAGACCAAGATGTGCCGGAGTTCACAAACATTTTTCATACCCTTCGCACACAGTTGGGTATCAAAGATTCTGAGCTGCATCTGGTACTCAAATACCGTGGCTGCCTGCACAAATACATCCAGGAAGAGATGGGGTTCTTAAACATCTCCTCACTTGGCACAGCATACCGATACGCTGTCAAAATCGAGCAAAAGTTCAAACAGAAGAAGCGAGACTTTGGATCTGCAAATCCGAAGCCCAAAGGACAAAGCCAAGGCGGGGTAACCCAAGACAACCCGCCGAAGCCGCAAGAAAAGAACAACACCACGAAGCCGAAGAAGGACACAGGAAAGTGGTGTGAGTTCCACAAGAGTCCCACTCATAACACAAGTGAGTGTTGGACCAAGCAGTCGCTGGTGGCCGAGTTGAAGGCTTCCGAATCAGATGCATGTTCCGACCCTGAGCCAGAACTCGACAAGGGGACTGGCAAAGGGAAGCAGATCATTGATGCGGACCCCAGCGCCACTGTTGCCACTACCAAGATCCAGAAGAATGAACTTGCAGATCCAGAGGAAGGGGAGCGTCTTTTCCACTCACAGATGTGGGTGAAGGGTTCACCGCTGTGATTCATTGTCGACAGTGGTAGCCAAAAGAACCTGGTTTCAGCAGAGGTCGTGAAGCGGTTGGGCCTACCGACTACACCGCACCCGCAGCCATACAGTATCGGGTGGCTTCACGAAGGACGAGATCTGAAAGTTCGCCAGCAGTGCCGCCTTCCCTACAGCATCAAGCCCTTCACCGACGAGGTATTATGTGATGTTACACCTCTGGATGTTTGTGATGTATTATTAGGCCAACCATACTTGTGGAGGCGACATGCTGTGTATGAGTCAAGGCCTCGCGCTGTCATTATTTCTTTAGGTGATTCATTATACAGGATACCGGAGGTAGCCCCACCTACTGCCACATCTTTGATCACTACCAAGAAAGGCAGCAAGCTCATATCACAGACCAGGAAATTCATTTGTCTGGTTCACTCCCAAAATAAGGGGAAGATTGTTGCTACATCCATGACCCCTGTAAAGGGTTCCTTCATGCAGCAGCAGCAGCAAAGGGATACGGTCATGACAAAACACAGGAACAACTTCTCCTCACCCACATGGGTACCACACAAGTTTCAGGTGGGCAACAAAGTCTGGTTGCATCGACAGAAAGAACGCCTTACCAGAACCCATCAGAAGCTCAGATCACTCCGACATGGTCCTTACAGCAGTACCAAGGCTGTGGGGAACAATGCTTTGGAGCACATCATTCCTCCATTCCTTGGCTTGCACCGAGTATTCAATGTGGACCATTGTCGACCATGCTTTCCACCATTTCTGGACATATCAGAGATTGCAGAACAGCTCACCAGAGAACCAACTCAGCAGAAGCTTCCTCATCTCATGGAGGAACTCAACGCAATGGGGACCATTGCTTCCTAAGGGGGGAGGAATGATCCAGGTGATGTTGGTGGCCACCCACCTATCCCATTTGGACCCCCACAACTGTCTCTTTCAGTCTTTTTAGTTTCCTAAATTGTAGCACAGTTTACTATTTTTAGCAGTTTTTCGGGTCCTGAACTTCCGGAGCCGTTTTGAGGCCCTAAATGACGTTTTTTTGGGAATCTGGGGCAACATGAGTCCATGGACTGATGTTGCCTCCCAAAGTGGTAGTACTCGGATAGATCTTTCTAACGAGCTATCGTGCGTGTCAAACGGAGATCATATGCCAAAGTTACGACCCCGGGAAATTGATGTACCAATTTACCCAAACGGGGCCCACAATTTGGCGTTTCATCTTCTAGGGTTAGGTTTTGGAATGTGAAGGGTTTTCCATTGTTTCTCAACAATAAATAGGCCTTCGAGCCTCATTGTAACTCAGTTCGGAACAGTTCAGAGGCATGTAGCCGCACATCTCTTCTCAGAGATAAGCTACCATCGCCCTAGCTGGTTTATTTCCATTTCTGGTTGTAAGCATATTTCGGTATTTTCCATTAATGAAATGAAGTATTATTTCCGCTGCATCTCTGTGTTTATGGTTATTTCATCTCTGTATTTATGGTTATCTCTGTAATCTATTGCGTTCCTGTTTAAATCCGGATCAGTGGTATCAGAGCGGTCTGCTTTTTCTCTGTTTTTCTTTGCATGTCCCCAACGAGGTCGGGATATAAGGAGTTAGGGCTTGAACTGGTCGAACCTTTGCAAGACCAGCCTCGCAAATCCCGACGGCCTCCCATGGCGGATGAGAAGAAAGACGAGGGGGCAGGAGATCCTATCAAAATCTTGCTCGAAGAAGCACTCGAGCGGCAAAGGAACGCGATGATGGATAGCTTTGCGCAGATCCTTCAGCGGCTACTCAGAGGCGACGCATCGGCTTCTAACAGCGACTCTGGAAATGCCACACCCTTCAAGGTACAAGTTAATTTTGAAATCCCCATCTTTGAGGGTCAAATAGACGCAGATGCCGTAGATAAATGGTTAAATCTGCTAGATGGGTATTTTTCTGTTCATGAATTTTCAAGTCGGGAAAAGATTGTTTTCGCTCTTCTTAAAGCAGCCCCCCACGTCAAGGACTGGTGGGAAACCCACTGCGAGCAGAAGGATGAAAGTACAGGCTCACTATTTTCAGCCGCACCCACTTGGAATGACTTCCGGGATGCCATCAAGGAGCAGTATTACCCTGTCGGAAGCTATGAGGACAAATACATCAAATGGACCACACTGCGGCAGGGACGAGACCAAGATGTGCCGGAGTTCACAAACATTTTTCATACCCTTCGCACACAGTTGGGTATCAAAGATTCTGAGCTGCATCTGGTACTCAAATACCGTGGCTGCCTGCACAAATACATCCAGGAAGAGATGGGGTTCTTAAACATCTCCTCACTTGGCACAGCATACCGATACGCTGTCAAAATCGAGCAAAAGTTCAAACAGAAGAAGCGAGACTTTGGATCTGCAAATCCGAAGCCCAAAGGACAAAGCCAAGGCGGGGTAACCCAAGACAACCCGCCGAAGCCGCAAGAAAAGAACAACACCACGAAGCCGAAGAATGGGTTAGGTTTTGGAATGTGAAGGGTTTTCCATTGTTTCTCAGGACTAATCCGGATGAGCTATGAGGACTCTATAATGTGGACGTTCGTTGCTACTTTTCAAAACTGTCCCATGCAAGAACTAAAAAAATAGAGTTTTACCTATTTAACCTAATTCTGACCTAAAAACGAGAAAAGTGTTGAACAGAAATTTATGGACAAGAATTTGTGCAAGAAAGCTATGGAAATTGAACAAGAACAGATCTAAGCATGTAAACACAAATGATATCAACTTCTCCAACTCGAAATCTAACACTAGCAATTTCATTAGAAAGGAAAAACAATGTTTTGGTGGTAGCAAGAGTGCCTTGGTCTCAATTCATGGTCCCATGGAGGGAGAAAAGAGATCAAGGCCTACTTGGTAGCCTTTTTGTGTATATTTTCTGTTATCAAACTATCTAATCAACTTGAAGCATGAACAACTATTCTAATCATAAAAAACAACCTAAGTAACAAAGCAAGATTTAACCTAAATACATAAATTATTTCATGAGTGCAAGAAAAACACATATAAATACATAAAGGAGGTGCTGGGTACTTGGGTTGGGCCCAAATCCAAGAGCTGTAGCCCTCTAGGAAAGATCGGTGCTGATTCAAAGCTGGATTCATCTTTATTGATAAAAAAATAATAGTTACATCACAAAACTGTCTGCAAAAAGAGCTTGAAAATGAGTTGAGTACAAGGCTGCACTAAAGTGCGAAAATAAACTATGAAATGGCCAACCTACTAAGGCTTGAAGTCTTCTTATTTAGACAAGTGAGGACTCCCAATAGTCCTCCTAAAATTTAGGAACTCATCTGCCCAAAACTGCAGATAACAGCCACTTTACTAGACCTGCTCGGCTGCCCCTTGAAATCATCTTTTGTGGGTTGTTGAACTCCAAGCTGTTGATGGAGAACTCAAGGAAGGGGCCATTTAGTGCATGGGACACCCCTCATATAAGTCCTCAGCCTTGTTTCTTCAATTTTGGCTGCCAATCTTCTCATGAATTCCTGGTCTTGGTCCAAAAATGTACAAAAATATGCAATAAACACTCATTAGACTTTGTGGTAACGCGACTATTCGCATTCACTCAATTAACATAAATATATTCAAAAACATCACAAAAATATGGAGTATGGTGGATTAAATGAAAATAATAGGCAGAATGAGCCCATAGAGTTACCCATTTATGGGGCTCATCAATTACCTCCATGGTTTGCTCGAAGAGCACAGTGCAATCCAGCACCGCTGCGTCTACTACTGCGACTCCATCCTTCACAACAACTTCACATTATTCTCTAACCTCTAGTGGAGTTGAAGGTTTTGAATTCAACTAGAGCTATATTATCTTTAGGTTTAGTTCAAACTAAACCTTGGCCACTCCTGTTTTTGTGTCACGCACACCTGTAGCCAACTTCGTGATCTTCGCGTCCACTGACATTTCCTCCGGGATATGTAGTTCAGGCACTATTCTACATGCCTCGGCCACCACGGCTACAGTTTGTTCATTTCAAGCCTAAAATTTCTTCCATGCTTCCAGCACTACTATTTTCTTCATGAACATCTGTTCATTGTTGACCTTGTACTCACTGATCATGCTCAGCACATGCTACTCCTGGGCCTTAATCTCTACGATCACACCTGCTTGCAGTGTATTTAGGAACTCATTAGGGAGTCTGACCAACTTGAGGCTTTATATTCTTCAAAGTTCTAACAATAGCCTTGTCAGTAGCCACCTCCATGCCTAAAGATCCATTAGGTAGTGTGACTGCCTGAACATCCATTTAGCAAATGAGCTCTACTGCACGAGTGGTCCCCGGTGCCAAATTGGTTGATGTAGTTCTGCTCTGTCCTATAGATGCCTAGAGTCTAGTCGTTTGGATTTGCATCTCGCACAAACCTATCTGTATGGCACTTAGTGCCTTCTTCTATTGCTACTCAACCTATTTTAGGTGTTCTACTATTGTATCTCGCACCTTATCGCCAATATTATTCAAGTCACCCTTTGTCAAGGTAATTGGATCTAGCGATGACTTGGTGGCCTTTGTATTTTTGTGTGGTCCTTCTTTTTCTTGCTCCCTATACTGCTTTACTTGGAAGGGAGTGCTTTCCTGATGGTCTCTGCCACCCTACTCTAACCGCTCTTCTTCCTCATTTGGGGCAAAGGAGACTTCTTACTTCATTTGGAGCCACACTCTTCCTGATCTGCCTTTTCCATTATGGTGCACTCCACTTTTACCTAGGGCTTCTCCTCAGCCTCTTTCTTCATGTTTTCTACCAACAACTAAACCTTCTGTCCGGTTGCTTCCTTCTTATTTTTCTCCACAAACTTGCTAGTCCCGGTTGCCTCATTAGATGCAACATGCTAGTCTACTAGCCAACGCTTGATGACCTCTACAATAGCGTCATCCGTGGTGAGATAGGGTAAGTCGAACCATTTTTTCTGAGGGTCCTTGTGTGCATGGATGTAAACATGATGGAAGTCTTCTCTGAATGTTGCGTACCTGGATAGTTTCTTAAACATGATTGATGACAACCGTGACTTTTCTTGATGGCCATGTGAATACTCACCTCCATCAGCACCCAAGATAATTTTCTTTCTGTGACCCGTGGAACATCTTTTGTGGCCCAAAGAGATGTGAATTTTGTTGCTTCCAGTAAATCCTTCTCGACAGGAGGAAACTAGCTATCCTCTAGCAAATCCCACACAACCATCACTATTGAAAGCAACAACCACAAATAATGGAACATCTTATTGTCATTTTATGCCTCTCTGCAGTTCGCGAGGAACTCACTACACAGGTAGCAAACCCACTTGAATTGTATGCCCTTCCCGCACTGAGCCACAAATGAAACCACTAGGGCTGACACCTCGTCCACGCAGCAGTTTTGCATAATCTTGCGAGTGTGAATATGGGTGGCAATATTGACCGCGAGGTCAGTAATGCTGGTAATTGAATACTCGCATGACTTTTTGACAAGTTTAAACTTGTCCTTCATTTTCTCAGCGAGGTCCTGCTCACACATATTTTTGCCAAATGCGTTGGTCAGATTCAGTCCATATTTCAGTAATAATGTGATCTGGTGGATCAGCATATCTGTGATAAGGTCGGCTCATTTAACCAGAAGCACTCATCATGCACCAGGCACAATAGCTTCTTAACAACAATAAGGTTGATATTTAACCGATGATAGTGTAGCACCCATAACATGTTCAACAACCCTGAAATGTTGACTTCATGAGTCCATTCCATCGGCTCCAGCATAGTGACACCAAACTCTTATAGAAAATGCTCTACATGAAGAGGTCAATAGCAAGGTGGGGGAACTACTCATGGTCCACCAAATTCCAATCTTCTAGCTTAAAGTGCAAGACCCACGCCGAGTTCATACCTTCAAAGGTGATATTCTCCGACAATAGGGGTGTGTTGAGGGAGAATTGTCCAACATATGGGTCCTTCGGGATATTCACCTTTCCCTTTTACAAAGGGATATACTCCAGTAACTTAAAAATAGGGTCCACCCCCTCAATGTTGATATCTTTTGCGCCCTCCTCCACTTCTAGATCTACCACCTTCCCCTTCTCTTTCGTGCTCGACTTTTCTTTCCCTTGGGCCTAGGTAGCTGCATTTTTTCTCAGTGACTCACACATTGGCATTGACTTATTTTTCTTATTCTTCTTCAACTTGGGGACCTCTACCGTCGGTGTAAGCTTTAGCCTAGGCGACCTCGGTGCCGTCGGCACTGCTGACGGAACCTCCATACTCACAATCTTAGGGGCAACTCCCTAAGAAACAATAGACCCTCTAGTGCTTGTAGCTTCTGTGGGACCTAGTGCTAACATGATGTCACAAATACGATTTCTGTCTGACTTAGGATACTGATCAAACACGGGGCTTGTGAGAAAATCCTTAAAGAACTCACGGTTCATTCACAACAAATAGCACAACTCAAAAATTCTCAAAATGTAAAGTGTTTCTCATTGGAAAACCAGCTATAATTTATAGGTGAATTTGAATTCAAATTTGACTATTCCCCCCAAATCCATCGATAAATGCAAGATTGGCGACAGATTTCCAAAGATTTCACTCTTAAATTCAGCCTTAAATGCATTAAATGCAGTTGCCCACTCCCTTTAACCATCTTGTGATTAGGAAATCTAGTGTCCACTCAGATCTGCTAGTCCCACTAAGACTGGTAGCTATCTTAGAAACAAACAAACTAAAACCACTTTCGTTTTCCTTTATGAGAAGTAGATAAGAGTGGAATGAAGGACACCAACCTCAGTCTTGTGCTTGGTTCCTTGCTTGCTTCCTCTCCTTTCTGACAGATTTTTGTCGCTTCTCCTTCGTCTACCCAACTTCAAAGAGCACCTGTGGAATCAAAGTAGCATAATCCTATCGAAGAATAGAGATCTACAATCATAA
Source organism: Pinus tabuliformis (assembly GCA_031772625.1). Lineage (NCBI taxonomy): Eukaryota > Viridiplantae > Streptophyta > Pinopsida > Pinales > Pinaceae > Pinus > Pinus tabuliformis. The sequence continues at coordinate 1,983,705,794 of CM062817.1, read as the reverse complement.
ACAATATAGGAAGAGATATATATTGACCACACAAATGCATATATCATCAAACATAGAAGAATGTGGAGGAAAACTTGAATAGCTTTATTAATAATCAAGAATAGCAAAGAGGATTACAACCAATTGTTCTGACCTAGTGTCATCCTCCAGCATGAAAGCCCTTTTTTCACCTCATGAAAAGCTTAGATCACCCAACACTATGATATTCCAACAAGAAACCAACAACACTTCCTTACAAGATACAAAATTCCAGCCTCTGGATCTCTCGGATGAGGGATCCATATATAGATGTGTCACACGGAATCAGTCAAGGGTGCGGACACAACTGACCTTCCTAGAAGTCTAAGACATTCTAATGACAAACAAAACAAACTGGAGCTATCCTTCTCTAAACATACATTATGATATGAGAAATCAAGTGTTTCGTTCTTACCTTTGTCCAAACGCTGTTGTAGAAGTCCAAGCTTTGTTGATCTGGATGAGCTCCTCCTTTTCTCCAAGACCTGTAATCACCAACAGTCAAACAATTAAATAGCACCTGATTATAACATAAAACAAAGCATATTCAACATATAGACCAAGGAGTACATGAAATAACCCATTAACAACAAGTTATTGAGAAGAATGGACCAATTTGCATTAAAGGTAATCAAAAGGAACTATTACAACCTGAGCCTTGGTGTTGTGCAAGCTCCTTCCAGGGTCCACAAGAGTCTTCCTCTACTTTGACAAAGCTCACCCACTTCCAAATAGAACAAGTAAAGATGACAATCTCTCCTCACAAGCTTCTAAATGGGAGTCCTAATTCCTGCAGCATTTACCCTTAGAAATCTATAGCTTTCAACCCCCTTCCTTCTGGCTCAATGCCTCTTTTTATAGTGCTCAAGAGGAAGTTAATCAGGTCCACCATCAATGGGATAGTCCCCTCTTTGGATGGGATCACTCCCTTATTGATGGGATAAGTTCCTCTTTGATAGGAGTTCATGAACCCTCTGGAGGCGCTCAATACACATCAGACAACCTTCTAGAATGCTCTAGAAATGACCACAAGTAAGTTTTTGAAGATAAAACTTGTGCATTTTAACCTTTTCAGAGGGACGCACCTGCCCCTTTAGATACAGAGCGTCCTTGGACGCAGACCTTATGAACAAAAGGTGCGTACCCGCAGGCAAGGCTTGAGAGAACCTGCGTACCCAGAGATAAAGATATTTATAAGGACTTTCTCTCTTTCTTGGAGTTTGACATGAATAGCAGAGGCATAAGACTTGCTCAAGAGGGTAGTATGACTGTTGATTGAGCCATACCGACTGTAAATAGCCATGGTGACATTTTTTAGTGTAACAGATTGCCCCCTAAAGTGCGAAGCCTGGAATAGATTAGGGTTTTGTATTATCTAGGAAGGGTGAAGCGCTTTATCATTTCGAGGATTATCTCGTGGAGAACCTGGTTGGAACCTGCAATTTTCAACACAAAATACATGGATAAGATTATATCATCACTGAGGTAGGCATTCCCATACTCAGATAAAAACTTTAACTAACAGACTAACTACTCTGATACAGGAATGATTTTGCAGTACATCATAATCATAGACTTTTGTAGACACAGTATGGACGCAGCCATCTGTTTATGATTAGTCTACTTAGATAATGAATACAAAACTCCTCGCAGCCTGAATGGTAAAGATTTGATCCAGGGTCTTCATTTCTACTTCTCGAATTGGTACGATTCTAGCCATGCGAATAAATGAGTCGATGTCGAACATGGTAGAAACCACTTGATTACCAATCAATGATGTGAACTGTTAACAAGCATGAGAGAGACCACCAGTAATGTCAATGGTTCTCAAAGTACCCAGTACAATCCATGAGATGTGAATGAATGAGTTGATGTCGAACATTTCACGGAATCCTTCGATCGAAAGTCAATGATGTAAACTGACGTCAAAGGCGAGAAACCTGCCATTGATGCATGCAGACTTCAAGGTACTGACGATTTCTAAGTCATCTCTCTAGATAATGTGTTGATGTCGATAGAAAGAGACCCGTTGCGGGCAAGCCCACAACACGAAATCATTGTTCAAGTTGAAGAAATCTTGCTGTAAGGACTGACTCAGGGATGGTCAAATGGATGACAAGTATTTTGCTGATGAAAGTTTTGTTTGCAGACCTCTTGGACACATAACGACATGACAGATGGTTTGGTGTTAAATAACTCAAAGTTAATCCCCGGAACCCGGTTAAAGACTTTCAAAAGTGGTTTGATTGACTGTGAGGTAAAAGATTTCCCAACCCAGGTGAATGAAAAATGTCGTGTCCAAGAGTGGTAATAAAGTTTCTTCTGAGACAAAAGGTAACAAATAGGTTCATTCTTCTCTCTTTTCCCCCACCATTTCTGGCAAGTACCTCTTTATTTTTAACAAGCTTGAGGAGGATAACATATGCTTGATTATAAGCTCATCCTTCGGATGAGTCCAACCCAGTTTTGATTCGAACCCTAGGAAGGAGTGGTTCGTTCCTGTTTGTAATTGAACAGGTCCTTTACTGTGAAATGTTTAACGAGCCCAGTATAGGAGAAACTCGGCGTTTTTCAATTTTAGAGAGTCTGAAAAACTTAAGGAAACTACAAGTTGAACTTTTTCGTAAATTTGTGTCCCTCAAGCCCGAAAAAGTATAAAATAATACCTGGGGGAACCGCTTGATCTTGCGACCAAGGAGTACTTTCATAATTAGTGTCACTGACCTGAAAAGTAAAAAGCGATCAAGGACACGTCGTTTTATTTCCGTATCGAGTTTGAAACGACAAAAACACGGCAATCTTTTCCTGATTTTACGGTCAGAAAAGAGCTATAAGGGGACCGTCTTTTATTTCCGTTTTAACGAGTGTAAAAGAAACGCTCGACAATCTTTTCATGTTTTAGGAGTCAGAAAAGGGCTTAAAAGATGACTCTGATATTTTGTTTGTGAAAAAATTACAATTTTCCCTCTAAGTCCCTTTGTCCTGCACAAAAGCGACACATTACTCATACCTGTTTAAGATAGGCAAAAATTCATCGAAAAACATCTTTCCATGGTGAAAAATGAACAAATTCATCCAAAAAACCTATAAAAAGACTTTTTACCATGTCATTTTTACCGTTTGACTGTTGAGGTTGAAAAAGGAGCTTTTGACAAGAAACTTCCCGTGGTCGCTGCGGAAAATCCGACCGTTAGAATCGAACGCCGTCTCTTCCAGGTATTTCACAACATCCTCCTTGTCAATTTCATCCGTTTAGAATTTTGTTTTAGGTTTCATTTTTTATTTTTGGGGGGTTTTGGGTTTTGGAAACCGCCCTGTGGGGGACGCAGGTTTCCTAAAGGCTGGCCTGCGTCCCCCGACTTTTTCCTACACAGGGAAAAGGTCGGGGGACGCAGGTTACCTTCAGGCCACCTACGTCCCGGCACACTGTGCGCCAAACGCGGGGTGCGTCCTCCGCAAAACGCGGGTTTCGAAACCCCAAACTCCCAAACTAACCATCGAAATTTCCCAAAATTAATTTTAATGCCTGTTTATTCATGTGTAGGGCACTTATCATGCTGGATTGGAGAGAAAGAGAGCATGAGGAGGTTGATGAAGCTGCAATCAATCATCAACCTTCCCTCGATGCCCTAGGAGGATGTGGATTATACAAATACTGGGCCATCCCCGGTATGAGAGCTCAGGTAAGATTCTTGGAGTGGCTGGTCGAGAGATGGAACGTTCAAGAACAATGCTTTTATATCGGCGGGCAACAACTCGAGATAGAGCCTGCTGACATTTACTTTCTTACTGGCTTGCCGAATAGAGGTGAGCAACTCAATCTGGCTGGGACTAGGCCGGGTGGCCAATCCCTTGATAGTCTCCGAGCAGATTGGTGCCTACCTGATCGAGAGCAGAAGAAAGGCATAGAGATCAAATATGTCTCTCAACGTGAACTCATGGTCTTAGCTTTCACTGTGACCAGGATTTGTGGCTCAGCCACTTTACATATTGCTACTGGGTCTCAATTTCGGATGGCAATTGATTGTCTCCAAGGCACCATTTTCAACTGGTGTGATGCACTGTTGGCTAACTTGAAAGCCCAACTGACCAAGGCAAAGACCGGGAGACTAAAGACCTTTGGATATGGGCCTATAGTCGTGAGCTTTGCCTTAGAGAGGATTCCAATGCTGATCCCTCAGCATCTCACTGTTGATATTTCGGGTCCTCAGGAGCCAAAGCTGGTACGATGGGTTGCGGTGATGGCCCGACATCCGGACGAGGGTGCGGCAGTTGTTCGCGATTCAGGACTTTCCATATGCCGGAATAGATTTTCGAGGTGATCCGGACATGGTTCTTCCACAGGGAGAACAGTGGGATGACAGAGGTACTTTATTTTTCACGAGTTTTCAAATTATGTATTTTTTTTGTTTTTTATATATATCATCTCAAAACTGACAGTAAAATTTTCAAAATGCAGATGTTGGTCCACAGCGTCCAGCCAACCTCCGGCCTTTCGAGAGGCGACATCCAGTTGCACCGCTACCGGCCCCACAGGACGCGGCGGCTGCAGAGGTACTGACTGAGTTGGAGCATGATCTACAGCGTCTGACGGCGGATATACCGGAGACTTCTATGGATGATATTCCTATCAGACTTCAGCGCTACGTAGTCGCGGTCCCTGGACCGTTGAGGAGATTTTTGCGCAAGGTAGCCCGTGCAGTGGTGTTGTATAGGGAGCACCACCAGTGATTGGCTAGTCACTTTGTAGACACATGTGACATTTTGACTTTTTGTACTTATCATTTTGCCGATCATAAGGTGTTTTTCAACCTATGATCGAAGACGATGTATATTTTTTGACACACTCCTATCTATATATATATCACTATTACCGGCTTATCTTGTTTAACATGTATGATGAAATGTTTTTTAAATTTACTTGCATGATTATCGTAAATGTCTGTCCAACACTCGAGAAGCAATTGCATCTGCTAATGTATTTAAGGACCTTGGAATATGCTGATATTCAATGTAATCAAATTCACGTTCCAAGAGACGCACTCTCAAAAACAACCTTAATAACACAGGATTTCTAATGGCATAAACTCTATTAAGCTGTAATACAACAAGTTCAGAATCTAACCTCACTATCAAACGTTGAATTCCAAATGAAATAGATTCGGATAATAATTCAATCACTGCACTGTATTCTGCAATGTTATTCGTTGTTTGACCGAGGCTTACCCCATGCATAGAAACTAACTCGTCAGAGGGTGAATAGATAACCCAAGCTGCGGAAGAGATATTCCGTGTACTACGACAAGCACCATCAGCAAATCCAATGTATGTTTGGAGGGGCGTCGACATCTACAATATCAAGAGCAAAACCAAGATAATCCAGAATAACGACGAAAAACACACTCACTAAGCTAAGCACACTGACTAACTAACAATCATACTAGCTAGAAAGAAAACCTAACCTAACTAAAAATTCTCCATACCCACCATTTAAGCATAATACCTCTTTAGGTAAAGTCCATTTCTGGGTTTATCCAAAGAGTCCCCATCAAAATCTACTAGCTCATAAGCCCCTTTTGCTAGCTTTTGCTTTACAATATAGGGTCCATGCCACATAGGAACGAATTTTCCAGCACCTAGCTTATCGTTAGCTTGATCATATAAGAGCACTAGGTCTCCCTCCGAAAAACTTCGAGGGGTCACATTTCTATCATACTGAGCTTTCATTCGCTTCGCGTGAGTCTCGATTGCCAATGTAGCGTCACGTCGAGTCTCATCTAATTTAGCTAAGTACAATAAACGTTTCTCCTCTTCGGAAGTAGCTGGAAGTAATTCGACAGCAATTTGAAGTGATGGGATTTCACATTCCATGGGTAACACTGCTTCTAAGCCATAAACTAGCTGGAAAGGAGTGAACCCTGTTGAGGTTTTCACTGAGGTTCGGTATGCCCATAGCGCCGAAAATAACATGTTGTGCCAATTCGACCGATGAATACCAATGGTTCGTCGGATCATGATAACCAGAACTTTGTTGATAGACTCAACCAAACCGTTGGCTTGCGGATAATAAGGAGTAGAGCTGTCATGGCGCAAACCAAGCTGGCTTGTAAGTTCAGTCATCATGGTGTTTCGAAAATGGCTTCCATGGTCAGTAATAATTGCTTGTGGGACACCAAACCTAGTTATTATATGATTGAATATGAAAACTGCAGCTGTTTTGCCGCTTGCGTCGAATGTAGGCATCGCCTCGGCCCATTTAGTGAAATAATCAACCGCGAGGATGATATACGCATGCCCCCCGGCCGAGTGAGGGTTACAAGTAATAAAGTCGATACCCCATTTGGCGAATGGACCAACGGCAATTATAGGGTGGAGAGGAGCTGGTGGTGCGCGCATCTTTCGATCAAACACTTGGCAGTTGTGGCACTTCTGGACTGCAATGATACAATCTTTAAACATAGATGGCCAGAAGTAACCAGCGCGCAACACCTTCTGAGCTGTGGCATACCCAAACATATGACCGCCACACGCTCCAGAGTGACAATCATTCAGAACTCTCTCAGCCTCTTCGTGAGTTAGACAACGTCGAAAAACTAAGTCTGCCCCCCGGCGATAAAGTGTATCTCCAATAATTTTGTATTGCTGGGATTGAAACCTAATTTTTCGACGCTCCGTTTTTGAAGCTTCAGGCCGAAAGGTTTGGGTTTGGAGATAGATGATTATATCTCCGAACCATGGATCTAAAGTACTGATAAGAAACAAAGATTCATCCGCAATGGACTCTTCTGCCACAGTCTCTGTGTCAGTACGTGGGAAATCACACATCAATTCCGCAAAAACTAAGGATTTCTTAGACTTGGACTTTTCGAACTCCAAGTCGAACTCTTGCAGGATAACGATCCATTTAGAGTACTTGCCCCCTAGCAATTGTTTTGTCAAAATGTAAGTCATAGGGTTGCAATCCGAAATAACTGTAGTTTTACGGAGAAGAATGTAGTGACGAAAACGCTGGACAGCTTGAACGGCTGCCAGGGCCAATTTCTCCACATGCGAATATTTTAGCTCAGTGGGATTTAAGGTGCGACTGAGATAATATATCACATGTTCCGCTCCGAATTCATCTTCTTGAACTAACACCATCCCAATGGTGGAATGTGAAGCTGCGAGGTATAAGAAGTAGTCCTGGTTGTAGTTGGGAGGATGCAACAACGGTGCATGGGTCAACGCGTGTTTAAGTGCATCAAAAGATTGTTGGGCAATCTCGTCCCAAAAGAATTGAACGTTCTGTTTCAACAACCGTGTAAAACCTTTAGTGACCTCGGCGTAGTTTGGGATGAATCGACGTAAAAAGTTCGCTTTCCCTTGCAAACTTTGGAGTTGGCACAAACTCGAAGGAGGAGGCAATTTGATGATCACCTCGACTTTCGAGGGATCGACGCGAATGCCGGTTTTTGAAACAACAAATCCCAGCAATCGACCTGTTTCTGTTTCAACCGAATTCGATAATGCCTACACCTCATAAAGATTGCTCGTAAGTGGTCAAGGTGATCAGCTCGTCGTAAAGAATGAGCAGGCAAATCATCGAGATACGGTTGCACAATGTGCTTGATGTCGTGAAATGCGTAAGACATCGCCCGTTGAAAAGTGGCCCCAGCATTCTTAAGCCGAAAAGGTAATTTGCAATAAGCAAATGTCCCCCATGGACAAATGAATGCCGTTTTTGGTTGGTCGGTAGGTAGAATATTGATTTGATTATAGCCCGAAAAACCATCCATGAAGGAAAACATTTCACTTCCGGCACAATCATCAATAATTTGATCGATATAAGGCGTAGGATAGTTGTCTTTTGGACAAGCTCGATTGATATCCCTATAGTCGATACAGATTCTTATTGTTCCTTGTTTCTTGTTGACCGGAACAATATTCGATACCCAATCCGTAAACGGGATCGGATAAATGAAACCTGCTTTCAACAGCTTTTCGACTTCTTCTTTAATCGCAGCCGCTTTTCGAGGGTGAATCTGACGCAACCGTTGCCGGATGGGTTTAGCATCTGGGTAGGTTTTGATTTCATGAACAACAATGGCAGGATCGATTCCCGGCATTTCCTCGTAAGACCATGCAAACACATCGCGGAATTCTTGGAATAGGGCCTTGTAAGTTTGGATTTCTTCTTCTGTACATGCGGCACCTATATGAATGTTCTCCTCAATTCCGGGCTTCACTGAAATATCAATGGGAATAGTACGAGAAATATTCCCTAAATTCAACTCTGAATCAGAATGTTTCGTTGGATCCTGAGCGTCTTTGACATATTCAGCGGTAAAGATAGATGAAAAATCATTTTCAAATGCATCATCCTTAGGTAAAAACGAAGATCTGTGATGGAGATCTTCCCATGGTAGATCGTCTACACTTAGGATTTCGTGAAGTTGTTCGTCAGATGACACGACTTCGGGAAACGCTATCCGTTCTAAGGTTGAGGGGAAAAGTGATTCTTCACTGACCACATTCATTTGGTCGACTTCGGTTGAATGAAAGTCGGTAAAAGACATGAGAGCTTCATAAGCAATTTCATATGGACTCAAAGGCATAGCATTACCGAATGAGTCTATCTCAGAGTCAGATGGGACATACCAAGGATCATCATAAATAATGTTTTCTGATGTAATCATATGAATTGTTGCAAACGAAGGTTCTACGCTGAGTGGAGGGAGAGGAAAAGTTCCCAGTAAACCGGAATCCTTAACTAAACCTACACCAACGTCCCTATAAGGGATTGTCGTCTTACCGACATGCTGGATACTCTCTGAAGAGGCTGGGTCGGATGTAAAGTATGTCAGCTGATCAATAGTCACGATCTTACCGTTATGTGGAAACTTAATTACTCTGAAGACCGATGAAACGACTGTTGTCATAGCATATGACCAACTTCGACCCAAAAGAAGGTTGTAGTCTAGAGGGGCATCAACCACTTCCACATCTAGACTAACGGTTTTACCTTCTACCCCTATAGGCAATTCCTGTAGAATACCAAACGGACGGAACCCACGGCCATCAAAGGCCTTAAGGATGGTGGGGGATTGGTTCAACGAAGGAGAACCAAGGGATCTCCAACATTGAATGGACATAATACACGTAGAAGCTCCCTCATCAATCACAGTGCGATGAATAGGCCTGTTTTTGACTATCACTGGAATTTGGAAAGCCATTTGATGGGGGAGTCGTGGTGTACTATTTTCTAGATCGAAGATCATTAGATTCGGATCCTGAATGTCAACAGCTCCTATAGCCGACAAAAGCAATTTTCGTTGTGCTGGGCATGATTGCAACACTTCTAACACCGACATTGCTGAAGGTGAAACAGCTAAGTCCTCAACAATGTTGTAATTCTGGGCCGCTCTCGCATGTGGATTGAAAGCAGACCTTCGAAGTACACCCTTGGCGGGCGGTTTAATTACTAAGTCTGGGTTAGGTTTCTCGATCTGTAGTGGATCGGAACCAGGAGCTGAGGTTGATGGATTAGAGTGAGAAGATTCTGCTTCCTTACCATCAACAGGATTCTTACTACCATAATATTGCGATCGAGTCGCAATCCTCACATGAGACATCATCAAAATGGGTTCTTCACTGGCATTCGAGGAAGAACCTATCATCTTATTCTCCTGCTCCGGAAATGGATTTTTTAACACAGCAGGAGTGGGAGAACCTTTGACTATTTTCACTACCTCGGCCCGATGAGGGCAATCTCTCATAAAATGATCCTCTTCACAAATAAGACAAGGATATCGAGGTTTGCGCTTTTCGTCATTGGTTTCCGACTTTTCAGTTTTCTCCTTCGGAGCTTTGTCTGCTTTAGCCTTCTTCTTTCCTTTCTTCTTTCCACCGTTTTTTGATTTGGCCGTAGATGACTCTACAGCGTGAATATCGGCGGTAAGTTCAGGAGAAGACTCTCCTGTCGGGGAATCGGGCAAAGTGATAATAGGCATAGTTGAAGTCTTGGAAGACTTCTTCTTGCTCTTTGTATTCACGATACCAATCATACCATCAGCGGCATGAGATCCCGAAGGAGCAGCAGCGATTTGGTTCGACTTTGGAAGATCCAGAATCTTCTCGTGTAATGTACCCGACTGCATGTAAACTAAGTCAAGGTATTGTGCCTGAGCAATGACTTGCTCCTCAGTAACTACTCTGGCCTTAGCTACATCTTCAGTAATCCTTGGTAATAATGATTTAACAAACCATTCAGCTAAGATTTGGTCCGGGATAAAAACTTGCACTAGCCTTCTTCGACGTCTCCACTCATGAATGTGATCTGAAATATACGTGGAGGTTGATTGTTTTAGTGAAGTTAATAACTCCGTACTGTTATCGTATCTGACCGGTAACTGAAAGTGAGTTAAGAACGAGGTAGCTAACTGGCTAAAATTGTAAAAAGAGGCCCGTGGTAACTCAATGTATCACTTGGCCGCGAGACCAATGAGTGTACGCTGGAAAAGACGTAAGCGGATCGAATCATCCGAGATGGAATTTGAAGCACACCAGAGGTGGTAAGTCATCACGTGATTGGACGGATCCTCTCCAGACTTACCTTCGAACTTGGGTATATCGCTGGGCAACTTATTTGGCATTGGCGGCCAGAACGGAAGATATTGAATTGGATCGTTCGTTAGGCGCGTCAAGTCTGGTAAATCCAAAGTTGCGATAAACGGTAACTGCCGGTTAGGATCTCTAAAACTCTGGGTCACAATACCGGCCCCAGGAGGAGGATATCCAGGATAACTAGGAACAGGAGTCGCATTTGGGATATTATATCCTCCTGGAAAACCAGGATTAACCGGACCGTACTGGGGTTGCTGAGGTTGTTGATAAGTGTACCCAGGATACGGTTGATACTGGTAAACCGGTTGTTGGACAGCTTGCCCAGGTTGATACTGTCCCTGGTACGGAGGTTGAACAAATTGAGGTTGAGTAGTGACAACCGTACTTATACCAGGTTGGCCTACAGGCATCTGGACTGTGGTTTGAATCGTAGATCCAGACAACGGTACAGATGTCTGAGGAGTGGTTACAGAGACAGTAGAAACCGGAGCCGTCGATACTCCAGAAGTAAGTATGGTAGATGTGGCGGTAGTTGCAGCAGCCGTTTGAGATGGAGTACTAGGTGCAATTGGCGGCTGAGTAACTACCGAAGTTACAGAGGTCTGAACACTTGACTGGACAGGTTGCGGTTGCTGGGGTGGACCAGGAACTACAGGTTGTCCTGCTTGAGGTACTGCCTGCTTGAGGTACTGACTGTATGCTTGGCTGCAACATCTGTTGACCCTGTGACGGATCCCACACTAACATTCCAGGGTATTGACCCATAACAGGTTGAGGGTACTGAGATCCATAGCCGGATTGAGGATAGGATTGATAATTGTAAGGTGTAGTCCCCATATTTTGACCATATGATTGACCTTGAGGTGGTTGATAACCTTGACCTGAGTATTGACCTTGAGGTTGATAACCTTGAGGTAAATACGGGTACTGGGGTTGACCTTGACCTTGAGGTTGGTATCCTTGAGGTTGATACCCTTGGGGTTGATACCCTTGGGGTTGCCATCCTTGAGGTTGCCATCCTTGAGGTGGATATTGATACTGAGGTTGACCTTGGGGTACATATTGAGGCTGGGGTTGACCTTGAGGTATGTATTGCCCCATAGGAGCGTACTGACCTTGAGGTTGCCCCCCAGACACGAATGAAGTACCTTGAGGTTGCCCCCCAGGCATTAACGAAGGCTGCCCCCCAGGCGGTAATTGGCCACCTTGAGGTTGGGTAACAGGAACTGAACCTGACATCATGTAAATGTCTCCTACACCCAATGGTACATTACCACTGTTTCCAACTAATAACCCATGATCAACGGGTTGAGGAGACGCTCCCGCAAAAGTACCAGAAAGAGATTGATACCCAGTAGGAACAGAAGGACCACCATGTAAAAAAGATTCAGGACTTTGTGTAAACACAGATGACTGACCAGACATATTTACAGGAGTATGAATACCTCCAGGTGGAAAAGGAGTACGAGGTGTAGAAAAACCTAGCCCAAAGTTGTCTAGATAATTGGTTAACGAAAGGTACCAAGTAGTACTTCTAGGAGGACTGTAAAAGATAGATTCACGCTCCCTTAGATCAAGGTTAATTTGATCTTCAGGATCAGAGACGCCTATTTCTTCCTCTGGAACAAGTTCTTCTATAGCAATCAAACCAACAGGAAGATTTTCGGTGATAATTCTTTCTATTCTCGGTGAATCAGGAACACTAGGAGTCGGAGTAACAGGTTCGGATATTTCTGGTTCTTCGCCTGTATCACTAGCAGACGAAAAACTACCAACAAGCTCAGAAACTGTAACAGCTTCGGGATTATAACCTGTCTCTAAACTTTGGTAATCTGGATGGACTACCAAGGAAGATTCTCCTTCTTCAGGTGAACCTACTCTACTGCCACTAGGAGGAGTTACAAGGACCTTTAAACCTTCTAAATGACTGGACTCGTCTTGAGGAGGTTCACCCCTAAGTCTACGGGATTTTCTCAACAATTCGGCCACAGAAACAACTTCAGGAGACTGGCCCCGAAGTCTACGGGACTGTCTCGGTAATTCCGCCACAGCTAAAAACTTTTAACTACTACACACGAAAACAAAATAAAATTTCAAATCAAACCACCTAAAGTCTCTAAAGAACCAAACAAATTTGAATCACACGCCTAAAGAATCTAAGGCGTCAAACCAAACACAAACAGTATTCTTCCGGACCAAAAGCGCTAGTTGGTGATTAGGCCCAACCTCGCTGGATTCAGTACAGAAATGGCGGGTGGAACAGTTACGCCGACAACCTGCTTAATGAATAGACTGGACCAAGTTCCTCCACTTTAACCGTCTCGAGTGAAGTGAACCCCCCAGAAAATCCAAGTGAGTATAGCCGACGTCTGCTCCAGGTACAGTGGGACCTTCCCTCCACCGTCACCTTGGGTAGAATCCTAGAGATTATGGTCACTAAGGTTACCAACGACCACAAGTACACCTGGGGGAACAGTCTAAACTCCGACAGCACGCAAGGGCAGAGTAGCAAGCTCAATCCCCTTACCGGCTCCTTGACAGTAATCCAAGGTTTACCGATAAGTGACCCCTGGCTCCTCGACAATGGTTAATCCGAGGTTTACCGTTTGTAATACGTATTGTCTGGCGTCGTTCCCAACGAGGGGGGAATGATCCCCTCACTGGTTCGGACACGAGCTCGTGCTTCTCCTTTAAGAGGAGCTTTCCGGGAGTGTAAATGTAACAATTGGATTTGATTCTATCACAAGATCGACTACTTGTTTGGTTTTACTGTCTTGGAGAGTTAAGTACAATCCCCAACGGAGTCGCCAATTTGTCACATGGAATCAGTCAAGGGTGCGGACACAACTGACCTTCCTAGAAGTCTAAGACATTCTAATGACAAACAAAACAAACTGGAGCTATCCTTCTCTAAACATACATTATGATATGAGAAATCAAGTGTTTCGTTCTTACCTTTGTCCAAACGCTGTTGTAGAAGTCCAAGCTTTGTTGATTTGGATGAGCTCCTCCTTTTCTCCAAAACCTGTAATCACCAACAGTCAAACAATTAAATAGCACCTGATTATAACATAAAACAAAGCATATTCAACATATAGACCAAGGAGTACATGAAATAACCCATTAACAACAAGTTATTGAGAAGAATGGACCAATTTGCATTAAAGGTAATCAAAAGGAACCATTACAACCTGAGCCTTGGTGTTGTGCAAGCTCCTTCCAGGGTCCACAAGAGTCTTCCTCTACTTTGACAAAGCTCACCCACTTCCAAATAGAACAAGTAAAGATGACAATCTCTCCTCACAAGCTTCTAAATGGGAGTCCTAATTCCTGCAGCATTTACCCTTAGAAATCTATAGCTTTCAACCTCCTTCCTTCTGGCTCAATGCCTCTTTTTATAGTGCTCAAGAGGAAGTTAATCAGGTCCACCATCAATGGGATAGTCCCCTCTTTGGATGGGATCACTCCCTTATTGATGGGATAAGTTCCTCTTTGATAGGAGTGCATGAACCATCTGGAGGCGCTCAATACACATCAGACAACCTTCTAGAATGCTCTAGAAATGACCACAAGTAAGTTTTTGAAGATAAAACTTGCGCATTTTAACCTTTTCAGAGGACGCACCTGCCCCTTTAGATACAGAGCATCCTTGGACGCAGACCTTATGAACAAAAGGTGCGTACCCGCAGGCAAGGCTTGAGAGAACCTGCGTACCCAGAGATAAAGATATTTATAAGGACTTTCTCTCTTTCTTGGAGTTTGACATGAATAGCAGAGGCATAAGACTTGCTCAAGAGGGTAGTATGACTGTTGATTGAGCCATACCGACTGTAAATAGCCATGGTGACATTTTTTAGTGTAACAAGATGATTGCAGGGGGGTGAGTCAGCTTCTAGGATTTGATTAGTGTCCTCTCTCTGATAGTCCTTGATTCCACTTGGAGACTGATGATCTCTTACTCATCCCAGGGCGAATTCAGAGAGGCAAGTGTCACAGGAGAAGTTTCTAGAAGATTCCATGATCATCCATCTCACAAACTGTCTCTGCCATTTGTCCACTCTCACCCATCGCACCCCGTAGAAGGGCTTTTCAGTATGCATCACACCTCCTGTGTGCATTTAGGTGGGATGCATCTTACTTTGACCATGGAGCAAGTGAGATGGTCCAGTTTTGACCAGTTCTGAGCAGTTTTTCATGGGGAACTTCTGGGAGATGATGTAATCAGTTGACCTTGTCCTTTTACGGTACGGAACAACACTTTTAGGGACTTAGGAGCCCTTGGTTTATGGACATGTTTTATTGGGGTTGCAGTGCCAAAAAATGTCTATAACAGTTGCCCCCTAAGGCATGAGGCCATTAATCTTTTGATATCGGGTGAAATGCTTTATCATGAGGATCCGAAGTTTTTTTGAGCTGGAAGGTGACCTGTAGTAAGATACAATACAATACATTATCTTCATAATATTTTTCATGATCTAGCTAAGTCGGGCATTCCCATGCTCAACTTTATAAATTCATTTTCATGTACATAAGACAGACAACAGTCTATGAGGGAGCTGATGATTCTGATAGAGCCATCGTCCTTTGATTCGGATGATCATCTGTGCAGCAACAATGTACATTTGATGTCTTTATTTTCTTGAATATATCACAGCCCGGATGGATGAAACTAGATCCGAGATCTTCAAACTCGTTCAATATTCACTCGGAGTACAAGTTGATCCATGTGAAAGATGTTCTGGAGTCGAACACGGATAGACATCGCCTGATTACCAGCCAATGACGTAAGTTGTTAACAGGCGCGAGAGGAATCACTGATAATGATGATGACCCTAAAGGTACTACAGTACAATTCACGTGGTGTGAATAAGGGACTTGGCATTGAACACCACGCAAAATATTTCGATCGAAGGTCATTGATGTAAACCTATCACCGAAAGTGAGAAACTTGCCATTGAGGCATGCAAGCTTCAAAGTACTGAAAGGGGTGTTCCTAAGTTGACTTCTTGGATAATGAGCTGATGTCGACAAGAAGCAACCCACTGTGGGAGGGCTTTAATGAATCCCACATCTACGACATGGAACAGAGTAAATGATTTTGGAGGTGAAAACGATCTGATGATACAGGGTTCAGGGTGGCGGTCATGAAAGAATGGAGCGTGAATGTATTACAGTGGATGAGACACAGGTGAATTCTCTTTGCGACTTCTCTTGAACATACCGGCAACACTGACATGATGGATTGGTAGCGTTAACCCCAAATGTGGATGGTGTGATGGACCAATGGTGATATGACCAGTGAATGGAACAACCCAACCCGACTCGGATGCGGAGTGAATGTGTCATGTTCAAGAGCAACTTGCTACCAATAAAGTTTCTTCAAGTTTTCTTCCCAATTTTTCCCCAGTCATTGCTGACCAGTACCTCTTTATTTTTTTCAAGCTTGAGGAGGATAACATATGCTTGTTCTATAATTTTCCCTTCGGGCAAACCTGTCGCTATATTTTAACGAGCCTAGCGACAGTGAAACTCGTTCTTGTCGGTATGGACACATTTGTCGCTATTCAGTTTTAACGAGTTTAACGACAAAGATAACTCGGTCCTTTTCAATTTTAGAGAGTCTGAAAGGGACGTAAAGGAAACTCCAATAATCCTTTTTCGTCATATAATCCCTTAAATCCAAAAAAATATAAAATAATACGAAAGGGATGAATTTTTGGTAATTTTAATGAGTCGAACAAAACAAGCGCTCGATCTTTTTGTGTAATAATTCCTCAGGTCCAAAAAGATTAAAATCTAGAGGAGGGATAGCACTTCCGGTCACTTTAACGAGCTGGAGAGGCCAATCACTCGGCAATCTTTTCATATTTTACGAGTCAGGTGAAAAGAGCTTAAAGGAGACTCGTTTTTTAGGAACGAGTGATAATTTTAGGTAGCAACTAATTCCAGGTAAGGTTTGGAATTTTCCAATCATGGAAGTGTCACAAGGAGGGCTAACAGGATCAATATTTGCAGTTGTTCCTCAAAAGGGGTAAACAATCAGATGGAGGTGAATGATCGGCTAAATAGAGTGGAGGTGATGATGAGAACACGACCAAGGCTCAAAAGCTGATGATAATGCATTCACAATGGTTATTTACCAGAAATTAGTTCTTTTTTTAATGAGCTTAAACTCTGGGGGAACATTTGCTCATTGCTCATGTTTAATTTTTAACGAGCTTGAACTCCACATAAAAACTGCTCGTGCCAGTTGTATAATAAGGATATCTCATCGATAGGTTCAATTTTTAAGGAGCTTGCACCTTTCTAAACTATGATCTGGTGCCTCTCGCATGCAAGCTAGGAACGACCAACTATGCCCCTCTACTTAACTACCAAGATCACTACCAAGGTTAGTGTTACACAAAATATTGTCACCATGAATATTTTCAGTCAGTATGGGTCTATCATCATTCATATTGTCCCCCTTAGCAAGTCTCAAACCTCATCTCTTCATGTCAAGCTTTTAAAATGAGAGAAAGTCCTTAAAAATCAATAAAGCTCTGTTTCCACACTTTCTCTTACTGTTACTTGCGGTCCTGCATCCCTTGGTAATGTTACCTGCGGACCTGCCCACTCTGTCTCTAAAGGAGTGGGTGCGGACCCCTGTGAAAGTCAAAAAGGCGCAAGTTTATTCTTAAAAACTCACTTGTGGTTAATTCTGGATGCTTCTAGAAGGAATCTTGACGTGGATGGTTCTCTCCTAGGTGGTTTATGCATCCCATAACTAAAGGAGCTAATCCCTTGATGAGAGGAGCTTATCCCTTTGAAGGAGGGCTTTATCCCTTTGAAGGTGGACCTAGTAACTTCCCTCCATTGCACTATAAATTAATGCATTGGGCTGGTTGCTAGAGAGGTTAGAAGCTGAACATTTTTTAGGGTAAATGTTGTTGGAATTAAGACTTCCTAGTTAAGCTTGAGAGGAGAGATCACATACCTTTTGGCTTCTTTGGGAAGAGAGTGAAACTTGTCAAAGTAGAGGAGATTCTTGCTAGACCCTGGGAGGAGCTTGTACAGCATCAAGACACCAAGGTTGTAAAGTTCTTCTTTGATTAAAGTTAATACAATCAGATTCATTTTTCTTAATAAATTGTCTTATATGATTTATTTCATGAATTCCTTGATCATCATGATAAATATGCTTTATTATATTGGTTTTTCAGGTGCTATTTAATGTGTGTGCTTGTTTGTGTTTGCAGATTCTCTACAAGGGAGATCATTTGGATCAACGGAGCGTGGCTTCCACAAACTAGCACTGGACCCGAGGTAGGCCTAAAACACATGTTTGCATTTATTTATAAATTGCATATTTAGAGAAAGATAGAATTTGTTTGGTTTGCTTGTCGCTAGATATCCATAGATACAAGGGAGGTCAGTCTTGTCTGCAAGAACGACTTATCCAGCCGACAAAATGGCGACTCCGCTGGGGACTTGAATTTTTTATTTTTTCCTTTGCTTTTACTTTGACTTGAGAAACTGTGTCTTTGTTTTTGGTTTTTAACTTGATGTGTGTGGGATTGGGTAGGTTCAGTAGATCTTGAATTATTTTTTATTTTTCATACTTTTGGAAGAGGACCGCACCCTCTGCTTGTAACACAGTGCAGACATCCCCGCACTTTTGTTTTACACACAGAGTGGTACCGCACCTGGGTATACTGGGGGCCTGCGGACCCTGTCAAAATTTTGAAAAACTTAAAATTTTCTCATTCAGTCAGCTTAGGATTTGTTTATGTGTTTTTAGCCTCTGCCCAGATCTGCACGTATCTTGTCAAGAATTTTTCTTAGGATAATTCCATTGGAATTAGGGTTTTAGGTGAAATTCCTAGAAGCTTTGTGTACCAGGCTTGATTTTTGTTTGGTCTTGTAGTAACTCAAAGCTTAGAAGCCTTAGAAACCTCAGATCACCTTGGTTTTTGCTGGCCTTCTTATGAGTCTGACCGTTTTCTAAAATCTACCTTTGTTGAGGAATCCATCTTGCTTTTCTCTTTGCGAAACTTCGAAAGAACTTGTGTTGAAAGTTTTGGATTTCATTTTTAGAAAAGAAAACAAAAGCTGGTTATTTTTTGTTTAGTTTGTGATTCAAGACAAATTAGTCCTTAGTTTGCTCATAACTAAGTAAAACATCCTTGAAAAGAAATATTGTAAGCTTTTACTTCAATTAGTTTTTTTTAGAATTTATAGATCTAAGATTACATTTTTCAATAGTTTTGAGTGTTTTATAAAATTTAAAAAAAATCTCTTTTGAAAAAGTTTGTTTTTGTAGTATTTGAGTGTTTGAAAAGAAAAAGGGAAATTTTCGTGAGCATAACTAGTTGTCTTGTTCTTGAGTGTATTGAAAAAGACAAAAAATTCTTCTTTTGATTTGTTTGTTAAGGAAAGATTTGTTTCTACAAGCATTTGCATTCTCAAGCTTTCTTTAGCTAGAAATTCATTGAAAAAAAAGGATTGTTTTTCATCTTAAGTGCATTTTTAGTGATTTGGAGTCGAGTCTTCACACCATAAAGTTTCATCTCCACACCTTTTGACTTAAGAAAAAAACCAATAAAGATAACGCTTAAAGTAAAATCTATCTAGTAATCTTTTTATTTCAAGGGCTCTTTATCACCAACATAGCTTAGGCTAGTATCTTGGAGTAGGGAGTAACTAACTCTCCAAGATAGTAAAACAAACAAGTAGCTATATCTTGCGGTAGGAGATAAATTCCAATTGTTACATATATGCTCTGGGAAGCTCCTCTTATAGGAGTCAAGCGTGAAATCGTGCCCGAACCAGTGGGGTAATCAATCCTTCCTCATTGGAAACGATACTAGATATACACGTATTAAAAATGGTAAACCTCAGATTAACCATTTTCGAGGAGCCTAGGGTCACTTATTGGTAAACCTTGGATTATGTCAAGGAGCCTTCAAGGGGACTGAGCTTGCTACTCTGCCCTTGCATGTGTATCGGATCACAGACTGTTCCCCCAGGTATATTTGTTTCCGTTGGTAACCATAGTGACCATATTCTATAGGATTCTTTCCTAAGGTGATGGTGCAGGGAAGATCCCACTGTACCTGGAGCAGATGTCGGCTAGACTCACTTGGATTTTCTAGGGGGTTCTCTTCACTCGATACGGTTTAGTGGAGAAACTTGTGCCAGTCTATTCATTAAGAAAGTTGTCGGGGTAACTATTCCAACCACCATTTCTATATTGAATTCTGAGATGTTGGATTTCATCACCAACTAGTGTTTTCGGTCTGGAATGTTACCGTTTGTGTGTGGTTTGACCTCCTAGATTATTTAGGTGTGTGATTCAAAATTGTTTGGTTCTTTAGATACTTTAGGTGGTTTTCATTGATATTTTTCTTTGTTTGCGTGTGAAGTAGTTAAAATATTTAATCGTGGCTGAATTACTGAGGAAGTCTCGTAGACTTCGGGGCCAACCTCCTGAGTTTTCACCGAGCCAGCTTGAAGGGCTTCGAGCCCTTGTAACTCCTAGTGACAGTAGAGTTGGGTCACCTGAAGAAGGAGAGTCTTCTTTAGTTGTACATCCTAATTACCAAGTTCAAGTACCAGAGTATATTTTATAACCTGTTTCTTTTTCCGAAGTTACTGGTAGTTTTTCTTCTACTAGTGAATTAGGCAAGGAACCTGAAATATCTGAACCTGAAACTAAACCTGCTGCTACTCCAACATCAGGATTTGCCTCTCCAACTTCCAGTGGTCCTAGTTCACCTAGGGTAGAAAGAGTCATTACCCAAAATCTTCCTTCTGGAATTATTGCTATTGAAGAACTTGTTACTACGGAAGAAGGTATACCTATCCCTGAAAATCAACCAGCTATAGAACTTAGGGAGCATGAATCGATCGTTTACAGTCCATCTAGGAGGGACGCTTGGTATATTTCATTGACCAATTTTTTGGAAAACCCGGGACTAATTTTTTCACCACCTCGTATTCCTTTTCATCCAACACCTAGGGGTTATTATCCTCCTTTGAATATGTCGAGACAGTCGTCCACGTTTTCTCAATCTCTGGAAACCTTTTTATATGGTGGTCCTTCTTTTCCCTCTGGGTATCAGTCTCTTACTGGTACTTTTTCGGGAGCATCTCCTCAACCTATTGAACAAGGGTTATTAACTGGTAATAACAAAACTAAGTCGTTGAGTGTAGAAGATATTCTTATGATGTCAGGTACCATTCCAAATCCTCAACCTCAAGGTGGCCAGTTACCACCTGGGGGGCAGCCTCAAGGTCCTCAATTATCGCCTGGGGGGAAACCTCAAGGTACCCAATGACCGCCTGGGGGGCAACCTCAAGGACAGTACATACCTATGGGACAATACATTCCTCAAGGTCAACCCTAGACTTAGTATGTACCTCAAGGTCAACCCCAGTATCAATATGTACCTCAAGGTCAACCCCAATATCAGTACATGCCTCAAGGTTATCAACCTCAAGGTCAGTACCCAACCCAAGGTTTCCAACCACCTTCCGATCAATCATTTGTCCAAGGAACTAGAAATGTACCTTTGAATTATCAACCCTACCCTCAACCCTATTATGGTCCTCAATATGCTCAACCTACTGTGGGTCCATACCCCAGAATGAACTTAGTGTGGGATCCATCTCAATCTCAACAGATCTTGCAACCGAATGTGCAGTTGTCATCTCAATCTAGACAACCCTTGGTTTCTGGTTCAACCTAGCAACCTGTCTAGCCTACTATTCAAACTTCTGCACCTTTTGTAGTTTCTCAGCCTGGGCCTAGTTTGCCTCGAACTCCACCTCAAACGACTACTACAACTGCTACAACATCTGTTCAATCTACCCCACCTACTTCTAGAGTATCTACAACTCCTTTTTTCTATTGTTCCTGTATCAACTCCTCAAGCATCTTTACCTCAGTCTGGACCCACAATTCAGACTTCGGTTCAAATGCCTGTAGGGAAACCTGGTCCAGGTATGCTTGTCACAAGTCAACCTTAATTTACTTATCAATCGTACCAGGGACAGTACCAATTCGATCCTACTGTGCAGCATCCAGTCTATCAGTATCAAACGTACCCTGGATACACGTATCAGCAACCTTAACAACCCTAGTACGGTCCAGTTAATCCTGGTTTTTTGGGAGGATATAATATCCAAAATGCAATTCCAATTCCTATTTATCCTAGATATCCTCCTCCTGGGGCTGGTCTCATGACCGAAGGTTTCAGGGACCCTAATCATCAGTTACCGTTCATTGCAACTTTGGACTTGCCTGATTTGTTGCGCCTTACGAACGATCCAATTAATTATCTTCCGTTTTTGTCGCCAATGCCGAATAAGTTGCCTAGTGATATTCCCAAGTTTGAAGGAAAATCAGGATAGGATTCGTCGAACCATGTGATGACTTATCACCTCTGGTGTGCATCTAACTCCATTTCAGATGATTCAATTCGTTTACGGCTTTTTCAACGCACTCTAATTGGTCTTGCGGCCAAGTGGTACATTGAGTTACCGCGAGCCACTTTTTATAACTTTAGTCAGTTAGCTACTTCGCTTTTAACTCATTTTTAGTTTCCAGTTAGATATGATAATGGCACGGAATTATTAACTTCATTAAAACAGTCAATGTCCACTTACATTTCAGCTCACATTCATGAATGGAGATGTCGACAGCGTTTAGTGAAGGTTTTTATTCCGGATCAGATCTTAGCTGAATGGTTTGTCAAATCTTTATTACCAAAAATCACTGAGGATGTAGCTAAGGCAAGAGTCGTTACTAAAGAGCAAGTAATTGCTCAAGCTCCGTACCTTGACCTAGTTTATACGCAGTCAGGTACGTTACGCGAGAAAATCCTCGACCTTCCTAAACAAAATCAAATAACTGCGGCTCCTTCAAGGTCTCATGCCACTGATGGTATGATTGGTATGGTTAATACCAAAAGTAAGAAGAAATCTTCCAATAATTCTTCTCCTATCATAACTTTACCAGATTCCCCGACAGCAGATTCTTCCACGGAAATTTTTGCCGATATTCATGTTGTAGAGTCATCTACAGCCAAATCAAAATCCGGTGGTAAAAGGAAAGGGAAGAAGAAAAATAAAACAGATAAAAATTCCAAAGGGAAACCAGAAAAAATGGAATCTACTAATGAGAAATGCAAACCTCGTTATCCTTGTCTCATTTGTGATGAAGAGCATTTTACAAGAGACTGCCCTCATCATGTTGAGGTTGCGAAAATCAGCAAAGGTTCCCAAACGCCTGCTGTTTTGAAGGATCCTTTTCCTAGTCAAGACAGTAAGATGATAAGTTCTTCCTCAAATGCCTCCAAAGAACCCATAATGATGATGTCCAATGTTAGGATTGCGACACGATCGCAAGATTATGGAAGTAAAAGTCCTGTTGGTGGTAAGGAAGAAAAATATTCTAATTCGAACCCATCAACTTCAACTCCTGGTTCCGATCCACTACAGATCAAGAAACCTAACCCAGACTTAGTAATCAAACTGCCCGCCAAGGGTATACTTCGAAAGTCAGCTTTCAATCCACATGCAAGAGCTACTCAGAACTATAACATTGTTGAAGATTTGGCTATTTCACCTTCAGCAATGTCGGCTTTGGAGGTGCTGCAATCATGTCCAACACAATGTAAATTGCTATTGTCAGCTATAAGAGTTGTTGACATTCAACACTCGAACCTTATAAATTTCGATCTAGAAAATAGTACACCTCACTTACCTGATGAAATGGCTTTCCATATTCCAGTGTTAGTAAAAAACAGACCTTGCTATAGGATTGTGATTGATGAGGGAGCCTCAACGTGTATTATGTCGATCCAGTGTTGGAGATCGTTTGGTTCTCCTACACTTAATCAATCCCTGAAGATTATAAAGGCCTTTGATGGCTGTGGGTTCCATCCTTTTGGCATTCTACAGGATTTACCTATAGGGGTTGAAGGCAAAACTGTTAATCTAGATGTGGAGGTGGTTGATGCCCCTCTAGATTACAACCTTCTCTTGGGTCGTATTTGGTCTTGCGCTATGATGACTGTTGTTTCAACGGTCTTTCAGCTTATAAAGTTTCCTCATAATGGAAAGATCGTAACTATAGACCAGCTAACTTACTTTTCATTCGACCCAGCCTCTTCTGAAAGTATCCAGCATGTCGGCAAAACAACTATCCCTTATAAGGATGTTGGAGTAGGACTAGTTAAAGATTCTGGTTTACTAGGAAATTTTCCCTTTCCTCCTCTCAACGTATCGCCTTCTACTGCAACCATTCATATGATTTCATCAGACACTATTGTTTATGATGATCCTTGGATTGTACCTTCCGAATCTGAGATAGATTCATTTGGTGATGGTATGCCTTTGAGTCCATATGAAATTGTGTATCAGGTCATACAGTCATTTTCCGACCCTTCTTCAACCGAAATTGACTTAATGAATGTGGTCCATGAAGAATCACTTTCAACATCAAACTTAGATTCAACAACTTTTTCCGAACTTGTTCAGACAAATGAGCAAATTCGTGAAATCCTGTGTGTTGTTGATTTAGCATGGGAAGATTTCCATCATAGATCTTCATTTTTACCTGAGATTGATCACTTTGAAAATGATTTTTCATCTATTTTTACGACTGATTATGTCAAGGAACCTCAGAATCCAATGAAAAATCCTGCTTCTGAGTTAAATTTGGGAAATATTTCTCGAACTATTCCTATTGACATTTCGGTTAAGCCTGGAATTATTGAAAACATTCATATAGGTGCCTCTTGTACAGAAAATGAAATTCAAACATATAAGGCCCTATTTCAAGAATTCCGCGACGTGTTTGCCTGGCCATATGAGGAAATGTCAGGAATTGACCCAGCAATTGTTGTTCATGAAATCAAAACTTACCTGGATGCTAAACCCGTCCAGCAACGTTTGCGTCAGATCCACCCGCGAAAAACTGCTACTATTAAAGCAGAAGTTGAAAAATTACTTAAAGCAGGTTTCATTTATCCAATTCCGTTAATGGATTGGGTATCAAATATTGTTCCTGTTAACAAAAAGCAAGGGACAATAAGAATATGTATCGATTATAGGGATATTAATCGAGCCTGTCCAAAAAAAATTACCCAACTCCCTATATCGATCAAATCATTGATGATTGTTCCCGCAGTGAAATATTCTCCTTCATGGATGGTTTTTCCGGATAAAATCAAATAACTATTCTACCTGCTGATCAACCAAAAACGGCTTTCATTTGTCCATGGGGGACATTTGCTTATTGCAAATTACCTTTTGGGCTCAATAATGCCAGTGCAACTTTTCAAAGAGCCATGTCTTACGCGTTTCATGACATCAAGCACATTGTGCAACCCTATCTCGATGATTTACCTGCTCATTCATTACATCGAGCTGATCATCTCATCCATTTACGGGCAATCTTTATGAGGTGTAGGCATTATCGAATTAGGTTGAATCCACACAAGTGTGTTTTCTGTATAGAAACAGGTCAGTTACTGGGTTTTTTTGTTTCGAAAGCCAGCATTCGCGTCAATCCCTCGAAGGTTAAAGCTATTGTCAAATTCCCTCCTCCTTCGAGTCTCTGCCAACTCCAAAGTTTGCAAGGGAAAGCAAACTTTTTACATCGATTCATTCCTAACGATGCCGAGATCACAAAGGGTTTTACCCGGTTGTTGAAACAGAATACTCCATTCTTTTGGGATGAGATAGCTAACAAATCTTTTGATGCACTAAAACACGTGTTGACCCATGCACCGTTATTGCATCCTCCCAACTACAACCAGGACTACTTCTTATATCTCGCTGCCTCGCATTCCACCATTGGAATGGTGTTAGTTCAGGAAGATGAATTCAGTAGTGAACATGTGATATATTACCTTAGTCGAACCTTGAATCCAACGAAGCTAAAATATTCACATGTGGAGAAATTGGCATTGGCAGCTGTTCAAGCTGTCCAGTGTTTTTGTCATTACATTTTACTACGTAAAACTACAGTAATTTCCAATTGCAACCTTATGATCTATATTTTGACCAAACAATTGCTAGGGGCCAAGTACTCTAAATGGATTGTGATCCTGCAGGAGTTTGACTTGGAATTTGAAAAGTCTAAGTCAAAGAAATCTTTAGTTTTTGCGGAGTTGATGTGTGACTTCCCGCGTGCTGACATAGAAACTATGGCGGAGGAGCCCATTGCGAACGAATCCTTGTTTATAATCATCACTTTAGATCCATGGTATGGGGATATCATAGTTTATCTCCAAACCCAATCCTTTCGGCCAGAAATTTCAAGATCAGAGCGTCAGAAAATATGATTCCAGTCCTAACAATTCAAAATTATTGGAGATACACTTTATCGTCATGGGGCAGACTCTATTTTCCAATGTTGTTTAACTCATGAGGAAGCTGAAAGGGTTCTAAATGATAGTCACTCTGGAGCGTGTGGCGGTCATATGTCTAGGTTTGCCACAACCCAAAAGATATTGCACGCTGGCTAGTTTTGGCTGTCTTTGTTTAAAGACTATATTAATGAGGTCCGAAAATGCCATAACTTCCAAATTTTTGATCGAAAGATGCGCGCTCAACTTGCTCCTCTCCACCCTAGAATTGCCATCGGTCCTTCTGCAAAATGGGGTATCGATTTTATTACATGTAACCCTCACTCGGCCGAGTGCATGCTTATATTATCCTTGCGGTAGATTATTTTACCAAGTGGGCTGAGGCGATGCCTACATTTGAGGCAGATGGCAAAACTACTACAATTTTCCTGTTCAATCATATGATTGCTAGGTTTGGTGTTCCACAAGCGATTATCACTGATCATGGGTGTCATTTTTGAAATATTATAATGACTGAACTAACAGACCAACTTGCCCTGCGTCACGATAGTTCAACCCCATATTATCCACAGGCTAATGGTCTGGTTGAAGCCATCAACAAAGTTCTAGTCATCATGATCTGACGAATCATTGGGATTCATACATCAAGTTGGCATAACATGTTATTTTCAGCACTTTGGGCCTATCGAACCTCAGTAAAAACGTCAACCGGTTTCACTCCTTTCCAACCAGTTTTTGGTTTGGAAGTTGTGTTACTGTTGGGTCCCTATAATACTAGTTATTACCCCATTACTATTGTAGTTATACCCCTTATTAATATTGTTGTGCCCCTATTGCCCCCATATTGTTATTACTGTGCCCCATAGAATCCCTCTATTGTTATTTTTGTGGCTTTATATTATTATTGTTAGGTCGGCTGGATTATATTGTGACTCCTTAGACTCCTATATATAGAAAGGAGGTTTTGTCATTTGAATCATCCAAGAATTGTTCATTTATGTAATGTAAAGGAGGTTGCCCCCTCGAAGAGGCTGAATTCTAAGGCGTTGATCTATCTTTTCTATCTTTTCTTGAGCTGGTTTCATAACATTTGGTATCAGAGCTTTGGATTCTAGGGTTTCGCTGTTCCAAACAGGTCATCGTGGAATTTTCACTATAACGTTTTTTCTCGGACGTTTCAGAAGTCGCAAAAAAAACCCATTTGAGAAGAAATCGCGCTGAACCTTGGGTCCGAATTTCAGATCTTTTCACGTGATATTTGCGGAGATATGCTCTGAGGAAGTTGGTCTTTTTATAGACTCCTGAATTACATTCAAAACAGGTGACCTAGGGAAACTCGTCATAACTTTCTCTCTGGGGATCGGATGGAAATTTCATAAGAAGGTACAGAAAGAGGACGGACTTTATTTTCTTGTATGCATATTTCAGATCCAGAGGTCAAAACAGTGACTCGTGGCACGTCGTACAAGTTCGCTCTACTGAACTAGTCTATAAGCAAGTCACTATGGGAGATTTCACATAACTCTTCCTTGGAGAATCCAATTTGGGTCAGACTTGTGGCATTGGAAAGATGACACAGAGGGCTACTACATCTTAGAAACTCAGAACTAGATGATTGGAAAGTACAGAGATACATCAGAGGCAATATCGAGCTCCTACAAAGTGAAAAAAGGTGTGTAGATTTTCTTAAATTTTTGCTTAAGCTTGGTTTGAAAATTTATTTTCAAGGATTTCAAAGGGCATAGTAGAGCATTATTATCGGTAACTGATGCCCCGAGGAAAGAAAATTCAAACACCTAGTAAGGAACCTGAAAGCTCTAGCATGACTCATGAAGAAGAGGAAGAAATGCAACATGATATATCAAAATTACAAGACCAAGTGCAACAACTGTCCCTTGCACAAAAAGGAACAGAATCTAAGATGGATGGTTTAAAGAAAGATGTAGAAGCTAAGATGGATGGTTTAAAGAAAGGTGTAGAAGCTAAGATGGACTATTTAAAGAAAGGCGTAGAAGCTAAGATGGATGGCATGGAAGCTAAGGTGAATGGCATGGACGCTAAAATTGATGGCATGGATGATAAGATGGAAGAATTGAAGATAAATATGAATACGTTGCTACAAGAAATGGTCACTAAGGGTGAAAGGGTACTAAAGGAAACTCATGATGAGAACAAAAGAAATGTTAATCATGATTCCATAGACTCTAATGTTGGATCGAAGACTCACCATGTTCTAAAAATTGATATGAGGAAGTTTGATGGCAAGGATCCCGCCACATGGATATTACAGATGGAGCAATTCTTCGATCTCAATAATGTTCAAAACACACAAAAGGTACGTATGGCAACTTTATATTTGGAACCAAATCAGTTTGTATGGTATCAATGGCTTTGCTCTCGTAAACAATTTATCACTTGGGCAATTTTTACGGAAGAATTGATAGCACATTATGAGGATACAAAAAGCAACACTTTTTTTAGCCAACTGATAAGTCTCAAACAAAAGGGTTCAATAATGGAGCACATTGAGGAGTTCCAAAAATTGAACATAAGGGTAAAAGATATTCTAGAAGAGCATAGGATTGATGTGTTCATAGGGTCTTTAAAGGATAATATCCAACATGATGTTCGCCTTTGGGAACCGGATTCATTAGAGAAGGCATTCAGGTTAGCAAGAAAAATGGAAAGCAAAATTATGGCAACCAGGAAGTATACCACTCACAACTATAAAGATGGAAGTGTTGTTGCCCCTAGTCTTCCACAACCTATAAGGTTGACACCACAACAATTGGAAGAAAAAAGATCAAAAGGGCTTTGTTACAGTTGTGATAGCACGTACACTAAAGGTCATAAGTGTGCTGAGAAGAAATTATTCTACATAGATTATGAAGAGGAAGAAGAAAAGGAGCAAGAAAGGTCAAAAGAAGAGGATATACTCCAAAGTCTAGATGAAGAACAAATAAATCCGACCATATCTTGTAATGCATTGGCAGGAATTACCACTCCTCAAACCATCAAGATACAAGGACAAATCAAGAAGAAAAAGGTAATAGTATTGATTGATTCAGGAAGCACCCACAATTTTATTCATTGTAAGGTAGCAAAAGAATTGAATTTCTTCCTATATCCAGCACCAGAGTGTCAAGTGATGATTGCAAATGGAGGAACAATAAATTGCTCTGGAAAGTGCCATAATATCAAGCTATCCATGGGAGAATATGTATTGACTAGCCCAATGCTTTCCATTCCAATGGGAGGTGCTGATGTTGTATTAGGAGTCCAATGGCGACAATCCTTGGGTACAATAGCTTTTAATTTTCAAGAAATTTTCATCAAATTTTCTACGGAAGGAAAGGAAGTTGAATTAAGGGGTATTACAGGGAAACCAGGAAAGGTAATCAGATCTAATGGTATGACAAAGCTTCTAAAAAAGGAGCAAAGAGGTGTAATTGCACAATTATGTTCACTAGATGTTTCCACATTGGAATCATCTATTTCTCCAGATCTCCAAAAAGTCTTGGACAATCATTCCAAGGTATTTGAGACTCCCAAAGGTCTCCCCCCTATGCGTGATCGTGATCATGCTATTCATCTGATTCCAGGAAGTGTTCCTCCAAACATCAGGCCGTACAGATATCCCTATGTCCAAAACAGTGAAATTGAACGTATGGTTGCAGAAATGCTAGAGGCTGGTATAATTCAACCGAGTCAAAGTTCTTTCTCTGATCCAGTAGTATTGGTGCATAAGAAGGATGGATCATGGTGCATGTGTATGGATTATAGGGAGCTCAACAAGTTCACTATTAAAGATAAGTTCCCGATTCCTGTCATTGATGAATTACTGGATGAATTGCATGGATCAATTTACTTCACCAAGTTGGATCTTCATTCAGGATATCATCAAATCAGAATGAAGACTGAAGACATTCCGAAAACAACATTTAGAACTAATGAGGGTCATTATGAATTTTTGGTCATGCCTTTTGGCCTTACCAATGCACCTTCAACATTTCAAGGTTTAATGAATTCAATTTTCAAACCATTCCTTAGAAAATTTGTGTTAGTATTTTTTGATGATATACTAATCTACAGCAAGTCTTGGAAGGGTCATGTTGAACATGTTGAACAGACACAATGGGTCAAATGGTTACCTCTAGTTGAATGGTGGTATAACACTTCCTTCCATACATCAACAAAAATGACCCCATTTATGGCACTTTATGGGTATCAACCACCATCCATCACATCATATTTAAGAGAAAATTCTAAGGTTCAGGTAGTGGAACATCACATCAAACATCAACAACAAGTCCTCCAACTCTTAAAGGATAACCTCGTGTTGGCACAGAATAGAATGAAACAACAGGCAGATCAACATCGCAGTGAAAGAAGTTTTGATGTAGGTGATTGGGTATTCCTACGGCTACAACCATATAAGCAAATGTCCCTCAAGCAAGCTAAGAAGGATAACAAATTATCACCAAAGTATTATGGTCCGTACAAGGTGTTGCAAAAGATTGGTACTATGGCATACAAATTGGAGCTTCCTGCAGCTTCTCGATTGCACCCAGTTTTCCATGTTTCATGTTTAAAGAATGTTATAGGCGACAAGCTCCCAGTTCAAACAATATTGCCAGAACTTGATGAGGAAGGAAAAATTATATTGGAACTGGAAGCAGTCATAGAAACAAGAACTCGACAGCTATGAAATCGATCAATTTCAGAGTATCTTATCATGTGGAAGAACTTATCCGCTGAAGATTCCACATGGGAGGATGAGAATTTTATGCAGAAGTATCCAGAACTACTCAAGCGTTGAGGACAACACTTTTTTTGAAGGAGAGGGGCATGTTGGGTCCCTATAATACTAGTGATTACCCCATTGCTATTGTAGTTATACCCCTTATTAATATTGTTGTGCCCCTATTGCCCCCATATTGTTATTACTGTGCCCCATAGAATCCTTCTATTGTTATTTTTGTGGCTTTATATTATTATTGTTAGGTCGGCTGGATTATATTGTGACTCCTTAGACTCCTATATATAGAAAGGAGGTTTTTTCATTTGAATCATCCAAGAATTGTTCATTTATGTAATGTAAAGGAGGTTTCCCCTCGAAGAGGCTAAATTCTAAGGCATTGATCTATCTTTTCTATCTTTTCTTGCGCTGGTTTCATAACAGTTACCCATTGAATGCAAAATCCCGTCATTGCAAATGGCCATAGAATTAATTCCAGCCACTTCCAAAGAGGAAAAACATTTGTTGTACTTGGTTCAGCTAGATGAGAATCGACGTGATGCTGCAATAGCAATCGAAGCTCATGCCAAACATATTAAAGCTCAAAATGATCGAAATGTTACCCCTCGTAATTTTTTGGAAGGAGACCTAGTCTTATTGTATGATAAAGCAAATGATAAATTAGGCGCTGGAAAATTCATACCCATGTGGCATGGTCCTTATGTTGTTAAGTGAAAGCTGGCAAAAGGGGCCTATGAATTGGTAGACTTTGACGGGGTCTCTTTAGGTAAGCCCAGAAATGGTCTTTACCTGAAGAGATATTATGCTTAAATCTGGGTGTGGAGATTTTAGTTAGGTTAGTTTTCTTTCTAGCTGGTGTGTTTTAGATTAAACGTGCGCTTAGCTTAGAGAGTGTTTTTGTCATTATTCCTACTTATCTTGATTTTACTCTGGTTACTGTAGATGTCGACGTCTCTCCAAACATACAATGGTTTTGCTGATGGTGCTTGTCGTAATACATGGAACATTTCTTCCACAGCTTGGGTTATCTATTCGCCCTCTGATGAGTTGGTATCTATGCATGGGGTAAGCCTCGGTCAAACAACGAACAACATTGCAGAGTATAGTGTAGTGATTGAGTTATTATCTGAATCCATTTCATTTGGGATTCGGAGTTTGATTGTGGGGTTGGATTCTGAACTCATTGTATTATAGCTTAATAGAGTATATGCCATTAGAAATCCAGTATTATTGAGATTATTTTTTAGAGTTCATCTCTTGTAACGTGAATTTGACTATATTGAATACCAGCATATTCCAAGATATTTAAATACATTAGCAGATGCAATTTATTCTCGAATGTTAAGTAGACATTTACAATAATCATACAAGTAAATTTAAAAACATTCCATAACATGTTTTACAAGATAAGCCAGTAATAGTGATATAGCATAGCATAGAAGTGTGTCAAATATACATTGTCTTCGATCATAGGTTGAAAAACACCTTATGATCGGCAAAAATGATAGTACAAAAAGCAAAAATGTCATATGAGTCTACAACAGGTGATCATCCTATCACTGGTGATGATCACAATAAGAAACCACTGTACAGGCCACCCTACAAAGGAACCTCCTAAAAGGTCCTGGAACCCCAATCACATAGCGTTGTAGCCTAAGAGGAATATCATCTATGCTGGTCTCTGGAATGTCTACTGTCAAATGCTGTAGATGGTTTTCCAATTCGGCCAGGGTCTCTGTATATTCGTCCTGTGGGGCTGGTGCTGCTGCAGCTGGCTATCTCCTCTCATGAGGCTGGAGAGTGGTTGGTCGCCGTGGACCTACATCTGCATTTGAAAATTTTTACTATCAATTTTGGGATGGTTTAAAAACAAAAAAAAAATTAAATTAGAAAATGTTGAAAATGATTTTACCTGAGTCATCCCATTTCTCTCCTGGTGGAAGAGCCATGTCTGGGTCACCACGATAATCCATCCAAGCATAAGGAAAATCGTGAATAGCAAATACTTGGTTCTCCAACAAATGAAAATAATGAGGAGTAAATCGAATGAATTTTATTCCCTCCTCAGGATGACGGGCCATAATTGCAACCCAACGCATCAGTTTGGGTTCTCGAGGAAGTCCAACTCCAATGATAAGATGTTGTGGGACCAACATCGAGACCCTCTCTAGACTAAAGCTCACAACCAAAGCACCGTATCCAAAGTTCTTCAGTTGCCCGTTCTTGTTGGGTGTGGAGCCTGATTATCTTCTATATTCAAAGGTATCGCCACATAGGACCCCTGTTCGAAATGGGGGCGGTCCCGAAGCTAAAAAAAGCTGTAAAATTTCCTTGTAAAAGTATAGTAATTTCTAGTCAATCTGGGCCGTTCATTAGGTGGATGATCTGACGGTAGAACTTATGTTTAGTTTAGGGGTTTTTTCCCTAGAAGGCAACCCCTCTCTTTGTATGAGGGTATTGTATTTGAGGCTGTGTGATAGATGTGTATTCTGTGAGCGAGGAATAGAGAGGTGAGACTGTGAGAGAAAACAGAGGATATTACAGCGGATTTGCTGTAGGTTGTGTCTCTTCATTTTGCTGGATAATAGAAAGGAAGGACTGGATGTTCGGGGTGGACATAGCCCAAACTGGGTGAACCACGTATATCTGTGTCTCTCTTGTTTTGTGCGTTTTCTGTGTTTATATTTCTGCAATATTTTATGTGTTCCATTGTTCCGTAATATATAATTTTCTAACAGTTCTTTGCTCTAGTCAGTTGGCCTTTTACATTAGCCAACACAACCTTGCACCAGTTGAAGATGGTGCCTCGAAAGCAGTCTACTGCCATCCACATTTGGGATCCAGTGGCCACATGTAGTGCTGCGCTTCCGCAGAGCCTGGTAACAGTAAATGCAGTCACTTTGAGTTCTGGATGGGAGATGGTTTTGATATCAATCCCTTTGTCTCTAGTTTGGTCATTACAAAACTCTAGCCGGAGGCTATCGACAAACTGGCCACCTGGCCTAGTCCCGAATAGAGTTAAATATTCACCTCTCTAAGGCAAACCAGTCAAAAAGTAAATGTCTTCCGACCCATTTCAAGCTGGTGGCCACCAATAAAGAAACACTAGTCCTGTATATTCCACCTGTCTACCAACCACTGCAAAAAGTCCACTTGGGCCCTCATGCCAGGTATGGCCCAGAATTTGAATAAATCGCATGCCTTCAATGCATCAATAGAAGGTTGATGATTAATCGCGGTGAGATCCACATCCTCGTGCTCCCATTCCTACTAGTCAAGCATGATGTATACCCTACATTCAATAAAAAGGCAGATTAGAATATTTAAAATCAAAATTTTTGGGTGGATTTTGAAAAATTTAAGTTTGAAAACCTTTACTGCGGGGACCACACCCTCTATGTTAGAGAC
Source organism: Pinus tabuliformis (assembly GCA_031772625.1). NCBI lineage: Eukaryota > Viridiplantae > Streptophyta > Pinopsida > Pinales > Pinaceae > Pinus > Pinus tabuliformis. Next base: position 1,983,671,648 of record CM062817.1, on the reverse strand, counting down.
ATTGCGTAGGTCGGCACTCTGCCTTAATGGCAGATGTGAGCCCCTGACTTTTTTCCTTCTACGAAAAAGACGAGGTCCGCAGGTTCCCTATGTTATGCCTGCCTGCGGACCCCCGCGTGTGGGTTTTTAACCTAAAAATTTCCTAAAAAACAAAATAAAACCCTAAAAACAAATTTCAAACAGATGAAATGCAAGAGTAAGATGATGTGGATTACCTGGAGGTGACGGCATTCGATTCCAACAGATGGATTTTCTGCAATCTTCATGGGAAGTTTTTGACGAAAAGCTCTCTTTTCTCACTCTGAAGTCAAACGGTAAAAATGAATTTACAAAAGCCCTTTTTATAAGATTTTTTGAATAAATTAATTATTTAATTTGTTTATTTTTCACTTTAAAGAGGTAACTTTTGAAGCATTTTTATCTATTTTTAAACAGGTGTGAGTAATCTTTGAGCTTTTGTGCAGTATAACGGATTTTTCAGGAAAAATTGATCATTTTTGACAAAAAACATTAGAGTTACCTTTAAGCTCTTTTCTGACTCCTAAAATATGAAAATATTGCTAAGTTTTTCTTTTTAAGCTATTTAAAAAAGAACTAAAAATATGGTCCACTTACAGCTCTTTTCTAACCGTAAAAACATGAAAAGATTGCCAGATTTTTGTCGTTTCAAATTCGATATTGGTTATAAAATGACATGTCATTGATCATTTTTTTACTTTTTCGGATTAGAGACACTAATTATGAAAAGTACTCCTTGATCGTAATGATCAAGCAGTTCTCTCAAGTATTATTTTATACCTTTTCGGGCTCGGGAGACACAAATTTACGAAAAAGGACAACCATGGAGTTTTCTTAAGTTTTTTTAGACTCCCTAAAATTGAAAAACGTCGAGTTTCTCCTATACTGGACCCATTAAAATTTAACAGTAAATGACCTGGTCAATTACAAACAGGAACGGACCACTCATTCTTAGGGTTCGAATTTAAACTAAGTTGGACTCATCCGAAGGATGAGCTTATAATCAAGAAAATGTTATCCTCCTCAAGCTTGTTAAAAATAAAGAGGTACTTGCCAGAAATGGTGGGGGAAAAGAGGGAAAAATGAGCTTGTTTGTCATACTTTGTATCTCAAAAAAAATACATTTAACCACTCTTGAACACGACACTTTTTATTCACATGGGATAGGAAATCCTTTGCCTAATAGTTGATCAAACCATATTGAAAGTCTTCAGCCGGTTTCTGGGTATTAACTTTGGGTCAATTGTAACCAAACCATCTGTTGTGTCGTTATGTGTTCAAGAGGTCAGTGCAAATAACCCATTCATCTGCAAAATATCTGTCATCCATCTTAACCATCCCTGAGTCAGTCCTTGCAACTATGTTTCTTCAAACTTGATCTATGATTTTGTGTTGTGGGCTTGCCTACGATGGATCACTTTCTATCGACTTCAGCTCATTATCTAGAAAGATGATCTAGAAATCGTTAGTACCTTTGGATCTGCATGCTTCAATGGCAGGTTTCTCGCCTTCGATGATAGGTTGCATCATTGACCTTTGATCAAAAGATTCCGTGACATGTTTGACATCAACACATCTATTTACATCTCATGGATTGTACTGAGTACTTTGAGAGCCATTGACATTACTGGTGGTTTCTCTCACACTTGTTAACAATTTACATCATTGACTGGTAATCAAGTGGTTTCTACCATGTTCGACTTCAACACATTCATTCACATGGATAGAATCGTTCTATTTAGGGAAGTAGAAATGAAGACCCTAGATCTAGTTTCCACCATCCAGGCTGCGAGGAATTTTGTATTCATTATACAGTGGACTATTCATAAACAGATGGCTGCGTCCATACTGTGTCTACATGTGTCTATACTTGTGATTTATTACAATATCATTCCTACGTCAGAGTAGTTTAGTTAGTTTTCTAGTCAGTTTTGGTTTGAGTATGGGAATGCCTACCTCAATGATGATATGATCTCATATATATATTTTGTATTGAATTTTTTTACAGGTTCCAACTGGGCTCTCCACAAGATGATCCTCGAAATGATAAAGTACTTCACTCTACTTAGATGATAAATGAAATCCGCATCTACTACAGACTTCGCATTTTAGGGGAAAATCTGTTACACAAAATATTGTCACCATGACTATTTGCAGTCAGTATGGGTCTATCATCATTCATACTATCCCCCTTAGCAAGTCTCAAACCTCAGCTCTTCATGTCAAGCTTTTAAAATGAGAGAAATTCCTTAAAAATCAATAAAGCTCTGGTTCCGCACTTTCTCTTACTGTTACCTGTTGTCCCGCACCCCTTGGTCATGTTATCTGTAGACCTTCCCACTCTGTCTCTAAAGGAGTGGGTGCGGACCCCTGTGAAAGTCAAAAAAGCGCAAGTTTATTCTTAAAAACTCACTTGTGGTTAATTCTGGATGCTTCTAGAAGGAATCCTGACGTGGATGGTTCGCTCCTAGGTGGTTCATACATCTCATAACTAAAGGAGCTAATCCCTTGATGAGAGGAGCTTATCGCTTTGAAGGAGGGCTTTATCCCTCTGAAGGTGGACCTAGTAACTTCCCTCCATTGCACTATAAATTAAGGCATTGGCTTGATTGCTAGAGAGGTTAGAAGTTGAACATTTTTTAGGGTAAATGTTGTTGGGATTAAGACTTCCTAGTTAAGCTTGAGAGGAGAGATTACATACCTTTTGGCTTCTTTGGGAAGAGAGTGAAACTTGTCAAAGTAGAGGAGATTCTTGCTAGACCCTGGGAGGAGCTTGTACAACATCAAGGCACCAAGGTTGTAAAGTTATTCTTTGATTAAAGTTAATAGAATCAGATTCATTTTTCTCAATAAATTGTCTTATATGATTTATTTCATGAATTCCTTGATCATCATGATAAATATGCTTTATTATATTGGTTTTTCAGGTGCTATTTAATGTGTGTGCTTGTTTGTGTTTGCAGATTCTTTACAAGGGAGCTCATTTGAATCAACGGAGCATGGCTTCCACAAAGTAGCACTGGACCCGAGGTAGGCCTAAAACACCTGTTTTCCTTTATTTATAAATTGCATATTTAGAGAAAGATAGAATTTGTTTGGTTTGCTTGTCGCTAGATATCCATAGATACTCGGGAGGTCAGTCTTGTCAGCAAGAATGACTTATCCGGCCGACAATTAGGTAGGAAACTTTTTCCTTTACTTTTCCGGTGCCATGGTGGCCCCTGCAAAGATGAATGGTCGATTTGACCACTCACCTGACCTAGGCAGTTGAAGTCAGCAGAATCATAGAGCTAATGTTAGCTAGTCATTTCTTGCTTGCTCACAAGAGGTTTGCATGCGCCCAGGTATAGCGAAAAGTTTCCAGGCTACCATATGAAATCTCTCCATCCGCATTGCAGACAAAATGCTTCCTTGGCAATGTCTGCCAAAATAGACAAAGGTGAGTGGCGCAGTCGCCTCCACTCACATAACTTTGACGAGGGAGTCTAATTCCAGTCTAATCCCATTTTCCTAAATGGACGGGTGTGTCAGACTAGTCATATATCCTCTGCGGAAATCTTCCCTATACCCAAGGTTTTCCTGCCGAAACAGACCAGGGTGCATGCCCCTTGGGTTTCAGTCATGTCCTCCCGAATCACTTGCGCTCATCAGGTGGACGGACTGGAGATTTATGAGACATTCCTTGCATGAAAAGACCATTTAGGGATGCTATTTGACTATTTTCTATGTGTGAGCCGGGAAATGACAGCTGGTCTACGAGCTTGATCACTCTGCCTTCGTGCGGAAAACACATTACTCTAAAGAGTGAGGAGACAATGGCTCCCATGCAATAAATATAGCCACGACCAAGGAGTAGATTATAATCCAGAGTCCCTTGGACTACCATTACGTTCATGTGAACGGTTTTCCTTCTCAATGTTATCGGCACATGGGGAAGGATCCCTAACGATCGACTGGTTCCTTTGTCAAAACCTGTCAAATTTCTCATCTCAGGCAGAAACGATGGCGAACCAAGTGCTTCCCAAGCAATTGAGGAAATGATACTCATAGAAGCCCCTTCATCTATGATGGTACCGACCATGATCATTTTGTAAGCTTGTATAATGATTCAGAATGGTACACTAGCCGGTAAACGAGGTCTGCCTAGTAGGTTCCAATCAAAGGAAACAACTAGGTTGCTTGGAGGTGGGACCGAATAGACGGCCGGATATGACTCTGACGAACTTCCTTCCTGCAGTAAAGGAATGGGTAGACTTCCCCCTGTTCATTGGAGTCGGTGTTTATGAAAAGAATTTGAACAGTGTCATTCTCATTCTCTTCAATGACTGTGTCATCTAAAGATGGACCATCCGAGGGCAAGACCAAGTCGATTGCCACCTCAACCTTTTGATAGTCATCTGGTATGGATTCAACGGGTTTATCTTCAATGACAGATGCTTTGACTGACCACAATGGCGTGTTAGTCAGTTTTTCAACTAGTGATGGACTTGGCAAGAGTCTCTTATATCCAGGAGGAAGCCATAATGGTGAAGCCGGAAGGTCATCCAAAACTCTTTTAGCTTCATCCAGGAAGGGACGATGGTGGAGGGCATGATCGCCTTCAAACAGTCTACAAGGGAATTTACATTTTCGTTTTTGTCCAGGGACTTCATTTTCATTGGTTGATGGTGTACTCTCAACATGATCTTCAGAGGTCGTGACACCAGACTATGCAAATGGGGAGACCAGTCCCTTAAGATCCGAGGGATGCAAGGAAAATCTCAATGATAGTGGTCTCCTTTGCAAATGACACATGGCGAGTTAGGCCTAGACAGTGTAGTGTGTGGATTTTCACTAGACGATACATGGTTGTCCCTTTTCTCCATTGGCTCCTTCTTCTTCTTCTTCTCTTTCTTCTTCTTCTTCTCCTTCTTCTTCTTAGCTACTTGATTTTTGGCCTTACCGGCTTTGTCAAGCGAAGAGGAAGGAGGAGAGGGAGAATTGGATGAAGTAGAAGGTTGGGGGATAACTTTAGTATCATCTAGTTGCTGACTTGATTGTTTAGGAATCACAGTGTTCTGAATGGCGAAGGTCGAGAAGAGCCATACGAGCAAGCCAATCGTCAATCCTGGAAGTGACAATGTGGCCATACAAGGTGCACCAACATCCCCCCAAGAGGAGAAGGACTAGGATTTCCTCCAAGGGGAACTACTTGGTTGGTGGACTCCATTTTTTCTCAAGCTAAGACCAATGCGAGAATGGTGATATTATTCCGATTAAAATAAATTTTAGACGCTTTGACACAACTTTTTTTTTCAATTTTTAAGAGTCGAGAAAAAACAAAAGATGACTCTAGTCACCTTCGATTTTTAATGAGCTTGAAGTGACAAGTGCTCAGATGGAAGTTTTCCTTTAAGGAGTCTGAAAAGGAACGAAAGAGACTGCTCTGGAAATCTAGACAGAGGGATTACCAAACCAATCGCGAAACTGCAGAATACTTTTTACGGTACGGTAGTCAATCTTCCCGAATGTTGTGTTCAGTGCATTGTGATCGATAGGGCGATAGACAAGGATTCCTATGGATAAAGGATATAGCCTATTGTGGTCTCCCAATATATACGTGACGGTATGTGGGAGCACAAGTCCGTAATGGCACTTTTCATCTCAAAGAGGAGGAATCACCCAACCAACAGTGAAAGTGATAGTTACCAGGCTTTACGACACCGGAATACGTCTCTAGCCTAGAATTCTAGATGTTGTGCGTTAGGTTCCACAGCGTTTTTAAGTTCGTTAAATTCATTTTACAGTTGATCTTTCTTAAGAAATTTGCATTTCAGGTTCACTGCATGATGTAGATGTAAAATTCCTAAAATGCAATCTAAGATGATAAACAATCATTTAATCTTCTTTTTGCAATGAAAATTTTAGCTACTAAAGAAAGAGAGACGGTATTCTTTCAACACAGCGCAGAGAGCACACACTAGATGCACTATCCTAAATCAAACCAACAAGAAGTCTATATGCAAATGCACATGCATGTATTTGTTTTCAGCTTTCTTAATGTGTGAATGACAAGAATAATGCTAAGCAAAAATCTGAATTATCTTCTCAAAGCGACAGTACTAACAGATTTCTCTTCAAAAATGAAAGGAAGATAATGACGACACTTTACAATTTTGAATTGAAAACTGCTTTCGACACTTGAAAAACTATTAATTCAAATCAAATACAAGAGTAACTATATAATCGACCATCAAGAACAATAGAATTCCTTTCTTTGATTGAAAAGGACACTTGCAACACTTTCAAATCAAAAGATGACAGTTCGACTATGCTACTACTTTGTAAAAGAGAACTGAAAATGGCAGAAAATACGTAAAAAATTCACAGTTCTTTGCACAATGGAGGTGGAATGATGGAATGGAAGGGGTTTCCACAGTGGTATACTGATCACAGATACCAAAACTCTAGAATAGAGCTGAAAAGAATGAAGAAAAACCAAGACTTGGAGGCAAAATTAGCCTTTTCTGATCATCGCACCTGTAACACAGGTAAATAGGGATCCATCCCACCTACTGCACATGGGAAGTGTGATGCATCTAGTTTTCCTTGAAGAGAGGATCCGATGGTACCAGGATGAGACTTTACTTGGATATTGATCACAGTTTGCAACTCAGTTCAGGGATTTAGGCCGAGCAAATGATGTACAGTAAATAGAAATCACAGGGGCTAATCTAATGAGGTTACTAGAGCCACCACTAGGGAAATTAGAAAGTTTGTAAATCGCTTGTTCAGTTTATAAACAAAACCTAGAGATAGACTGAAGTAGCATTGATCTACTTTGCACTTGCATAGCAAATGCAGTTCGAAGGCTAGCTGGCTTGACTTCAGGCTCCATCTGTAAGTTTATAAAACCAAAAAATATAGACAAACAAACAATCTATTCGCTCCCCAGCGGAGTCGCCATTTTGTTATCGAGAAATCTAGTGTCCACTCAGATCTGCTAGTCCCACTAAGACTGGTAGCTATCTTAGAAACAAACAAACTAAAACCGCTTTCTTTTTCCTTTATGAGAAGTAGATAATAGTGGAATTAAGGACACCAACCTCAGTCTTGCGCTTGGTTCCTTGCTTGCTTCCTCTCCTTTCTGACAGATTTTTTCCGCTTCTCCTTCATCTACGCAGCTTCAAAGAGCATGTGTGGAATCAAAGTAGCATAATACTATCGAAGAACAGAGATCTACAATCATAAACAATATAGGACCAGATATATATTGACCACACAAATGCATATATCATCAAACATAGAAGAATGTGGAGGAAAACTTGAATAGCTTTATTAATAATCAAGAATAGCAAAGAGGATTACAACGAATTGTTTTGACCCACCGTCATCCTTCAGCATGAAAGCCCTTCTTTCACCTCATGAAAAGCTTAGATCACCCAACACTATGATATTCCAACAAGAAACCAACAACACTTCCTTACAAGATACAAAATTCCAGCCTCTAGATCTCTGGGATGAGGGATCCATATATAGATGATTGTAAGGGGGTGAGTCAGCTTCTGGGATTTGATTAGTCTCCTCTCTCTGATAGTTCTTTATTCCACTTGGAGATTGATGATCTCTTACTCATCCCTGGGTGAATTCAGAGAGGTAAGTGTCACAGGAGAAGTTTCTAGAAGATTCCATGATCATCCACCTCGCAAACTATCTCTGCCATTTGTCCACTCTCACCCATCGCACCCCATAGAAGGGCTTTTCAGTATGCATCGCACCTCCTATGTGCATTTAGGTGGGATGCATCGCACTTTGACCATGGAGCAAGTGAGATGGTCCAGTTTTGACCAGTTCTGAGCGGTTTTTCATGGAGAACTTCTAGGAGAAAATATAATCAGCTGACCTTGTCCTTTTAGGGTACGGAACAACACTTTTAGGGACATAGGATCCCTTGGTTTATGGACATGTTTGATTGGGGTTGCAGTGCCCAAAAATGTCTATAACACATCTTCTTCTAGTCAAATCATGAACATTAATGATAACAGCCACTTTCTGGCTGCACTCTTCGGTCTCCACTCATACAGTGCAACTCCCTTCGCACTTCTTCTAGTACTGTGACATTCTCCTGTTTCCCAGAGACCCCTTGTCACGTAGCTCTACAGCCCAGGTAGTGTAGTTTATAGTCTTGCACCTCCTTGTACCTACCTAGAGCACTAAGACTGTGCTACCATCATGTAGTCATTTGGTTGGATCCCTGGTGTATAAGTTCAACCGACTTCCATTAACCTTTCCCAGAAACGAATCTCCATTCAATTTCACAAGCTAAATTTCTCCACCATTAGTAATCTCTTTGATAACATATGGTCCTAGCTTGTGCATCTAAAATTTTCTTGGAAATTTATCAAACTTACTGTCATATAATAAAACCAAATTGTTTACCTTGAAGGTGCATAGTTTGATGTGCCAATCGTGCCAAATTTTTTTGTGTTCCTTCGTAGCCTGCTAATGGAATCCAAACAAAGACCTATCTTCCTCGAGCTCTGTCAGTTGTGCGAGTCATTATTCTAAGGCTACATAGTCTGCCATCCTTGTGAATGCTGCTATCCATAGACTAGGCATGATATACTCCATAGGCATCACAACCTCTATGCCATGGACCAACCTAAATGGTGTCTGACCAGTAAGCTTCTTACAAGTAGTTCTATAAGCCCATAACACAACTAGTATGCACACATCCCAATCACTCCTTTGCACATTGCAAACATTTGTCAGCGCATTCTCCAATATCTTATTAAACACCTCAATTGTCCCATTTTTCTAAGGATGATATGGCGTACTAGTCTGGTGATAAACCTGGAACTCCTCTGTCAGCACGCTAATAATTTCATTAAGGAAATGCATACTGTGATTTCTCATTAAAATCTCCAGGCAGCCAAACCTGGTCAACACATATTCAAATAGAAATTTCGTTGTTGTTTCCCCTGTACAGTCCTTCACGGGATGTACCTCTGCCCATCTGGTGAAATACTCAGTCGTGGTGATGATATACTGCACACCTGTCTTATGTCCTGGAGGTTGAATCGGTCCTACAAAGTCAATTTCCCATTTTCCAAATGGCTACAATGATACATGCAAATTCAAAGGAACGTCACCCCTCTGTGATGGCTTGCTAGTTCTTTGACATGCATCACATGCCCAACAATATGATTTGGAATCCTTATGCAATGTTGGCCACCACAACCCAACGCGTAAAATATTCTCTGCTGTTGCTTTTCCTGCATAATGGTCTCCCACAACTGCTCCATGAGCTTCAGCTAGGACAATATTTTGTTCAAAATCATGCACATAGCATCATCATATCTCGTCTGATCCCATTTTATACAAGTGACTTATAATAATAGAAAAATCTTCCGTGCGCACCACCAATTCCTTCTTCTGTTGACTAGTGTATCCTTCTGGAGTTGTTCCCATAGTCAAGAAGTGGATAATGTATGCAAAGTGATTGGTTGCTACATGCACTAGAAAGAGTTGTGCTTCAATCAACCCCTCCTCTAAATTGGTAGGATCCTCCCCTTTTCAAAGCGCGACAGATGATTTGGCCCTACATTCGATCGCCATGTCTTCACAATTACTTTGAAATCATACTCCTCAAACAACAACATCTACATATTCCCCCCCCCCAACATAGGCTTGTTGACTAGGTACTTTAATGTAGAATGGTCTATATACATCTTAAAGTGTCTGCCTCGCAAGTAATGCCTAAGCTTCTCGAGTGCGTACACCATAGCCAACCCTTCACGCTTCGTCGTCAAATAATTCTTTTTAGCTTTAGAAAACTTTCTACTTTCAAACGCGATAGGGTGATCCAATTCTCCTTCACCGGCTTGTGTCAACACTGCTCCCAGCGCAATGAATTATGCATCCACATGCACATGAAACTCCTTCTTCCAATCTGGGAAGACTAGGATTGATGCAGTGACCATTTTCTCCTTCAAGACATCTAGACTCTGCTGACATTCTTCATCCAAATTGAATGTGGCATCCTTCTTTAATAGATTTTCCATCGTCGCAGTAATCAGAGCATAACTCTTGATGAACTTTCGATAGTATTTAGTATGACCCAGTGTTGTGCGCAACTGTTTAACACTCCTTGGCGCCTCCAAATTAATGATAATCATGATCTTAGCAGGGTCCACCATTAATCCCTATCTGCACACTACATGATCCATCAATATTCCAAAGGGGATGCAAAATAAGATCTTCTTGAAGTTTAGTGTGATCTGATACCTCCAGCATGTGTCCAGCATCAAGCGCAAACTAGCTACATAGCATTTTACCAGTCCAAAAACTATCCAATCATCAAAATATACCTCTAAAAACTTGTGAATGACCTCTTTGAATGCCGCAATGACTACACGTGAGAAGATTTCCAACGCATTCTTAAGTCCAAAAGGCATTACTGTATACTGAAAGAATCCCCACTCAGTCGTGAATGTAGTCTTACTCCTATCTTCTAGCGCAATCTTTATCTGATGGTATTAGAAGAACCCATCAGTGAACGAATATGCTTCTTGTCTGCCAACATTATCCAATAGCTCATTTGTGCAGGGAGTTGGAAAAGGATCATGAATGCAAGCATCATTCAACTTCCTGAGATCTACGCAAAGCCTTATTTCATCCTTCTGCTTCTTTTCTTGAACTACCATTGGACTCACCAAATCAGATTCCTCCATTGGTTCAATAATTCCAATGCAAGCATCTTGTCCAACTCCAAACGGACCTTTTCCTTGTACTTGGGATTAAGGCGATATGGCCTCTACTTAACAGGCTTTGCATCTGTTTTCAATGTTATTTTCATCACCCCCAAATCACTTATGATGCCTTTTAAGTATGAAAACTTTGTGGGGAACAAATCCTAATATTCACGGAGCAACTCAATGACCTTATCTACCATAGCATCATCCCAGTAGTCCCTTATCTTCACAAACTTTGGCTCTGCCTCTGTGCCAATGTCCACTTGTCTAGTTTTTAGTGGCACAGTGATATTTGGATTGTTTATCTCTAGTCCCTCAACTTCATGGTGACCTTCTGTCTCTGGAATATTAATGTTCCTTCTTTCCTAGTTTTCTTGTTCAACAGTCACATTGTAGCATTCCACCGCATGGCACAAATGGGTGGTCCAATCTGGTTGAATTAAATCCAATGGATCTTGCAGGATTCTAAAGATCGCTTCCTTGACCTCCTGCACCACTCCGTCAATAGATTCGAACACATCTTCAAAGATGAATGTCATTAAGAATCCCAGTCTCCAAATATCCCACTCATCAGTGTCATGGAAGAGTTTTGTTTCCAGGTACCAATTCATTGGCATTACATCCAAAGTGTGACAAAACAAATGCATCCACTCTGGTTGTGGCTCTACTCCATAAGCATCAGTCCATTTTTCTAAGTGATTGCAGATCACTCCTCCCATCATATTTCTCTTTCACTCGCACTTTTGGGTGACCAAACCATAGCCTCCTCATCCTTCGGTATTCACGCCATCCATCAAAACTGTCTTTATGCTACCCCACCATCTTGCACGTGTAGTGTGCAGTGCTAAATCCAAGATTTGGAAGCGATGCTTTTCTAGCACTTCCCTTCCAAATGAATCCAAAAATTTATCTACGTCAGTTAGACCATCATAATAAGGAAAACTCCTTAGCTTCGATGATACACAACAGAGTGATTTAGTCATCACGTTAAAAATCAGTGTAAATACTTCATGCAACCTATTCTGCCAGTGTTCCAAATCCTCATCTGAATCTAATGTACAACAACTTTCACAATCCCATGAAATTTTTCCATCTACTATTGGATTCACCCAATATTTCTCTCGCACTATTATTTGTAGATTTGGTCCAAATCATTGTCACTTTCATAATCATAGACTAGTTCAGTATAACGTGGTCCTTCTGCAGGTTCCAAAGGTACTACTATAGGGAGTGATTTCCTTCCAAATGACATTGTCCGCTTCTTCAAATTGATCATATCATTCATGTCAATAGCCCAGTCAATCCCAAGGAGTGTGGGGTATCGATTGATGTCATCGATAATCTCTATCACTTCGAAATAATCCAATGCACTCGTGCCTTCAGTATCTACTGTCACTCCCTCCAATATTTCCATGGGGATAATCTTCTATTGATTTGCCATCATCAATTGAATCGGAGACCACTGCAGCGTAGATCTCCCCATTCTTTCCCATCTCTTTTTAGGAAAAACATTCACATTCGACCCCAAATCTAAAATAACTTGATCCATTTCATACTCCCCTATTTACACAATGAACCTCATCTTGCACCCTATTCTTGCCTTATGCTTACCAATTTTTCCAACTACGCAAGGTCCTTCAAGAGAATTTTATTTACCAACGCATTTATTTATCAACTCATGTAGCCCTTTCACGGCCTTGCTATCATGTATCAGCTTCATATAGGTCTCGAAAAAGGTCGTAGGCATGGAGGGGTCCATTTCTTCAGACGGTTGATCCTGACTTCCTAATGTAGATGCCTCAACGAAGCTTTTCTTTGCTTCCATGAAAGTTTCTTTCGTGTGCTCCAAGTCAAGCCCAACCTATTTTTTTGGAGTCTTGTGGACCTATTCACTCTCTTCACGCTAGTTTCCCTTATCATCACGAGTCATCATTCCACTTTGCAGCACAATATTCACATTAGGATCCTCTTCGCGGGGTTCAACCCTCATCATCTGTAGGTTCTGGGTAGGCTTCTAAGGCTGCACCCTTTTCTCCTATATTTTAGCTATCAATACTAGGTAGTCTTCTATCACATGGCCAAACTGAGTACAGTATCAGCATGACAAGTGAATCGGGTTCATACACTCTCGTGTGTAGTGTCCTGGCACTCCATAATTGTAGAAAATAACTTTCCCCTGAGCTCTCATAGGAACTCCTCCTCCTTAGCCTCCTCTGTGCCCTTGATATCCACCACACGCTCCCCCAGCTCCTTGATGAAGAGGCTAAGTATCTGTCTACATTTGATATGTAGGTGTTCTTTCCATCATCAGCTCATAGCTATGGTAGTTACGCTTGTCGTGGCCCATTGATTTCCAGAAGTTGCAAAAGTGTTGTTACGATGTTTGTACAAATTGTTGTGGCAAGTAAAAATTGTCTAACACAAGTTTTCCAGCTACCTGACAGATAGCGCACCACAGTGTGGGTCTTCTACTTGGCCCTACTTGAGCTTTCAGCCTCAGAGGCATTGGCCCTCCTCTTACAACATAATTCATGAAGACAGGGCAGTGATATTTATCACGCCCCTAGCTTTTACGCTTCAGGCACAAAATTTCTTTGCGCACATCTGACCAAGCCGCTCTATCATTCATCAGACTTTGGACCTCTAGCAAAATATTCTACAACTAGGCATGAATCTGTTGAACTCCGAAAGCGACATCTTGAATCGGTGTCTCATGCAATCTCATCGCAATCTCTAGGGCGTCCGCCTGGGTCCCAATCTTTTGCTATGATAAAGTAACCCTTAAGTGAGGCAAGAGTGAAGAAACAAACCTTTCATGGTGCCCATTCGTAAGATTCATGTTAGCTTCATGAATTTGGCATGTGAATCTTTGATCTAGCTCCCAGGGTGTTTCGTCAGGCCCCATCATGATTTAGTTGAATCCAATAATGGATTGTGTTTCACACTTTCGCCTACTGAATTCCTTATCTGGTGCAACCTGAATGTTTGCCAACAAAACCGTCGGATTATCAGTGGATTACTTAATGTACCATGTTAGCATGTGATCCTGTAAAGTAGTAACCAACATTAATTTCTTAATGTGATCATTTGTAATATTCTAAGTTATCCACATGGCCTTCGAAACGAACAAAAACTGGTTCGGGTCCTCATTTCCCAAGCCCTTGAAAACTGTCAACTTCATTGCATTTTCCATATTGAATGGTGACAAAGGTGGAGGTGGTGTGGGTGAAGGTGTATGTTTTGGAGGTGAAGATGGAGATGGTGTGGGTGAATGGGTATTCGCAGGAACCCTTGTGTTATTAACTGAAAAACACTCTGCAGTGAAGCCTGTGCTACTCCTTCGTTGTCACTCAGAGGAGGGTTAATCAATGGGCTATATTCATGGCCTATATTCCCTCCATCCCTGAATAACTTTCCACTTCGCGTAGCTCCAAACATCAAGGTAATGGCATAACCCACTTTTCACACAAGAGAATTTTAATCCAAGTATTCAAAGATCTCAAATACTTACCTCACGGTCACTTCAAGAAGCGTCATCATGCTTCATTGTAGTTGACCGAGGTATCGATTGTGAATTCTGTCACAAATCCTCTGATGACACAATGAAGCCAGTGATCGATAGCGCGCACGATCTTATCTTCAGAGGCTTTCAATCTCCGCACTAACTCAAGGGTCCATACTATTGGATCATCAAGCCTCCACCTTCCCTGGTCATCTACCAATTTAGCTATCCACTCGTATAGCTCGATCGCGAAGGAATAGAAGAAAATATCATGTATCTCGTGTACATATACCTATCCAACCACTATTGTTTTGCCACACACAAATTTATGTTTTCTTGCGTCGCAACTTTGTTGATCTTCCTATCCAATCACTCCTCAATTTCATTCTTTTTTGGATTCTAGTGATGCGACATCAGACATCTCTTTATGCAGATCCTGGTCCTGACAATGGAACCATTTGTTGGCTTAGTGGGTCGTAACCCAGGTTCAGAGTTACGTTTTCCAAACAAATCCCTACACTACTGACCCTTTTGGCATCAACCCATAGAGTGCGGACTGAAGTCTCACTTGAATTAGTATGGGGGGATGCTAGAACCAAGTTTCTACACCCAGAGATGAGCGTGATGTCATTTTATGCATTAAACCTACCTTCACGTAGATCGGTAAGCCTTTAGGGCTTTTGGATATAACTTCCATTAATCAGATTTTGTACCTCCGTGAATGTTCACGATTGTCTTTCACGGACCCTAAACAGGTGCATCAACCACTTATGCTCCTTTGTGATTACTCCTAACTCCATAATTACCCATTTCAGATTAAGTGTTCAATAACTTTAACATGCAACAATATATTCTTCACGTAAATAGTTATTATTACTTACATTCATATGACAATATAAATTATGTAGAATCGTGCATCAATACAATATTAATTGATAAACCCAGCATTCATCATACATAATAATACATTCATTCATAACATAAATAATAGCCAAAACACAGGAATTGCTGGAATAATCTCTTAATTAATACTTCAATTCTGCTTACAGACTCAAAACCATCCTACGCACTCAGCTGCAGGGGTCCATGCACTCAGTTGTAGTCCCTTCTCTATGCCTCTACGCACACAGCTGCAGAGCCTATCTTCTACTCTAAGGCATCTTCATTCTTGCTTCTACTGACCCATTACATTCATCTTTATTGATGTCTCCTTCATGTCTTAAACTCCCTACCACTGTTCTTTTTATACAATCCCATGGTCGCGGACCATGGGTAGATCTACTAAAGCTGACACAAATTACATAAAAGAAGGGTAAAACCCTTTATGACACTTTACTATCTTCACGCTCCGAGACCACATCTTGTCGATACTTTACATTCGTTACAACAAAACTTGGGCCTTTTTCCCCAAAATTAACCTTAGGGGACCCTATCCCAAAATCCTTGAGAAGGCGACAATGAATGATTAAAGGGTAACCTCCAATATTATTGTATTTTCGCTTATGCTTAGCCTAAATTCCTTTCATTGATATAATTAACAACAAACTTTAAAGGAACAATACCTAGCAATCCCATAACCTTAAATTCAAGATCACTCATATCTTAATAATATAAAACATTCATCAGGAAAATACAAATACCAAAAGCCACTTCAAAATTTACTTAAGAAAACATAATATGAAAACATATGATGAACTTAATGCAACCAAACCCTTAACCTTGACAACCTCTAAGTATTTTTATGACCTAGACCTGGAGTTACTGAGAGTAAATCACTTAATGAAGGAGATCAGAAAAGGTTTGATAGTAATTTCAAAAGAGTATCTTGAACTCAAAGAACTAGACAAATATTAAACACCATAAAACTCTTTAAGGTTCACACCACTCGTCCCAGATCTAGATTATTTCATTCTCAAACCAAAGGAATTAATAAACAGAGTATATAATGATTTTTTTTGCACCAGCTCAAACAATAAATACCATCACCTTTTCATTCCACAACTGTATTCACAAGAAACTCATATAGATTGTGTTGCCTACTGAAGGATAACAAGTTGGGTTTTCTCTGCCCTAGCCAACCAGCTCGATTCCTTTTTAAGAAAAGAGATAAATTACAAAGTATTTAAAAACATCAAAAATATTACCTCAGATATATTTTAAATGTGGCATTAAAGGTTGCTTTATTGATATAAAACTCATTTTAGTAAATCAGATGCTCTAGAGTCCTGTCGCAAAAGGTCCTGAGGCATACAAGAGTTTAACTTAAATCCCTGAAGACAACTACCAATAGTATATCCATCCTATCACATCTTGAAACCTAGAATTTATAAGAATTTACAATTAGTAATCATGGCTATAATCATCCTGTACAAGAAAGGAAAATAGAAGTTGATCTAAGATTCTTCAACAACAAATATTCATTCAGCTGCCATCAAATTGTAAGATTCCAAATCGAGCCAAGTTTTTTCAAAAGGATATCATAATCTAGAGGTTTTTTATGATTATTAACAGAGATAAGTGTTGCTTTCCTTCATTAGAGTCCAAGGAAATATTAAGAAAACTTCCACCTAACTCATTGTATATTACTCGAACCCTAGTGTAGGAATCTTGAGCTTGGTGTAGGAATCCACAGTTAAAATATATATTTCCTATTTTTGACACATGTGCTCCACAATTGATTAAAGGCTAGCATAAGATAAAATAAATCCTTAAGACAACATCAAATGTAACATTAATCATAAAAACACTTATCTACCAACCTTTTTAAAGATAATCAGTCCCATGTCCACATTCGTTTTGAATGCAACAGTGGAAACCAAAATATTTACATAAAGGTCTTCTTAAGGCTTGTAAAAAATAGGATAATTATAATATTAGGTATCAACAATGGGACAATTATAGAGTTTAGCATCATTCACTCACTAGGCCTCTCATCGTGATGACTGTATTTATCACATGTTGCACTACATTTCCACCACCTCCTATAACAAATTCCATCCCTGCTCATTCTGGAGGGTTCATTCAAATGTGATAGCCATTAAAATTTCCATGGTTATGCAATCCCTCATTCTTCCTCACCGTCGATGCACCCTCTGAGACTTTTTTTCCATTTATTTCATTGTCAACCTTCAACTCAGTGATTACAAGGTAACTTTTTCCAAAACTCTCCTTAGGTCGGCCTTTCAAGCCACTATTCTATGCTATGCAGAACTTGGATTCTCATACTATGCATAGGCTTCAGTAGTGATGGCTATAAATTCCCTAAGGTGCTCCTTATGCTTGTTACCTTTTACCTTCGACTCAAACAAGTTAACAAATTCAACCAAGCAATGTTCTATGTCTACATTCTAATGACAAAAAAATTGTAAGCCCCTTGATTCCTATCACAAGATATACTTTGTAACTGATACAATATTGTTTCATATTTTTCTAGCTCACAACCATGGCCCTTCGTGTAAATCTATGAGAGAAACTGTATGTAAAATCTCCATCCACCTTTGTATCTATACCTCATATTAGTATCATAGACCATCGAAAGAACTGGTGGTGTCTAAAGACAATAGTAAAAACATCATTGCTTGGTCCCACTAGCTAGCAAGATGAATGATCATGGAACCTTTTGGCCTATAAATAAGCTACATCAAAATAAGAAACCATGCAAAAAACCCATAGTTAAGTTTACTAGAACAACACTCACATTTTAACATTAGAAAATATTCATGAAATTATAAACATATCTAGATAAAATTATTGAGATGAGAGGCTCATTCTACAATGCATTACCGGTATAAGGGTGATGTGTAATTTTTATTTTTGTTCAACGTGGAGTCGACATGTGTCCCTTAAAAAAAACAATTATTTAAATGAAAATTTATTGTGGGCTATAATAAAAACATGAATTATTATACATATTTGGTTAGTTTTAATTAAAAGAATTATAAAACAATAATAATCACATTCCCATTTTGTTGACTTTATTCATTGATATTTCACTTTCATTATTCTAATCATAAAAAGAATATTTTCATGTTTATGTTAAATAATATAATTTTATATAACTTTATATACATAAAGTAATTAAAATGAAAAGGAAAAAAAATTTCTATTTCTCTTATAAATATTTCAATATAGAACTTAAATTAAATTGTTTGAATATCCATTAACTAATCTATTTCAATATGAAATATATATGTCTACCTTAATGTTTACAAATGAAAAAAAGTAATTCAAGGTAAAATAATTAAGTTACAAAATGTGTAACTCATTCAGTTTCTAATATAAAATATTAGTGATAATAAATTATTCAAAAAAAATTCCACGGGTTTTGGATAGATGTTGATGGGGTTCCTTATTAAGGAACTCCTAGACGTTAAGGCATTGGTTCAATTCCCCACCTTATTCGAGTGTTATTCTTTCACATGACCATGATGGATGTGATACCCTTCTGTTTCTATGTAACTATCTTTTATTTTAAATTGAACTATTTTTAGTTGTGATGGTTAGAAAGCCATAGTGAACTCAATTTGAAATAAAGTATGGTGATGTAATAAATAAATTTTATGAATGAAAAGGAAAAAGAAATTGGAGATTACTTGCGAAAAAAAAACATGAACTAAAGAGATTATTGCCCAGATCTAGAAACCAGTGTGGATGGATAAGATCAAGACAAAATTTCCTAAAATCATTCCTAAAAATCCCTAGGGGTTGCTTAATGAGATTTAATATGATTGGAGAGAAAAATCTATTAAATCACCAAGTGTAGAAAGAACATAGAGTAAGGGTGAATAAAGTGTCGCTGGAGAAAAATATGGGCATTAACGAAAAGGGGAGATACCTTTTTCAAAATATAGGAAAAATCCTAGGCTATTGGGTTGGTAGACCCAACAAAGTGGAACGCTGCTAAGGAAACATCTATTAGGGAAGCAAGGGATAAAATAACTTTTCTAGAACTAGAAGAGGTTGTCTATTAGATGGCAATGAAATCTCAACTCGAGGGGAACAGGTGGTCACGGTTCATGGTTGGGTGAAAAATTGTCAGTTGGTATATGATTAGAGCTTTTGTTCTGGTTATAAGCCAATTAATTAATGTATTGATTATAAGAAAGTTATTCTAGTCATTGTTGTAAGTAGGTTATTCTAGTCACTCTTGTAAGCAAGCTATTCTAGTCACTATTTATATAAAAATTACTCTGGTTAGTTTGTAACCTCACAATTTTGTGCTTGCGTGGTAAGAGGAACTAATTAAGTATCAGATTAAAGTAATAGGGTGGGTAGATCTTAAGTGATCATAAATGAATATGGGTATATTACATACATAGATATTGTGTAGGGGTTTTATATGCAGTTAATGGAATTCTAGGAATTAATAATTATCAAATGGAGAGAATTTATGCTAAATTATTTTATTTGAACCAGATATGTATATAAAATAAACACTATTTCTGGGACTGGTATATACAAGTATTGAAAGTGAATTTCCATAATAATTTGAATGATTAATATAATTATCATGATCTAGCATGTTATGAGAAGAGTTTAATTCCAAAAAAAATTTACCCTCACAATTATAGATAGAAATCCTATTAGTCTTGACATGAATAAATATATTTAATTATTGATAATGGTTTTTATATTATTTCTAATAGATTTAGACCCAACTCGAATTATTTAGGATGATAGAGAAAGATTTTTATTATAATTCCTTTAGCTATGGATGCATCAGAAGGTTGTGATGTTGGTCTTATGATGTTTTTCTCCTTTTACAAATGACCATAATTGGAAGGAGACACTAACATAAGTACGTTAAAAATGGAAAATTTAGATACAACATGATTCCAACTCCTTAGGGAAAATCTTGGTTATAACCAGATTTGATAATAAGTTAGTCATGGAATTCAACCGGAACCATGATTGAGAGTTTAGGATCATGTACATTTTAACAATTTGAAACTAAGAATCTTGTAGCAGACCTTCCTTAATATAATACAAATTTGAGTAGAAAAATAACATCTATACCAGAGGATTAATATTGTTATCTGGAAAAAAAATCAAGTTGATGTTGTACTTAAAATTCATAGAGGGAATAACTATGAACTTTAGGAAAATTTAGGAGACTAGAAATATTCAGAAATGGTGGAAAAAAATAAAATTAAAAAGAGAGCACATAACTATGCATAAACAAATTTTCCATAACGGTGCTTCAAAAAATTTCAAGCTCAGCAAATAATAGAAACATATAAGTTGTCTCTATTACTATGTTATATAATGACATCCCAGATGGAACATAATCCAACTAAAATTATGCATGCCACATAAATACATCAGGATGCTAATGTTGAACATTATCATTAACACAAAAATATCTTAAATAAAGAAGAAAAAATTTACAACGTAGAGGTTATAGGTTTGCTTACTCTTATGAAAAT
The DNA here is from genome assembly GCA_031772625.1 of Pinus tabuliformis. Taxonomy (NCBI): domain Eukaryota; kingdom Viridiplantae; phylum Streptophyta; class Pinopsida; order Pinales; family Pinaceae; genus Pinus; species Pinus tabuliformis. Next base: position 1,983,650,970 of record CM062817.1, on the reverse strand, counting down.
GCTACAAAAAGATTATTTATTCAACTATATGTAGTTTATAATGTTAAACATTTAAAACAAACATTACCAGCACACTAATTTCTTAACTGCAAACTCATTCGACCACATAGAAAGAATAGAAATACATGATCTTCTAAAAGATTAAAATCAAATATAGTTATGCCTATAGAATCACTATGGGTAGATACCCAAATAAAACATATACTTGTTAATTAAAAATTCTTAGACAAGATTCCTTGCACCGAGGAGAGTATTTGTTCCTATCTAAGAATTCATATTTGGACAACCGTAAACTCAGTTCAAAACTTCTAATTTATAAAACAAATCGAACTAAGAACCATATCGTGTCTAGAATCTAACCCAAAATAATTTGATGCCGTGAGGAAATCCTTTTGTATATAGAAAAACCACTGACCTGTGAAGAGCTAGAGTGACCATTAGAGGTTAAGCAATAAATATGGTGGCCAAACATGTCAGAAAGCATTCATTATACCTATAAAAAGAAGGAACAATAAATTAAATACTATAGATCTAAATAAAGGAGAAACTTGAAAACTGAGAGAAAGGTATAAACCCTAAGCTAGGAAAAACCCCATCTCTAGAAGGGTAAGGGGGCCTTCATCTCGGTCTAGATGAGAAAATGCTCAAACCCTAGTCTAAAAAGGAGATGTGAATTAGCTCGGGTGATATACAATAATGAAAATAAACTGAGTTAGAGAGTGGGATAGATATTTGGGGTCTTAAAACAAATGTATGGTGAAGATGAATATTATCTAGAAACAATATTGTTATTCCAAAAAGAATTTACCTGTAGGAGGCTTCACTTGGAAGTAGTGATGAACAGAAAAGAGACCTTCATGGTACTAGTGCCCCTAGAAGCTAGGGAGTTACTGCAACCAAAATCTGGAAGAGTCAGGGGAAGTGTTTTTAAAAGAATTGCTAAAGCGAAAGGAAGAAAAAAAAGGAAAACCTAGTTGGGGTTTAGACAAGGGTTTCCTTTTAAAAATGTTGGAAGAACCCAAAAGAAAATATGGTACCTATACTTCTACAAATAAGCACATTTCTGAGCCTAATAATAAGAACACAAAAATAAAACCACCATAAAACAGAGAACTGGAAGCTCTTCCAAGCGTAAAGGAGAAATAGAAGAGAAGTGATCTAAAATAAGACTATTATAAGCACAGAGAAACTTATTACTAGAGATTTTGTGTCAACACCTGCCTGGGTTCAACCACCTCCAGCTAGAATTCAAATTTGAATGGTAAGGCCTAAGGGTGACATCACTATAGAAACGAACAGAATGAAACAAGGTGGAAAGAGGATTCCCAACGAAAAATAACTTAGGGTTTTAGTTGTTAATACTTCCACCATTGGATCCACAAATTACATCGTAGCCATTCATCTTTCATTTTATAGGAGCCATGAGGCCACCATGTGATCATCATAAAATCGCCCAACTGAGGACATACACATTACACTAGGTGTTGCGTATGGGGATTGGAGAATCTTGAAATTATAACCATTAAAAAAAACAAAACCATTGTCCTATAAATCAAAATTATTTGTTGGAAAATTAATCTTCCAAAAGGTTTTGTATAAAGTTTTGAAGATTTTTATTCAAATTTCCTATGCTTAAGGGAAATTCCATATTTATAAACGTAAAGACCTAGCCTTAGGAAATTAAAGCAAGTGCACCTCTCAAATCGTAGTCGAATGAATGAAGTAAAATCATTCCTTCAATGAAAATAAGATAATACATATGGGACTTTATAATAAATGTACTAATGGACCCTTTACAATGGGAGCAACCAAACCATGGGGTCTATAGTAATGTCAATAAGGCGAATGTATGGAAAGAGGAGCATGAGTAGATGCTAAGTGTACAGAGCAGTAGCCAATAGAAGAATATAATGAATTTTACAGAAGCGCCCATAAGGAAACTCCCGTTCTATAGAACATTGAACCTACACCCATTATGTTCATTTGTGCAAAGTTCTTTTGAATATCTTTGTAGATAAGTAGGGGTGTCATAAAGTTAAAGATTTTTTTTTTTTTTGAAAGTGTTAAGGTGGATTATGACAAGTGGTATCAACGCCTAGTTTTATGACTAGACCTACAAGGGACCACCATAGTTGATGAGCCTCGATATTGCAACAAGAATTCTACAATTCCCAAGGCTCGCAACTTTAATTATCATCTCGGTGTTTGTAAAAACTTAAGAAGTATCGACACTATATTTGAAGCATATAATGTTTCCTTCCTTCACTATCATGATGTAATGGAGTGCATGTAACGAAATAAAATCCTAAAGTAATTGTAGAAAATGAAATGTTCGAAATGGCAACCTTAACGTATTGCAGGAGAGACAATACAAAGAAAGAAACCTATTCTAATTGCATAAAATAAATATCATGAAATAAATGTCAACCATTATATTTTAAAGAGTTTAGATCCATTAAGAGAGTTCATTGGATGTGGCAATCAAGAAAATCATCATTGTATTATCCAACTCATAAATTTTTCGATTAACCCAAATTGTTGAAATGTTTGCATGGGTAAAGAGGCAAGTTCTAAGTCGTCTTTAGTCTTCCATAATAATTTATTTAGAGCTTAGGGTTCTTGAGTCAAACCTAAGTGACAATAACCAATATTATTGAGTGAATATGTGCAAGTATATGCATGTTGGAAGGCTACTAAAACAACAAATTTTCTATAAGGACTTATAATTCACCGAATGAACAACCATACCAAATCAAAATTGGATGGGAATTTTTTTTTTATCAACTAGGATTTCTTAGGTCTCCACTCGAAGTGGAATCAATAAAAATATCTATTAACTGATGCTAAAAAAGGGCAGAAAATTTCTAGTCTACAATCTAGAGATTTGAGAACTAGTGAGCTAGTAAGTCTATCAAATGTCTAACCTAATCAAGTGCAACTGTAATGGAGTAATTTTTTTTATTAACTAATTTTTTTTTTGATATAATTAAAGTGGAATCAACTTGATTGAATCTTGTTACAATGCTCTAAAAAATAGCAGAAATTTACTGTTATTTATTGCAAAGCACTTCCACAAATCTTGATTTGCAAATAAACAAAGTAATCCAAGTAACTCAATGATTACTATGACCTTCCAAAGTTGTTCCAATGATGAAATGATGATTGTGGTCCTGAAAAATAACTTACTTCAACCATTTAACCCAATTATACAACAAGAAATCATTAATACTAAATGCAGAAATATGAAAAATACAAGAACAAGAGATGCATGTGAATAAGAAGTGAAAGGAAGAAAAAAAATTATACAAAAGGTATTCAAGGATATTGGGATGTCCAAGCCCATGGAGAATTAGAGTCCTATGAAGGAGATCAAGATAAAGAAGCTAAACGTGTCACCAATCTTCATTATTTCCATCAATACAATTACATCCTTGCAAGAAATGACATTATAGCTGCAAAAATACGAGTTCTCTGCACAAGAATACTAAGAAAAATCTACCCCTAGAGGAAAATTCAACTTGGTGCTTATAAAAAATTATTATGAATCATTCCCTATAAAAAGAGGAATCTTTCCCCACCAAAATCCCTTGATTAGTGGATTTGCTTCCCAATAATAGGAATCTACATTAAATGGGAGGGAACACATTCCTAGATTTTCTTAATCATTGGAGCTCCATAATATGTGGCCTAAGTCTATAATATCTTGTTAATTTATTATTTAATATTGATCCTCCTATAGTAGGGAGAAGGTCCATAGATTGTCTCCTCCTCCAAATCTCCATAATCTACCCAATATTCTCATAATATTCCACAAAAATAAATAATATGAGGCACACATATGTAATTATCCATAAAACTTCATAATGAACATATCAAAGTTAAAAATACATTATCTAATGCAAAAACAGAGGTTTAATATGCTGAAGGATGGTTAGATGGGCCTTAACTTATGTCTAATTTAGAGGCATGGCCCTTAATTTATGTATAATTTAGAGTCCCATCATACCCCCTGCTAAAAGTGTTGTTCATCCTCTTAGCAACTTAGTGACCTTGTTGTGCCTCATTCATGGCCCTGGTGGCCTCTCTCTTATGCATTCCTCAGTCCTTTCTCTTGAGAATATTGGCTATAAGTTCTACAAGGACAAGAAAAAAAATGTAGTTTTTATTTTCATGATTGCTTAACAATATTTCAAGCAAAAAAGCATATCTTTCCTCTTTGCAAGTCAACCATGTTTGCTTGTAGATTCATTTCATTCATATCCTCTCCCTTGAAACCTTCATTCCATTTTTACTCATTTTTCCAAAATTGTTTGTGCATAGAAAAATCACAGTGTTTGTTGGTATCATCCCAAGACCCCTTTTTCCTCCTAAAAACATGTCATTTACCCATTCTTTTCATCATATATTCCTCCTTTTCATCATATATTCCTTAGAATCCTTGAAAATTAATTATTAATAGTTTTATAGTTATTAAACTGCATTGGAATTGATTTAGGGATTTTATGTTGAAGAATTAGAATTTTTTGGTGAAATCGTTACAGGAAGTTCCAACATCATGTAATGAGCTCATTGTTTGACATGTGTCACAGCAGCTGGACTAGAGCGAAAGGCATGGATGCAAAATAGAATGTCCAAGGATGGAAAAACACCTATCTTACAGCCGGATCGACTCCCCTACATGCGTGGTCAACCCAGGTCAAAGCATGGCACACTGGCGACAAAAGGCAGAAACAGCAGCTCATCCTATCTTGATTTAGTTTTTGTTCTTTTTGATCAGTTAGGATAGAAATATTTTGAAAAGCTTGAGGTAATAAAAGTGGCAACAGCCAAAGTCCGAATGTACATTCATTAATGACATGGTTATGTAAATACAGTCGGAGTAATGGATAGAGGATAATCGTTGTATTGTTCCAAAGACTCTGTTTTGAAACTTAATACTAAGAACCAGTTACAGTTCCGATTTGTGTTTTCGTGCATTGATCTGATCTTCAGTCGATTATAGTCCAGTGTACCTCTGGAGGGCGGACGGGCCCTGCACTCAACCGGTATACTGTTCCTTCATTTTATTTGCACTTAGGTTATCGTGTGGTTTGATTTCGATTTCAATAGATATTAAAGGGTTTGCACAACAGTTACAATTACTTGGGTTTCTATTTCCATAGCCTTCGACTTTCATTGAATGTATATGGTTTGTGCTTATGGTTGGTTTGCGTTTATGGTAATGCTGGACAGTCACCACTGAGATCTGGAATGGCATCCTGTAAGGGATTCGATCCCTGTGTGTCTCTTCAAAGCACTATCATAAACTTTGCTTTTATTTCACAATTCATTTATGATCTCTGTATATTTTGATATTGTATAAATGTTAGCGAATTCTGGGTGTTTACTGAACAAGGGTTTTATGTGTGATATCTTTGTAAGGAGATTAAGATCATTGTTGCAGTGATACACAGTGTTTAGTTTCAGTGTGTGATTTGGTAAATGCATTTAATGATAGCATTGTAATCAATATTAGCAGAGTGACCTGAGTGTTTGGATGATAGGTGACATATTCCAGTCTTCCGTAAAGAAGCCCTGTGACCTACATCATAACCACTTAGCCAACAATCCTTTATGTCTATATATTTTAGACGCATGCCTCTAAGCTTACGCATCCTGGTCGATATTAAATTTAGTCTAGCCTAGTACCCTAGCTAGAACACTAAATTTTGGCGCCGTTGCCCGGGAGGCGTACTTAAAGGATTCAAACAAAAAGAAAAAAATTTCAACACACAAAAATAAACAAAAACACAGTTAGAAATCATGTTCATTTATGCCTAGATTTAGAGACAATCAAGGGAGATTTGTAAAAACCCCCCACCATCTAAAAACTAACCCATCATCATCAGGAGCAGACTCTCTAGGGAATACAACACCAGCTGAGGAAGTTATCCAGACATTGGAAGAAAAATTTTATTCAGGACAGGAACTTACTCTTATTGAGAGGGAAACTTTATTCACACATAAATCGCAGAAGAAGCACTTTCCTAAACCTTCTACACAAGGAGAAAGTAGTACAGTTACTGAAAAATCTTCCTTCCTACTTTTTCCACCAAGTGACACTGACACAGAGAGACCAATTAGAATGACTGAGGAAGGATCTGGATCAGTACCTCGCCAAGGAGATGAGGAGGAGTCAACTTTTAAGTTCCCTATACAAGAACCACAGGAGGATGAGGAGATCAAAATGAAAAATATAAACCCCATCCGTGCTACCCAATTTCTATGGTATGGCTTCGGAGGATCCAGACTCTTTCTTGTTCGAGTTTGACATTGTATGTCGAACTTATGGCTATACAAATGATGCCCATCAGCTTAGATTGTTCCCAGCCACACTAAAGGCATCAGCCTTGAAATGGTTCATGGGGCTTGGTGAGCATGCTATAGTTGATTGGGATGGTATGAGGAGAATATTTCTAAGGAAATATCAGCCTTATTGCAGATCCAAAGACTCTAAAGATGATATCTTTAGAATGAGTCAGCAAGAGGATGAAACCTTAGAGGAATATCTAGAACGGTTTGTCTACAACTTACAAAAATCTAAACACCGAACTATGCCTCCTGATCTGGTCCGCACAATATTCTTGAAAGGTATCCAAGAGAATACATGGATGATCTCAACTTAATGGGAAAAGGTGACATTTCTGCCTTACCCTTTGAAGAAATCGCTGACTTGTGTGAAAAGTATTCAAGGAGTAAAGCTAAAATGGGAAAGAGAGGCCTGTCATCAAGGGTCACAAAATCTGCCTCTGCAAGTGTCACTAGGGCCGAAATAGGGAATCTTTTAGAAGAGTTTAAAACAGATTTGTTAAGAACTCTAGGGAACCAAATTGATACTTTAAAAGCCAAGAAGAAACAAGAAGATGAAGATCATATCATGGCTATTTTCTGCCCAAAGTGTCGGAAGAAACATGCATTAAAAGATTGCCCTCTAGAGAATATCCAAGTTTGTGCTTTCTGTACTGAACATCATGATATGTTTAATTGTCCTAAAGTTAAAATTTTACAGAACTGTAATATGGCAGCCAGTACAGAGATGGAAAACGTGTATTATATGGGCACAAAGCGACCATGGCAGCTAAGGCAAGCACCCCAAGGTATGTTTCCTAATCAAAATCTACAATTTCCTATGAATGATCAAATGTATGCACAAAACTCATGGAATGTACCCATGCCATGGCAGCATCAAAACCAACCAAAAAACCAATGGAGACCGTCTCAACAGTACTCCCAATCTTATAATGCATATCCTCAATCATACCCACCTTACTCACAGCCATATCAACAGTACCAACAGCCATATCCATCACATTCTCAACCATATCAGCAGCATCCTCAGCAAGTTGTCTATCAGCCCCAACCTCCTCAACAAGCACTGCCTGCTCCTCTACCAATAAATGCACCACAACTGCAATTTCCAGCTAACTCACAACCTCCCAGACCCACTCAAATTCCTGCTCAAACTGTCCCAAATCCGAATAATAGAGCAGAGAGGCCAGCCTATAATGTAGAGGAAGGAACCTCATATTCCACACTGCCTTTGCAAAAAATTAATTTGAGGTCTGGTAGGGTGCTCCACAAGGATTCTCCAATAACAGATGAGTAAGAAGAAAACTCAGAAAAGGAAAATGAAATGACAAACCAAACAAAACCAAACAGTGATACCAAAGACAAACAAATGCAACCATTGCATCCACCTTTTCCAGACCGATTGCTCCAAGTAAAACCACCATTGCCTACACCACAATTTGATGTCTTAGATGAACTTAAAAATGTCTACATAAAAATCCCATTGCTGCAAGCTATAAAGGACATTCCTATTTATACTAAAGCCATCAAAGACATGTGCCTTAAGAAGCCTGCTAGAAGAAGACTTGATCCTCAAACCATTCATGTTTTAGGAAATTTAGCAGGCCTTATGACTAATACCATCTCCATGGAGAAGTATGTTGATCCTGGCATTCCCAAAGTGACCACCATCATTAACAACATACGGATTCCAAACACTTTGATAGATCTTGGAGCCGCAATCAATGTCATGACTCTTGAAACCATGAGAACACTCCAGCTCATGAATTTGCAACATACCACAATTGTTCTTGAACTAGCTGATAGATCCAAAGTCATTCCTGAAGGGATTTTGGAAGACATCATTGTCTCACTGGACTCTTGGGAGTATCCAGTGGATTTCCTAGTCCTTCAACCCAAATCCAATTTAGGAGGACACCCTATCATTCTAGGTAGACCATGGTTAGCGACTGCTGATGCATGTATAGGATGTCGATCAGGCAACATGATCATTTCAAGGGGGACTGAAAGGAAACAACTCACCCTTTATCCATCGGCACAATCACCATCAGTAACACATAAATTGTGGCTTGATGCTAAATTTAATGATAAAGAAGAAGTACAATCTGTTTTTAGCATTGACCAAATCTATGATTTCCAGGAAGACAATAATGATTTGGTAGAATTATTTCTTTCTCAACCTGATATGTCTGAAAACTTGAGAAATGAACAATATCATGCTGCAGATTTACTTCTGGCTCAAAAATTTCAAGAAACATGCTCTATCCAATCATTGCAAACTACATTTCACGACATTTTTCCAGTTCAATCCATCACCAATACACAGAGTCAGATCATAGAGATCAGTCCAGGGAAAACTCTGAACATAGGCAACCACCTAGACTCATCTCAACAAGAGAAATTGATTAAACTCTTGAGAAAATACCAAAAAGCTTTTGCTTGGGACTATACCGATATGCATGGGATTCACCCCGACACATGCACTCACCACATCTATACATATAACACCATTAAACCAGTGAGGCAACCGCAGAGAAGAATGAACCCCATGCTCCAATATATTGTCAGAGAGGAGTTGCAAATACTTTTGAGAGTTAATTTTATATATCCTATCTCTGACAGTCAGTGGGTATCCCCATTGGTGATAGTGCCCAAGAAGAATGGTAAGTGGCACATTTGTGTTGATTACGGACAGTTGAACAAAGCAACACTCAAAGACTACTTCCCACTGCCATTTATTGATCAAGTGTTAGACACCCTAGCTGGCAAATCATCATTTTCTTTTCTTGATGGTTTCAGTGGCTATAACTAGATCAGGATAGCCTCTGAAGACCAGGACAAAACCACATTCACCTGTCCTTGGGGGACCTATGCCTACAATGTTTTGCCATTTGGACTTTGTAACGCTCCAGCTACATTTCAGCGAGCTGTGTTAGCTATTTTCGTTGATTTAATTCATGATTGTGTTGAAGTGTATATGGATGATTTTTCAGTATATGGCAATTCATTTGAACATGCATTAGAAAATCTTGAGAGAGTTTTGAAAAGATGTATTGAAGCTAACCTGTCCCTCAGTAATGAAAAGTGCTTTATGATGTTAAACGAAGGGATAGTGCTAGGCCACTATATTTCTTTTCAAGGCATCCAGGTTGACCCAGCCAAGATCCAGATCATAGCTGATTTGCCAATCCCACAGAATCAAAGAGAGGTAAGAAATTTTCTTGGGTATGCAAGCTATTACCGCAGATTTATTGAAAATTTTAGTAAGATAGCTTTACCTTTGTTTAAACTTTTAACCAAAGATGTACTTTTCGACTGGAATGAGAACTGCCAACAAGCATTCGAACAACTCAAAAAGAAACTATCCACCACACTAGTCTTGAGAGGGCCTAATTGGAGCCTACCATTTCATATCTTTACAGATGCATCCGACACTGCAGTAGGTGCATCCTTAGGCCAAAAAGAGGAATATTGTACTTATGCCATTTATTTCATTAGTAAAAATCTAACACCTGCAAAGCTCAACTACACAGTTACAGAAAAGGAAACACTTGCCATCATTTATGCTGTGAATAAATTCCGACATTACATAACTGGTTATGAAGTCTTTGTACATACTGATCATTCGGCCATTAGACATTTAATGAACAAACCAATAACTAGTGGCAGAGTTACCAGATGGTTACTATTGTTACAGGAATTTAACATCACAGTGTTAGATAGACCAGGCAAGGAGAACCAGGTGGCAGATTTTCTCTCTAGACTGCAAAATCCAGGTGAGGTTGTTCCAGTTGAAGATTCTTTTCCAGATGAAAACTTATTTGCAATTTCCATAGTAACTCCTTGGTATGCTGATTTGGCCAATTATTTATCTACAGGAAGGACACCTCCACACTTTACTGCAAAGGAACGGAAGAGACTAGTCAAACAAAGTGCTAGATATTCATGGCTTAATGGCAACTCGTTTTACACTGGTTTTGATATGATAATTAGGAGATGTGTAAGAAATGATGAGGTCATTGATATTTTAAAATCTTTCCATGATGAACCGTGTGGTGGGCATTTTGCAGCGAAGCGGACAACATTCAAAGTTCTTACTCTTGGATACTACTGGCCATCCATTTTCAAGGATGCCAAGAAGTATGTAAAGAGTTGTGACAGCTGCCAAAGAATGGGCAGGCCCACAGCTACCGATGAGATGCCCCTTCAGCCCCAAGTTCACTTAGAGCCATTTGAAAAATGGGCTCTAGACTTCATAGGACCCATCAACCCGACCTCTAATGGTAAGAAGTACATCTTAGTATGTACTGATTACGTCACAAAGTGGGCTGAAGAAAAAACACTGGTTAGAGCCACCGAGCACACAGTAGTGAATTTTCTTTTTGAAGAGATTTTTGTGAGGTATGGAGTACCAAGGGAAATTGTCACTGATCAAGGTACTCAATTCACCTCAAAAATAGTGAACGACATCACAGACAAATACCAAATCAAGCATAGGAAAAGTACCCCTTACCATCCACAGGCCAATGGGCAGGTGGAATCAACAAACAAAACTTTGGAGGGGATCATTACCAAAACTGTTGCAATGAACAGGAAAAACTGGGAAGAGAAACTGAAAGATGCACTCTGGGCTTACCAGATTACATGGAAAGATACCACAGGATTTACACCATACCAATTGGTGTACGGTAAGGAGGTAATGCTTCCCATTGAATTCCAAATCCATACTTTTAAACTGGCTGCAGATTTACAAATTGATTTGGACCAAGCACAAAAAGAAAGAATCCAGCAGTTGAACCAGCTGGATGAGATGAGGCAGCAAGCAGAAGAAACCACCATCCTCATTCAAATACATAGGAAGCAGTGGCATGATGCACATATTAAGAAGAAGCAGTTTAAGGAAGGTGACTGGGCTTTGCTTTTTGACTCAAAATTCAGAGATCACAAAGCCAAGTTCACCACCCATTGGATGGGCCCCTATGAAATTGTTCAAGCTTATGACAATGGTTCCGTCAAGCTCAAAACTATTGATGGTGAAGATCACTCCTTCACAGTCAATGGTCATCGCCTGAAACTCTACACCAAGCCCATCAGCAAGCAAGATTTTCTCCATACACTATCTCAGTAAAGAGAGGTTGAGGTACTGCAGCCCTCAGCTGCAGTATCACTGCCTTAGTTTCATTTCCTTTCAATTTCAAAGTTAAAAAGAAATAAAAAGAAATATATATATATATATAAAATATATAAAACAAAAACTTAAAAAAAAAAATTAATGGGTTAGATGTGAAAACGAGTCTCTGGCACACTCTAACCTCAAATTCCTACTTGAAAACCAGTCTCTGGCGGGTATGAATTCTCTTTCTTTTGTTTAGAGTTTGCTTTATCAGTTGAATCATGACTTGAGGACAAGTCAAAATTTTATTCGGGGAGAGGCATCAGCACTTTGTTCTTTTATCTCTCCATTGTAAATTCTTAAAGATTTCTTATTCTATATCTTCACTGTAAATTTCCAAAGCAGCTTGTTCCAGCATTCCAGACTTCAATAAATAAGTTGTTTTGTCATTGTTTTATCTCAAAGGGACCTGGTTATAAGCATTATGCAGGGGGACCTGTTTTGTCCAGACAACTATGTTACCAACACCAGCAGTAAGGGACCTGTTTAAGACATTCAGAAGGGACCTGTTAAAGAAATTGACACCAAGGGCTACCTCAACATAATTTCATCAAGTTTCTACAAGGATTTGGGCATCAAGGCTCCATCAAAGGCACAAGCTCAGTGAACCTGTATCAATACAAGGAGCTGCATGAACATTTTCAATTTTTCTCAAGGGACCTGTTACATTCAATCTTTCTCAAGGGACCTGTTATATCTTCAAATCTTTCTCAAAGTACCTGTGCATTCAATCTTCCTTAGAGGACCTGTTACAACAAGCAAAAGAACATTCAAAAAGGGACTAGCTACTCAGCATGTCAATACAACAATGACCAACAAAGGAGTAATTTGTTTCTGTTCTTAAACATTTAATTACTTAGATTGATTTTTAATGTAATTTTGATGACTGTGAACTGTTATGATTGATTTCAAGGATATTTACATTTCCTATCATCCCTTATTCCACCGATTCTCATTATTCCCATAACATCAACCCATTCATACTTCTAAAACCCATTATCAACATATCAACTTTTTCATACATCCCACAGTCATACCAACATCCTCCATCTGACCGAATACCAACTGAAATGGGACACGTGGCGGATTATGCTTTTAAATATAAAGGAAAGAGACAAATGTAAAAGCGGCCTATCTATTTCATTCCACACAGCCAAATCATAGTTCCACCACCCAACGTACACAATGATTCAAGGGACTTCTCGAAACCATACCCACCATTATATATACATGCTCCCAACGTTCTTGTGTTGACATCTGTGTAAGCGTACAACACTCCTCTATTTTTAAATGAATGAATATGATGTGAAGTGAGTACAGCCAGTTATCCCACAGTCATTCTCGCACTTGATTCCCATAATTTTCAAAGTATAATCGGGAGCAGTGAGCGCCGGAAGAAGCATTATCATTTAGGTTCGATTATTGTCATTTGGGTCCGATTAACTCAATGAGGAATGGGAGCAGTGAGCGCTTAAAGAGAAAGTATAACCACCCTGTTGCGATTTCCACTACAGCCATAATACAGTCGACCAACCGAGCATCATATTGAAGACTAAGGAAAGCGGTATACGAGGTAACCAGTTTGAAATTTCTTTGTTAAAATTGTAAGAACATAAACAGAGAAGGGTTAGAAGCACGACCCTCTGCCACCATGACTAATAGGGTCGAACCGAGTGTGTTCGACAGTTCACAATATCATGAGGATTGCATCGAAATTCTTAGAGAAATACAGTGGTTACCATTCCTAGAGAAATTCCATGGAAGTAATGAGGAAGTTACCAAGCAATTTGCCTTCACCTTCAATGGAGAAAAAGCCCTGATAGGTAACTTCTCATTCAGGGTTTCAGAGGATACTATAGCTCAGGCAATAGGGATTAGTCCAGAAGGGGAGAAGTATTTTAAAACCAAGCAATTTAAAGAAAAATCGTGGACACAGTTTATGTCTAGATCTAGAGTCTCATCAGTGAACTGGAAGAAGGGTGTTCCAAGAAGCTGGTTGATGCATCCTTGGGATGAGATGGTCTACATTCTTCAAAAATTCATAACCTGTGAAGGCCGCTACAGTATTGTCTATCTATACCACATTAAACTACTCCTCCATTTGAAGAAACAATGTGTTATCAGTATACCATATTTTCTGTTACAAAGTTTAACCAAGATGTCCAAGACTATCCAGAAGCAGAAGGGGAATGAAGACAAAAGCCTGTATCACTTTGGCTTAATCAAAATCCTTATTGAGCATGAATTGCAGAGAAGAGGGAAGCCATGGAAAGAATTTCTAGCTGTTAATCAAATTAGAGATGAGGAAGATAAAGAAGAAGTGCAAGAGGACCCAGGGTTCATGAAGGACATTGATGAAGAAATCCCAGTATCCAAAACCAGCAAGGCACCTCTACCTATGGGCAGCATAAGGACCAGGAACATGAAAAAGGAAGATGCTAAGAGGGCCGAGAAAGATAAAATTTTCACCACTTACTCACGAAGAACAAGGAGGACACCAAAAGCCCAGTTGCAAGAAGACCAGCTGGAATCTAATGCACCTGCACAAATGGATGTTGAGAGTGGTGACCACTCACTACAAGGACCAGAAGTTGGCATAAAGGTAGAGAGCAATAACAAGCAGGAGAAATGTTCACCACCTCCCATCAAGAGACAGAAGAAACTGGAAAAACAAATTGAAGAATTAAAGGAAGAGCTCATGGAAGCTAATATGTTAGAAAAAGTTATCAAGAAGGAAAATGAAATGCTCCGGGCACAAAGTAAAGAAACTCAGAAGAAGAATGAAAAGTTAAAGGAAAGAATCAGTGAACTGGAGGCTGAGCAAACTGAGATCTCTAACTGGGCCACTAAGTGGTACAATCAGAAGAAGACCTTCAAAGAAAAATACAAAAAGTTAAAACAGGAGCTCAAGGGTCAAAAAGATAACCAGGTGAAAAAGAATGTGGACACCTTGCTCAAGGCAGCAGAGATCCAGTCAGGGACAGAGTTCAAGGGAAGCACTTCGGGGATAGCATGAGGACATGCTAATTCCTTAAGTCGGGGAGAGATGTTGGTATCATCCCAAGACCCCTTTTTCCTCCTAAAAACATGTCATTTACCCATTCCTTTTCATCATATATTCCTCCTTTTCATCATATATTCCTTAGAATCCTTGAAAATTAATTATTAATAGTTTTACAGTTATTAGAATGCATTGGAATTGATTTAGGGATTTTATGTTGAAGAATTAGAAGTTTTTGGTGAAATCGTTACAGGAAGTTCCAACATCCTGTAATGAGCTCATTGTTTGACATGTGTCACAGCAGCTGGACTAGAGCGAAATGCATGGATGAAAAATAGAATGTCCAAGGATGGACAAACACCTATCTTACAGCTGGATCGACTCTCCTACATGCGCGGTCAACCCAGGTCAAAGCATGGCACACTGGCGACAAAAGGCAGAAACAGCAGCTCATCCTATCTTGATTTAGTTTTTGTTCTTTTTGATCAGTTAGGATAGAAATATTTTGAAAAGCTTGATGTAATAAAAGCGACAACAGCCAAAGTCCGAATGTACATTCATTAATGACATGGTTATGTAAATACAGTCGGAGTAATGGATAGAGGTTAATCGTTGTATTGTTCCAAAGACTCTGTTTTGAAACTTAATACTAAGAACCAGTTATAGTTCCGATTTGTGTTTTCGTGCATTGATCTGATCTTCAGTCAATTATAGTCCAGTGTAACTCTGGAGTGTGGACAGGCCCTGCACTCAACCGGTATACTGTTCCTTCATTTTATTTGCACTTAGGTTATCGTGTGGTTTGATTTCGATTTCAATAGATATTAAAGGGTTTGCACAGCAGTTACAATTACTTGGGTTTCTATTTCCATAGCCTTCGACTTTCATTGAATGTATATGGTTTGCACTTATGGTTGGTTTGCGTTTATGGTAATGCTGGACAGTCACCACTGAGATCTGGAAGGGCATCCTGTAAGGGATTCGATCCCTGTGTGTCTCTTCAAAGCACTATCATAAACTTTGCTTTTATTTCACGATTCATTTACGATCTCTGTATATTTTGATATTGTATAAATGTTAGAGAATGCTGGGTGTTTATTGAACAAGGGTTTTATGTGTGATATCTTTGTAGGGAGATTAAGATCATTGTTGCAGTGATACACAGTGTTTAGTTTCAGTGTGTGATTTGGTAAATGCATTTAATGATAGCATTGTAATCAATATTAGCAGAGTGACCTGAGCGTTTGGATGATAGGTGACATATTCCAGTCTTCTGTAAAGAAGCCCTGTGACCTACATCATAACCACTTAGCCAACAATCCTTTATGTCTATATATTTTAGACGCATGCCTAGTACCCTAGCTAAAACACTACAGTGTTTCTTGAAACAATTAGCCTACATTATTCCCCTTATTCAAGATGGGTTCTCGAATATTTTTTAGTTTGGTCAGATCTTCCACATCCTTTTCCAACCTCCTGCTACCTTTTCCCACCATTTGGACTCCTCTAAAACCTTCAAAATGCCTTTAGATGCGAACTACGACATTCTGTAGTAAATATGTGTTTCCTATAGTAAACCAGAGGAAACCCTATAGCGGTTCCTATAGTACTACAGGAAACCCTGTAGCATTTCTTGTAGTACTACAAGAAAGCCTGTTTAAACTTGTTTTGAGTAGAAATTATAGTCTAAGCATAGGGTAGGCCCTAAACTTGACTTCCATGCCTTTCTCCCATTTCTATAACATCTTTTAGGCCTTGTACAAAAGCTAGAAATAGATTAGAGACCTATTGGAAAGCCTCTTTTCGTCACCGCAGCTTGAGTTCTGTTTTGATGGTGAATGCCTTCTTTCCTTTTGTTACCTTCTAATTCTCTTTTATGGCATATATGATTTCATAATGGCCTCAGATTTCTCTGTTTTGATTAGGTCTCTTTTAGGCACTTCCATTTTGGGTTTTAGCACAATTTGTTGCTTTCTTACTTCTTGTAGCAACATGCTGCCTTCCTGTGGTAGTCATTCCTTCGCTTTTAGGGTCTTCTAACTATATGTGAGTGATGAGAAATGATGTAGAGGGTTTGGAGGATGATGTTAGGGCTCAAAGGGAGTAGTGTAGGTTTGTGAAAATAGAGAGGATGTGCTCTATGCGTTTTTTTCAAGACATTTTCAGGGCGAGACTGAGTGTAGGATTTGTTCTTGAAAAATATTAATTTTTTTCTTATGAAATGGGATGCATGAATGGTGGATAGATAGTGGATATGAAGTGGATGGATGGCTTGGAGAAATGTGATGAATTTGCCTTTCCAGAAGTTTCTTCTTTTGACTATTGTCCCCATTCCTCAAAATAATAACCCTTCCTAATTTGCCTTTTCCACATGGCATGAGTGAAGGAGTGAGATGCAATTAACTAGTTGAAGGTAGATGAGACTTCTGACCCATCCTTAGCTTATAAAACCTCATCTCTCATGCATTGACAACAAATTTTGAACTATAATATGCTCAACGGAAGAGGTTAAGAATATTGCATACCTGTACCTACCTGATGGTTGTTGGAGAGGGATGCATGTTGTTGTTGAGTTGATGATCAATCCATGGTCCTCTTGAGGTTATAATTTCCTTTGTTTGCTTCTGCACAGGTTTTCATAGCTTGGTGATTCTATACTTTTGTCTTCCAATTACCGTGAGTAACTTATCTTAGTAAAATCAAGTCTTATTGGAGTGATGGGATAGGCCATGGGTGATGTTCACCTTCCATATACCTTATTCCATCATTAGACACCTTTCCTACACTTCATTTCACCTTTTATACCTTCTTATAGCTTTCATCGTGTTTCTTGTAGTAAACTAGGACATAGTACTACAAGAAACCTTGTAGCAGTATTGTTTTGTGAATATCTCCCAAACGGTAGAAGGGATTGACCTGAACATTTTTGACCATGTTTCCATCATCCTTATGCACCTCCCCTAAGAACAATTTTCCCAACGGATGTACAAATCTTGAGAAATATAAAAAATGGTTCGAGTTGATGGACGAAAATTTCTTGTAAATCTGCACTATAATTTGCAGAAATTTCTTGGGCATGTTACCATAATCCGTAAGAATCTCCCCATGAAAAAATGTTTTAAATGGATGCACGAATATCGTGAAAGTTAAAAAATGGATGTAGGTGATGGAGGGTCGATTTCTCGAAAACTATGGATTGGAATTTGTTGAAATCACTTGATCATGTTACCATCATCCATATGCATCTCCACTTGAAACAACTTGAAAAATGCATGCATGGTTTTCAAGATATGACAAAAATAAATTTATCTTCTATGTATTTTTGTTTCTTATAGTAAAATGGAGTCTTCGTGTAGTATTTTAGGATAGCAACAAAAATGAATGGGAAAAAGTTAGGAATGATGGGTGGATGGTTGAAATAGATCAAGGTGATGGATTGGCATGGCCTTGGTCCTTATGGAGCATCTGAGCAAAGGAGGAGAAAGTCCAATTTTGACTTCCTTTGACTAGAATTTTGACCAATTTTTTTCTTTCTTTCTTTTTTTTCCAATTTGTTTTTGTTGCTTGTAGATGTTGGAGAACACCTGCATTCATCAGAGAGATACATGGAGCAAATATTTTTTATTTTTTCCTTTTTTTTCTTCTGTGCATACTAGCTACCTCATTGAGGTTTTCAACTCGTCAGTGTGCCTAGGTGCCTCAAAGTAGGTTCTCAGTTAAGATCTTTTCGTTTTCTCTTCTTTTCTTTTTTCCCTTTTCCAACCCATTGACCACCTCATGGAGGTTTTCAATCAATGAGTGAATATCAGGTGCCGCAATGAAGGCTTTCACTTGATATTTTTATTTTTTTGTCTTATTTTTCATTTTTTATTTCTTTTCCTATCCTACTCCATTTGAAAAAACAAAATCATTTTCAAGTATAGGAATACTTCCAATGGAGCCATGTGCGCATCCAGATGACAGATAAACTTATGTGTAAGCTTGCAATATATGATTTGACATGTACCTGAATTTCAGAGACCGAATATTTTGACTTTGGAAATATAAATCACAATTGAAGAAGAGAATAATGCTGCATCTATTTGATTTTCAAGAACCAAACCTCAATATAACTTTGATTCCCTTGGTTTGTTTTCTTATTTGGATCATTATTCATGTCTTATTCTACCATGACCTTTAAACATTCCTCTTTTTGTTGATTGTTCTCTTGAATACATGGAGGATTTTGTGGTAACCATGAGGGAGCTTTCTCAATATCTGATTTTGTTGTCTACTCTTCATGCAGTGCAAGCCGTGATTGTTTGGTCTTCTCTTTTGAATATTATTTTTCTGCATGGTCTCTTTCAATGGCATCAATAGAATCTATTTTTTGTAATATTCTTCATGAGATGATATGAATACCATTAAGCTCAAGAGGAAATATTTGGAAGTGGTATACCTCAGCATTGTAAGTGGGTTAAGCTACTTCAGTGTGTGGGTTTGGAAATGGTCATACATGTATTTGAGCGGGAGTGGATATTGGAGATGGATGTGGTTGGGGTTGTTGTTGTGGTGGTGGTGGATGTTAGGGATAACATGGAGTTAGGTAAGCTTCAAATTGTGAATTAGGTTGCTATGGTCTTCTTGGAGCTACATAACATAGCTGCATTGAAAATTGACTTGCTTTATTGTCCTCTTGGTAGACTTCCTTAAACATTGGTAATGAGGGGCAATATTTAACATGATGTGATTCTGCATGTACAACATGAATATCAACATCTTATTTTTTCTCATTTTTTATTCTTTTGTGCACTTAGATTGCTAAGAATTTATGTTTTAAAGTTATCATGCAAATTTCCAAGTTTAGCGTTACTTACCGATCTTGATGTTGATTGACTTACTCTTACCCTTCCTCTTGATATCACAGAAAGTTTTAAGGATGGAAATTTATTTTAAAGTTTAGAATCTTTGGTGAATCTCACTACTACATATTATGCAATTTGTAAAATGTTTGGCAATGTTTTTGTAAATGTATTTAAATTTCTAATAATTCTATGTAGTCTCTATATAAAATTTTGGTGATTTTTAAGGTAAAATAATTTTATACCGTAAAATTTAGGCAAATAATTTTTAGAAAAAATGGAAATTAACGAATATTTTTTTCGAAAAAGGATGGAAAATTAACTCACTTGCGAATCTTAGCCCCTAAAATTTTCCCTGCTTGATATGTGTTTGCATGCTTCACAAATTTCTTGAAATGATAATTGGTATACATCATCTCTACTCATGAGATTAAGGATATCAATCCATTCATCCCTAATTGTTCTAAGTAAGAGGGTTTTTAGTGTATTGGATCATAAATTATGTAGTTTTTCCCTCTTAACATTATACATGAACCTCTCTATTAGATCCTCAAGGCTCTCACCTTCTTTTGGATTCATTCTAAAGAATTATACTTTAAGGTCATGATCTTTATATTTTTCTAGAAATATCTTTTGCATATCACTCCATGATCTTATTGATTTATTCCCTAAACTCATAAGCCATTTAAGAACTCTATCCTTCAATGTTGTAGAAAACAATCTTAGTTTTTGAGTGTTTAATAAGTAACAATAAGATCTACAAAGGATTTCAAACTCAAAGAGAAAGGTTTCCAGATCCTCTAAGCTTAGACCATGAAAATTTGGAAGAAAAGATGGAGGGATGTTCTTCATATGCACACTGACATCATTACGTTGAATAGGAAATCTAACAGGATCTTCTTCATTGTCATCATTTCCATCCATTTCTTCTTCCTACTCTTCCACATCTTCTTCTTCTACCTACAAAAATGAATGATGATGTGGCTCTTACTACACCACGTGATCAAATGGAACAATGTAAACTTTGAAACAAGAAATATAAACTCAAAATGGGCACTCTAGCCAAAAAAACCCAAAAAAACATGAAAAACAGTGCTAAAAACGAAAAGTGTTGATGTTGGAATAACACTTTTTTTTGTTAGGGTAAGTTTTCAACATGTTTTAAAAATGGCAATGAAAACCAATTTTTTGTGCAAAATTTGAGCAAAAAACACCCTCAAAGCGAAAAGTTTTGATGTTGGAATAACATTTTTTTTTTTCTAGAGTAAATTTTCAACATGTTTTAAAAATGGCAGTGAAAACAAATTTTTCTGTGCAGAAAACATCCTCAAACTGAAAAGTGTTGATGCTCGAATAACACTTTTTTTAAGGTAAATTTTCAACACATTTTAAAATTGGCAGTGAAAACGAACTTTTTGTGCAACAATTGTGTGAAAACCACCCTCAAAACGAAAAATGTTGATGTTGGAATAACACTTTTTTTTCTAAGATAAATTTTAAACAGTTTGAAAAAATGGTGTAAAAGATTTTATCATGACTCTGAAAAACATTAAAATTTAAAAAGAATAATGAAAACGTAAAATAAAAAATAAAAACAAAAATTAAAACAATGAAAAAAAACAAAAAGAATTTTTTTTTAAAAAGAATACCAAAACATAAATAAAAATATATATTAAAAACAAAGCATAAAAAAAAATTCAAATATACAAAAAAGAGAAAAAAATTCAAACATAAAAGAAAAAAGTTAACAAAAAAAATCAATCATAAAAATGTTAAACAAAAAATAAAATAACATGATGATGATGATGGTTAACGTCCACTGAGACCAAACTTTGGTCTATCGGACCTAAAGAAACAAGTTGTTTAATTTGACGTAAGAATTTTATTCATATGCTCAAAAAGCTCGGAGAGAAGCCCCCCGAGCTCACTATAATTTTGACATCGTAAAAGGCTAGGAAGGTCAGTATTGTGAAAAAGATTATGAAACTGAGATCTAATGTGGTTGTACGTGGGGCACTCTAAGAGGAAGTGGTTTTCATCCTCGATATTCCTATTCTCACAGAGATGGCAGATCCTTCCCATCCATGGTGTTTTAGGAACTACCCAACAACCTGTTTCACTATGGAGCTCATGAGAGTTCATTCTAATCTTCACTATATTAATTTTCTTCTTTGAACTAGTTAAAACAAAGAGATACTTTTGATCTTCTAGGGCGGGGTTGATGACATTCTTATAATAGTCTAATTTTCTTTTAGCTGCTAAATCTTTCTCACACCACATTTTTTCTTTGAACTTAGAACTAACAATATTTTTAATGTTATTAATGTTTTGCAATGTATCATTTTCGTTGATCTCCCAAAGGTTTAACCAGGCCCTCGTGTCTTTATACCACCCCCACTTGAGCCTTAGGTGGTTTTGGCTAGAATTTAAAGCTAGCTTAGGAAGTCTATAACAAACAAATAAAAGGTAAGAATTAAAAAACAAAAAAAAAAGTAAAAGAAATATAAAGAAATAAATAATAATAAAAGCATATTTTCAAATAAATTTACAATTTTTTTATTTTATTTCTCTTTCGTAAACCATAAAAAAAAAGAAAAAGAAAACTATAAAATTAAGTAAAAATAGAATTTTTTTAAAAAACGTTAAAAAAACAAAAAATAAAAAGAATAAAAACAAACTAGACTAAAAAAATAGAAAATAAATAAAAACAAAACCCAAAAAAATTACAAAACTACTAAAATTAACATTAAAAACATTTTGATTTTTGTATTTGGAATACGAGATGACGAGGGGGCGCTCTGCAAGAAGCGATTAGGGTTACTGTGCAACCCGTGACGGCGCAAACGGCCGATCGAAGAACCTGTACCCACACCAAATCGAAGCTCTGAGCGAAAAGAGCACCAGCACTGCGCCAGTCAGGCGCCATGGAGACAACGCAGGGGGGGGCGTCAGGGCCCTCCCCAATGCAGCATGAGTAGGACAATGATTTCCTCTTTGGCTCGATCAATAGGAAGATCCTGAACAGAGAAGATTCGACACAGCAAGAGAATAAAAAGTCAGAAGATCCTCAAGGCCAAGACAACGGACCGCAGGACAAGGGGAAAAAAAACAAGGAGGAGGCGCCAAAGGTCACCTCAGCCACCTGCAAACCAGTAGCTGCTGAAAGGCCAAGAATCGAACTTCAAGGACACCTGATAAATGCCAGAATCGAGTTTATGAAAGAACACGCCATAATAGGGAAGTTCATAGGCTTCTGGCCTACGGAAAGAGCCCTTTATGGATGGATCGCTGCCAAGTGGAAACCAAAAGGGGATGTCCTGCTGCAATTAGGACCGAAGGGTTTCTTCACAGTTATCTTCTACTGTGTTGAAGACAAACTCAAAGTATTAGGAACAGGCCCTCACTTCTTCAATGCAGCGGGTCTGTACATGCGAGATTGGATACCCAGGTTTAACCCGGACAAGGAGGACCTAACCTGGGCACCAGTATGGATTTGACTGTATGGACTCCCCGATGAATACTGGGACGAAGATTCCCTCAGGAGGATTGGAAATGGTGTGGGTGAATATATCAGAACAGCTGAAGAAACCAAAACACGCAGATTCATCTCATATGCCCGCATATGTGTTTTCATAAGGCTGAATGAAGCATTACCAGAGTCGTTAACGCTCTCCCATTGGGATGAAGAATGGATCCAGCCCTTGGACTATGAGCATGTGCCCTTTCGTTGTAGAAGATGCCATGCACTTGGGCACTTATTTAGGGATTGTCCTCTGAATGCCCCAGATGCGTCTCAGAACCCCTCAGCCACACCCAATCAAGACGGGTTCATCAAAGCACCCAGCAGAAGGCGCGCGCATAGGAAAAACACCAACGGGCAAAAGACACAGCAGAATAACACCAAAGGTCAGGCATCTAAGAATAGCTTTGAAATATTAGCAAACTCTTCAGAGAATGAGCCCATGACATCGGAGATCCGCCCCTCCCAGCCGTCTTCCTCTGCACCCCCTCCTCCGCCGCCATCCTCCCCCACCCGCAGGACTCCGGCTACCTCCCCAGATCCTCCTGAGGGCGCTACGAAAGTCTTGGCTGAAAAGGATCAGGAAAGGGAAAAGGGAAACATGAAGAACCCGCCATCCAGCACACATCCTTACGAGGAAGAAGGTAATCAAGTAAAACCGATGGAGGAAGAGCCCGAGAGCATCGACTTACAAGGCCTGAATATTCAAGAGCTGGAGTTAGCATGCAAAACAAACGCTTATGACGACATCTCTGAATCCCAACTCAACACTCTGGAGGTCGTCATTTCTAGAGCTTTTCAGCAGCAACAATTAGGAATCCAACCTGGAAGTTTATGGGATGGAAGCCAACCACCAAAGGAATCTAAGAAGCGAGGAAGAAAAACCGATTTGCAGAGAACAATAGAGATCGGGCGGCTTCTGCTAGACTCTGGAAGGTATGCGAAACTGACAAAGTATTACAAACCCACTGTTAATAGTGATCAATGAAGTTAGTCTCTTGGAATTTAAGAGGGCTCAACAGCCCAGAGAAACGTAGAATGCTAAAAAACATGTTTAGAATGGAGAAGCCACAGATCTGCTTCCTCCAGGAAACTAAATGCAACAGCAATACCATAGATAATATTCTCAAGAAGGCCTGGCCAGGATGCCGCTCAATAGCAGTTGATGCTTCTGGAGCATCAGGGGGCTTAGCCATAGCATGGAATGAACAAGCAATAGAACTCTCAGATTACAATGCCTCCCATCATTTAATACAGGCAACTTTCCATGTTCAGGGAACGAATGTGAAGGGCAACCTCTCAAATGTTTACTTCCCACAGGACACTGGGAGTAAAATAGCTCTTCTCAACACTCTTGAGGCTCCGAATAATAACAGAAGGTTCCCTCTGTGGATAATAGGGGGCGACTTCAACATGATTACGAGGCTAGAGGAAAAGAAAGGAGGGCGAAATAAGCTGGAGCAAGACTCCAACCACTTCAAGAACTTCATACAAAACGCCTCCCTCATAGATCTGCCATTCTGTAACGGAATGTTCACCTGGAGCAACCGCAGAGCGGGAAAGCATCACATCACCTCTAAGCTCGATCGCATCCTCATCTCGGACAACGCGATCCACCTGGGAGGAGACCTCAATGCAGCCATTCTCCAGCATACGGGCTCAGACCATTGGCCAATAGCCCTTCAGTGGCAACGGCCGGGGAATCAAATGCGAAGACCCTTTCGCTTTGAAAGCTTTTGGCTTACACACCCTGAATTCAAAGATTTAGTCAAATCCATTTGGACCTCCTTCGCTCCCCCAGAAGGATCCAAGATGTATCAATTTCAACAGAAACTCAGATACCTTAAAGACCACATAAAGAGATGGAACAGAGAAAAATTTGGGGACATATTCAAAGCCCAGCAATCCCTCAATATGGAGCTAGCAAACCTTCATCAGAAAATAATCACAGAAGGGCATACGGAAGGTACCTTAGAACAGGAAAGAAGCCTCCACAGTCAAATCCAGGAAAGGCAGAAGCAGGAGGAGCTGTATTGGAAGCAAAAATCTCGAATAAAATGGCTAAAGGAAGGAGAACGCAACACGAAATTCTTCCATAGCACCACAATACAGAGAAGGATGCACAATAACATCCCTTTCATCCAAAAGAAAGGAGGAGAGAAGCTCGAAAAGCATGACGAGATCGAAGCCGAGCTACGCAATCACTTCCATCAAATCCTACAGGAGCCCGAAGGAGACAGGAGATCAACCATTGAAAAAATCACTAGCAATATACCCAGAATTGTTACGGAAGAACACAATGAACTCCTACTCCGTCCAGTTTCGCCTCAGGAGGTCGATGAAGCTATGTTCCAGCTCAAAGAGGGAAAAGCACCGGGGCCTGACGGTTTCACATCCACATTCTTTCACACATTTTGGGAGCTGGTTAGACAAGAAGTATGGCAAATGGTGGACGAGTCGAGAGCCCTTCACTGGATGCTACCAGCTCTCAACACTACGTTTATAGCCTTGATCCCCAAGGAGAAGGAAGCCATCACGCCGGATAAATATAGACCAATTGCGCTGTGTAATGTTATATACAAAGTGGTCTCCAAAGTCGTCGCTAACCGGCTGAAGCCTCTGCTACCGATGCTCATTTCCCAGGAACAATATGGCTATGTGGAGGGCAGACAAATTATGGATGGCATCTTCCTAACGCATGAAATCATTCACTCCCTCAATCAATCCAAAAAAGCAGGTATGCTTCTCAAACTCGATCTTTCAAAAGCCTTCGATAAACTCAGCTGGACCTTTATACAGCAACTGTTAAAAGCTTTTGGTTTTAATGCAATGTGGATACGATGGGTTATGAGTCTGATAAACTCATCTCAATTCTCCATTCTTGTAAATGGCTTCCCTTCCAAGCCATTCAAACCCTCAAGAGGAATTAGGCAAGGGGACCCTCTTTCACCCTTCCTTTTTGTACTCATGGCAGAAGGTCTAGGTCGTCATATCAAGAATGCTCTCCGATCCCACCAGCTCAAAGGTATTTCTGTCCACAGTACCCAAGCCACTTCACATCAGCAATTTGTTGACGACACGATGCTTTTTGGCTACCCCTCAGCCCAGGAAGCTGCCCGCCTCAAATCCTTACTTTCTGACTTCGCTGAAGCCTCAGGCACGGATGTAAACTATTCCAAATCGCAGATCTTCTTCTTCCATACGCCTCCCACTGTAAAATCTGCCATTGTTCGCATTCTTGGAATCCCGAGCGCCTCCCTCCCCTCAAAGTACCTTGGAGCCCCCCTTACAGCCTCTGCTCTCAAGCACTCTGCCTGGCGCTCTCTCATAGAGAAGCTGGAATCCCGCCTCAGCTCATGGACGTATAGATCTCTAAATCTAGCCAACAGAGTGGTGCTTATTAAATCCGTGCTTCAAGCCATGCCGCTATATCTATTTTCCATTCTTGCAGCGCCCAAATGGGCCTTGAAGAGAATAAGACAGCTTCAACGCAGCTTTCTATGGGGAGGAACAACTACTAATAAGAAATGGGCCCTAGTCAAATGGCCAACAGTTTGCCAACCGAAAGAAAAAGGAGGTATTGGGTTACGGGATCCGGAGCACAGTAATGCCATCATGTGTGCTAAAATCTGGTGGCAATGGATAACGAACCCGGAAAAGCCATGGGCCAAGCTCTGGACAGCTAAGTATGCAAACAATAGACCCCAGGAGGAGCTCATCCGCTTCATCCCATGGGAAAATGGCTCGCTTGTTTGGAATGCGGCCAAACAGCACTATCACTTAATACAACAACACAGCTTTTGGGAAGTAAGAAACGGGCAAACAGCAAGGTTCTGGACCGATGCTTGGAATCAGATGCCAAAGCTCTATCACACCCTCCACATACCCATGGAACACGTCAAACAGGAACAGTAGCAGGAAAAGATAAACTACTACTGGGGACCAGCAATGGACAATGGATTTAGAAAATGGAATATTGAAACTCAATGGGCAATCACCACTGATCTGCAGGATACAGGGGTTTTAGAAAGGGAGCTGGACAAAAGAAGAATACGACATAATGAGGAGGCCGACATTCTAAGATGGGGATATCGCCCAAAAGGGGATTTCACCACCTCAGAAGCTTATAAAATTCTCTGCAATAATAATACTAACCCAGACCCCATCTGGACCAAAATATGGAATGTCGGTTCCTGGCCCAAGATATCATACTTTTTATGGCTGGTCGGTCACAAAAAAATCCTTACATGGGATAAACTGCGAAGAAGGAACTTCCATGGTCCCTCGCGATGCCCAAACTGTGCCCATAATGAAGAAACACTTCACCATCTCCTGGATACATGCTCTCTAGCAAGTCAACTTTGGGAAAAGGCGGGCTTCAGGTGCCAAAGAAGATGCAGAACACACAGCGATATTATTGAATCCCTCAGGCACTGGACACAAAACCCGTACAAGAGTGCTCTCCTCAATGGTTTATGGAATCTTTTACCAGGCCTCATAGCATGGTGCATCTGGAAAGAAAGAAACAAGAGGATCTTTAAAAATCAAAGCACGCAGATAGAGGAGGTTTGGACAAAACTTTGTGGGAATCTAGGTGAAACTCTGAGCCTACACTCATGGACAAAAGAAGATTTCCCCACGCTGGATAATGAGATCGGTATACTCAGCAATTGGCATCTAAACATCTCGCAACCCCAACAGGGGATAAATGCTAACGC
The DNA here is from genome assembly GCA_031772625.1 of Pinus tabuliformis. NCBI lineage: Eukaryota > Viridiplantae > Streptophyta > Pinopsida > Pinales > Pinaceae > Pinus > Pinus tabuliformis. Next base: position 1,983,623,369 of record CM062817.1, on the reverse strand, counting down.
CCGCAGAGACTCAAGCACAGATACCTGGAGCGCCCCACCAAAACACTCTTATAAGCTCAATTTTGATGGAGCTTCCAAGGGCAATCCTGGAAGGGCAGGCTATGGAGGAATCCTTAGAAATCATGAAGGCACACCTCTGAAGATATTTTTGGGATCATTGGGATGGGATTCAAACAATTCAGCAGAAATCGAAGGACTATGGCAAGGACTTCTACTAGCTGAAACTCTCCAACTGCATCCCTTGATCGTGGAAGGAGACTCCCAAATCCTCATAAACATGGCCAAGAGATTGCAAAATGGCTCTCATGCGAAAAGAATCACAAACAGTTGGCGACTAGCAGCACGCCTCGAAGCAATTGAAGTAGCCCTTCGCAGTGACAGGGTAATCTCCTTCTCCCACACAAAAAGCGATGGCAACAAAGTCACCGACCTTCTTGCCAACATTGGGGCAGAACACAACTATACTCTTCTCATTGGCGGCCCGACAGAGATCTTAGATAATACTCAAGCCCAGGAGCTGATCAAGCTAATCCAAAATGATAGAGCTCTCCCGGATGCGGGTGCCACGTCGGGAGAACACAGTACGCCACATGGTGTACATGGGCAAGCCTAAGGTTAAAACACTCCTTAAATGCTCCACGCCGCCCTGGCCAGCGAGCGTGAGAGCTAAAGGGAGACGGGACGGCCATTTATGGTCTGCGAGGAGCCTTAATCGCAGAGGCAAAAGGGAGTTATGGGGCACCAGCTTCAAGGAAAACCACCGATGCATAAAACTGCAGAATATGGAGAATGTTGGTCAATTCGATCTGAGGAGGTGGAGGTTTGGGTTTCAGGGCTCAGCGAGGATTCAAGGAGCCACCTGCGGATTCTCTGGTGCAGTGGAAAAGCTTCGACAAGAAGTGTTGGTAAGTGGGCAGTTATGGCGCGAAGGCAAAGGCCTTTCAGTCGACGCGGCACAGGAAGAAGAGGTGCCTCGCGTCCCCCTGTCAATCCTGCGTCGAGTTGCTGCCGATGCCTTTGTCACAGGGTGGAGGAAGCCAACCCCATCCAAGCTCAGCAATTCATGGAAGCCAAGCCACAGAACCCAGAAGCTGCTCCACTTCCGGCGTTCGGCTCAGCGATTTTCTCTATCAACAATCTGCAAGGTAATTCAAGCATCCAAGCTCATGTTTCAGTTTTATTTGTGGAAAAGGCGAAAGAAATCGAGGGGGAACAATCCCAGGCTCCAATTCAACCAATGGATACTCCCCATGCCCCAATTCAGCTTGCAGAGAGCTCCAAAGCAGCTGAGGACAAAGCTGGGGCACAATCTGAGCCAGAAGCTGCTCTGCCAGCTTCCCAACCAGCACCAGCAAAGGGCAAAGCTAAATACGACTGGGGACCCCCACCAGAAGGAGAATAGTGGATCTATCCAGAAGACTCGGAGGAGGACTCTGATGCCTAGTCACGCGCTCAACCCAATTCCAGCTCTCTGTTGGCACTCAGGTTTTTTCGTCTGCTGTTTAATTAGCCACCAACACTTAATGTATGGAGTTAATCGTTTTGCTTGGTCCGATAATTTTGACGTTCAGTGTGAGTCCGATCCCCTGCGTGGGTCTCTGATGGTTTTTATTCAAGTTTCTGTTTTGCCCCTGCGTGGGATTGGAAGTTTTGTTTGGTCTAGTCTTCACAGCCCCTCTGCTATGGCATGGGCTTTCAGTTTTCATAGAAAGCACAATGAGAATGGTCTCTTTTTGGCCCCTGCGTGGGCGCTTAATTACTGGAAGAAGGCCCCTGCACGGGCAATGGACTCAATGCAACTCGATGAGCAAGAGTGCCAACCCAGGCCTCTCGCAATGTATAAACCTGAATGTAATCGTTCTCAGTTTTTACTGTAAATAATAGAAGTAGAATAGCCTTTAACGATAAAAAAAAAAAAAAAAACATTCAAAACATTTAAAATGAAAACTGAAAAAAACAAAAATTACATTGAAATTAAATTAAAAAAAAAAACCAAAAAACAATTAAAATTTTAAAAAATAAAAAATAAAAAAATATTTAATAAAAAAAAATATTTTTTTGATTTAAAAAGAAAAATAAAAAATTCTAAAATCTAAATTTCAATTTAACATTGATTTAAAATTTCGATTTAACAAAAAAACAAAAAAAACATTTAAAATTAAAAAAAAGAAACGAAATATATTTTGATTTGAAAAAAAAAACATTTAAAATATTTTAAAAGTATATATTTTAAAAATATCTATAAAATTTAAAAAATACATTTATTTTCTTTTTTTTTTTAAATAAGTTTAACATATATAAAAAAAAGTTATTTTTTATTTGAAAAATAACATGAAAAAATCAGCCTCTGCCGAGCTGCCTATGGTGGCGTGGCCATGCACGACGTCTAATTATTTCTGTTTTTTTTTTTTTTTTAATATGTAAACGTATTTTTTTGAAAATAAGAAAATTAATTTAAGTATTTTTGTTCAATTTTATATATATTTTAAAATATATACATTTTTAAATATTCTAAACGTATTTTTTTAATAAATCTTTAAGATTTTAAAATATTTTAAATGTTTTTATTTTTTAAATCAAAAGCATATTTTGTTTTTCTTTAATTTTAAATGTTAATTTATATATATATATATATATATATATATATATATATATATATATATATATATACGATTTTTATTTATTAAAAATGTACATTCTAAATTTGTAAATGTTTTTTCTAATCAATAATATACATAGTTTTTAAAAATTTAAATGGTTTGTTTTTAAATAGTAATTTTTATTTTTATTTTTATTCTATTTGTTTGTTTTTTAATTTTAAATGTCTTTTATTGATGATGATGATGATGGTTAATGTCCGCTGAGACCAAATAATGGTCTATCGGACCTAAAGAAACAAATTATCTATTTTGATTTAAGATTTTATTCCTATGCTCAAAAAGCTTGGAGAGAAGCCTCCCGAGCTCACTATAATTTTGACATTGTAAAAGGCTAGGAAGGTCAGTATTGTAACAAAGATTGTGAAACTGAGATCTAATGTGGTTATACACGGGGCACTCTAAGAGGAAGTGGTTTTCATCCTCGATGTTCCTATTCTCACATATATAGCAGATCCTTTCCGCCCATGGCGTTTTAGGAACTGCCCAACGACCTGTTTCACTATGGAGCTCATGAGAATTCGTTCTAATCTTTGCTATATTAATTTTCTTCTTTGAGCTAGTTAAAATAGAGAGATACTTTTGATCTTCTAGGGTGGGGTTGATGACCTTCTTATAATAACTTAATTTTCTTTTAGCCGCTAAGTCTTTATCACACCACATTCTTTCTTTGAACTTAGAAGTAACAATATATTTAATGTTATTTATGTTTTGCAATGCATCATTTTCGTTGATCTCCCAATAGTTTAACCAGGCCCTTGTGTCTTTATGCCACCCTCGATTGAGCCTTAGGTGGTTTTGGCTAGAATTTAAAGCTAGCTTAGGAAGTCTATGATCGTCTATGTTACTGATTTTGTGCTTGTACAACAGAAACCTAAGCATAGCTAGGCTCTGAATAGGGGAAAGACCTGCTTCTATAGGGAGAATAGGATAGGGTGTATTACTTTTAATTTTCAGGTTATAAGTTATAAAACGCTTCTGGATTTGCTCAATCTTTCTCCATGATTCTCTGGAGATGCTGCAACCCCAAACCTCACAGCCATATAAGATAACAGGAGTGACTAAAGTTTCAAGGAGGAACTTCTTTTTATCCCACATTACAAGGTTTGCTATTTTGCAGTTATTTTCAAGAACAAAGTAAGCTTTCCACCCCCCATTAGTCCTTTTCTCAATGCTATGGTTCCAGTTGAGCTTGTGATGAATATCAATTCCTAGGTACTTGTAAGAATACACTTCCTCCAAGTTATTATTATCATATATAAAATTAGCGTAAGTGTCCTTCTTGGATTTGATAATCATAACTTTTGTTTTGTCAATGTTAACAATCATACCCATGGTAGAGCAGAAATCCTTAAGAAGTCTGAGTTGCTTATTAAGATCAGATGGGCACCTTGCCAAAAGAACAATATCGTCAGCATAAAGAAGAAGGATGACGACTATCCCAGCTAAGATCGTGCCATCACATCCTGCTTCCTCTAAACAGCCTTCGCGCTTATCGATGTAAATACCAAATAGGGTAGGGGAGAGGGGGCAACCTTGTTTAACTCCGATGTTACACTTAATATCTTTTGACCACCTTTTAGTGCTCTTTAGCTTGGCAATTACATTCTCGTATAACCTTATAGCGGCAGCTCTCAACTCGAGAGGAACCTTTAGCTCTTCTAATCTATTCCAAAGGTTGTATCTAGGAACCGTATCGAAAGCCTTTCTAAAGTCCACAAAGCAACAAAATAAATTGGATTTATCATTACGACATTCCTCCGCAATGATCCTAAGCGTAACAAGGTGGTCTGTTGTTGAGTGATGCCTTTTGAAACCTGCTTGGCCTTTAACCCGCTTACCTTCACTTTCAAGCCATATGCTTAACTTCTTTTCCAAAATACTACCATATAACTTGGCTAAGAGAGGGCTGATCATAATTGTTCGATAATTAGAGGGGTTATTTGTATCCCCACTTTTAAAATAGGGATAATGAGGCTCTCAGTCCAAGGTTTAGGGAACCCTTGCTTGACTACTTGATTGAAAAACTTGTGGATGTGGGGGATGAGGACAGGACCTCCAATTTTTAATATTTCCGCTTGGTAACCTTCAATGTCCTTAGCTTTCCCATTAGCGAGGCGATTAACCCAAAACTTAATGTCCTATAAAGAGAAAACTTCTTTCGTTGTGAGAAGGGTTTCCAAATTATCCATGACATTTGGAGATCCATAAAGCTTTTTAAGATAGGAATTCCAATCATGAAGGGCAATTTTATTATTATCCTTAGTCTTCCTAGTTAGAATCTGCCTCCAAAATTTCTTAGGAGCTACCTTAGAGAGGTGTAAGAGATTCTCCTGTCTTTGACGAATGTACTGCCTCTTTTTCCTTTTAGTTAGGGCTTTGTATATTTTTATCTTGTCCATTTTAAGAGATTCATCAACAGCTTCCTTAATTGCTCTCCTTGCACTTTTACAATCTTTGTCATACCATGGATTGGTTTTGCTATTTCTTTTTATTATTTGAAACTTCAATTGAGAACTTGTTAATAGAATATGAGAGGGTTGTAGTAAAATTATGATAGAAGTCTTCTATGTTGTCTATATTAGATAAAGGAAGCAAATTAGTTTTTAATTCATTTAGAAAGAGATCATTTTTATTTCTATAAAATATTAAGTTCTTTTGGATATAAGTATTATTTTCTATGGGAACTCTATGCATGAAAAAATTGAGAGTTATAAGTAAAGGCCTATAATCAGAGTCAGGTTCGTGGTCGTTTAAGATGTCAAAATTTATTATTTCATTGTATAATGGGAGATCGGAAATAACGTAGTCTACCACGCTGCTACCAAGTCCATGGATGCAGGTCATCTTGCTAGAATTGGGCCACTTCTTTAGACCATTGCAAATTATGAGATCCTGAGCACTATAGAGCTTGACTAGCTCCGACCCAAACAAATTTTCCCCGAGATCTTAAGAGTTCCTTTTGTACCTACTAGCCAGAGTAGGTTCTTCGTCTAACCAAAGAGGATTAGGGTTGGAATGATTGCTTAGAATAATAGCTTGGTTGTTTGAAGTTCGAGCATTAAAGTCACCTATTAAAAGGATATTACCGTCATTCCTTAGGCTAGAAATATCATTCTCTAAACCATTGTAAGGGTTAGTTTTATCTAGATTCTTCTTCTTATAGAAGTTAGAATTAATGGGGGGAAAATAACATATTTCTATGTAGGACTTTTTATTATTAATGTCTTTGATCTCTATCCAACTATATTGGTTGTGAGGGTCGTTTTTATAAATCCTAACATGGGGGGAGATGTTCTTCTTAATGTAACAAGGTATTCCCCTAATGCCTCTACGGGAGGATCGCTTGTTCCAGGTAGACCATAGTGTAAAGTTATCCATGTTAGGGACCTTAGATTCTTCGTGCTCCCAAGTTTCAACAAGCAAAATAATATCAACATCATTTGAAATCCAACTTAGCTTGGGGCCTTTGTTCCATTGGAAGCCCCTACAATTCCAAGAAAGGATCCGGAACATGTTTAATTGCTATTGATTATTATCTTTTTGGTTTCTATCTCGAATAAAGGCTTTTGTATTTCTGATTATTGCCCATTTTCCTTCCTTTCTAGCTTCTTTTACCTTTTGAACCTCCTTTCTTAATTCTGCTTGGTCTTCTGGAATGAGATCTTCATTTATGAATATTCCCGTTCCTTTTAGACTTGAAGTTTTACTAAGTATGTCATGCTTATGATCAGTGGAGCTCACCTTTATGCGGATTAGTCTTCCTTTTTTCTCAGTTAATTTCCCCAACCTTGTTGCTTCTGTGAGACACAATGTTTCAATTTGTAATCTATTATGTAGTTCTATCTGGGCTAAGGCTAAAGTAACCTCATCTACTTCCTCTTTTAAACCGAATATTATAAGGTTTAAGGCCCTTTTGTTACGTTTGTGGTCTAATTCTATTAATTTTTTCATTTCATCTTTAATTGGTTTGATATCTAACTTATCTACCACATTATTTAGGGTGAGGCGGCTATTAACTTTTTCTTCTAGTTCTTTAATCATGTCTTTCATTTTAAGACTCTCTAAAGTATCAGCATCTCCTTGCTGGGATGGTTGGTTAGTATCTTGGTTATGTTTTTCTATAACCTGCAGTCTAGTCTCCATTGCCTCCATTTTATTCTCTAGTAGTTCTATTTTATTTTCTATTTGTTTTTGGATCGTGTCTTCAAGAGATGCAAATTTATTTTCCAGCATGGCTTCTAACTCTTTTTGTAGCTTGGCTTCTCTTTCTTCTCTACGTTTCTCTAAAGACTCTATATACTCATAAAGGCCTTGTAGAGTAACTGTGCTAGGTCTTCCCTTGGTAATTTTTGGTAACTGTGGTGAAATATTCATACTTGAAATTATATGAGCAAATATGTATTATAAAAAGAAAAAGATAAGGAATGTGTGCACCTGATATCAGAAAACCTGACTGCAGATCGCCCATCTGCCCTTGGTAATCTTTGGTAACTGACTGCAGATCGCCCATGCCCACCGCAACTTGCAAACTCTTTCATCGAGCCTCAGAACACTTTCACCAAAAGAATATATAGAGTATGTTTTTAACTCTTTCACTGAGCCTCAGAACTCTTTCACCGAAGAATATATGCGAAGAATATATAGAGTAAGAATATATGCCAAGAATATATAGAGTATGTTTTTAACTCTTTCACCGAAGTATATATAGAGTACGTGTTTAACTTTTTCACCGAGCCTCAGAACACTTTCACCGAAGAATAATATATATATATATATATATATATATATATATATATATATATATATATATATCTAATTCTAAATGGTTTTGTTTTTTAAATTCATATATATGTATATATTAAAATATAAAATCTTTTTAATTTTTAAATATATAATTTTTTTTTCTTTCTTTTTTTTCCCTTTTTTTCTTTTTTCTTTTTTAGTATATATATATATATATATATATATATATATATATATATATATATATATATATATATATATATATATATATATAATCCTAATTTTAATAGTTTTTAATTTAATTTTATTATTTTTAGCTTAGTTTGTTTTTAATTTCTTTTTTTTTTAGCTTTTTGTTAATGCTTTGTAAAAATTTTCTATTTTTAGTTACCTAATTTTATAGTTTTTTTTTTCCAATTCTTTTTTATGGTTTACGACATAATTTTTTTTTTTTTTTTTACATTTTTTATGTTTTTTTTTTGTCTTTTTTACATATATTTTTATATATACTTTTTTTATGTCAAAAAAAATTTAAAGTGTAAAAAAATGTAACATTAAAAAAAAATCCACATGTAATGCATTAAAAAATTTAAAGTGTCAAAAATAAGCCCTCTAAAAAAAGGTTGATGTTGCATCAACACATTTCAAAATCAACATGAAAATTACTAACGTTTACAAAAAAATATTTATATTTGATGCATAAGAAAATTTAAAGTGTAAAAAATATGCTTCGGAAAAAATAATGTATTCTGCATCGCCAATTTTCAAAATCGGGTCACTTTTTCGCTACCTCTGCAAAATGGGTAATCATATTAGTTCCTATTTCAAAGTTTACATTCTTATCGTGGGGGTTGATGTTGGAGGAGTCTTTTGACCTTTTTTTCAATAAGAATGCTAATGCAATGCAATTTTTTGTTTTGAAATGAAATATGCATAATGATTTTTTTTTTGTTTATGCAAAATTAAAAGAAATGAATCAATTAGGGAAGAAAACAATGCATACTTTGACACATCCCTTGCAATGACGCCAAAAAGTGAAGAGCCTTGATATTGCAACAAGAATGTTGCAACTCCCAAGGATACAAACTTTAATTATCAACCCCGGGTTCGTACAAACTTAATAGGTATCAAAACTATAAGTGCAACATAGAACGTGTCATTCCTTCTCTATCATGATGTAATGGAGTGAATGTAATGAAATCAAATCCTAAACTAATTGCAGAAAATGAAATGCTCGAAATGGAAACCTTAACCTATTGCAAGAAAGATAATACAAGGAAATAAACCTATTCTAATTGCATAAAGTAAATATCATGAAATAAATGTCAACCATTACATTTCAAAAAGTTTAGATCCATTAACAGAGTTCATTGGATGTGGAAATCTAGAAAATCATCATTGTATTATCCAATTCATAAATTTGTCCATTAACCCAAACTGTTGAAATGTTTTGCATGAGTAAAGAACCAAGTCCTAAGTGGTCTTTAGTCATCCATAAAAATTGATTTAGATCCTAGGGCTCTTGATTCAACCCTAACGGACAGTATCCAAGATTCTTGAGTGAATATGCAAAAATATATGCATGTTGGAAGGCTACTACAGGGTTTCCTGTAGTTTACTACAAGAAACAACAAATTTGCTATAGGGAGTTATAATTCAATGAATGACCAACCAAATCTAATAAAATTTGGATGGGAATTTTTTTTTTATCGACTAGGATGTCTTAGGTCACCATTTCAAGTGGAATCACTCAAAAACACCTCTCTTAACCCATGCTAAAAAATGGTAGAAACTTGTTAATCTAAAATCTAGAATTCAAGAACTAGTGATCTAGTAAATCTATCAAATTACTAACCTAGTCAAGTGAAAATTCAATATGGATTTTTTTATTTATATACTAGAATGATTTTGTGAAATATTGCAATTGGAATTAGCTCAATTTAATCTCCTTAGAATGCTCTAAACAATAGTATAAATTTACTGTTATTTTCCACAAAGGACTTCTAGAAATCTGAATTTGGGAATAAACAAACTAATCCAAGTAACTCAATGATTAATATGACATTAAAATTTGTTACAATGATGAAATGATGCTTGTGATCCTGAAAAATAACTTACTTCAACCATCTAACCCAATCCTACAACAAGAAATCATTAATACTAAACGAAAAAATAGGAAAAAGACAAGAACAAGAGATGCATGTGAATAAGAAGTGAAACGAAAAAAAGAAAATGATAAAAAAGAGCTCTGAGGCTCCTGGGATGGCCAAGCCCAAGGAAAATTAGAGTCCTATGAAGGAGGCCAATATCTAGAAGCTAAACATGTCACCAATCTCCATTATTTCCATTAATACAATTATAGCCTTGCAACAAATGATAGTGGAGCTGCAAAAATATGAGTTCTCTCCACAAGAAGACTAAGAAAAATATATCCCTAGAGGCAAATTTGACTTGGTACTTATAAAAAATGATTATGAATCATGACCCATGAAAGGAGGAAGCTTTCCCCACTAAAATCCCTTGATTAGTGGATCTAGTTCCCAATACTAGGAATCTCCATTAAATAGGAGAGAACACATTCCTAGATTTTCTCAATTACTGGAGCTCCACAATCCGTGCCATAATTCCACAATATCTTGTTGATTTATTATTTAATATTGATCCTCCTATAGTAGGGATCAGGTCCCTAGATTATCTCCTTTGCCAAATCCCCATAATTTGCCCAATATTCTCATAATATTCCACAAAAATAAATAATATTAGGCATAAATATGCAATTATCCATAAACCTTTTTAATGAACATATTAAAGTTTAAATACATTATATAATGCAAAAAAAGATGTTTAATGTGCTGAAGGATGGTCAGATGGACCTTAATTTATGTCTAATTTAGAGGCCCATCTATAGTCAAGAAAAATATGTGTAGAAATATCATTACAAAATACTGATAGTGGGTTGTATTCTTTTATAAGGTACATAAGTGAAGCAAATCACTACAGAATGACAAAGAATTCCCCTCCAGCCATAATAGTTGGTGAAGAGCTATATTTTGAATTGGGAGGAAGTAGCTCTCCAACAAACTCTCAATTTATCTAGGTTAATAGAAACCCAAAACAAGAATTGACTCACCTCATAAATAATTATTGAACAAATATTAAGGTCTAGTGAAGAGAAGGAGCGAATGATAGCGGATTCGAGTGAGAAGTCCAACAATATAAACATATAAAAAACAGGGTTGAAAAGTAAAAAGGTGGAAATAGAGTCAGAGAAGTCTAAATGTGGAGGATAATTAGACAAGATGTATCGAAAATCACAAAATAAAAAGAATGAAATGGAGTTAGAGGGAGAGTTTAGGAAAATCAAACCCCCTACTTTTAATGGGGAAAAGAGTAAGATGTTGAATCCTGTCTTCTTAACAAGATAAAATACTTTCAAGTATATGAGTATGAGAGTAATTCAAAGGCTCGACTAACTATTTACCAGCTGCATGGCAAATCTAATCTCTAGTGGGAAGAGGCCAAAAGTGTACAACTTTTGGAAGAGAAGACAATTTATTGGGAGGTATTTCAAAGAATTTTAAGTCTCAGTACCTGAGCGAACGATACCATGATAATTGTGCTAAGGCGTTCCATGAGTTAAGGCTAGGAAAACTAACTATGGATGATTTTCTAGCAAAATTGGTAAACTTATTATGGTACATTCCCTATATTAAAGAAGAAAAAGAAAAGGTACAATGATCTCTAAATGGTTTATCAACATATTTCAAGGAACAAACCAAGTTTGACAATCCTAAGTGAGTGGAAGAGGTAGTAACAAAAGTCAGGTTGTGCTATGGGCAACTCAAGAATATAGGAGAAGGATTAAAACCGTGGAAAAACAAGGATGAAACCAAGTCTGTAATGAGTGAAAAAAGATAGAAACCTCCTTATCTTAAGAATTTTGGAAAGGATCAATAAAGGAAGAAGTTTAGTAAGGGAAATCTACATCAGCCTACATAGTCTTACACTAGATTGAAGCCCATGGAATTGAAAGGAAAAAAGAATAGTGGGATCAAGGAAAGGGAACCACTGAAGTGTTGGGGTTGTGGAAAACCACAATTATTAAGGGTCTGCCCACATAATCCATGATCTGCCTAGAATATCCAAGCAATTAATCAAGCAATGACTCTCAATTATGTTTCTAGAAATATTCCTAGGATCAGTGTAGCACTAGAAGAGAGACAAGTGAAGCATCAATATACTACGATTGAGATTGAAGATACCATTCTAAACCAATATGTGCCTGTTTTAATTTGTCCAGGGGCTAGTTTGAGTTATATTAGTCCCCAAACTATGGAAAGATGTAATTTAAAATATGAAAAATTTAAGAATGCATGGTTGGTACAATTAGAGATTGGTGCCAAAATAAAGGTGACCAGTCAAATAAAACAGTGTCTCATTGAGTTAAATGGCTACCTCATAGAGGAAAATTTAAATATTATTCCCTTATGATCCTATGATTTATTAATAGGCATGGACTGGTTGGAGAAACAAGCAGCTATTATAAACTGCTTGGAGAAAACAATGAGTTCCATGGGTGAAAATGGGAAAACCCAGTTGATTAGAGGTAAACCAAAACCAATATCAGTACAAAAAATTTCAATGTTACAACTGAAAAGGATTGCAAGGAAAGGATGCTAGGTATACATGGTGCAGGTGGAAACGAATAAGAAGCAAAGAGAAAAGGGAAATTTATATACTTTACCAGTCATCAATGAATTCCAAGATGTTTTTCTAGAGGAAATTCCTGGATTACTGCCTCATAGAGACATAGATTTCTCCATCAATTTAGTACTAGGTGCCAGCCTCGTGTCTAGATATCCTTACTAAATGAGTTTACTAGAGTTACTAGAAATAAAAATACAGTTACTGAAGCTTTTAAATAAAGGTCACATTAGTACCAATGTATCACCAAGGGGGGCCCCTATTCTATTTTTCAGGTAAAAGGATGGCACATTTAGAATGTGCATTGGTTATCGTCAATTGAATAAGCTAAATATCAAGGATACATACCCACTGCCCCAAAATGATGATCTATTTGATCAAGTGAGGGGAGAAACTAAATGTGCATTGATTATCGTCAATTGAATAAGCTAACTATCAATGATAAATACCCGGTGCCCCAAAATGATGATCTATTTGATCAAGTGAGGGGAGAAACTATCTTGTTAAAATTTGATTTAAGAACTGGTTATCATCAACTGCAAATAAAAGATGAAGATATTCATAAGACAACTTTTACGAACATATATAGTCAATATGAGTGCGTAGTGTTACCTTTTGGTCTCACTAATGCACCAACAACCATCATGTGTTTAATGAACAATGTACTCCATAAATATCTAGATAGGCTTGTGCTAGTATTCATAGATGACATCCTAGTGTATTCTAAAAATGAAGAAGAACACAAGGAACATCTGAGATTAGTGTTACAAACGTTAATAGAACATCGGTTGTATTCTAAGCTTAGAAAACGATAGTTTTACAAAGATAGAATACAATATTTAGGTCACATTATTTCCAAGGAAGGACTGTCTGTTGATCATAAAAAGGTTAGGCCTATTATGAAAATGTCCATACCTAAGGATGTGTGAGCAGTTCATTCATTTATGGGGATCACAGGATATTAATGAAGGTTTATAGAGGGATTTTAAAGATTGGCTTATCCTATTACTTCCTTATAGAAAAAAGGAACAAAGTTTGAGTGGATAGCCAAATGTCAAGAAATTTTTGGCAACCTAAAACAACTTCTGACAATAGTTGATGCAAGGGATTAGTTTAGTGCTCAAAATTAAAAGTGCTAAAAAATGCCCGAAACCTATACTAGTCTGTAGATATCGGTGACATAAATCCAATGCAACTCATTTCAGTCAAAACTAATATCATATGCTCTCAATATCGTGTTCTAATCGTATTGCCAAACACCTAAAATTTTAAAAGTTGGGTTGTAGGTATGCTCAGTCAGCAGTCTGTATGATAACTAGGTAAGTGACTGGGAATTTGACTATGTACAATTCGACCAATGATGATTGAAATGAGCCCTTTTGTGATCGGATCAGAAATTATTTTATTATATAATGGGCTAATTGTGTATTTTACATGGAACAATTTGGGAGAGCCACGTGGGCCAATTGGAGGCTTCCAGTTGACCTCCGGTGATAGGTAAAAATTTTTTTTGGGCCCGATTGGGCCTAATGAGAATTGAACCCATGACCAAGCACTAAACACTAAGCATCTCCACCAATGCACCATACATGTGACTTAACATTATGGGCTTGCGAATTATATATAAAGTTTGACACAATTCATTTCGGAGGTTCGGGCCAGTGCTAAGCCCTAGCCCTAGTCCCCGTCCACTTAGAACCAAGGGGAAAGACCAAGGGCTAGGGCGTAACTCTAGGTCCATGGTTGTAGACCATGACACCACCATATAATCATTGCAAGAGACCGCCGGCGGAGAAAATAGCAAGGGGCCATCCCTAAGAAACAGTCGCTGGGTCACATGGCCCTTCACAAGACCAGGAACATATTGTATGGAGGGTGCCAACCCTAGGCCACATCACCTTCAATGTGGCCTCTCGCCAGTGGAGACAAGGGCACATTTTCTAAGACCTTTACCCAGAATATTCGGTACTAAACCTGGTCATATGCACGCCCATATGACCTTATTTTCAGAACTGGTGCGTTAGTGGAGAGTTTAACTGTCTAAAATTTTCACTCATTGGGTGTGATTGTAGGCTAGATTTGCACATCGGTTTCATTTTTGGGGCATTCAAGCCATGTTTGGGTCAAATTGGAGGATGATTATGTTATGAAACCAGCTCAAGAAAAGATAGAAAAGATAGATCAGCGCCTTAGAATTTAGCCTCTTCGAGGGGGCAACCTCCTTTACATTACATAAATGAACAATTCTTCGATGTTACAAATGACAAAACCTCCTTTCTATATATAGGAGTCTAAGGAGTCACAATATAATCCAGCCGACCTAATAATAATAATATAAAGCCACAAAAATAACAATAGAGGGATTCTATGGGGCACAGAAATAATAATATGGGGGTAATAGGGGCACAACAATATAAATAAGGGGTATAACTACAATAGTAATGGGGTAATCACTAGTATTATAGGGACCCAACATGCCCCTCTCCTTCAAAAAAGTGTTGTCCTCAATGCTTGAGTAGTTCTGGATACTTCTGCATAAAATTCTCATCCTCCCATGTGGAATCTTCAGCGGATAAGTTCTTCCACTTGATAAGATACTCTGAAATTGATCGATTTCGTAGCTATCGAGTTCTTGTTTCTGTGACTGCTTCCGGTTCCAATATAATTTTTCCTTGCTCGTCAAGTTCTGGCAATATTGTTTGAATTGGGAGCTTGTCGCCTATAACCTTCTTTAAACATGAAACATGGAAAACTGGGTGCAATCGAGAAGCTGCAGGAAGCTCCAATTTGTATGCCATAGTACCAATCTTTTCCAACACCTTGTACGGACCATAATACTTTGGTGATAATTTATTATCCTTCTTAGCTTGCTTTAGGGGCATTTGCTTATATGGTTGTAGCCGTAGGAATACCCAATTACCTACATCAAAACTTCTTTCACTACGATGTTGATCTGCATGTTGTTTCATTCTATTTTGTGCCAACACGAGGTTATCCTTTAAGAGTTGGAGGACTTGTTGTTGATGTTCGATGTGATGTTCCACTGCTTGAACCTTAGAATTTTCTCTTAAATATGATGTGATTGATGGTGGTTGGTACCGATAAAGTGCCATAAATGGGGTCACTTTTGTTGCTGTATGGAAGGAAGTGTTATACCACCATTCAGCCAGAGGCAACCATTTGACCCATTGTGTATGTTTATCAGATACAAAGCATCGAAGATATCCTTCCAAACATTTGTTTACTATCTCAGTTTGCCCATCAGATTGAGGATGATAAGATGAGCTATGAGCTAACTGAGTACCCAGACAAGAAAATAATTCTGTCCAAAAATTTCCAGTGAAAATGGGATCTCTGTCACTTACAATAATCTATGGGTTTCCATGTAGCTTTTGAACTGTTTCCATAAATGCAGTAGAAACTGTACTGGCTTTAAATGCATGTGATAATGCACAAAAGTGTGCATACTTGGTAAGTCTGTCAACTACCACCACTATGACACTCTTTCCCTCAGACTTGGGTAAACCTGTGATAAAATCCATTGAAACCTCCTCCCAACGTTGGCTTGGAATGGATAAAGGTTGTAATAGACCCGGTGTCTTAATTGCTTCAACTTTATTTTGTTGGCAAACCAAACATTCCACCACAAACTTTTGAATATCTTATTTAAGGCCATCCCAAAAAAATTCCTTCTTAACCCTGTGGTAAGTTTTTAAAAATCCTGAGTGCCCTCCTAAGGGAGAAGTGTGCAATTCCATAAGAATCTTTTGTTTTAGCTGGGAATTCTTACAGAGGTATAAGCGATCTTTGTACCATAACGAATCATTTTGCCAGCTAAATGTATCAGAAGTACTGGAATCTTGTTGTAGCTTTCGAATAAGTGCCCACACTTCTTCGTCATTCTTCCATTCCTCCTTTGCTTCATTTATCCAATCTGGTTGGATAATAGAAATGGCACACAACAATGCTTCCATATCCTCATCCTTTCTTGAGAGTGCATCTGCCACCACATTTTGCTTCCCTTTTTTGTAGATGATTTCAAAGTCATAACCCAACATCTTTGTGACCCACTTTTGTTGCTCTTCAGAGGATAATCTTTGTTCTAAAAAGTATTTAAGGCTATCATGATCCGTTTTTACCTTGAAGTGTCTTCCCATTAGGTAGGGTCGCCATTTCTTAAGTGCATGGAGTATTGCCAACATTTCGTTCTCATAAATAGCTTTGCTTAAAAACTTTCCCTTGATTGGACGACTTTCAAAAGCAATGGGTCTTTCATCTTGCATTAGAACAGCACCAATTCCATTTCCTGAAGCATCACATTCCACAATAAAGGTTTTTGTGAAGTCCGGTGTAGCTAAGACCGGTGCTTGGCACATTGCCTCTTTAAGATTTTTAAAGGCCTTTGTTGCTTCCAGAGTCCATGAAAATGAATCTTTCTTCAATAATGCTGTTAGAGGTGCTGCTATTCTCCCATAATTCTTAACGAACTTGTGATAATACCCTGTCAACCCAAGAAATCCTCGCAGATGCTTTATGGATGTGGGGATTTTCCATTCCTTAATGGCTTTAATTTTGCTAGGGTCTACCTTAACTCCTTCATGAGATACAATATGACCCAAATATTCCACCTCCTGGACTCCAAAGAAACATTTGGATCTTTTTGCATATAATTGTTTCTCCTCCAATAGTTGTAGCACCTTGTCAACATGTTCAACATGATCCTTCCAAGACTTGCTGTAGATTAGTATATCATCAAAAAATACCAACACAAATTTTCTAAGGAATGGTTTGAAAATTGAATTCATCAAACCTTGAAATGTTGAAGGTGCATTGGTAAGGCCAAAAGGCATGACCAAAAATTCATAATGACCCTCATGAGTTCTAAATGCTGTTTTCGGAATGTCTTCAATCTTCATTCTGATTTGATGATATCCCGAACGAAGATCCAGCTTGGTGAAGTAAATTGATCCATGCAATTCATCGAGTAATTCATCAATGACAGGAATGGGAAACTTATCTTTAATAATGAGCTTGTTGAGCTCCCTATAATCTGGACACATGCGCCACGATCCATCCTTCTTGTGCACCAATACTACTGGAGCTGAGAAAGAACTTTGACTCGGTTGAATTATACCAGCCTCTAGCATTTCTGCAACCATACGTTCAATTTCACTTTTTTGGACATATGGATATCTGTACGGCCTGATGTTTGGAGGAACACTTCCTGGAATCAAATGAATAGCATGATCATGATCACGCATAGGTGGGAGACCTTGGGGAGTCTCAAATACCTTGGAATGATTGTCCAGGACTTTTTGGAGATCTGGAGAAATAGATGATTCTAATGTGGAAACATCTAGCGAACATAATTGTGCAATTACACCTCTTTGCTCCTTTTTTAGAAGCTTTTTCATGCCATTAGAGCTGACTATCTTTCCTGGTTTCCCTGCAATACCCCTTAATTCAACTTCCTTCCCTTCCATAGAGAATTTCATGAAAAGTTCTTGAAAATTAAAAGCTATTGTACCCAAGGATTGTAGCCATTGGACTCCTAGTACAACATCAACACCTCCCATTGGAATGGAAAGCATTAGGCTAGTCAATACATATTCTCCCATGGATAGCTTGATATTATGGCACTTTCCAGAACAATTTATTGTTCCTCCATTTGCAATCATCACTTGACACTCTGGTGCTGGATGTAGGAAGCCATTCAATTCTTTTGCTACCCTACAATGAATAAAATTGTGGGTGCTTCCTGAATCAATCAACACTATTACCTTTTTCTTCTTGATTTGTCCTTCTATCTTGATGGTTTGAGGAGTGGTAATTCCCGCCAATGCATTACAAGATATGGTCGGATCTATTTGTTCTTCATCTAGGCTTTGTTCCTCGAATATATTCTCTTCTTTTGACCTTTCTTGCTCCTTTTCTTCTTCCTCTTCACAATCTATGTAGAATAATTTCTTCTCAGCACACTTATGACCTTTTGTGTATTTGCTATCACAATTGTAACAAAGCCCTTTTGCTCTTTTTTCTTCCAATTGTTGTGGTGTCAACCTTGTAGGTTGTGGAAGACTATAGGCAACAACACTTCCGTCTTTATAGTTGTGAATGGTATCCTTCTTAGTTGCCATAATTTTGCTTTCCATTTTTCTTGCTAACCTGAATGCCTTCTCTAATGAATCAGGTTCCCAAAGGCGCACATCATGTTGGATATTATCCTTTAAAGACCCTATGAACACATCAATACTATGCTCCTCTGGAATATCTTTTACCCTTATGTTTAATTTTTGGAACTCCTCAATGTGCTCCATTATTGAACCCTTTTGTTTGAGACTTATCAATTGGCTAAAAAAAGTGTTGCTTTTTGTATCCTCATAATGTGCGATCAATTCTTCCGTAAAAATTACCCAAGTGATAAATTGTTTATGAGAACAAAACCATTGATACCATACAAACTGATTTGGTTCCAAATATAAAGTTGCCATACGTACCTTTTGTGTGTTTTGCACATTATTGAGATCGAAGAATTGGTCCATCTGTAATATCCATGTGGCGGGATCCTTGCCATCAAACTTCCTCATATCGATTTTTGGAATGTGGTGATTCTTCGATCCAACATTAGCGTCTATGGAATCATGATTAACATTTCTTTTGTTATCATCATGAGTTTCCTTTACTACCTTTTCACCATTAGTAAGTATTTCTTGTAGAAAATTAGTCAAATCTGTCTTCAAATCTGCCATGCCTGTCTTCAAATTTGTGTTCTAATCTATCTTCAAATTGTCCATCTTAGCTTCCATGCCATTCATCTTAGCTTCCACGCCATTTATCTTAGCATCTGTTAACTTTTGTGAGCGTGACATTTGTTGCACTTGTTCTTGTAATTTTGATATATCATGTAGCATTTCTTCCTCTTCTTCATGAGTCATGCTAGAGCTTTCAGGTTCCTTACTAGGTGTTTTCACTTTCTTTCCTCGGGGAATCAGTTACCGACAATAATGCTCTACTATTCCCTTTGAATTCCTTCAAAATAAATTTTCAAACCAAGCTTAAGCAAAAATTTAAAAAAATCTACACACCTTTTTTCACTTTGTAGGAGCTCGATATTGCCTCTGTGTATCTTTGTACTTTCCAGTCATCTAGTTCTGAACTTGTGACCTGTGGTATCTCTCTGTGTCCTCTTTCCAATGCCACAAGTCTGACCCAAATTGGATTCTCCAAGGAAGAGTTATGCGAAATCTCCCACAGTGACTTGATTATAGACTAGTTCAGTAGAGCTAACTTGTACGACGTGCTGCAAGTCACTGTTTCGACCTTTGGATCTAAAAAAGGCCCACAAGAAACTAAAGTCCGTCCTATTTCTGTACCTTTTTACGAAATTTCAATCCGATCCTCAGAGAGAAATTTATGACGATTTTCCCCAGGTCACCTGTTTTAAATGTAATTCAGAAGTCTGCAAAAAGACCAACTTCCTCAGATCATATCTCCGAACATATTGGGCGAAAAGCTCTGAAATTCGGACCCAAGGTTCAATGTCAATTCTTCTCAAATGGGTGTTTTTTACGACTTCTGAAACATCACAGAAAAAAAGTTATAGTGAAAATGCCACGCTGACCTGGTTGGAGCAGCGAAACCCTAGAATCCAAAGCTCTGATACCAAATGTTATGAAACCAGCTCAAGAAAAGATAGAAAAGATAGATCAACGCCTTAGAATTCAGCCTCTTCGAGGGGGCAACCTACTTTACATTACATAAATGAACAATTCTTCGATGTTACAAATGACAAAACCTCCTTTCTATATATAGGAGTCTAAGGAGTCACAATATAATCCAGCCGACCTAACAATAATAATATAAAGCCACAAAAATAATAATAGAGGGATTCTATGGGGCACAGAAATAATAATATGGGGGTAATAGGGGCACAAAAATATAAATAAGGGGTATAACTACAATATTAATGGGGTAATCACTAGTATTATAGGGACCCAACAGATTAGCTATGGAATTGGGTAAAAACTTGTAACACCCATAACTTTCTGAATGTTTGGCCAAATGAGGTGCATAAAGAACCTAGATAGGGGTTTTCGATAGTTTTGGATTCGTTGGAAACATTAGTTCTAATGTCTAAGCATTGTAAATCCCTTTAAACACACTTGTGACGACTTAATGAAAGAGGCCCCACATTGAAAGTTGTACAAGGAGATGTAGCCCAGGAGAGGGGTTAACTCCTTTACCATGTTTTGCATTATGTGTTTCAAATATGGTTATTTGTCTCGATTTGGATGTAACATTTGGTTAAAATTCATTCTTTTATGTGTTTAGAAAATTTATCCATTGCATAAAACACATAAGATTTCACTTGTAAGTTGTATATCACCTTAAGTTTTAAATTATAGATCATTTTGGTTTTAGACCACAAGTTATTTTGAAGGTTTGATTTGTTTGCAAGTGTTTTTCTTATGCTTACAAGGTTGAAGCTTAAAATAGGAGAAGGAGAACTTGTGGAGCCAAGATCTAAAATTGTTTCAAGGAGAAGAAACACACCTCAAGATTCAATAGGTATGGCACATGAAGAAGGTCCTAAAGGGATGCTTGAAGATGAAAGAATTTTCAGAAAAACATTCTTTGAGATGTCTAAAATGCTAAGCGTTCTTTATGAAGAGAGGAATGCAAGGTTTTATGGAGAGAGCTCAAAGCCTACAAAAGGAGATGGAGGAAAATTATACAAGCCTCCAAAAGGGAATGGAAGGATTGGTGACAAACCACCACCTTCACCTTCATCCTCATCCTCATATTCATCCTTATCTTCTACTTCTTCTACCCTTTCACAAACACCTCCAAATTTCCAAGGGGAAACAATAAAACTCCTTTTCTTAATCTTGAGATAAATTTTGAATTGCTTATGTAAACGGGGAGGAAAATTCTAAGAAATTGGATAATTTGGTTCGTCAGATTGAAGTGTATTGCAAGATACAAAGAATCAAAGATGATGAGACCAAGATTCAGCTAGCTTCTCTTAGATTGGAAGCTGCAATACTTATTTGGTGGGAAGCCAAAACTCAAGAGGGGATGAAGAAACATGGTAAGGTTTTATCCCCTTGGAATGATTTTGTTGTTGCCAAAGAAGGCAATTTTATCTATTAGCATATATTTAGAGAACTATTGTGGATTGGAAAAACATTATGCAAGATAAAGGTCAAAATGTGCAAAGCTATACCCAAGAATTTAGAAAAATATGTTTGACTTTGGGTATATATTTATCTCCTCAAGATACTCTATTCAAATATATTGGAGGATTGCATAGTTATTTGAGACACATGATTCTCATGTTTAACCCTAAAAAACTAGATGAATTTTGAGTACATGCAACTAGTTCCTCAGGATGGCAGTAAAAATTCATTTAAGAGTGGAGACAAAGGAAATGGGAAATTCAAAGGAAAAGGAAAGAAGAATGTTTCAATCAAGAAAGAGGGAGAAAAACTCACATTTAAATGTTGTTCAAAGAAGGCCATGATGAAGAGCATTGTTGGAAACTTCATCCTAAAATGAAACCCAAAACGTTTAACAACAAAGGGAAACAAAATATTGTTACAACTACTTAACATGACTTCGCATAGGACTCTCGGGATGAAACAAATATCACAACCATGGGATTCAAAGGTAAGGACTCTATTGCAAGTACTAGTTCTTCAAGTAGTAGCCCCAATGAAACTCAACATGAAAAAGAAAGAATAGATCTTTTCCACATTAGATCCATTTCAAAACATACCATGATAGATACACTATTTGATAGTGGTTCAAAAGAAAACCTCATTTTTGAAGACACTGTCAAGAAATTGAATTTGGAAACAACTCTTCATCCTAAACAATATTCTTTAGGTTTATATGTGACAATGCAAATTGCATGTGAAAAAAATATGCAAATTTAGATTTTCCATCACTGCAAACTTTATAGATGATGTAGAGCATGATATCATTCCACTTGACATTTGTGGTTTTTTTTGGTAAGCCTATATCTATATGATAGGAGAACCATATTTCATCACCACGAGAAAAAATATCACTTGTTTAAAAATGGAGTTGAGTACAATGTTAGAGCACATAACATGAAGTTGAATTTAGCACTTGTGAATGCTAGACAAATGAAGAGGTTAGCTAGTCCTCGTAAGAACTTTGTACTCTTGATGATAAAACCAAAGAGAATGTTGAATATTAAGCTTTGAAAAGATGTTATGCAAAGTTAAAATCTATTTTTTTATGAGGTTTTTAACACATATTATGAGATGTTTCAGGAGTCCAAAGGATTTCCTCCTAAAAGAGGCATCTAACATGAAATCCAATTGCACCAAGGTTGTCATGTTCCAAACATTTTCATGTACATGATATCATTTATGGAGAATGCAAATATTAAAAGACAAATACAAGATTTGTTTGACAAAGGGGTTATCAAACGAAGAACATCACCATGCGAGTTACCAATTATTTTAGTACCAAAGAAAGATGGTACATGCGCATAGGTGTAGATTTCAGAGCCTTGAACAAGATAATGGTAAAGAATCATTACCCTCTTCCTTGAATTGATGATTTTCTTGATCAATTCAAAGATGTTATTTATTTCACTTAGTTGGACTTGAAAAGTGGTTATTATTATATTAGGATTATTGAAGGACACACATGGTAGACAACTTTCAAAACAAAGCAAGGTTTATTTGAATGGTTTCTTATCCCATCTGGGCTTTGTAATGCTCCTGCAACATTAATGTGAGTTATGAATGATGGCTTAAGGCATTTTCTTGATGATTTTGTAATTGTATAATTAAATGACATATTTATATTCAACAAATCTCATGAAGAACATGTCATACATGAAAAACAAGCCTTAGATGTCTTGAAGAAAGATAATTTTTTTAAAATTTATCTAAATTTGCGTTTGGGAAGACATCATTACTTTATTTGGGACATATTGTTGGAGGGGGTGAACTGAATATAGATCCCTCAAAGGTCAAAGTAATTGTTGATTGGCCTAATCCCACTAATGCACCTGAGGTGAGAATATTTTTGGGAGCAACCCAATATTGGTGAAAGTTTATTTCTAACATTTCTTCAATTGTAGCTCCATTACATGCATCGATAAGAATAAAGTAGGTTTTCAAGTGGGGAGGAAAGCAACAAAAATATTTGGATGCATTGAAGAATAAAATCAGTACAACTCCAATTCTTGCACTTCTTGATTTGAGATAGCCATTTGAGATTCAAATAGATGCAAGTGACTATGCCATGGGAGCAGTCTTGATGCAACATGGTAAGCCCATATGTTACCATAATGAAATTTTTAATGGTGCATTAATTAACTATCCTACATGTGACAAGGAAATGTATGAATTGGTGCAAAGTGTGAAAAGTAGAAACTATTTGATGGGAAAGGAAACTATCATTCACACTGATCATCAACCATTGTAATACTTGCAATAAAAAACTAAGCTACAACAAGAGAGGCACTTTAGATGGATGGGTTTCTTGCAACAATTCCATTTGGTGATAAGGTAGAAGAAAGGTATAAAGAAAATGTCATGAACTAAGTCAGCCATTAAATTTCGAAGAATTTTGATCCATTAAAAGAGTTTGTTGGATGTGGCAATCAAGAAAACAATCATTATGTTATCCAATTCATAAATTTGTCCATTGACCCAAATTGTTCAAATGTTTTTCATGGGTAGAGATCCAAGTCCTAAGTGGTCTTCAGTCTTCCATAAAAATTGATTTATAGCCTAGGGCTTTTGATTCAACCGTAAGGGACAATAACCAAGCTTGTTGAGTGAATCTGGGCAAATATATGCATGTTGGATGGCTACTATAGGGTTTCCTCTAGTTTACTACAGGAAACAACAAATTTTCTATAGGGATTTATAATTCACTGAATGACAAACCAAATAAATCAAAACTAGATGGGAATTTTTTTTTTATTGACCAGTATGTCTTAGGTCTCCATTCCAGGTGGAACCACTCAAAAAAACCTCTGTTAACATGCTAAAAAATGGTAGAAACTTGTTAGTCTAAAATCTAGAAATTCAAGAACTACTGAGCTAGTAAATATATCAAATTCCTAACCTAATCAAGTGAAAATGCAATGTGGATTTTTTTATTACTAACTAGAATTATTTTTTGAAATAATTCAAGTGGAATCAACTCGATTTAATCTCATTAGAATTCTTTAAAAGATAGTAGAAACTTATTGTATTTCCCACAAAGGACTTCCAGAAATCTAGATTTGGGAATAAACAAACTAATCAAAGTAACTAAATGATTAATATGACCTTCCAAAGTTGTGCCAATGATGAAGTGATGCTTTTGATCCTAAAAAATAACTTACTTCAACCATCTAATCCAATCGTACAAAATAAATCGTTAATACTAAATGTAGAAATAGAAAAAGGACAAGAACAAGAGATGCATGTGAATAAGAAGTGAAAGGAAGAAAAGAAAATTATACAAAAGGGCTCTAAGTCTCTTGGGATGGCCAAGCCCAAGAAAAATTAGAGTCCTATGAAGTAGACAAAGATCTATGTTATAAAAATTTGACTAATATTCATTATTTCCATCAATACAATTATAGCCCTGCAAGAAATGAGAGTGGAGGCACAAAAATATGAGTTCTCGCCACAAGAAAACTAAGAAAAATATACCCATAGAGGAAAATTAGACATGGTACTTGTAGAAGATTATTATGAATCATTACCAATGAAAGGAGGAAGCTTTCCCCACTAAAATCCCTTGATTAGTAGATCTTGTTTCCAATACTAGGAATTTGCATTAAATGGCAAGGAACACATTCCTAGATTTTCTCAATCATTGGAGCTCCACAATCTATGCCATAATTCTAGAATATATTGTTGATTTATTATTTAATATTGATCCTCCTATAGTAGGGATCAAGTTGCTATATTATCTCCTCCACCAAATCTCCATAATCTGTTCAATATTCTCCTAATATTCCACAAAAGTAAATAATATTAGGCACAAATATGCAGTTATCCATAAAACTTCCTAATGAACATATTAAAGTTAAAAATACATTATATAACAGAAAAAAATAAGTTTAATGTGTTGAAGGATGGTCAAATGGCCCGTAATTTATGTCTAATTTAGAGGCCCATCAATAATCAAGCAAAATATGTGTAGAAATAGCATTAGAAAATGTTGATAGCAGGTTGTATTGTTTTATAAGGTACATAAGTGAAGAAGATCACTACATAATGACAGAGAATTCCCCTGTAGCTGTAAAAAGTAGTGAAGAGCTATATTTTGAATTGGGAGGAGGTTTCACTCCACCAAACTTTCAATTTATCGAGGTTATTAGAAACCTGCAACAAGAATTGACTCACCTCATAAACAATTATTGAACGCCTATTAAGGGCTAGTGAAGAGAAGGAACGAATGATAAGGGATTTGAGTGAGAAGTCCAAAAATATAAGAATATAAAATAAAGGGTTGAAAAGGAAAAAGGAGGAAATAGAGTCAGAGAAGTCTGAATGTGGAGAAGAATTAGATAAGACATATCGAAAATCACAGAAGAAAAAGAATGAAATGGAGTTATAGGGAGAGTTTAGGAAAATCAAACCCCTTACTTTTGATGGGGAAAAGGGTAATATGTGGAAGCCTGTCTTCTTAACATGATAAAATACTTTCAAGTATATTAGTGTGAGAGTAATTTGAAGGCCCGACTAGCTATTTACCATATGCATGGAAAATCTACTCTCTGGTGGGAAAAGGCCAAAAGTGTACACCTTTTGGAAGAGAAGACAATTTTTTGGGAGGTATTTCAAAAGAATTTTAAGTCTCAGTACCTGAGTGAGAAATACCATAATAATTGTGGTAAGGTGTTCCATGAGCTAAGGCCGGGACAACTAACTATGGATGATTTTGTATCAAAGTTGATAAACTTATTACGGTACATTCCCTATATTAAAGAACAAAAAGAAAAAGAAAAATGATTTCTAAATGGTTTACCAACATCTTACAAGGAAGAAATCGAGTTTGACAATCCTAAGTGAATGGAAGAGGTAGTATCAAAAGTCAAGTTGTGCTATCAACAATTCAAGAATAAAGGAGAAGGCTTAAAACCATGGCAGAATAAGGATGAAACCAAGTCTGTAATGAGTGAAAAAAGATAGAAACCTCGTTATTTTAAGAATTTTGGAGATGATCACTAAACGAAGAAGTTCAATAAGGGATATCTACATCATCCTACATAGTCTTAGACTAGATTGAAGCCCATGGAATTAAAAACAAAAAGAATAGTGGGACCAAGGAAAGGGAACCACTAAAGTGTTGGGGTTGTGGCGAACCACACTTATTAAGGGACTACCCACATAATCCATGATCTGTCTAGAATATCCAAGAAATTAATGAAGCAATGACTATGAATGATGTTTCTAGAAATATTCCTAGGATCAGTGTAGCACTAGAAGGCAAACAAGTGAAGCATCAATATACTATGATTGAGATTGAAGGTACCATTCTAAACCAATATGTGTCTATTTTAATTTGTCCATGGGCTATGCTGAGTTATATTAGTCCCCAAAATATGGAAATACGTAATTTAAAATATGAAAAATTTAGGAATGCGTGTTTGGTATAATTAGAGACTGGTGCGAAAATAAAGGTGACTGATCAAATAAAAGAGTGTCTCATTGAATTAAATGGCTACCTCATAAAGGAAAATTTAAATATTATTCCCTTAGGATCCTATGATTTATTAATAGGCATGGATTGATTGGAGAAATAGGGAGTTGTTATAAACTATTTGGAGAAAACAATGAGTTGCATGGGTTAAAATGGGAAAACTCGGTTGATTAGAGTTAAACCAAAACCAATATTAATAGTACAAAAAATTTCAACATTATAGATGAAAAGGATTGCAAGGAAAGGATGCTACGTATACATGGTCTAGGTGGAAACAAATAAGCAACAAAGAGAAAATGGAAATTTATATACTTTACGAGTCATCAATGAATTCCAAGATGTTTTTCCCAAGGAAATTCCTGGCTTACTCGCTCATAGAGACATAGATTTCTCCCTCATTTTAGTACGAGGTTCCACCCTCGTGTCCAAAGATCCTTACTGAATGAATATACTTGAGTTACTAGAAATAAAAACGCAGTTACAAAAGCTTTTAAAATAGGTTACATTAGACCCAACATCTCACCATGCGGGGGCCTATTCTATTTGTCAACTAAAGAGATGGCACATTTAGAATGTGCATTGATAATTGTCAATTGAGTAAGCTAACTGTCAAGAATGAATACCCACTACCCCAAATTGATGATCTATTTGATCAAGTGAGGGGAGAAACTATCTTTTTAAAAATTTATTTAAGAACTGGCTATCATCAACTAGAAATAAAAGATGAAGATATTCATAAGAAAACTTTTAGAACCATATATAGTCAGTATGAGTGCGCAGTGTTACCTTTTGGTCTCACTAACGCACCAACAACCTTAATGTGTTTAATGAACATTGTACTCCACAAATTTCTAGATAGGCTTGTGCTAGTATTCATAGATGACATCCTGGTGTATTCTAAAAATGAAGAAGAACCCAAGGAACATCTCAGATTAGTTTTACAAATGTTAATCGAACATCAGTTATTCTAAGGTCAACAAATATGAGTTTTACAAAGATAGAATACAATATTTAGGTCACATTATTTCCAAGGAGGGACTATCTATTTATCCTAAAAAGGTTAGGTCTATTATGAAAATGCCCATACCTAAGGATGTGTCAGCAATTCTTCATTTATGGGGATCACAGGATATTAATGAAGGTTTATAGAGGGATTTTCAAGATTCGCTTATCCTATTACCTCCTTATAGAAAAAGGGACCAAATTTTGAGTGGATAGCCAAATGTCAAGAAATTTTTGGCAAGCTAAAACAACTTCTGATAGTAGTTGATCCAAGGGATTAGTTTAGTGCTCAAATTCAAAGTGCTAAAAAATGCTCAAAACCTATACGAGTCAGTAGATATCAGTGACCTGAATCCAACGCAACACGTTTCACTCAAAACTAATATCGTGTTCTGATTGAATTGCTATTCAACTAAAATTTTAAAAGTTGGGTTGCAAGTACACCCAGTCACCGATCCGTACGCTAACTAGGCAGGTGAATGGGAATTTGACTACGTACAATTTGATCGATGATGGTTGACATATTCCCTTTTGTGATTGGCTCAGAAACTATTTTATTATATAATGGGTTAATTGTCAATTTTATGTGGACCAACATGGGATAGCCACGTGGGCCAATTAGAGGCTTCCACGTGGTCTCCGGTGATAGGTAAAAGGTTTTTTGGGCCAGATTGGGCCTAACGAGAATTGAACCCATGACCAAGCACTAAACACTAAGCATTTCCACCAATGCACCATTCATGTGACTTAGCATTATGGGCTTGCGAATTATATTTAAAGTTCGACACAATTTGTTTTGGAGGTTGGGGCCAGGGCTAAAACCTAGCGTCGGTACCCGTGCCCTTGGAACCAATGGGCAGGACCAAGGGCCAGGGCTTAGCTCTAGCTCCATGGTCGTAGCCCATGACATCAACATATAATCATTGTAAGAGACCGCGGGTGGAGAAAATAGCAAGGGGCCAACCCCAAGAGAAAGTTGTCGGGTCACATGGCCCTTCACAAGATTAGGAGCATGGTGCATGGAGGGTGCCAAACTTGGGCCAGATCACCTTCAATGTGACATCTCGTCAGGGAAGACAGGGGCATGATTCCTAAGCACTTGATCGAGAATCATTGGTAATAAACCTGGTCATATGCGTGCCCATATGATCCTGTTTTTCGGACTGGTGGGTTAGTGGAGAGTTTAACTATCTCAAAATTTTGCCCATCGAGTAGGATTGTAGGCCATATTTGCACATCAATTTCGGGTTTGGGGCGTTAAAGCCATGTTTGGGTCAAGCTGGAGGGTGATTAGCTATAGAATTTGGTAAAAGCTTGTAACAACCATAACTTTCTCAATGTTTGACCAAATAGGTGCAGAAAGAACCTAGATAGGGGTTTTTGATAGTTTTGGATCCACTGGAGACATTAGTTCTAATGTTTAAGCATTGTAAATCCATTTAAACACACTTGTGAGCACTTAATGAAAGAGTCCCCACATTGAAGGTTGGACCATGAGATGTAGTCTAGGAGAGGGGTTAACTCCTTTATCATGTTTTGTGTTATGTGTTTCAGATATGGTTATTTGTCACTATTTTGATGTAACATTTGGTTAAAAAGTTCACATGCAATTTGTATATCACCTTTAGTTTTAAATTACAAATCATTTTCGTTTTAAAGCACAAGTTATTTTGAAGGTTTGATTTGTTTTGAAGTGTTTTTCTTATGCTTTCAAGGTTGTGTTAGGGTCCTATAATTATAGGAGATATGATGATTTAGATATTATTTGTTTCTCTCATGATGAAGCTTTTGTCTTGCTCACTCGCCCCGCTTCCTCTCCATTTTGCATCATCCTTTACTTAGCTTCCTACTTTATCACCCACTTTCCTTGTTAATTCATCAGAATATTATCCCAGCATAAGCTGAATACCTGCTTTCAAATCATTAAGAATAGGTTTGTGTGACAAAAAGGTTCTATATTGTAGAGCTTGTGGTTTTGAAGCCTTGGATTTTATTTAAATTTGCATAAAAAATAAGCTCGAAAGCTTAGCTCCCACTCCATCTCCATGCAACTTGCATTCACAAAACCTAAGCCTAGCACACCTAAAACAAAGAACAGGTGGGTAACCTTGGGCTTGCTTTGTCAAAAAACAATATAAATTTGGGCTTATATAAACCATCATGAAGAATGTTCCCTTGTGAATGTGGGATAAATCCCATAAAGTAATAGAATCCCTCTTTTTACCCCTTACTTAACAAAACCCTATTAATATAAAGTTTTGGACTTTATATTAATTTCTCCCCACAAGCCTATACTATCTCTTCCCCCTACAAAGTCAACCAATGGGGCACCCACATTAAGAATTAAACCCCCTTCATTTTTATTTGCCTCATGATTCGTAGAAATAAGTTAACGGTTAAAATTTTGTTTCACATCCTCGCTCATCCAACACTTAACACTCGAAAGTATGCGAGATAAGTTGCTTTCCTCGCCTTCCCTTTTGCTATGTGGCAGCCCCCCATTATATAGCATCCTCCAGAATATACCACATACTACTTGCCCCCCATGCGAAAACCATAAGTATTTTGGTTTTGAATCTTATAAATGTTACGGCAATATAGGGTGGATTAATATAGAGAAATGAGAATGGGATAGTATTTTAGAGCTATGGGTGAAACCATACTTGAGGTAAAATTATATAGCTACATGAAATATGAGACTAAGGTTGTGGAATGAGATTCAAAGGTAAAATTGTTTTATAGTGAGAGATGAAATAAAATTCATGGATGCCATGAATTTATCAAAGAAAATAAATGGGAAAATTTCACATGAAATTAATGTATAGGTGAGCAAAGATATCATTCATGTAAATGCATTTCATGATAAAAGATTAAGGTGAAATCATTTTACAGGAATGGTGAAATGAATTTACAAGTGTAAAATCATGTTGCAGGTGACAGTAAAAGAGTAAAGTGAGAATACTCTTCCAACAATACAAATCAACACATGGTTTTTAAAAACCATCTAGGTATTCTACGAGGGTAAAAGGAATTTACATATAGATAAAATGAATTTACAGAGGAAGGAGTAATAGAAACAAAACTACACATGGTTTTGTGAATTCATGAAAAGAGAAAACAAAACCACAGATTGGAAACAACACATGGTTTTGTAGAAATTCAATTATAAATTTCATTGAAAATATTTTGGAAATATTATTCAAATATATATATTATTATATATTTTCCAAAATATTTTGTGACGCTAATGGATGATAAAATAGCAGGGCAGTCATAGGACCAACCATTAGTGAGGGATGTCTCAGATTATCAAGTCAGAGGATTAGCAAAAAATTGAGTGAATTACTAAGGAAACAAGAGATACATCTGCTTCTGCTAGTTCATCTGCCAGCACAACAACAAATTTGGGTCCACATCCTACCTACTCCCACTTCCACAGAAACAACATTTGGACAACACATTCCACTAGAACTATTAATCTGCAATAGTTAGAGCTTTTTAGTTCATCTATAGTCTAAAAATGTCCTGTCTGTTAGAGACAACATTTATTATAAACAGTTTGCAAATTTTGTATAAATACTTCTACTTTTGAATTATTAGAGGTGGACTGTTTGAGATTGGAAATATAGTGATATGTTGGAGTAGTGTAAGTGTTTTTTAAAGCACTATAGCATCAATACTAAGTAGACCATTCATAGGATTCATGTGGCTTAAATATTGGTGATGTTTTTCTTATGTTAAAGTGTTTCATTGTCATCTCTTCACTGTAATCATCTAAATTCCAATTGCAAAACACAAATGTGATGAATAGGATTTACTTTTGAGTACCTTAGTCTAGCTGCTTTTGCAATCTATATGTTTTCTACTGAAGGCCATACTAAAGAATTCTTGACTACTCTTTAGTTCTGCCTGATTGACTAAATGCCACACTAAATAATTCTTAATTGCTCTTTAGTTATGCTGAAGGTTTCCATTGTTCTACCATCATCCACTTATTATTCTAAAAGATCTAGTAAATATTCCTAACGTGCCTTGAGTTTCCTCTGTGAAAAATTGATGCAATCATCTAGTTTACCTTTTGACTCCATTGCCCAATAGATGCTAATTAAATTGAATATAATTAGTCTTCCAAAACCCAAGTACGATCATAACTAGTCTAATATTTTCAAGAAACAAAGATAAATTCTATAGAGAGCCCTCTCTGGGATTGGAAGGGATAGATTCTCATCTCAAAGTTGGTTTGATGTTACATTCTTGTGATTTGTCCTACAACCATCAAATTAGAGGGTGCTAATGGGTTGAATATTAAAATAGGAGAAGGAGAACTTGTGGAGCCAAGATCTCAAGTCATTTCAAGGAGAAGAAACACACCTCAAGATTCAATAGTCATGGCACATGAAGAAGGTCCTAAAGGGATGTTTGAAGATGAAATAATTTTGAGAAAAAACATTCTTTGAGATGTATGAAATGGTAAAGGTTCTTTATGAAGAGAGGAATGCAACGTTGTATGGAGAGAGTTCAAAGCCTCCAAAGGGAGATGGAAGAAAAATATACAAGCCTCCAAAAGGAAACGGAGGGAATGGTGATAAACCATCACCTTCAACTTCATCCTCATCCTCATCTTCATCCTCATCTTCTTCTTCTTCTACCCTTTCACAAACACCTCCAAATTCTCCAAGGGGAAATGGTAAAACTCATTTTCTTAAGATTATTATAATTTTAGAATTGTTTATGTACAATGGGGAGGTAAATGCTAAGAAATTGGATAATTGGGTTCGTTGGATTGATGTGTATTACAGTATACAAAGAATCAAAGATGATGAGACCAAAATTCGTCTAGCTTCTCTTAGATTGGAAGCTGCAACAATTATTTGGTGGGAAGATGAAAATCAAGAGGACATGAAGAAACATGGAAAGGTTTTGTCCTCTTCGAATGATTTTGTTGTTTCAATAAGAAGGCAATTTTATCCATTAACATATATTTAGAGAGATATTATGGATTCGAAGACCATTAGGCAAGCTAAAGGTCAAAATGTGCAAATCTATACTGAAGAATTTAGAGAAAGAGGTTTGATTTTGCATATAGATTTATCCTCTAAAGATACTCTATTCAAGTATATTAGAGGATTGTATAGTTATTTGAGACACACAATTCTCATGTTTAACCCTACAAAACTAGATGAATTTTGAGTACATGCAACTACTTCCCCAAGACAGCAGAAAAAATCCATTTAAGAGTGGAGACGAAGGCAAGGGGAAATTCAAAGGAAAAGGAAAGAAGAATGCTTCAGTCAAGAAAGAGGGAGAAAAACTCACATGTAAACATTGTTCAAATAAGGCCATGATGAAGACCATTGTTGGAAACTTCATCCTAAAATGAGACCCAAAACATTTAACAACAAAGGGAAACAAAAGATTGTTGCAACAACACAACATGATCTTGGATTGGACTCTTGGGATGAAACAAAGATAGGGTAAGGACTCTATTGAAAGTACTAGTTATTCAAGTAGTAGCCTCAATGAAACTCAACGTGAAAATGAAAGAATAGAGATTTTCCACTGTAGATCCATTTCAAAACATACCAAGATAGATACGTTGTTTGATAGTGGTTCACAAGCAAACCTCATGTTTGAAGACACTGTCAAGAAATTGAATTTGGAAACAACGCCTCATCCTAAACCATACCCTTTAGGTTTGATATGTGACAATGCAAAAGTGCATGTGACAAAAATATGAAAATTAAGATTTTTCATCACTGTAAACTTTATAGATGAGGTAGATCTTGATATCATTCCACTTGACATTTGCGGTATTGTTTTGGTAAGCATATATCTATGTGATAGGAGAGCCATATTTCATCACCATGAGAACATATATCACTTATTTAAAAATGGAGTTAAGTACACTGTTAGAGCACATAACATGAAGTTGAATTTAGCACTTGTGAATGCTAGACAAATGAAGAGGTTAGTCAATGATAGTAAGAACTTTGTACTCTTGATGATGAAACCCAAAGATAACGTTGAATATGAAGCTTTGCAAGGATGTGATGCAAAGTTAAAATATGGTTTTTATGAGGTTTTTAACACATATGATGAGATGTTTCATGAGCCCAAAGGATTGCCTCCTAAAAGAGGTATCTAACATGAGATCCAATTGCACCAAGGTTGTCGTCTTCCAAACATTGTCATGTACATGATATCAATTATGAAGAATGCAAAGATTAAAATAAATATACAATATGTTCTTGAAAAAGGGGTTATCAAAGCAAGCACATCACCATGTGAGTTACCAATTATGTTAGTACCAAAGAAAAATGGTACATGGTGTATGTGTGTAGATTTCATAGACTTGAACAATATAACAGTAAAGAATTGTTACCCTCTTTCTCGAATTGATGATTTTCTTGATCAATTCAAAGATGTTATGTATTGCAATTAGTTGGACTTGAAACGTGGTTATAATTAGATTAGGATTGTTGAAGGAGACACAAGGAAGAAAAATTTCGAAACAAAGCAAGGTTTATTTGAATGGTTGGTTGTGCCATTTGGGCTTTGCAATGTTCCTGCAACATTCATGCGGGTTATGAATGATGTATTAAGGCCTTTTATTGATGATTTTGTAATATTATACCTAGATGACATATTGATATTCAAAAAATCTCATGAAGACCATGTCAGGCATGCAAAACAAGTCTTATATGTCTTGAAGAATTTTTTTTTTTTAAATGTCTACATGTGTGTTTAAAAAGACCTCATTAATTTATTTGGGACATATTGTTGGAGGGGGTGAATTGAAGATAGATCCCTCAAAGTTCAAAGTAATTGTTGATTGGCCTAAGCCCACTAATGTAACTGAGATGAGAATCTTTTTTGGAGGAACTCAATATTGGTGAAAGTTTATTTCTAACATTTCTTCAATTGCAGCTCCATTACATGCATTGACAAGCATTAAGTAGGTTTTTCAATGGGGAGGCAAGCAAGAAAAATATTTGAATGCATTGAAGGAGAGAATTAGTACAACTCCCATTCTTGCACTTCTTGATTTAAGATAGCCATTTGAGATTCAAACAG
The DNA here is from genome assembly GCA_031772625.1 of Pinus tabuliformis. Taxonomy (NCBI): domain Eukaryota; kingdom Viridiplantae; phylum Streptophyta; class Pinopsida; order Pinales; family Pinaceae; genus Pinus; species Pinus tabuliformis. The sequence goes on along the minus strand of CM062817.1, from coordinate 1,983,588,495 downwards.
ATGCAAGTGACTATTCCATGGGACCAGTGTTGATGCAACATGGTAAGCCCGTATGTTACCATTATGAAATTTTTAATGGTGCAATAATTAGCTATCCTACATATGACAAGGAACTGTATGCATTGGTGCAATGTGGGAAAAAGTAGAAACATTATTTGATGGTAAAGGAAACTATCATTCACACTAATCATCAACCATTGCAATACTTGCAATCAAGAACTAAGCTACAACAAGCGAGGCACTTCAGATGGATGGGTTTCTTACAGGAATTCCACTTGGTGATAAGGTATAAGAAAGGAATCTATAACAATCTCGGTGACATTCTTTCTAGACCAATTTTTAGTGCTTCAGTTATTCTTAAGAATAATTATATCATGCCTGAGAGCTATGTTTAACAATATGCTTTAGATGATGACTTTAAAGATGTATATGCAACTTTGTGTCAAGGAAACCAAGTAGAGGAATTGGATGACCATGTGCATGATAAACTTTTATATCATCTTGGAAAGTTATCCATTCCACATGGTGAAAGATTCAACATCATAAGCAATGCGCACACATTTCTTATTGTTGTCCATTTTGGTGTAGGCAAGACTATGGCACAATTACAAAGTTATTGTAATTGCCCTAGAATGAATGGAAGTGTATCATGATATGTAAGAGCGTGTTCTTTATGTGTTACAAGTAAGCCTAAAAATAGAAATTTAGGATTGTATACTCCACTTCCAATTCCTTCCCATCCTTGAAAAAGTGTTTCTATGGACTTTGTAGGAGGAATTCCTACGTCTAGAACTAATCATGATTATCATTATGTTGTGGTGAGTCATTTCAGTAGGATGTGTATTTTGATGTCTTGTAAGAAGTAGGTTACAGTTGAACATACTGCATAAATTTTCTTTCAACATGTATGGGCACATTTTGGGTTGCAAAAATCCATTATTTCTAATCGAAATTCTTGATTTGTCGGGAAATTTTGGTCAAATATGGGGACTCATGGACACCAAGTTGAAAAAGAGCACATCATTCCACCCACAAAATGATGGTGAGATAGAAGAGGTGAACATAACAGTAGTACATATTCTTCATGGTTATTGCAGAAAACATTCCAAGCTTTGGGATGAAGACTTACCCTACATTCGACATCCTTATAACCGGGAAAAACATTCATCGACTCAAACGTCTCCATTTGAAGCATTCTTTGGTTACTTACCAAAATATCCTTTAGATTTTATCTTTGGGAAGGATGTTGCTATTGATGGTCATAGTGACATTGATATGGCAAAGTGGTTCATTGAGAAAGTTTAATTGATGCATCAAATAGTTCAGGAACAGTTAGAAAAGAGCCAAGCCAAGTAAAGAAAAAGGCATGACAAGCATTATTTTGACCACATTTTCCATCTTGGAGATGAATTTTAGCTTTACATTAGCAAAGAGAGGCTTAAAGGACAAGATAAAAAGGCTAAAAAAGGTAAGGTGTGGACCTTTTAAAATTTTAGAAAATATTGGTAACAATGCCTTCCATTTGGATTTGCCTCCTTATATGCAAATGTAAGCAGTTGTTAATGTTCAAAATTTGAGATTATATGAGCCTCCTTTGATTGATGATCAAGGAGACTATGTTTAGATTCCTTCAATAAAATATTTCTCACTAGAATTTCTTGAAGAATTGCAACAGGATACCATCCTTGACAGAAGGAAAAGAACTTCAAAATGAGGGAATGTCGAGTACCTTCTATTAGCACCTAAATTTGCCTTATGCTGAAGGAAGGCAAAATTCAGGGTAACCACAAACCACGCTCAGTCTGGTAGCTAGCCCTACCAGAACAGGAGAGGGCTCTCTCTGAGTCACGCTCAGTGAATAGATAAACGAAACGGTCTGAGATGACTTACAGTGAAATATTGATCTTAGGCTAGTAAGTGAATATGGATACAAGAAACAATTTTTTATGAATGACTGAGTTTCTAGGATGGTATGGGACCAATGGACAACAATGAACAGAGAATTTAATACAAAGGCACAGATTATTTCGTGAGGCAATACTAGCGGAAAGTATAGAAATTTAGTTCGAAATAACGCGGAATGTAGAGATTTCTTAGGAGAGTGAAAAGGGAATAAGTACATGAATCCTTTTCAATGGAAGAAAAACACTGAACATGAAATTTTTCCAGAGGTGGAGCAATATAAATGAATTCTACCTTATCTAACTTAGAAAATTTCACTCGAAATGAATATGAAATGAACTGTGAAACATAAAAAAATACATATGAAACATAAGAGACACATTTGCTACACTCACAACCACATGAATCTCATGAAACAGAGCCACTGCCTTTCATTAATCCTCTGTCAAAATATACAATGGAGAAACAGAGTTTCTTTCCCACAGTCTCCCAGAAGTTACAAGCCAACCAACCCTTTGCAAAATGGTTTTCATACAATATATGGAATGTGCCATGAAGAGATAGAATGCCCAAGGGTTGGGGAGTTACTCAAATCATTACAAAATGGAGGTGGAAAGCCAACCATTAGCTACAGGTGCAGCGTTACAAACATGACAAATGGCTTGGGTGACTGTTTGCCTTCCTTTTCCACTTGGATAGGAGACAATCTGGAGTGAAAATACTTTAAATTCCACCTTAGGTGCCAAAAAAGTGAAATGTAGATGGGCGGGCCCACTTGGAGAAGTCGCGAATCGAAATTTCGCGAAACGGAGGTGAAATTGGCCTTTTTCCCTATATGCGCTGCGCCCAATTCTATATGTGCCGCGCCACTTTGGAGGCTATTTTGAGGCACCTGTAGGAGTCCAAAATGTGCCAAAGTGTACTTGTTGGAAATCCTGGCCTGTCTACTTTCGAACCCAAGTGGAATTTCTGAATTTGGTGCTCATTTTCCCTTCCAAATCTTCATTCTCCCAAGACTACTTCCTGTGTGTCAAAATAGGGGCAGAGAGGTCATTTTTTGAGTGTTTTTGACCTCCTGGAGACTCAAATCATGCCCAAATTTATTTTCCAAGCACCAGTAGTCGTGATTTTACATGCTAAATCTAAAAATGCAAACCATTTGTGATTTGGAGCTCCCAATCCTAAGCGCCGTGCCACAGGGAGAAAAAACCTGTGTTGTGACCAAAAATTTGCCATGTGACCAAAATTGCCCAAAATTTCTTGAAATTTGGGCTGGAGATCCTCTATGAGGTGCTATGGTAGGCCAAAGAGGCTTTGGCCAATATCTGAAGTCGATCGAGCTCCCTTTGCCTCTTTTGCTTCTTGATTTCCTTCCTCAATTTCACCTTCAAATTCCTGATTCGGGCCTTGCATACTTTGTTTTGCGCCATGTAGTGGAAAGCCATGTGTCTCAGTAGTGCATGGTCCGTGTCAGCCTTGTCCAGTAGCCTCTCCAAGTGCATGTTAACTCTCTCGAGATTGGCCTCCCAATCCTCATTAATCTCTTCCTCCAATGACGTGAGCTCAACTCTTCTCCTTTGTGCAGCTTGGCGATGCTCACAAATGTTTTGTAGCTCCATGATCGCCTGCTGATCCTCAAGCTGTTTGCTCCTCTGCTCCAGATATCTCATGTTCCACTTAGCCCTCTCCAAGTCAAGGGATAAGGCTTCGATCTCTGTTTTCTGCTCCTGGATGATCTCTCTGATTTGTGCACTTGTCAGTTCTGTATCTGTCTCATCATCCTGAAGGAGAACGAATTTGGTCTCTCGTTCGCCTGATGGCTCTCCTAAAGGCCCCTCATCCTACATTGGCTCTTTTCCTTTGTCCTGTTCTTGTGATGCTGATGGTCGAAGCGAGGCCCCTTCCACTCCGGGTGGAGATAACACTCGCTTTGCTGCTACAAAGAAACATTGGGTGCCTTTCCGATATGTAATGAAAACCGGCACACTAGCAGTCTCATGGTGCTCATACTGAAAAGAAGGTTCACCCTCTTGCTTAACCTCTGATAATGCCTCTAAAGTGCTGAAGAAGTCATAGGAGATGAAGTCCTCCCAAGAAATGCCCTGCAATCCCAGCTGATGATCCACCAAAATCCTAATAAGAGCAAAGTGATAAACACTGTTAAGTTGTTGCTGAGGGGTCTTCTACTGCATGAAGGTGTTCATCCTCTCTATGTTCCTGCAAATGGAAAATGGGATGTTCATCATCCGTACCCTGGTAAAGTGCATGAGCAACTTGATGTGATAGGCATATAGACGAGAGAACCTCCCCTCACAGCTGAAGTACTTCATGATCAACTTCATGAGTGGACCCTATTCATCTTTCAAGTATCTGAATGGAAAGACTCTTGTGAGATGCCTCAAGTAACTGGCCTTAATGTAAGGCTCACAATGCTGCCGATCAACTTTCTGTTTCTTGTGCCATGGTTCTCCAACATTCGGTATACCGGTTGCTAATGTGACAGTTACGGGTGTAAGTGTGAAGGTGACCCTGGCCAAGATAGAGTGATCTCCATGTAGGTGAAGCAAAAAAAGACGGGCCAACTCATGATGAACTAAAAAATTAGCCACTCTTTGACAAAACTCAAAACATGATAGATGCTAGAAACATGACATAGAAAGAGGGCATGCCTGAAACTCTGTGAGGGTGGTTGGCTCATCCCTAACATGTTTTCCACTTTTGTGATGTCTCCTGGGAGCCTGTTCTTCTGAGGATGAATCACTTTGTGTTTCCATCTCATAATCTGATGAATGTTGTGATGCCATGACTACTGTGTGTACTGTATTTAGGCTGCCCTTTGATGATGGTGTGAAGCTGGGTGTTTTTGTGATATCTGCCACCAAGGGGAACAATGAAACAAAAGGGAGTATTAGGGGGGGAGTAATGTGATGGGAATAGGGGTTATGAGGAGAAGTTTGTTTCGAGATATGTAGGGGGGTTTGGGGATTTTGATAGGGTAGGGTTTTGGGGTTTATATTGACAAATAAGAGGAGGGGAAAGAGAATAGGGTTTGGTAGTGTTTTAGGGTAGGGATAATAGGAAAAAAGAGAAAGGGAGGATAGGGGAAAATTGTAGGTGAGGGAAAAATGGTGGGTGAAAATGGGACCTTGGCCTCCATACCACAATTATGCAACCCTAGCAACAATGGCCTTTGGTGTTTTCTTGTGGTTGATTTTATGAGTTTTGTTGCATTCAAACATAGCCATAAACCACCATATCGTTTACAAACTTTGATGAACAAGTCATGTCATAGAGCCTACCTTTCAATTTGATGGGCTTCACAAAAAATTTGAGGAAATTTGGCATGGTTTTGGCCCTTTGTGGGTGTGCGCCGCGCGCAAAATCCAGTATGCCGCATCCTAGGTGTACGCCGCGTCCATTGAAAAAATACATTGAGGGGTGGCTCTGTGTCTTCCGCGCCCTCTGTGTCTGCCGTGCCCTTTTGTATATGCACCACGCCTTGAAAATTGCCTCCAACCTTTCTCCAAACACACACGATGCACACTCAAACACTTTGCAATGTTTCCCTATGCACTTGATTTGCACAATGACTTTGATTTTGGTGGAAACTTGTATATAAAGACTTGGAAGTCATGGGTTAAATTTTTGCTTCTTCAAAAACCCATTTTTCTAATGTTATGTTTTGACACTTTTTCACTGACTTAAAGCAACACTGATTTTCACTTCCCCTTTGAAATTTTAGCTGAAATGATGAAATTTTCGACACTCTTTGCAGGGATTGCATGACAGGACATTTTGCCATGGAAACCATGACTGCACTTGAAGAAATCAACTGGAGAATTTTGAAAATTATCAAAAATGACACACTGTTTGACTTTTCTTCAAAACAGAGTTTTGAAGAATAGTCGTAATCTGTCAACATGACAATGAAACTCTCTGAATCATTAATTTTTAAGGGCCTTACTCTAGACTTCATGGATTTACTGGACATGATTAAAAGACCAAATTGATTAATCCCTAGACCTAATGATCGAAAATGACTTTTGTCCATTAAAGGACCAGACCTTAACTGTCATGGACTGTGATGATCATTGACAAAAGACCTAAGCCAGCCAGAGCCAGTCATAGGGGGAAATGACTAGCAATGACCTTTTCCGTCAGATTATCGCATGCTCCTAGCGGAATGCAGCTGGGTTAATGGAGCGGGACTCCTAAAAATGAAATGCATAAAGAGTTTTGATCTCTGACGGAGGACTGACCAGATCGACTCTAACACCTTTGTGTTGGTCTCAAAGGCACACATCTAAGAAAATATAAATGGATTCAGGTTGGAAGAGTGAGGGAATTGTACCCTCATCTATTTGTTGACTGAAATTAGTCTTTTGGAGGTTCAAAATATTCCAACGGGGAGGAGTGATTGAAGGGATCAGTTTAGTGCTCAAAATTCAAAGTGATAAAAAATTCTTGAAACCTATACGAGTGAGTAGATCCTAGTGACCTAAATCCAACACAACTCGTTTAACTAAAAAATGATATCGTATGCTCATGAAATCGTGTTCTAAATGAATTTCCAAATAACTAAAATTTTAAAAGTTGGGTTGAAGGTACACCTAGTTAGCAGTATGTACGTTGAGTAGGTAAGTGACTAGGAAGTTGGCTATATACAATTCGATCAATGGCAGTTGACGTGTCATTTTGTGATTGTCTCAAAAATAATTTTATTATATAATGGGTTGATAGTGTATTTGACGTGGACTAATCTAGCAAACCACATGACCCAATTGGAGGTTTCTACGGGGCATTTGGTGACAGGTCAAAAGCTTTTTTTGTGATGGATTAGGTCTAGTGAGAATCGAACCCGTGATGAAGCACTCAACACTAAGTGTCTCCACTAATGCACCATACATGTGAGTTAGCATTATGGGTTTGCGAATTATATTTAAATTTCAACACAATTTGTTTCAAAGGTTGGGGCTTGGGTTAAGCCCAAGCTCTAGTCACGCGTCCTAGAACCAAGCAGCGGGACTAAGGGAAAAGAATTAGCCCCAAGCCTATGGTCACAACCCATGACACCACCATATAACTGTTGCAAGAAATCACGGGCAGAGATAAAGGAAAGGGGCCAACCTTAAGAGCCATCCCTGGGGTCATATGACCCTTCATAAGATCAGGAGCACGACGCGCAGAGGGGTCCAACCTTGGGCCACATGGCCTTCAATGTGATAACCTGACAGCGGAGATAGGAGCAATTTTTCTAAGCCCTCAACCCAAAATTGTTGGCCCAAAACCCAGTCATATGTGGTGGGCTCCAGTATTGTAGCAATAATGCTACAACTCCTGGAGCTTCCTTCTCTAACTTTATCAACCCGGTAGTTCGTAACAAACTTGGAAGCAACGGTGCTATATCCACAAGTACTAGCTCTTGTCACAGCTGTCACTTGGTCAGCTGGCACAAGTCCGCTAGGGCTCAAGCCAACTTCTATATGTTCTCAGAAGAAGCTTTTTAAGTGATGAGCGAAAGCTATCTCAAAGGAAATTAACCTACTTTGCAAGAATGAACTGAAAGCCAACAAAACATGGAAACCCTAGTAAACCCTAATTCTTCCAGCTTAATCCTTATGATGCAATGGTGGGAATGAAACTTCTAAAAGTGATGCCATTACTTCTATTTAGATGAGATGCATGTGTCTAAACTACTTTCATCTGAAGAGAACATGTTTTTGTATTTTTTCTCAAGTTGTTGGAGTTATTATGACTGTGCTTCTTACTGGGTCTTGACTGTGCAGGGGTAGATCAAGGGGAGGAAGGCTTGGAAAAGGTCGGGAGGACTCTGAGAGGGTCCAAGGGATCCCTAACATCATTCCACAGGAGTTCACAAAGTTCATATGCCTGGCAACCGTGTTTGCAAGCTTCTACAGGATGTCTGCAGGGGATTCTACAGGAAGCTTGGGATTTCTATAGGAAGTCCCGTAATTTCTACAGGATGTTTTGCAATCGGAGTTTTGGGTGATGGATGAGTGGATGAGCTGTATGGGTGGATAGGGAGGATGAGAGGGGAGCTTGTGATGGCTTATGGACAGAGAGATGAGATGGAGAGGGGGTGTGTAAAGCTGGTTGGTCTAGAGGAGGGTAGAGGCAATGGAAGGCCGAAAAGATAAGACAACGTGGATAATAGAAGAGTTGGGAGGCAAATGATCTAACTGGGAGATAAGTAGATGGCCTAGGTACGGTTTAGAAGTATAAGGAAACGATGGAGTGGTGCTGCTCAGTGTAAATGAAACAAATCACCCCTGTCTTGCGTATAACCGAAATGTCATCAACCTACTCTAACTTTTTTGTTAGAAACCAAAGAACAACAATGTCGTTTTTAAGGGAAAATCGTGCATGGTGTTGAAACAAATAGTTATTGCTAAAGATCTAAATGCATGGACACTTCTACAAAGCGGAAATATTACGTTAAAGCCTGCATGAACATGTAAAACTGTGTGTTTGGTAGTTGGCACGGTCTGCACTCCCAATCTCTAAACAGAGGTGGAAGTGAGTGTGCAATCAACCCTTTTTTGGAGCTTTGATTAACTCTTATCTCCTTACTCTAATCTAAACTACTGAAAGCAACTTTATCCATAAAACTAACCTACTTAATCACATCAAGAAATTCGAATCAGCAAACCGTGTTTCCAAGTGCATGTAAAGGGAAAGAAATACAATGCTGAAAGAAAAGTAACAATACAAAGAAAGGAGGCCTATTGCTCTCAGGTTGGGCCCAACCCTAAGAGCTATAGCTCCTCTAAGAACTCAGAATTGAACTCAAATCTACCTGCCTTTTATTAAAAGATCATAGTCATAAGTCTAACAACATGCCAAAAATGGCTTACAAAAAGAAAAACAGAGCTATAGCTCGTAATTCAGAATCTGCAACAAAGGTTCAAAATTTCCCATCGAAGGCTACAGCCTCAATATTTATACATTATGAGGGCCAAGCTGGCCTCCTAAATTAGTGGGGCTTGCTGACCAACTAAAAGTAAACTGTTGTTCCCTTAGAATCCATTGGCTGCCTTCTAGCTCGGTGGTGATAGCTGTTGGAGCTCGGAGTTGGGGTGGAGATCACGAGGAAGGCCATTCAAGGCTGTGGACAACCTTCCTACAAAACCGCAATGCCACCTTGGCTGTCTCCTTGCCTTCATCTACGTGGTTTTGCTCCATTTAATGTCAAAAAACCTGAAATAAACATGTATTAGCCACCTAGGAATAGTGACTGCCCTTCATTCGTACAAATAACATGAATATACTAAAAAATGATGCATAAGTGATGAAAAATGAAGGGTTGAGCAAGGGTAAGTAGGCCAAATGAGCCCAAAATGTTACCAAATTTGGGGCTCATCATCACCCCCGACCTAAAATATTTGCTCATCCTTGAGCAACTAATCCAGCTCCTCATCCTTCATTGCCTTTACTGCCACCCTTACATCCCAAGCCTCTGTAGTAGTGTCCTCCTTGCTGATATGGAACCCAGCCTTTCTGTTCACCTCTACCACTGCTCATTATCATCTTTCTCTGTGCTGCATTCCATCAATCCTAGCAGCGGTGGTGGGCTTAGCTTGAGGCTAATCCAGCTGGCCTGGAGGTTTTGCATGGATTTCTTATAGAGGGCCACCCGGACTAGAGCTTCCCTCATCCAAGTTGGGGTATGATACTCTCTGATTTTCAGACTATGGGCCAATGTATTCCATCGGCGGGTGCAAGCTTGGACAGAGTTTTCTCCTAATAGTCTCTCCATGTCCTCAAAATGCGCTATGGCCTGGGCCTGCTGATCCATACATCTCAATGAAGCTTGAGGGTCGGTGGACAAGTGTTGGTGTGCCGAGATTAGTGCAACTGGATCCCCTGGTTCTGCTCTAATTAGCAATGGCTCATTCAGCTCTCGGTTCATGACCGCTTTGGCTTCTGCTGCTCTTTTGTCCTCATGGTTCAACCATGAGGCAAATGCCATTAATTACATATCTCCTAAGGCCGTATTGGGATCCCATGAAATTACATTAGGTAGGGCCAAATTATGGAGGTATAACTCTGCTAATTTGGCCTTATCCTCTGATGAACTGGTACTGCATAATTCAGTGAATTGCTGTGGGTCTTGGAGCTGAGAGATACCTCTTTGCACCAAGGTATTGATTTGAAATTGCAGCCATTGGTCTTTCAGGTACAGGCCATAGGATTTGGCCGGCTGTCTGCATTGTATAGCATCCATGGCCCAACTGGCCATGCAGGCCAATTGTGCCTCTTTTTGCTGCAGCTGTTGTCTGAGAGCTTGCACCTCAATTTGTGCTTGCTGTACTGCTTCCTGTAGATGTGTGGTTGGCTCCCCAAGACCAGTGTGCAGTTCCTTTTTGCCTTGCTGTTCTGCTGTGGTGTCCCCAGAGGATGTACCTGTTCTTGTCCTCAGCTCCTATAGCTGCAACCTTAGCTTTTCATTTTCTTCCTGTCGGAACACTCGTTGGCAATTTGCCACGTGTTTAGCCATGGCTAATTCACTTCTGGCCTCCTTAAGTTGATCTTCCAAGGGACCTATGTCCGCCACACCCTTTGACTTGGCTATTTTCATCCACGTGTGTGTACGTACTCTCTCTTCCTCCAATGCAAAGAACAGTGGCACAGTGAATTTCTGAGGTATAATTTTGCCAGCCTCTAAGAAGTTGTAATATGAACTCAGACTTGGCTGAGGGCTAGGCTCTGGAATATGCTCTTTCTATACTTCTTTTGGTGGCTCTACTTCGCCCTCCCTCGATGGTGATGAGGGTGCTTCTCCTTCCATTCTCTCTGTTTCCTTAAGCTGGGCTAAGGTTTCCTGTAGAGCATCCTCAGCATCCTGTAGCCGAGCTTTTGAAGCCAATTGGTCTAACCTTTCTTTCCAAGTAGTTTTCTTCGGGCTCCCCCTCTCATAGGTGACTGATATCCTTGAGGGGGACCTCTCCTTGGGCGAAGTAGGGGCATCATCTATAGTGATTGGGCTGCTGGACTGAGGCTGTGGCTTGCCCGTCTTTATTCTCACACTTCTCCTAGCTTTAAAATATAGAGGGGTCTCCCTCTTTCTCTTCTCCTTTGGCTTAGGAGGTGTACTGAGGGCGGCCAGCACGACTGCTGCCTCCCTTGCAAGAATGTCAGCTTTCTTCTCCTTGGGTTTCGCTTTCTTAGGGCTTCCTGTAGAAGACCCTTTTTCAGTTGATTTCTGGCTTCCTGTAGAAGCCGGTTTCGGATTTCCTGTAGGAACAGGTGGCACCACTTGAGGTTGCTTTGCTGAGGGTGTTTTAATTTTTGACTTGGTCGAGGTTGCTGTCAAGGTGCCTTTGCTGATGTGGACCTGCTCAGTCTTGTCCATTCTGCTTTGTAATCTTTTCTCTCTGGCCGTCAACATGGGTGTCTCATCCTTCTCTTTGGCACCATTTTTCTCTTGTTTCTTCTCTTGCTCTTTCTTCTGCTCCGTGGTCGTGGACTTCTGGCCTTTTTCTTTCTTCCCTGCGGGCACTGACTCCTTCTCCTCACTGCTGGATGAATGGAGCTCTTCGGTCAACATCTTTATATCACCATCCTTGGTAAAATTTCTGAAGGCTTCCCATGAGAGAGGAACCTTGTATGTGTGGAGCGCATCCTCCACAAGGAGTTTAATGAGTCCATGGTGGGCTACCTGGTCTGGTGTTCCTTCTTTCAACTTGGTGGCACATTCAATCATAGATTATAGTAGAAAGTAGGGGATACTTAGTTTGTTTTCTACAGGTAGGTCCATCTGATGCCTTAATTCCGTGAGTAACCGAAAATGGTACCCATATACAATGCTAAACCGACCTTCGCAGGTGATGTACTTCATAATCTGGAGGCTAACTTCACTCCAAAGTGGCAGTAAGCTGGTTCTGTGAACCCCGTTTTTATCTTCTGAGAATTCCTCCTCTGCGGGGAAGAATTCCTTCTTAGCCTTCTGGCCCAACTTCCTCTCTTCTTTATCCCATGGTAATCCCATTGGGAGCTCAGTAACTCAGCTGATGAATTGTGGGGTGAGTCTGAGGCTCAAACCCCTGAAGTTGACGGTGGCCAATGTTTTGGATTTCGGCTTCAGAGCTTGCAAGAACTCCTCTGCCACCTCATCATCATAGCCCTGCAATTTGTCGCAGAACGACATCCATTGTGCTTGCGTGAACAGCTCCACCACCTCAAGATTCTCTCTTAGCTTTGTTGAGTCGGTTGGTTCCCTTCTGATGAACCCACCCGGCATGGTGAAAAACTGCTGCGTTAGCTGGAGGTGGTGAGTGCGGAAGAAAATTGTCCTGCCACGCATACAATTCACAAAAACTTATCTCCCGATGAGCCTTAACACTGTTAATTATAACTCACATCCTGTAGGACGACAATTCATGCAAACGACAGACAATACTTGCAATTTTTTTTTACGACCAGACTGTAGAACGTCGACTCTGCCACCCTCGAAACCAATTGCATGGAAGGTTCAGGCTTACCTTTTTAGTCCGCCACCTTTTGACGTGAGGAACCCAATTTCTTGTACAAGCAGCTTTCCTGTAGAAGCAGCGCACGAATTCTGGAGGATACTGCAGTGGGTCTGCGCTCTCTGTGCTGCTTAACAAGTGTTCGAACGGCTGAAGACTTGGAGTGTTGAGCTTCAGAGGAATCCGGATGCTCACTCGACTTTCAAACGGCGAATGATAAATGCGTGGGGTGGCAATCTAGCCGATTAGATTTGAATCCGGCGGAATCCGTGGCCCGGGGGTGAGCTGTCCCTGCCGGACTGTTGGACGACGTCACTCCATCATTCTTCTACAAGTTCCCTTACTGCCGCATCATTCCCCGCAGATCCGCCGCCGTCATTTCTGTTAAACGTGCTTCTCCCTGACTGGATGGCTCTCACGTGTGCACTGCCTGTTCCTTTTGCCACGACCACCGTTTACACATCCGACTGGACCATCTGACTGGTCGACGTGGCCAGTTGAATGGCCATACGACCACTCAACCCATTCACTTCACACTTTGCAAACATTTCAAAGTATTATCCATGTAATTTGACGAAAGAAAGGGCGAGGCACTTACCTGTGCGGCCGCGACATGATCTTTCAAGCTCTCAGACAACGATGACTAAATTTGCTTGCTGCTGCTGGATTGCACAGGTCCGGAGGTTCCTTTTCACAGGCCGCTAACGATGAAGCTTGTGACTCGGTTGCATGTGCCTGCGTTTTCATTGCATGTTGCAGGCGCTTGAATGGTGTACACTCTAGTTGGCTTAACTGCTACGGGACTCCTGCAGGATGTCCTGTAGCAGTTTTTCCTCCTCGGGTGCATGCTGAACGATGAAGGCAGTGGCAGCACGATCACGCTCACAGGGCCCTTGGATAGCTGGGATGGGTATTACATGGCATCTCAGCATCTTTTTTATTTAAAAAAAATTGCTTCCTCTTGATAACTCACTGACTTGCTTTAATTGTGCAGGTATCTTTTTTGCATGTCGACAGGGGTGGTAGAAGGAGGTGACAACAGTGTGTGAGGGAGAAAATAGTAGCTTGCATGCATCCATACCGGACCTTGGTCGTTTGATCTCCTCATACAATTAGTTCTGGGCCGTCCAAAACTTCTACAGGAAGCTTCCTGCAGAAATACAGAACTTCCTGTAGAAAGTCTGTAACTTCCTGTAGAGGACTAAGCTGTGATGAAATCATGCCCATACCTTGGAGAAGATGAGTGTTCTCGGAGGAGGTGCTGGTAGGGTCTCCTGGTAGCATGATATGGACCCTTGTCTTCAAGTTGAGGGACCTCCTCTCCTTCATAGAATACCTGGAACCTGCATGCATTGCTACATTATAAACTTGTTGTCCCTGTCTTTTTTTTGCTTATTGTTTTTTCTCTTTTATTTTTTCTCCCTTTTTTTTTTTTTTGAAAGACAGCAGGGGCGCCTCAATGAGGTTTTCACCCTTGCCATCTGCCTCAAGCGCCTCAGAAAGGTTTTCACTCAAGGGTCTTTTTTCAATTTTTTTTCTTTTTTTTTTTGAAAGACAGCAGGGGTGCCTCAATGAGGTTTTCACCCATACCATCTGCCTTGGGAGCCTCAGAGAGGTTTTCACCAAAGGATCTTTATTTATTTTTTATTTTTTTTAAGATCTTCAGGGTATGCCCAAAACAGAGGCAGAACCCTTCTCTATGACCAGCACTGATTTCTCCACAGTTTTAATGAATTCTTGTCTTGAGAGAGGTTTCCTGTAGATTTTCAGTCGATGCCCATTGACAAGCATGGGGATGGCCTCCTCATCAATGGTCCGAATGAGAACAGATCCATTTTCATGACATTTCTCCACTGCATATGGTCCCAGCCATCTGGTTCTCAGCTTCCCCTTGAAATCTTTATGCCTGGAATCATACAACAGCGCCCAATCTCCTGGCTGGAATTGCTTGTCATTGAGGTGTTGGTCATGCCACACCTTCCTCTGAAGTTGAAACACTTCTGTGTGAAGAAGGGCCTACATTCGGTGCTCATCCAATCCATTCAGCTGCAATAACCTTTCTTGTTGGGCATGGCTGAGATCTAGGTCCAGGTGAGCTGCCAACTTCAAAGTGTTGTATTCAAATTCAATTGACAGCAAAGCTCTCTTCCCATAGACCAGCTCATAAGGTGTGAAGCCGGTTGTGGTCTTCCAAGTGGTGTTGTAAGCCCATGTGGCCTCAACCAGGCGATCTGCCCAATCTTTCCTACTGCTGCTCACCACCTTAGTCAAAATCCCTTCCAATGCTCTGTTGGTGACTTCCACTTTCCCATTTGCCTGAGGATGATAGGGGGTGGAAGTCCTATGATTGATTTTGTGATGAGCTAGTAGGTCTTCAATTAAGTTGGATGTGAACTGGCTTCCTTGATCGGTGACTATCTATCTTGGGTAGCCAAATTTGTAGAAGATGTTCTCTCTCAAGAACTCAGCCACCTTTTCTTCTGTTGCTGCTTTGATTGCCTTAGTTTCTTCCCACTTTGTTAGGTAGTCAGTGCACACAATGATGTAAGACCTTTTCCTCGAAGGAGGGTTGATTGGACCCACAAAGTCCATACCCCACTTCTCAAATGGCTCAAGAGTCACTTGAGGTTGGAGAGGCATCTCATCCCTTTGAGTCGGTTTCCCCATTCTTTGGCATCGGTCACATTGGCTGATATATCTTCTGACATCTTGATGAAGTGTGGGCCAATAGTAGCCTGCCTGCAGGATTTTGAAGGTAGTCCTCTTTGCTGCAAAATGTCCTCCACAAGGCCCATCATGACAGGTGAGGAGGATATCAAAGACTTCCTCCTCCCTTACACAACGCCTTAAGATCTGATCAGGGCCAAGCTTGAACAGGTTGCCCCCGATCCAAGTAAATGAGGAACTTTTTCTGATGATTCTGCTCTTCTCTCTTGAAGATAGGTTCGGAGGGAACTGTGCTGAAACAAGGTAGTTTGCTATATCAGCAAACCATGGAGAGAGTACTGAAATAGCAAACAGATGTTCATCGGGCATCTGGTCATCCACTGTTCCATCCTCATCTGCAGACAAGTCCAATCTAGATAAAAAGTCAACAACAACATTTTCTTTACCTGGTTTGTCAACAATGGTCAAATCAAACTGCTGCAACAAAAGTAACCATCTAATAATACGAGCATTCACATCTAGCTTATTCATTAAATATCTAATTGCAGCATGATCAGTATGTACAAATGTTTGATAGCCAGTGATATAATGTCGGAACTTGTTCAGTGCATGGACCACGGCCAGGAATTCTTTCTCAGTTACAGTGTAATTCAGTTCAGCTTTGGATAAGTTTTTGCTAACAAAGTAAATGGCATATGGAAGTTTTTGTTCAACTTGTCCTAAAGCTGCCCCTATGGCTTTGTTCGAGGCATCAGTATGGATGTGGAAAGGTAGGGCCCAGTTTGGACCTCTCAAGATTGGGGCAGACACCAACTTGTCCTTTAATTCATTCAAAGCCCTCTGACAATCGTCAGTCCATTTAAACTCCACATCTTTTGCCAACAGGCCAAACAATGGCGAGGCTAACTTGATGAAGTCTTTAATGAATCTCCTGTAATACCCTGCTAATCCTAAGAAACTCCGAACATCCCTCACCTTTTGAGGAGGTGGAGCCTTCTTGATGAGAGCAATTTTGTTAGGATCCACCTGTAACCCTTGGCAAGAAATGGTATGGCCTAGCACGGTCCCTTCAGTCATCAGGAATTCACATTTTTCAGGACTAAGGGACATGTTCATCTCCATGCATTTGGTTAGGACTTTTCCCAGGTTGGACAATGCTTCCTGGAAGTTGGACCCATAAGGAGTGAAGTCATCCATATAGATTTCCACTGCATCATGGACCAGCTCCGAGAAGATGCTCAAGACAGCTCTCTGGAAGGTAGCAGGAGCATTGCATAGCCCAAAGGGAAGAACTCGGTAGGCAAAGGTACCCCAAGGACAAGTGAAGGTGGTCTTATCTTGGTCTTCCGGGCTGATTTGGATTTGGTTGTACCCGCTAAACCCATCTAGGAAAGAGAAGAACTTCTTTCCTGCCAGTCCATCCAACACTTGATCTATGAAAGGGAGAGGAAAGTGGTCTTTCTTGGTAGCTTTGTTCAGTTTTCGGTAGTCCACACAGATTCTCCACTTCCCATTTTTCTTGGGAACCAACACCAGAGGGGACACCCATTCGCTATCTGAGATGGGGTAGATGAATCCGGCATCCAACAGTTTTTGTAGTTCTTCCTTGACAATGTCCTTAAGGGCTGGATTCATTCTCCTCTGGGGTTGCCTAACCGGTTTACAGTCCTCTTTGATGTATATGTGATGGGTACAGACCGAAGGATGGACTCCTTTCATCTCCTTATATCTCCAAGCAAAAGCATCTAGACGACTGGCCAATAGGCTACACAGCTCCTTTTCCTGGGAAGGAGATATGGAGGAGCTGATTTTTAACGTTCTCTCAGGGCCGAACCCCACATTTTTGATTCTGGGAGTGACAGGGTTGGTCGCACAAGGATCCATTAGGGCGCTGGTTGGGCATCCTCCACCAATTTCTCTAAGGATAGTGCACTGGGAGGTGGATTCTGGATCAAGGTCTCAATCAAGTCATCCTCGATTGGGGGGTCTCTTCTAGTGGTGTCTAAGGTGCACAAAGGTGCTGATTACACCTCATCCTCTTCTCCTTCCTCCAACCAAAGTGGTAAGTCATGCTCTAAGGAGGGTTGGGCAGGAGGGTATAGGACTAACTGCTTGGACATAGGACCATTTTTTATGGTAATGTTTCCTGCACGAATGCTTATGTAAGCATCTGCAGTGGCTAACCAAGGCCTTCCCAAAACGAGAGGATATCCAGTGAGCTTTGTCTTTGCTTGCAGCACCAAGAAATCTGCAGGGTATTCCCAAGAGTCAACAGAGACCAAGACATCCTCCACAATCCCTTCAAGAGTCACGGTGGAGCGATCTGCTAGTTGCAGGACTGTCGAGGTCTTCCTCAAGGAACCCCGAAGGTTGAGTTTGAGCATGGTATCCCTGCTCATCACATTAATGGCAACCCCCAGATCAATCAAGGTGTGAGGTATGATGGTGCCATTGATGTGGAAATATACTACAGGACTCCCAGGATCTAGGTACTTTGGGCAGATGACTTGTCCCAACATAAGGTCAGATAGCTGTCCTAAGGCATTGATGGTTGAAGCATCTCTCTTTCGCCTACCTGGGTGTCTGAAACACTTTTCCTTAACTAGTTTGTTGTATATCGGTACATCTTTGATGGCTTGGAGAAGTGGTATTTTCACACACAACTGCTTGAGCTCTCCCAGAAGCTCATCCTCCTCTGGGTTGGGTTGTGTGGTGGCTGTTAGTCTCTCAGGAAAGGGTGGAATAGCCTTTGGTTCACTTTCCTGCTTATTTTCCTCATCCTCTGGGGAAGGAGGTTGGCGATCTGGAAGAGTCTTTCTAGATCGAAGATTGATCTCCTGGATCTCCACAGCATAGGTAGGGCATGATGTTTCCCCAGTGTATACCCGTTGGGCCTGTCTATTGTTGGGGTTCGAGTTCGGTTGAGCAAGCATTTGAGGTTGCCTTGGAGGAGCAGGAGGTAATGGTTGAGGTTGAACTGGTGGTGGAGGCAAAATGGCGGGAGGAGTGTTGTACTGGGGCCTCCACCCCGATTGAGGTGCATTCCACTGAGGCTGTGGCTGGGCCTGTGAGTGATACGAATGAGTAGTGGGTTGAGTATGGTACTGAGGTGGGTAAGACCATGGAGGAGGCATAGACCAGGAAGGATGAGCAGGGGGGCCCCTGGAAGGCATAGGAGTCGATTGGTTGGGGCTGCAATAAGCTTGGGGTGCCCCTTGCATCCCCTGCTGGTAAGGTCTAGGTCCTTGTGGCCTCCTTTGGTTGAGGAAATAGAGAGGTTGGGTGGGGGCTTCTGTCCCTTGATACATGGCTTTAAGCCCAGGTAAGGTTGGACACTGGTTTGTGGGGTGGTCCTCCTCACAAACGAAACATACTTCAACCGAATGTAATGGGCATTTGTTCTTAGGATGTCTCCTTGTACATCTAGGGCAGAAGATAGCCAAGGCCCTCCCAGCTTCTTCCTTCTTCTGCTGGATCCTGAATGTATCAAGTTGCATGGAAATGGTCTGTCTCACCTCACTTTTGAGATCCTCTAATTGATTTGCAAACTCGTGTTTGGAGAAAGGAATACCAGCTGAGAGGAGGTTTCCTCTACCTCATTTCCGGGCTGCCCTAGAGTGGTTTCTAAACACAGTCTTTATGTCCTCATAAGGCAGTTGGTAAATATCTCCTCCAGCTAACATGTGAAGGGTATCTAAGAGGTCTTCAGGGACTCCTCGGAGCAGGACCAACTTGAGGGATTCAGGGTCAAGTGTGCACCTGGCCCGTTTATAGCTAAGTTGGAACCTTTCCTCATAATCCTCTAAGGACTCATCATTTCCCATGGTTCTCCGAAAGATTTCTCCCTTAGTTTCCTTGGACCTACAGTAGTCCCGGTACTTGGCATTGAAAGCTTGCTGCATTTGAGCGCAAGTGGTGATATTGTTCCCAGGTAAGCCCATGAACCAGTGTAATGTTGCATCCTTAAGGGTTGAGGGGAAGAGTTTCAGCTTCTGCTCATCTTCAGTATAGTCATAGGTTCGATAAAGGACAGCAAACTCAAACGGGAAGTTATCATGATCTTCAGTAGTCAGTCCATGGAAGTGAGGTAAAGTGGAGGGGCTAATGTTCTTCATTTTCATGTCCCCATTGGTCTCTCGGACGGGGAAGGCACCTTCTATTCTCTCATCTTCTCCTCTATTGTCAGCCATAGCTTCAGATGGAATGGTCTCTAATTCTTCTTCTGCTATAGGATCTTCATATATCTCAGGAGGTTCACTTATAGGTTCTTCTGGATCACTGTCACCGAAGAAGAGAGAAGGGTGACTCAGTGATGTGGTGGGGGTGTTGGGTAAGAATTTGCCTATTTTATCTCGATTCCTACGAGGCATGAAATGGAAAGACTTTTGATTGCTTTTGTTTTTTTTATCTCTGGTACCTTCAAAAACTGAAACAGATTGATCTACAACTTAACTATCTTGCTGAAATGAAAATGCAGAATTGAAATGAAAGCAGGAAAGAACTAATCTACTTTTCTCAAATGGAATTGCAGGAATAGAAATGCTAGTCTACGCTTGCAGAATTGAAATGCTAATCTATGCTTGCAAAAATGAAATTGTGGAATTGAAATGTTAATCTATGAAAGCAGGAAATGTCTATGCTACTTTTGCAGAATGTAAATGAAATAAACTACTTGGCAGAAGGCGAGAGTAGGAAAATAGAAGAAAAGCAACAATTACTAATACTCTGACGCTTCCCCGGCAATAGCGCCAAAAAGATGGTGGGCTCCAGTATTGTAGCAATAATGCTACAACTCCTGGAGCTTCCTTCTCTAACTTTATCAACCCGGTAGTTCGTAACAAACTTGGAAGCGACGGTGCTGTATGCACAAGTACTAGCTCTTGTCGCAGCTGTCACTTGGTCAGCTGGCACAAGTCCGCTAGGGCTCAAGCCAACTTCTATATGTTCTCAGAAGAAGCTTTTTAAGTGATGAATGAAAGCTATCTCAAAGGAAATTAACCTACTTTGCAAGAATGAACTGAAAGCCAACAAAACATGGAAACCCTAGTAAACCCTAATTCTTCCAGCTTAATCCTTATGATGCAATGGTGGGAATGCAACTTCTAAAAGTGATGCCATTACTTCTATTGAGATGAGATACATGTTTCTAAACTACTTTCATCTGAAGAGAACATATTTTTGTATTTTTGCTCAAGTTGTTGGAGTTATTATGACTGTGCTTCTTACTGGGTTTTCACTGTGCAGGGGTAGATCAAGGGGAGGAAGGCTTGGAAAAGGTCAGGAGGACTCTGAGAGGGTCCAAGGGATCCCTAACATCATTCCACGGGAGTTCACAAAGTTCAGATGCCTGGCAACCGTGTTTGCAAGCTTCTACAGGATGTCTGCAGGGGATTCTACAGGAAGTTCAGGATTTCTACAGGAAGTCCCGTAATTTCTACAGGATGTTCTGCAATCGGAGTTTTGGGTGATGGATGGGTGGATGAGCTGTATGGGTGGATAGGGAGGATGAGAGGGGAGCTTGTGATGGCTTATGGACAGAGAGATGAGATGGAGAGGGGGTGTGTAAAGCTGGTTGGTCTAGAGGAGGGTAGAGGCAATGGAAGGCCGAAAGGATAAAACAACGTGAATAATAGAAGAGTTGGGAGGCAAATGATCTAACTGGGAGATAAGTAGATGGCCTAGGTATGGCTTAGAAGGATAAGGAAACGATGGAGTGGGGCTGTGCAGTGTAAATGAAACAAATCACCCCTGTCTTGCGTATAAACGAAATGTCATCAACCTACTCTAACTGTTTTGTTAGAAACCAAAGAACAACAATGTCGTTTTTAAGGGAAAATCGTGCATGGTGTTGAAACAAAGAGTTATTGCTCAAGATCTAAATGTATGGACACTTCTACAAAGCGGAAATATTACATTAAAGCCTGCATGAACATGTAAAACTGTGTTTTTGGTAGTTGGCACGGTCTGCACTCCCAATCTCTAAACAGAGGTGGAAGTGAGTGTGCAATCAACCCTTTTTTGGAGCTCTGATTAACTCTAATCTCAACTACTAAAAGCAACTTTATCCATAAAACTAACCTACTTAATCACATCAAGAAATTCGAATCAGCAAACCGTGTTTCCAAGTGCATGTAAAGGGAAAGAAATACAATGCTGAAAGAAAAGTAATAATACAAAGAAAGGAGGCCTATTGCTCTCAGGTTGGGCCCAACCCTGAGAGTTATAGCTCCTCTAAGAACTCATAATTGAACTCAAATCTGCCTGCCGTTTATTGAAAGATCATAGTCATAAGTCTAACAACATGCCAAAAATGGCTTACAAAAAGCAAAACAGAGCTATAGCTCGTAATTCAGAATCTGCAACAAAGGTTCAAAAGTTCCCATCGAAGGCTACAGCCTCAATATTTATACATTATGAGGGCCAAGCTGGCCTCCTAAATTAGTGGGGCTTGGCTGACCAACTAAAAGTAAACTGTTGTTCCCTTAGAATCTGTTGGTTGCCTTCTAGCTCCGTGGTGATAGCTGTTGGAGCTCGGAGTTGGGGTGGAGATCACGAGGAAGGCCATTCAAGGCTATGGGCAACCTTCCTACAAAACCGCAATGCCACCTTGGCTGTCTCCTTGCCTTCATCTGCGTGGTTTTGCTCCATTTAATGTCAAAAAACCTGAAATAAACATGTATTAGCCACCTAGGAATAGTGACTGCCCTTCATTCGTACAAATAACATGAATACACTAAAAAATGATGCATAAGTGATGAAAAATGAAGGGTTGAGCAAGGGTAAGTAGGCCAAATGAGCCCAAAATGTTACCAAATTTGGGGCTCATCAATATGCGCGCCCATATGACCATGTTTTTCAGAACTCGGGGGTCAGTGGACAATTTAACTATTCAATCATTTCGCTCATCACATGGGATTGTAGGCCATATTTTCTCACCAGTTCTAAGTTTGGGGCACTCAAGCTAGGTTTGGGTCGAATTGGAGGATGATTAGCTATGAAATTGGTTAAAAACTTGTAACATGCATAAATTGTCAATTTTTTTCCAAATGAGTTGCAGAAAGATCCCAGATTGATTTTTACAGTTATCGATCCAATGGAGACATAAATTCGGCATTTTGAGAATTTTAAATACATATATACACACTTTTGAGCACTAAATGAAAGAGGCCCTGCATTGGAAACTGGTCTAGGAAATGTAGCCCATGTGAGGAGTGGACTCCTTTATCATGTTTTGTGTTATGTGTTTTAGATATGGTTATTTGTCTCTGTTTGGCTGTAAAATTAGGTTAAAAATAAACTATTTATGCATTTAGTAAATTGATCCATTGCAGAAAACACATAAAATTTCTCCTACAATTTGTATATCACCTTCAATTTTCAATTAGAGATCGGTAGCCCCCATATTAAAAATTACAGACACAAATAAGGAATTCACTATTTGTACTGATGCCTATTTGGATGGTCTTGGGAGAGTGTTGATGCTGGAAAATACATTAGTATTCTATGAGTCCAGGAAGCTAAGACTACATTGAAATATCTATGTTGTGTATGATAGCAGTGATACATGCTTTAAAAAAGTGGAGACACTATTTATTAGGATTTCTTTTTACCTTGGTAACAAATCACATTAGTCTGAAATATTTTTTCAACTTACTTGATTTAAATTCTATACAAGTGAGGTGATTAGTGTTCCTTAGTGAGTTTGAATCTGATATAAAACACATAAAATGCAAAGAAAACAAAATCGCAGATTCTCTGAGTAGACATGCCCATGTTGTGATATGAATGTCTATTAGTAGTGTTAGTATAGATATTGTGGAACAAATTAAAACTTTAATGCAACAATATCTTCAATATTTGGAAATTCAACAAAAAATACAGCAAATGGAAATCCGAGGATATGCTAAAAATTCTGAAAAATTACTAACTTAATGAAACATATTATATGTTCCTAATGTGGTCATACTAAAACAAATGATCCTAGATGAGTATCACAAGAAACCATATGCAGGCCATCCTGGATACCAAAAAATGATAACAACATTAAGGAAAAACTTATTTTGGCCAGGCATGAAGAAGGATGTGGCAGAATATTTAGCAAAATGCATAGAATGTCAACAAGTAAAAGTGGAACATCAACAACCGGTTGGATTGCTAAATCCATTTCCCATTCCCAAATGGAAGTGGGAAGTAATTTCAATGGATTTTATTACAGGATTACCAAGTACAAGGCACAAACATTACTCTATCATGGTGATGGTGGACACTTTGACTAAAGCAACACATTTTATACTGGTGCGGTCTACATTTGGGACCACCGAGACTACTAATATTTTCACAAAGGAAATGTTTTGACTACATGATGTACCAAAAATGATAGTGTCACATAGAAATGCTAAATTTACTTCAAATTTTTAAAAATATTTGTTTGGGGGCATGAGGAATCAATTAAACTTTAGCACTGCATATCATCCTCAAAAGAGTGAATAGACCGAAAGAACGAATTAGATTGTAGAGGATATGATACAAATGCACACCATGGATAGGATTACCAAGTGGGATGATTTTCTACATTTAGCAAAATTTCCTAATAACAATAATTACCAAACTTCATTTAAAATGAGTCATTTTGAAACCTTATATTGTAAAAGAGGTCATACACCACTCAACTAGAGTCAAATAGGAGATAGATTAATATTGGTCCTTGATTACTTGCAGGAAATGGAACAAGTGGTGCAGAATATTAGACACAATATCTAAATAGCTCAAGACAGACAAAAAATGTTATGAAGATAAGAAGAGAATCATAAATATTTAATGTTGGGGACCATGTTTACTTAAGAGTAAAACCAAGAAAAAGTACCTTAAGGACTGATACTTGTGTAAAATTCGCACAACAGTTCTGTGGGCCTTCAGAAATATTTGAAATAGTTGGTCCTATGGCATACTATCTAGATCTACCCAATCATATTAAAGTTCATAATGTATTTCATGTGTCCTTGTTAAAGAAGTATATCCATGATAACTCTCATATAACTAATTGGAACTTGATACAGGTCGAACCCATAAGAGACTTTCTGCCAGAGCTACTTTGCATCCAGGATTGGAAAGAGACCATGCTCTCGAATTGAGTCATCGCTCGGATTAAAGTGTAGTGGAGACACTATGAACCTGAGGAGGCTACCTGTGAGTGGGAGGATACTATGGAAGAATCCTACCCAACATTGTTCACGAATGAGGCAATTGAGTAATAAACACTGAGTACGGTGTTATTTGCAAAAGGGAGAAAATATGATACCCTTTTGTTTCCATGTAAATATATTTTATTTTAGATTGGACTATCTTTAGTTGTGATGGCTAGAAAGCCATAGTGATTTCAATTTGAAATAAAGTATGATTAGGTAATAAATAAATTTTATGAATGAAAAAGAAAATGGAGATTACTTGGGAAAGAAACACTTGAGTTAAAGAGATTATTTTCTAGATCTAGAAATCAACGTGGATGGATAAGATCAAGACAAAATTCCTTAAAATCATTCCTAAAATTCCTTAGGGATTGCTTAATGGTATTTAATATGATTAGAGAGAAAAATATATTAAATCACTCAGTGTAGAAAGAACACCAAGTAAGGGTGGATAAAGTGTCACAGGAGAAAAAGGTTGGCTTTAACGAAAAAGAGGAGATACCTTTCGAAATATAGGAAAAATCCTAGGTTATTTGGTTGGAAGACCCTAGAAAGTGGGACACTACTAAGAAAAAATATGCTAGGGAATCAAGGCATAAAATACCTTTTCTAGAATCACAAGGGGTTGTTGATTCGATGGCAATGAGATATCATCTCAGGGGGAACCAATGGAGATGGTTCATGGCTGGGTGGAAAAGTTTATTTTCCTAAGCAGTCTCTAGTTGCTATACAATTAGAACTTTTGTTCTCTTTATAAGACAATTATTTGTTATGAAACCAACTCACAAAAGATAGAAAAGATAGATCAACGCCTTAAAATTCAACCTCTTCGAGGGGGTAACCTCCTTTAAATTACATAAATGAACAATTCTTCGATGATTCAAATGACAAAACGTCCTTTCTATGTATAGGAGTCTAAGGAGTCACAATATAACCTAGTTGACCTAACAATAATAATATAAAGCCACAAAAATAACAATAGAGGGATTCTATGGGGAACAATAATAACAATATGGGGACAATAGGGGCATAAAAATATTAATAAGGGATACAACTACAATAGTAATGGGGTATTCACTACTATTATAGAGACCTAACAAGACCCTCTCATTCAAAAAAGTGTTGTCCTCAATGCTTGAGTAGTTTTGGATGCTTCTATATAAAATTCTCATCCTCCCATGTGGAACCTTCAGCGGATAAGTTCTTCCACTTGATGAGATACTTCGAAATTGATCGATTTCATAGCTGTCGAGCTCTTCTTTCTATGACGACTCCCGGTTCCAATATAATTTTTCCTTCCTCATCAAGTTTTGGCAATATTGTTTGAACTGGGATCTTGTCAGATATAACCTTCAATTAAACATGAAACATGGAAAACTGGGTGCACTCGAGAAGCTGCGGGAAGCTCCAATTTGTATGCCATGTAACAATCTTTTGCGACATCTTGTACATACCATAATACTTTGGTGATAATTTATTATCCTTCTTAGCTTGCTTGAGGGACATTTTTTTATATGGTTGTAGCCGTAGGAATACCCAATCACCTACATCAAAACTTCTTTCGCTGCGATGTTGATCTTCCTGTTGTTTCATTCTATTTTGTGCCAACACGAGGTTATCCTTTAAGAGTTGGAGGACTTGTTGTTGATGATCGATGTGATGTTCCACTGCTTGAACTTTAGAATTTTCTCTTAAATATGATGTGATGGATGGTGGCTGATATCCATAAAGTGCCATAAATGGGGTTATTTTTGTTGATATATGGAAGGAAGTGTTATACCACCATTCAGCCAGAGGCAACCATTTGACCCATTGTGCCTGTTTATCAGATACAAATCAACGAATATATCCTTCCAAACATTTGTTTACTATCTCAGTTTGCCCATCAGATTGAGGATGATAAGATGAGCTATGAGCTAACTGAGTATCGAGACAAGAAAATAATTATGTCCAAAAATTTACAGTGAAAATGGGATCTCTGTCACTTACAATAATCTTTGGGTTTCCATGTATCTTTTGAATTGTTTCCATAAATGTAGTAGAAACTGTACTGGCTTTAAATGGATGTGATAATGCACAAAAGTGTGCATACTTGGTAAGTTTGTCAACTATCACCGTGATGACACTCTTTCCCTCAGATTTGGGTAAACCTGTGATAAAATCCATTGAAACCTCCTCCCAACGAAGGATTGGAATGGATAAAGGTTGTAATAGACCTAGGGTCTTAATTGTTTCAACTTTGTTTTGTTGGCAAACCAAACAGTCTGCCACAAACTTTTGAATATCTGATTTAACGCCATCCCAAAAAAAATCCTTCTTAACCCTGTGGTAAGTTTTTAAAAATCCTGAGTGCCCTCCTAAGGGAGAAGTGTGCAATTCCATAAGAATCTTTTGTTTGAGTTGGGAATTCTTACAGAGGTATAAGAAATCTTTGTACCATAACGAATCTTTTTGCCAGCTAAATGTATCAGATGTACTAGAATCTTGTTGTAACTTTCGAATAAGTGCCCACACTTCTTCATCATTCTTCCATTCCTCCCTTGCCTCATTTATCTAATCTGGTTTGATAATAGAAATGGCGCACAACAATGCTTCCACATCCTCATCCTTTCTTGAGAGTGCATCTCCCACCACATTTTGCTTCCCTTTTTTGTAGAGGATTTCAAAGTCATAACCCAACATCTTTGTGACCCACTTTTGTTGCTCTTCAGAGGATAATCTTTGTTCTAAAAAGTATTTAAGGCTATCATGATCCGTTTTTACATTGAAGTGTCTTCCCACTAGGTAGGGTTGCCATTTCTTAAGTGCATGTAGTATTGCCAACATTTCCTTCTCATAAATAGCTTTGTGTAAAAACCTTCCCTTGATTGGACGACTTTCAAAAGAAATGGGTCTTTCATCTTCCATTAAAATAGCACCAATTCCATTTCCTGAAGCATCACATTCCACAATAAATGTTTTTGTAAAGTTTGGTGTAGCTCAGACCGCTGCTTGGTACATTGCCTCTTTAAGATGTTCGAAGGCCTTTTTTACTTCTGGAGTCCATGAAAATGCATCTTTCTTCAATAATGTTGTTATAGGTGCTGCGATTCTACCATAATTCTTAACAAACTTGTGATAATACCGTGTCAACCCGCGAAATCCTCACAGATGCTTTAGGGATGTGGGGATTTTCCATTCCTTAATGGCTTTGATTTTGCTGGGGTCTACCTTAACTCCTTCATGAGGTACAATATGACCCAGATATTCCACCTCTTGTACTCCAAAGAAACATTTGGATCTTTTTGCACATAATTGTTTCTCCTCCATTAGTTGTAACACCTTTTCAACATGTTCAACATGATCCTTCCAAGACTTGCTGTAGATTAGTATATCATCAAAAAATACTAACACAAATTTTCTAAGGAAGGGTTTGAAAATGGAATTCATGAAACCTTGAAATGTAGAAGGTGCATTGGTAAGGCCAAAAGGCATGACCAAAAATTCATAATGACCCTCATGAGTTCAAAATGTTGTTTTCAGAATGTCTTCAATCATCATTTTGATTTGATGATATCCTGAACAAATATCCGACTTGGTGAAGTAAATTGATCCATGCAATTCATCTGGTAATTCATCAATGACAAGAATGGGAAACTTATATTTAATAGTGAGCTTGTTGAACTCCGTATAATCCAGACACATGCACCATGATCCATACTTCTTGTGTACCAATAATATTGGAGCAGAGAAATAACTTTGACTAGGTTGAATTACACCAGCCAGCATTTTTGCAACCATACGTTGAATTTCACTCTTTTGGGCATAGGGATATCTGTATGACCTAATGTTTGGAGAAACACTTCCTGGAATCAAATGAATAGCATGATCATGATCACGAATAGGTGGGAGACCTTTGGGAGTCTCAAATACCTTGGAATGATTGTCCAAGACTTTTTGGAGATGTGTAGAAATAGATGATTCCGATGTGGAAACATCTAGCAAACATAATTGTATAATTACACCTCTTTTTTCCTTTTTTAGAAGCTTTGTCATACTGTTAGAGCTGATTATGTTTCCCGGTTTCCCTACAATACCCCTTAATTCAACTTCCTTTCCTTCCATGGAAAATTTCATGAAAAGTTTTTGAAAATTAAAAGCTATTGTACCCAAGGATTGTAGCCATTGGACTCCTAGTACAACATCAGCACCTCCCATTGTAATGGAAAGCATTGTGTTAGTCAATACATATTCTGCCATGGATAGCTTGATATTATGGAACTTTCCAGAGAAATTTATCTTTCCTCCATTTTCAACCATCACTTGACACTTTGGTGTTGGATATAGGAAGCAATTCAATTCCTTTTCTATCTTATAATGAATAAAACGTGGGTACTTCCTGAATCAATCAACACTATTACCTTTTTCTTCTTGATTAGTCCTTCTATCTTGATGGTTTGAGGAGTGGTAATTCCAGTGAATGCATTACAAGATATGGTTGAATTCATTTCTTCCTTATCTAGGATTTTCTCCTGGAGTATATCCTCTTCTTTTGACTTTTCTTGCTCCTTTTCCTCTTCCTCTTCACAATCTATGTAGAATAGTTTCTTCTCGGCACACTTATGACCTTTAGTGTATTTTCTATCACAACTGTAACAAAGCCCTTTTGCTCTTTTTTATTCCAATTGTTTTGGCGTCAACCTTATAGGTTGTGGAAGACTAGGGGCAACAACACTTCCATTTTATAGTTGTGAGTGGTATGCTTCCTGGTTGCCATAAATTTTCTTTCCATTTTTCTTGCTAACCTAAATGCCTTCTCTAATGAATCAGGTTCCCAAAGGCGAACATCATGTTGGATATTATCCTTTAAATTCCCTATGAACACATCAATCCTATGCTCCTCTAGAATATTTTTTACCCTTATGTTCAATTTTTGGAACTCCTCAATGTGCTCCATTATTGAACCCTTTTGTTTACGAGAGCAAAGTTATTGATGCCATACAAACTGATTTGGTTCCAAATATAAGGTTGCAATACGTACCTTTTGTGTGTTTTTCACATTATTGAGATTGAAAAATTGCTCCATCTATATTATCCATGTTGTGGGATCCTTGCCATCAAAATTCCCCATATTGATTTTTGGAATATGGTGGGTCTTTGATCCAACATTAGAGTCTATGAAATCATGATTAAAATTTATTTTGTTCTCATCATGAGTTTCCTTTACTACCCTTTCACCATTAGTAATGATTTCTTGTAGAAACTTTGTCAAATCTGTCTTCAAATCTTCCATGCCTATATTCAAATTGTCCATCTTAGCTTCCACGTCATTCATCTTAGCTTCTACGCCTTTATTTAAACCATCCATCTTAACTTCTACATCTTTCTTTAAACCATCCATGTTTGATTCTGTTACTTTTTGTGCAAGTGACACTTGTTGCACTTGGTCTCGTAATTTTGATAAATCATGTTGCATTTCTTCCTCTTCTTCATGAGTCATGCTAGAGCTTTCACCTTGCTTACTAGTTGATTTCATTTTCTTTCCTCGGGGCATCAATTACCGATAATAAGGCTTTACTATGCCCTTCAAATTCCTTCAAACTAATTTTTCAAACGAAGCTTATGCAAAAATAAAAATAAAAACTACACAACTTTTTTCACTTTGTAGGAGCTTGATATTGAATCTGATGTATCTCTGTAATTTCGGATCATCCAGTTCTAAAATTGTGATCTGTGGTAGCCCTTTGCATCCTCTTTCCAATGCCACCAGTCTGATCCAAATTGGATTCTCCAGGGAAGAGTTATGCCAAATCACCCACAGTGACCTGATTATAGACTAGTTCAGAAGAGCGAAATTGTATGACATACCTTGAGTCACTATTTCGACCTTTGGCTCTGAAAAATATACACAAGAAACTAAAGTTTTTCCTCTTTCTATAGCTTTTGATGAAATTTCAATCCGATGCTCAGGGAGAAAGTTATGACGATTTTCCCCAGGTCACCTGTTTGGAATGTAATTTAGGAGTCTACAAAAAGACCAACCTTCTTAGATCACATCTCCACAAATATAGTGCGAACATCTCTGAAATTCGGACCTGAGGTTCAGTGCGATTTTGTCTCAATTTTTTTTTTTAGCTTCTAAAACATCACAGAAAAAAGTTATAGTGAAAATGCCATGATGACCTATTTGGAGTAGCAAAACCCTAGAATTCAAAGCTCTGATACTAAATGTTATGAAACCAACTCACAAAAGATAGAAAAGATAAATCAACACCTTAGAATTCAGCCTCTTTGAGGGGGAAACCTCCTTTACATTACATAAATGAACAATTCTTCGATGATTCAAATGAAAAAACCTCCTTTCTATATATAGGAGTCTAAGGAGTCACAATATAACACAGCTTACCTAACAATAATATAAAGCCACAAAAATAACAATAGAGGGTTCTATGGGGCATAGTAATAACAATATGGGGACAACAGGGGCACAAAAATATTAATAAGGGATACAACTACAACAATAATGAGGTAATCACTAGTATTATAGGGACCTAACATTATCTTATTTATCCATGAGAAACAAGTTATTCTAGTCACTGTTGTAAGCAAGTTAGTCTAGTCACTATTATAAGCAAGTTATTCTAGTCATTGTTTATATGCAAATTATTCTAATTAGTTTGTAACATCACAACTGTGTGCCTATGTGGTAAGAGGAACCAATTAAGTATCAGATGACCGTAGCAGGGTGTGCAGATCTTAAGTGATCAAAAGTAAATCTTGGTATATTACACGCACACATATTGTCCATGGGTTTTGTATGTAATTGATGGAATTCTAGGAATTAGTAATTGTTAAATGGAAAGACTTTATTTTAAATTTTCTTATTTGAACCATATATGTATATAAAATAAACGTTATTTCTATGATTTTTGTTATACTGGTATACACATGTATTGAAAGAGAATTTCCATAATAACTTGAATGATTATATATAATTATCACGATCCTGAGTGTGAGAAGAGTTTATTCCATAAAAAATTTATTGTGCGAGTTATAGATATAAAACCTCTCTAGG